>CM043736.1:11814538-13014538 GCA_023968675.1 Taenia pisiformis | reverse complement strand
TGCGAGGTGTCAAAATGACTTTCCAATGGGTGCGTGAAGTCAGAAGGAAGCATTACAGAATGCTGTACATTTGTAAGTTACCTATGCATTGTCCCAACTAGTAGTTTTGTCTGGGGATACAAGAAGCACGAAATTGTGCATCAAGCTGAACTTCTCATGCGGTCCCTTGCAAAATCACAGCAAACGAAGCAGCCAAATAGCTAGAGCTGCATAATAATGCAACTTAGTGAAGAGTTTTGTGCCCACAAGTGAGACACAGACACGGTGATTAAACCATCTATGAGACACGGTTGGGGGCCAACAAAGCGGTCTTTCAAGCGACGCACTTCATTGCAGAAAACAAAGGCCTTTGAGCTCTTTAGAAGGCAGTTCCTTTTGTGTTACGAAGTAAGCCGCGGAAGGAAAATGGGGAAACGGAATTTGTCCATTGTCCGTTGCTTTTGCAGACTGAGGTGTCATAAATCGCATTCTATGGGAAATAAAGCCAACTAAACTTTCCGGAACTTGGATCGTTGGACACATAAAACGGTGCTAAAATAGCGAAATTCTCAAAGCGTCTGGCACCTGAAGCCTTCTCAGGATTCCCATAACATGTAGGAAGATTGAAACGCGGTCTGACAGTGTACTGTTGAGACCCGAGTGCCCAGGACTATGAGCAGGCACCGGAAGTAAGCAGAGCCTGTACGGCACAGATAAAGCAGTAGACGTTTAGAGCTTAGAATCAAGTAAAGAGCTTGAATGCTGAACAGTCCCACTTCTCCTTCCTGAAGTGGCGCAATCGAGGCTGTAAGAAGCCGTGGTAGGCACCAATATCGAGGACGAATGTCATCTTGCCCTCTGCACTGCGCAGTCTTTATCGAGCCTCCAGGGAATGCTTGAGGTTGTGCTTGAAGTGCGATTCATAATTGTGTTTTAAGGTTTGCGTCGTGTCGCAAGGCCCTACAGAACCAAAAGGGTCGGTTACTTGTCTCTCATCTTTCATTCTTCAACGGCGAAATGTCTTCTTTCAAGGACTAGAGGTTCTCCTCCGTAACGACCTTCCATTAGCCCATCACTACCAACCGAGACTGGTCTTCTCTCTTCAACAAAAACAATTCAACCGCCTCGGTGGGTTGGTACAGCCCGGTTCAAGCCTTCCACGCATCCATCTCGTCATTTTTGTTGCGCAGACAACACAACTAAAGTTAACTACCAGATTGTTGAGAGTCAGTCTACGAGTCATCGCAAGCCTGACATAACCACAGTGTTGTGTGCTTGGCATCTCCTGATGAAAATGAGCGGTGATTTTTACAGCTCAATTTAAGCCGACGCTTGATCAGCAACATCCATTCCTGGAGAAAAATAGGATGACCAAGAGGAAGGATGGAAATGCAAATCGAAAATGCGTTGATGCTTAATGTCACCTTCTTTTCTGCAATGCGATTGGACGTTTTGCTGACAAAATGTCGAACAAGTTGCATGCACTAGGCCAAACTTTAATTACATGTGTTTCTAAGTGAATGATTTTGACATTATGGTTGCTAGATGTCTTGGCATTCGCATGCTCCGAGGCCTCTTCGTTGTAGGGTGCAGCACAATGCTTAAGAAAGTGGGTCCGACTGCGTGTAAGCCACCATAAGACGACAAAAATCAGTATCATCAGCCAATGAGCCAAAGACTACATTGAGTTTCAGTAAAGAAATTTCCAGGGCATCTAATACAGGTGCAAGTACATGGTCCGCAGGTGCTTGGCTAGTGCAGAATTCGCGGAAACTTCGAGCAACTACTCGCGTCATAGTAGCCTCGCGTGCAGCAGATGTGGATGCCTTTAGAATTTTTTCGGTTACTTTTGCATAGGGACGCTGACAAGCATTGGATTTAATCCTGAGAGGAAGGATTGAGAGTGTGAATGCCAAAGGCCTCTTCTCACCGGTTTTCAAGTCTGTGTAACCTCCACTTCACCGCCAGTTGTTGTGCTCGACAAATCGGATCTTCCCATGCCGGTGTCAAATGAGTGACTGCTGTTACATGTTCTGGAGCCCTCACCATTCTCAGGTGCGCAATCGCGCATTCACTGCAGACGGAGCAGTCAGACCAGTGCCGCTGTTGCCGCTAGAGGAAGGAAGAGCTCCTCTCTCGAGTTGACAAGCAGACCAACTTTCCGAATTTCATTGCGCACACTATCAGCACATCCTCCTTCAGCAGCAGTCTCTTGGTTTGAATTTAGGACTGTCCACATCAACGCATGAGGAATTTAAAGCGCATTCCTCTGGGTCTCCTCAAAACGCCTTAATTTTAATGTCGGATGGGATCTAATATTTGTGAGTGCCTCCTTATCAATGAGCGAAATTCGTGGTTAGCTTCCACACCTTGCTTCAACACCATCAAAGGAAGCATTAGAGGAGAGGAAAAGGTGAAGGGAAGTATATCCAGGGGGTTTCCTTATCTGTCGATTTATGTTTGCATCTATTCGCTCACAAAACTCCTCGCATCGACCTGCCCAGCCTGCAACCACCGTCCCACCACTTCTGTATGTTTCGGTCCAACTCTCCATCCATTCCGCATGTGTTTCCACATTTGTCCTCCATGCTTTTGTCGCTCACCCACCTGGCATCCACCATGTATTTATTTTGCAACATCATGCATCAAACTCCTCTTTCCATCCATTTCTCCACCCAGCCATTCGCGCTTTTGTCGGTCAACGTTCCGGCCTCCCTATGACTACTCCCTCTCAATCTCTTAGCCTGGCAACTTGACTACTTGAGTCACTGTATCCCACCCGTCTTACCATCTGGGCACTTGTTTGCCTTTGTGAGTATACGATGGTCTATACCTACACACTAGCTCAAAAAGTACCAAGATCGCCTTGTGAGCTGGCAGGAAACTGGCGCCTTGAATTAACCTCACTAAATTGTAGCTTAGCCGAGAATATTGGCGACGAGCTGCTTTAAAAGCCTTCTGTTTGGCTTAGCGTTTATCGTGAGTTGACATTGTCATTGTTCAACAGAGGAGATGGATTCTTCCCTTAACAAGTTGCATCACAGGGTGCGTGTTGGATGGACGTTCACATTCAATCAAACGCTCCATTCACTCATTGAAATTTTTAACATAAATAAGCAATAAAAACTTCAACAGTAGAGCAGGTGATCCTGATTATTGCGTGCATGTCATCACCATAGCAAGGTGTGATTGAAGTCCTTTGGGGTGATGGGTAGAGCATAAAAACAAGTGGCGCATTCAGGACAGAATCTGAACCCTTATTTGCAATGATAGTAAGTCATCTCACGTTATCTTGACACACCTGCTTGTCACCTTGGCATAAAGACCGGCTAATCAGGAGAAGGACTTCATGCTGCTGCAAAGTCTACTGAGAGAAGGCACTGTCTCAGCCTCATGTCCTTCGTCTTGTTGGTGAGTCCGACCCACACGCAATAAATATGGCGCTGTCATTAGTCCCAGTTAATAGGGACTCAATGCAGCCTTTAATGCAGCGATCTTTCCAGCATGTAGGAAAAGCCAAGGAGAATGGCTAGGTTTCCTGCAAAACCCCTTTCATGCATTCGATCGAGGCCTACTTCTTGCTATCATTGCAGCATGCAATGCAGAAGACTTGATTTATGGGAAAGTCTAGACCTGTGGATTACTCTTACTGCTATTAGTGCTATCACTCCTCTTGACTAGGAGGCAAACTAGCCTTATTTTCCTATTGCTAATCTTCTTTTGACTGCCCAGCAGTGGGTGTTAACCTGCTGAATGTCTGCTTAGATAAAACACAAAGATCTCTTCAGCACTTGGCATCACAAGTCATCGAGCACCCAACTCGATGGTAATACCGTACTTACAAATCCTGGCCACCAATACCTTCATCAGGAGAAGGATTGTTGAAGTAATGCAGCTTATGGTGGAGTGAGTCTTTTTAACTGCAGTGGCTGTTCGTTGCCCTAGGAGGGTCGCGTTTTCTGCCGCTTGCTTAACAGGACTGACAAAATGAATGCGTGGAAGTCTTGGTTCTGTGCACATCCCACCGGGGCTGAACCATTCCGCCAGTTAAGCGTGCACTAAAACAGGTGCTGATACACTGTTTTCAGGCAGTTTTACCTCCAACTTTGATTCACCCTTTTGCCCTACATGGCAAATGCTAGTTGAACGGTTGTCTTTAATTGTGGCTACTGGCGCTATTTGGGTGGTGGTCAGTGCCGTTCGGTCGTAATGGGACTAATGCAAGATTAGCGCGACGATATGTCTAAGCGGTGAATGCAGGCGAAATGAGCGCCTAGTTCCCACGGGATCCCTGAGATCCACGCAGAACAATACAGTGCCAACAAAACAGTGCCAATTCTCGGATGATTGATGAAGGCTGTGCACTGCAGAGGAGGAAGATAACATTTGTCCTTGGTAGTGGTAGCGACCACGGCTAATCGCGGCACCGACTACGTTGTGATGGCCAACGTGGGAGGTAGGGCAAGGCAGGCGTCTAGAACGATGCCTTGGAAAACAAAACTGGTCTCTATGTTGCTTAGAATATCCACTTGAGTCCAAATTTTGGACGGCGTACTATTGTGCCTGTACCGAACAGACTGGCGTCCGGTGGTTGTTCACAGTCTCAAGCACTTGTGTCTCAGCGGTACACATTCTGACCGGGTTCTATGCCGTCCTGCATGTTTAAGGAAGACTCAGGGGCCTACATCATCATCACTCCCTCAGTCAAAACTCATAAAACCAGCTGTATCAATTCTTTGCATAATGCTAATTGTGAAACGTCAATTTGCAAGACAACGGACAAAGCTTGTATTCTCATTTTCCTTCTATAAATGAATCCCCTACACAAAAGAAAGGGCCCCCTAAATGAGCTTGAAAGCATTTGTTTTCTGCAATGAATAGCTTTACTCGAACAATCACTTTCCAGGCATCCAGTTAGGCATCCCGTAGTTAGTTTAATTCACTTTATCTTGCCCATCAAAAGCTTGCATTCTGTAATGCTTCCATTTAACTTGCCTTAGCTATCAAAAATCATTTTCGCTTCTCGAAGTCATTAAGTAAAATGTTGGGCATTGCGACTTAAAGCGGCTTAACCTAGGATGGCTCATTCACTGGGCGTCGGAGAAGTAACAACAGAAAGTGCTGGTTTATGTAAAGCTGACTGCAAAGAGATCTTTGCATACCCAAGCCAACCAAATAGGTGGCCTTGTAGACAATGGGCAAGAGGGTGCGTGAGATGGGAGGTGGATGATGAGGTGAGTGGCTAGGGCAGTGTGGAGTGGCGCTTGCAGGACGATGACTGAGCTGACCAGTGGATACAAATGAACGCATGGATGACTAACTGAGTAAATTAATGCGCGAATTGATTGAGTGGCACAAGTCGGGTTGAGGGATGGATGCGAGGGTGAATGAACACATGTGCAGTAGATGCATGACTGCAGGTAGAAGATGGACTGACAAGGAAAGAGATGAATGCATGGAATGATGGAATGAAGACTAATTGACGAATGGCTGCATTGCAGTCAAAGCTGATTGTTGGATGTTACACCGATGCATGGGCAAATGATTGGGGATAGATGAAAGGAGGTTGGGAAATGAGTGAACGAATAGCTGACTTGCATGTGTAAGGAGATGGACGAATGGGGTAGATGATTGGATGGACAGAGGATGAAGAGCTATCAAAATAGATTGACATGAGTGTGCAAGTTGGATAAGCTCGCAAAGTTGGGCATGGTGGATGGGATAAAGACGGTCGTACCTTGGGCAACCTGGTAGCTTAGCCTTCCCAATGGAATGACAGAGGGCAGATGCGTGATGTGCAAACGGATTAGTGAATGCAAGCTTGATGGAGGGTGGTGGGATAAATCTGACTGATAAAGGGCGGGATGAGTGCTGGTAGATGGAAGGAGGGATGGAGGGATGGAAGGATGGATGGATGGGGGGAGTGTGGGAGGATTATGAACCGGAATGATGGGTTGATAAAGGAATGGACAGCTGATTACGGGGTAGATTGTGGGTAATTACAAAGATGGCAACGTGATAGATGATGATTAGGAGGGTGGGTGAATGTAGGGATAAATTTTGGTTGGATGGTTTGATTGGTCACGAAAAGGTAATGCGAAGGAGAGTAGAGTGAGCAGAGGAAAGGCTGTTAGGATCCACAAACAGACAGAAATGAGGTAAAATGGCTAAAAGAACGGAGGTGAGCTGGATGGATGAGTAGATGAATGGAATGGCTGAAGCTTTATTGATAAGTGTCGAATGAGGTCTTGGAAGAGGTAAGTGGATAGTTGTTACATGGATGGAGGTTGAACGGATGGATGGAGAATCAAAGAGTAGAATGAGAGGTAAATGAATTGTAAAAAAAATGTGAATAAGTGGATGGCTATGTGGATACATAAGGAATGGAGAGGTGATTTTGTGTGAGTCAGTGCAGATGCATGCATGTGGGACGGAGCGGAGAATGCGAGAGGGACGGATGGCTGACGTGTACGAATGAATGGATTCCGGAATGAAGGCACAAAGGATAGACGAGTGGATACACGTGAGTCTGTGTTGATGAATGCATAGGGCACATTTGAATGATTGAGAGGAAGCCGATTGAATGGAAGTGATGCGAGCTGGATGCAGTAGCTGTGATGCACAGGTGTCCGTCAAGACGTGACCCTCACCATTGCCAGCAAATAAGTCAGTCGCGCACCAAAATCTGTCCATTGTATAAAATGCTTGCTTTGCCTGTGACGCCAACAAGAGTTGGGAAAACGCTACTGCACACCCCACAGCCACGGTTGCCTTTGAAAATTCACCACGTGAGTGAGGACTTATTCTCTTCTCCCCTCGCATCGCCACCATCTCTGCGCATTGCTCCATGGCAGTGGTGGTGATTACTCGCCGGGTCACTATAGTTGACGTGATATTGCGCAGCTACTGTTGCCGTTCCAACGCCTTCTCCCCTGCCCACAGTTGATCGCCACGTCAAACATGTCCACCTGGCCTCACATTCTTTCGTTTCCGTGTTATCTGAAGCCGTCTAGAACCATTGATATTTGAAATGCTACACTGAGTCCGCGTACACATCCGGCGTCATGCCTGTGACAATGAATGACGCGTTTTCTGTCGCCTAAGCAGCACTTCTGGTGGAAAAGGAAGCAGTAGTTTGACAGGCACAATTAAGGAGACTCATAAGATATTTTCGTCAGCAGATTCTTGAGCCAAAAGTCACTAAACCCATCGGTTGGTGAGTCAGTCCACCGTTTGGTCGATGCATTGCTCATTAACCAAATGGTTTGCATGATTTCCTCTTCCGACTGCATGAACCTGTCATCCATCCACTGCAGAATCAACCATCTCAGATAAGAGTGCATTGCCACCCGTTCTTGACAGAGTGACTTCTGTCTACTTCACTCGCCAGTGACAGCAGCTGTGCCGGTTCATGTGGCAATGCACCACCTTCCCTCCGTCGCATGCCTCTGTTTATCTACCATTTGGCAAGTCTTCTCCTTCGCAATGCAATCATCGCCATCTGTGTGTCCTGCTACCACCACTCCTGCAGGTCCTCACAGGACACACAAACGAAGTTGCTGGCAATTCTTTCCACTCGCTGGCAGAAGATGGATTCCTCTTGTGTGTCATGGCTGTATTCCTCTGCAAGGCAGTCGCAGTGTGCCAAGCGCCCACTTCAGCTTCAAGAGGCTTCCATATATAGTGCTGTCATGCTTCAACCATGGAGTTAACTCAGCTCGTTTTCGAACGCCGGAAACCCCCACACAAGATCAGCTATGGCAGCTGAATTGGAGCAGTTTTAAGCAAATACAGTGCGCTCTGCTTCGTCTGAAGTGAGTAAAAGGTGTTTCTTGTTAGTGGATGGATGGCCGAGAAGTAGCAAATGGCTTCGCACTGGTTACGCGGCTTGCCTCAAAGTCTTGAGAGGACGCAACAGGCTGAAGGGTTGTCAGGAGTCTTTCACGTTCAACCTAGTATACATGCTGCACACTTGAGAAAGGCTGCACAATCCGAAGAAGAGAAGCAGCACATGTTCCCAGCCACGACATAATCAAAGACTTCCATAGTGTGACCTCCACTGCCCGGAGCCGAAATGCTCTACTTAGGCGGTCCTTTCAAAGTTATTGCCATCGAATGTGGTGCATTGTTATTTGTTTGTCCTCCGGTGTGTTAGGGGATGAAGAAGAGGCTTCAATTGCTGCTCTGCTAGTCGAAAGCACTTTCACTAATGAAATCCTATCAAATGAGAAGAACGAAAAGCAGGAAGAAGAATTGTCTAGTTTTGGTCATCGTAAGAACAGAACTGCTTGAGTAAGCCCTCATTAGGACACTCCATGGAAGGCCTCTGAAGGCTTTCTTAAGCTCGAACAGGAGGTATAAGTGCCCGGCAAAGTATGTGACCTCTAGCTGCAGTGGCAAGTTTTCCCAGGGCAGCTCAGCGATTCTCCACTTCAGACTCTTATTAAATTGGGATGCGGGTTTCACTTGAAATTATCGGACTGGAGATCTTAGCATGAGTGAGCAAGTGTATCTGTGGGGGTTGCAGACGGTTAGATGCTCTCACCGATAAGCAAATATCAGGATGGGTGAGGCGAGAGTCAGGCAGGCAGGCAGGCAGGCAGGCGAGCAGGATGTTAGTCAGCGGCGCATGCTCGTGTCTTGAGGGCGGAATGGAGATGCGAGAAGGCTGCCTGTGTGTCCAATGCATTCAGGCGCATGGGTGGGCTGACTTGGGGACGTTTGCGTCAAGATCGCAACCAAGATGATCCAACACAAATCAAGATGTTAGTATTACACACAGAAGCAGAGTTTGGATGCTCCTCTTCTTCCCCGTCCTGTCATTCAGCCATGAATACACGCATAGTGATGTGTTGTGCGATCCTCTGCATGTCACATTCATCGTATGGTCGTGAGTCAAGGAGGTCCTTACCAACGTCAACTGCATTATCACTGAGCATGGCTAACATTCGGTGCGGTGGCAACAAAAATGGGGCGAGCTTTTGGTGTGATGAATTGCCCTGAATTCCAACTTCCTTCAAAATTGAGTGCATTCTGTCAAAATGCATTCAGAGTGCTTATGCATTAAAATGATGAATTTGAGCACCGCTGCTGAGTCAAATTGGGCTAAAATGAGGTGGAGAGTAGCAAGGAGGAGAGGATGGAAGTGGAGCTGCCTGTGGTTATCAGGAAATGAGTGCGTTGGTGAGGGCTGGGCGTGCAGGACTGGGCAAACAATGTGACGATGGCACAGGCGAAGAGGTCGAGGCGATCCCGCGTCTACTTTTCCAGTCGTATTTGACGTTGTGTGCAGCTGTATCCCTTAATGAAGCAGTGAAGGCAGCGATGGCAGCAGCACCAATGTCCATCTAACTTGATGACACACAAGGTAGCCACCTCGTCACCAGCTGACCAATTGGTGCAAATGACAACAATTGTTGTGGGAAGCAGACAACTGTCAGAGGAGAGAAGGTCAAAACCGAAGTGAGCAATTTATGAGACTTTGAGAAATACGGCTGCAGTGCATGTGACTGTCCACTTTATCAACAAAAGGGAGGAATCGCAACCTAATGGATGCCTCCGAACTGGCGTCTCCATCAACTTCCCACCAAAGTAGACATCATTCATTCCGTAGTTGTTTGCCCTTAAAATGAAGTGTAATTATCCACCCATCCTGTGCCAAGCCTTCGTCTAGCCTACATCATTCCACCCATCCACCCAAGCCACAACTATTCAGCATCTTTCCGTATCTGGCGACTGACTCATCCATCCATTTTCGTACTAATCACTGGCACATACTCCGTCGGTCGTGGCACTCATCTCCCACTCACCTGTCTCTCCTCTCGCTCGCCAATCACCTGCCTGGTGATTCACCACATCTATCGCTCGGCTTTTCCTCAATCAAGACATTTAATTGCATGGAAAGACACCCAACTGTCCACAGACCTACCGCGTTGTAGTCGATTTCAATCATGTCAGAATTGTGAATTTGCTATCTGCTCACACGCATTCAGTGGCACGCCACACTCATCCGCATGCGACTGGGAGCCTGTCAATGCCATTGGAGTGGCTTTCGGACGAAGTGCAAAGCACCATGGGGTGGCTTTGAGCAGGAGATGCAAAGGCTTCTCATCTCTCTCAATTGGTAATGCTTTTGTGTTGATGCAAAGAAAGGCAAGGCAGAAGATTTTATAGTCTTGAAATTAAAGCTCAATGAGTGGAAAGGCGATTCAACTTGCGTGTAGGTTTGGGTCTGTTCAGCCCTCTGGATATCCAGATGGGCAGAATAGATCGGGAAGATTGAGGTCCAGTGTCACAACGGTTCAGTGCCTCAGTGCCGCCTATCAACAGGAAACCAAAGGAATCCTCATCAAAGAACGAGGATTTGTACTTTTTCTAGCGTCGCAGTGTTGATCGGATCGCAAATCTTACCGCTATGCGAACAAAAGTAGAACTAGCAGCGTAGTTTTATGCGCTGTTAAGTTAGCTGGTCACTCTTTTGGATAGTCGTACAGAAGCGAAGTTGTCCTGGCCACTCGATTACAACTTTGGTAGTACAGGTTCCGCCTCTGGAGATTATGCTAGGGCAGAAATGTAGTTAAAGGCATCACGCAGGCGTCGAGAGTGCCACGTTGATCGGCAGGTCTCAAAACATACTCCAAGCGGATTTGTCAGGTGTTAGGCAGGAAGTGAGTTATCCGATGCTCCTCCATCTGAGGACCGACATGTCAGTTCTAAAATGAGCGTTTTCAGTGACAATGTTGGTTGATCATCGGCATGGATGCTGGCACCTCTTCAGTGCCTTGACAGTGTTGAGAAACATCTAGACGAGGTGCCCTTATTTTAGCCCTCTCGACCTTTTCAGTTCAGCAGCACGGCCCCATAAGAAACTCCAAAAGCTTTCATAAGCGATTAGAAAGGAATTCAATTCTGTTGGACGGTAAACATCCACCATCTGCTGTCATCCACGCCGCCGTGATGGCAAATACAAGCCAACTCCGCCTTCTGGAGAGGGTGGAGAGGGAGACGGAAACATAACAATTCATTCTCTTTTTCTCCTCTACTAAACTCTACCTTAACAATGTCTCTATTTTGAATTTCCTTCAACCTTTTCCTCCTTCGTTACCACAAGCCCTATCAGTGTGTTCCTTGCTGCCAACAGAACAGAACATGGTTAATCAGCTATGTCTCATCAAACAAAGACATGAAATCTAACCACTTCATTCTCATGAATAAGTTGACAAATGTAGGTAAGCAAATTACATTCTAGCGTCTGGTAGCCATTTATTTTCAACCTTAGTTCAGCATGATGCTTATGTTTTAAGGGGAGCTGCAGTCTGGACAAGTGAAATGCTACTTAGTCCTGCGGCGAAGGGAATTGCTTTGGCGACAGACCATGGAACTGCTGCAGAAGGAATGCGATCCATTGGTGAGCGCACTATGGTCTGGATTGTCGGCTTGCTCCTTTAAAGTGATGGTTGAGCCTCCATAACGTCCTGCGGTGGCTGAACGTCGATTTCGATCGAGTCGGATGAAGCGGCGAGGATAGGTGCTCTGTGAATTAAATGGTGCAGGACGGACGGAAAAACGGATGGACTGATAGATAGGCGGGTGTGTACGGAGTGCGAAGTCCGGCGAGTCAATAAAGCGTTGGGATGCGGTGGAGACAGAATGGAAGTGTGACACGAAAATGAATGGACAAATCGACGCAGGTTAGATGGCAATGAATGCTTGTTGGACAAAATTGCAGAAAGGTAGGGATGGGAGGCTAAGGTAATTGACAGACCGATGGAAGGAAAGGGGAATGAGTGGATAGAGAAATGCATAGACAAGCAGATCCATTGGTGAGCCCATTGAATGAAAGGCGAAAGGGGTCGTGGAATTTTACAGAAGGAGAAAAGCTTCTAACTTGAATGCTGAGAGGTGCACAGGAAAACTGGAGGATGATAGATGGGTGGATGTGCGCAGAATGTGGAGGTAAAAGAGTGGATAGAGAAATAATCTGCAGTGGAAACGGAATGGGAGAATATGCGGATGCATGACAAGTGGGTAAATGGATGGTAGGTAAAGAAACAGCCCGTGGCAATGAGTGGTGATTCGACTGAATGCTGGAAAGATAGGGACAGAATCAGTAGCCAATTGAGTTGAGGCTATGATTTTGGTGATTTATTTGTTTGGACTGTTAATTGGTCCTCCACCATTGGACGACTGGCCTCTCGGCCATGCCAGCAGCCCCTTTTTTCCCCATCTTGAATGCATGCATTCTGATTTATGCTTAGCCTTCTCTTCGTCTTCTAGGCATGCTCGGGGCGCTACAATGCTGAATGACAAATGAGTGGACGGAAAACGAGATGAGATGATAGGGGAATAGATGGATGAATGGACACAAGATTAGCAATTGGTGATTTTTAAATGACTAGATGGATAGGTGGGTGCTAAAATGTAAACATAGGTGGCCCCATAAATGGTACTAAATTGACTTCTTTGAAGAGATGGTTGAATGGATGGAGAGTTGGATAAAGGTGGATGGTGACCAGATTGATGCATAGATTGAGGGAAAAGTGTTAATGAAGGAATTTGATAAATGACTCCTTGGGGATAGACGATCGGACAGATTAAAGTATAAAGGACCGACATTTGAAGGGGCTGGTGTAGGATGGAACGCTAGGAATAGATAGTTTACCGGGTTGAGGAATGGAAAAATTGATGACGGTGGAAAAGAAGCTAGGTTGCAAACCGGGTAAATGTGTGGGGAGGAAATGTAAGAAATGTTGGTATGAGGGATTGATGCTGAAGGTTTGGAAGGAATAATCGGATGCAGTGACCGCCAACTGCGCAATAGGTGGCTTCGTTAATGCCCGTCGAGTAAAAAAAACTACAACGCACGCTAATCCCATTTTTCGACCATTAAAAGCACCATTAGCTCCTAGATTAAATGAGAAAAAATGGCGCACTTCTCGAGGTCTGGCGATGAGCTTGACAGTCTGGTCAGCTGCCGGGATTCCTTCGTGCTGAGCCTCATGCGGGCCTTGCGTGCTTGGAATAAACCGCACCGTCCAGAGGTGGTAGCCAGCATACTTTTGCCATCTACGATACTTTCCAAGACTACCTGAGTTGAGCCTCCTCGGCTGTCCAGAGCTGGAACTTCCGACCTAACAGGTTCTATCAGGACTGTGGAAATCTCATGTACTAAATCGCATTGTCGCACTCCGTTTGTTAACCTCCCCGTTCCGGCGGTAAACCAACCAGGCCCACCGCTGCACACCATCACACAGCAGCACAATTTTCCCACCCATGTCAGTCGCAAACTCTTCAACTAGCTAAACAGGCTGCAGTGAGAAGGAGGAAAGGGATAGAGGCGAAAAAAAGGCTTTGATCTTTTCCAATCTTTAGCATTACCCGAATGGAAAGAAAAGACTAACCTTGTGCCAAGCTTTGAGGGGACTTAATTTTATTGGACATTTCATGCAACACGAGAAATTGTAAGCATGTGAAAAGGGAGAGAGGGCGCCTCGAAACTAGCAAATCGGGGAAAATCCGTCTTGAAGTCCAACCAATCAGCTGAGCAGGTGCTGTCAATAATCCCCAGCATGTTCGGGCGTTGCATTCTAGCAGTCCCCTCCTCCAGATTCAAGATGATTTACCAATTTTTTGCCCCACCAACGAGGAGTTTTTGGTATATGCAAGCAAGTGGGCCAGCAAGAATTGCAGACGAGTAGATGCTTGCACTGATAAACGCCTGGACGGATAAAGTGAGGCGCAGACGATGTGGTTGGATAGTTTGCAGGGAGGCGAAGACGTGGGTTGGAAGTCAAAAAAGAGACGAGAGTACGACTTTACTTCTCATTAGGGTAAAAAATGAGTAGGCAGATGTTTCCAAGATGGTAGCATCAAGATTGTTGCGGTAGTAAATCAAATCAAATGAAGGCTGTAATTCCAAGTATCAACAAAATTTGATCGCTTTGTTGGAAGTCCCTTTTGCTCATTGACGCCGTACATGGATTCCGTCTTCAAGGAGATCTCGACGTTCAACGCGTCATGTTGCGCTTCTTGATTTGTCCCCATTCTGGCATTGTCCAATCCCCACAACTTTTTTGCATTACAGTAGCTTGACATCCGAGCGCCCCAAATCTCTGAGTGCTACATCAGGCTGTTGTATTTCAATCTTGCTAAACTTTTTCGCTTCATTTATTTCATTCTTCATAATTATTCAGTAATTTACCTTACGGGCACAGACTGAACAAAAACCGCTCGACGAAGAGTGGCACACGAAGTACGGAGACGAAGTAGATGTCATTCATTATTAGATATAAAGAATGGATAAAGCCGTCAACGGTTCACCATTGGTATGGAGCATCTTTGTTTGGATTTGTACAGCAATCTAAAATGCACTGTTTTGGGTCTCCTTTTGCAGTGAGCGCCAAAGAGGTGGCGCCCGTGTAAGACAGGATTCAAAAAGTGATAAGAAGAACCGAAATTAAAAGACGCTGGAGGAAACAACTGTTTCATTGGACCAATCACGATAGCTGCAGTAAGGTGCATGTTGTGAGACAAGTTAGTCCAAGTTTGCCAGAAAAGTGCGGCCATCTGCCTCCTTTGTCCTTTTCTTCCTCAAAATGTGCTGCCAAGACACAGTGAATTGAACCATCAATTGGGTAGTCAGTTCTAGGCCAACATGCCGCCCATTCAGTCAATGCGGGTCAGTGTGGAGAACAGTGACCCAGAAGACATTGAGCTGACAAATTGCTCTGCGTTGAGAAATGAAGTAAGAAAACAGGAAGAGTAGTTGGCCTTAATCGTGTGTCCCTCATGCGCTTGCCTTGCTTACTGCGCTTTGTCGTCTTCGAAGATGCAATGCTGTCGAATCCTCTCAGCCTCCTCCTGCAGCGCATGGCGAGATAACAGAAAAGAATGAAAATATCCCCACCTGCTACAGGTGCCTTGAAGGCGGAAGACGCTATTTACGTGTAGCAGAACTTGCATTGTTGATGGGCGAAGTGGTTGAAGGGCTACAGCCATGGTGTGGAGGATGGACTGTATGGCAAGCATGAAATGCAGCAGCGCTCCAGTGTTTCGTTGGTATTATTTGGAGTCAAAAATATCTGCCATGTTGCCTAACTCCTTCTCATTTGTCCTTCGATTGCCCCTCCCTTCGACAGCCACGTCGCTGTTGGTGATGTAAGTGGTGCTGAGTGGTATCTGGATTAGGAGGTACTGTTGGCATCCATGTCTGGATTGTGTAGTCGCTCGGCGAAGAATGGCACACGAAGCACGGAGGAGAAGTAGATGTCATTCATTACCAGATATAAAGAATGGATAAAGCCGTCAACGATTCACCATTAGTATGGAACATCTTCATTTGGATTTGTACAGCCATCTAAAATGCACTGTTTTGGGTCTCCTTTTGCAGTGAGCGCATAATAGATGGCGCCCTTGTAAGACAGGATTCAAAAAGTGATAAGAAGAACCGAAATTAAAAGACGCTGGAGGAAACAACTGTTTCATTGGACCAATCACGATAGCTGCAGTAAAGTGCATGTTGCTGAACCCACCGATTAGCAGGTGAATTCACAAGAAGGAGAAGAAATCACAAAACCCATTTAAGTAGCGGGTGCTGTTTCGATTGATTCACACACCGAATAAACAAACAGCTAAATAATGGACTGATTGAGCAACCGAAGGGCCTTTCCGTGTTTTCAAAAAACAGGGAAATGTCTTTCAGCGGATACAACTTTAGTGTGAAATTTTCTAACTTGGGAAAAAACAAATGCCGGTCAATGAGATTGGATTGTCAAAGGTCACTAATTTTATGATTATCCGTCTTTCCCTCTTCCCTCTCCAATTCACTTGCTGTGTTTTGATGGTTTGCGTGACAATAGCTTCCTGCCTCACCACCGAGCCACACTTAATGCTGCTTTCACCAAGGCTATTCAACCATTCTATCGCAGCGTGACAACCCCGCCAATCCCTCACGTCAGCCCACAATGCAGCGATGCACAGCAGACATTTCTAGGGCCCACCAGACGCAGGGTAGTTAACGCCTGTGTTGTGTTCACATAGCTTCACCATGGCAGTGAAGCTATCAGCACCGAACGCCACCACAGATGCGCCTCCTCCGCGAAGACAGTGGCCATCAAAAGTTCTTGCCAATGAAAAAGTAAAGCGCAGCGCCAAATGAGGAACTAGTTTACTCGTCTGTCAGGATGGGCTGGCTAATGGCAAACAGAATGTGCATTTGTGTCTTTTGTACCGAAATGCTCCTGGTTAGGCAGCCCTTTTGCTAGCACCAAAACATTCCATTGAAGCAGAGGTGGTAACAATAATGCCGGTGAGCTTAGTTAAAGTTGAGCTAGGGGGAGATTTGCAGGCAAAATTAAGGAAGGTCTTTCATTCTCTGCCCCCCTCCCCCTCTCTTCCCCTCTCCTCCTAAGCTCTTTGTGGCGGCACAAGTTGGCGGCGCTTTCTCCTTTTTTGAAGGCAGTGTTCAGTCAACCCTATCATCGGCGGCGGCATCTGCGGCGCAGAGGGAAATCGGACATTGTCTGACATAATTAAAGGTCAATCAACATGCCTCTCTAAGTCTGCGTGGTGTTGTTTTATGGGAGGCGATTGGTATTGCAAAGAGAAGCTGAAGGCGGCTTGAAGACCCCAAGCAGGAGGCACATCATGCCTTCATTACTGAAGTTTGCATGGCTATTACCATTGTCTTACGAGGTCCTAGACACTTTACTGCAAATGTGACTAGTCCCACGCGAAGGAGCGTCGGATGATTGTATTCCTGCCTCAGTCTCAACCAATCAGCGTATGACACTTGCATGACCCCGACAGGCAACTCAACATTGCCAACCTCCCTTTCACCACTCTGCCTAAACGGTCTGTCAAGGCCACTTCCAAGATGCCACCCTAATCTTGGTGGACCAAAGTGGGTTGCGTGGATGTCCCTCCTTAATTTCGGATCATCAAGGAAGCCTACGAAGTCGCAAAGCAGGCATCATTCTGACCCGATTAGGATCTCTCTCCTACGTCCAGACCCAATGGGGATGGTGCGGGTTCAACTCCACCACACGACAGCCGAGCCGATAACATGGTACCCTTCGATCACGTCAAGGGTGAGGGAGACATTCCACCCAACTGATGCCAGCCACCACTTTACGTCTCTAGGTCTTGCAAGCTTGAGTCCCTTTCCCACCAGCTTTGCCAGCCATGCTACACAGCACTAACAGTGACTAACAATGCCAACAACAGGTGCATTCAACCATAAAAGCATGTGACCGGTTTCGTGCTGTTTACATAACGACGAAATTCGCGTCCTCGTCGGGACTACTCCCAAATAATTGCGTAATTGGTGGCTCTTTCACAAGGAAGGAGGACTCAACTTCCCCGTCTTTCTACCTAGTGCGTAGGCTCGTAGCAATTGGGTGCTGTTCGAGGACACACTTTAATGCGGAGGCATGCACCACGAGGGTAGAGATGGCAATGGTTGCCACATGCTGACGGTGAAGGATACGCTGAACTTGGATGTCACAGTAACGAGTGCTCCTCGTCGTCAGCTCCACTTCTGAGCGCCTGAACAGGGCGCGCTTGCAGAACATGATGGTGAAAGTGATCGTAGAAAAGCGGACAGTAGGGAAGGTGAGGGCAGTAACTGCTGCATTGGACCAGTCAGGATGGCTGCGGTGAGTGAGGATATGTATGAGGATGCAGAGGATGCATGGTGCTCAAATCGTCGGTTAGCAGACAAATTCGCCGGAAAGAGGAAAACCATCATCGAACCCACTCAAGTGATGCGCGCTGTATCCAATGGATCCACAAACCCACCATCGGACAGCTAACTGATCGACAGATTGATCGAGCGGAGCGTATTTTCCGTGTTTTCGAATGCACTATGCAATGTGAGACAAGTTAATCCAAGTTCGTCAGAAAAGTGCGGCCACCTGTCCCCTTTGTCCTTTCCTTCCTCAAAATGTGCTGCCAAGACACAGTGAATTGAACCATCAATTGGGTAGTCAGTTCTAGGCCAACAAGCCGCCCATTCAGTCAATGCGGGTCAGTGTGGAGAACAGTGACCCAGAAGACATTGAGCTGACAAATTGCTCTGCGTTGAGAAATGAAGTAAGAAAACAGGAAGAGTAGTTGGCCTTAATCGTGTGTCCCTCATGCGCTTGCCTTGCTTACTGCGCTTTGTCGTCTTCGAAGATGCAATGCTGTCGAATCCTCCCAGCCTCCTCCTGCAGCGCATGGCGAGATAACAGAAAAGAATGAAAATATCCCCACCTGCTACAGGTGCCTTGAAGGCGGAAGACGCTATTTACGTGTAGCAGAACTTGCATTGTTGATGGGCGAAGTGGTTGAAGGGCTACAGCCATGGTGTGGAGGATGGACTGTATGGCAAGCATGAAATGCAGCAGCGCTCCAGTGTTTCGTTGGTATTATTTGGAGTCAAAAATATCTGCCATGTTGCCTAACTCCTTCTCATTTGCCCTTCGATCGCCTCTCCCTTCGACAGCCTGCAAGGTTTGCGTAAGGCAAAGCATAAAAAGAAACCCTGGCAATCCTACAGACTTGGCACCTTGGTCTCAAGGCCTTGACGCGTTAGCAAGCAACCACTGCGAAATCTCGGTGATTTCGAAAACTTACTGCTCTTCTTAATCTCTGCAAAGAATACTTTCATAAATAGAGCATGTTACTCCTCGCCAGTTGATCTCTTCCCTGTTTTCACCATCAAACAACTTTAAAGGCATCAGTTGAGCATTCAACGACCGACAAGCGACTCATTTTTCGATGCGAAGGCATATTTATGCACGCTTAACGAACCAAAATTTTCAGGAGCAAATGAACTTTCCATCAGTCATCCACTAGTCGTGAACAATTTCATCTCTTCTTGTGTCAGGGTACGCCTCTAAACATGTTTTCATCATTACACAGGAGGACTAAGTGTTCACGGAAATGGATGACTTTCTGACCTATCCTGGGAACAAATTATTCATGATCCACCCTGAATTCGTCCCTCAAATTATCCATCCATTTATCGGCTTCCTTCCACCTCTTATCCACATACCCTACATCCATGTACGCATCTATCATCTTTGTCAAGGCATTTGCCAATCCACCCATCGTGTCGTCCATTCTTCTGTACAGTAGTAATTTATTCGTCCATCCTGCATCCATCTTTATATTAAATCTGCTGCATTTGTCCAAGGACATCGAACCTTCACGCATCCGTACTTTCATCCACCCCCTTATGCATGGATCTATTCGCTCTGCATCAATCCATCGGCCCATCCACCACCCATACATTGATTCGCCCAGTAGTTCGTTAAGCCTGCATTCCTTTGTTAATCCATCTATCCGTCGCTTCGCCCAGTAATAATCAGCCTCGTCTCTCCACGCAACCACCTGTACCCTCCCATCAATTACTTTAACCCATAATCATCGACTCCACATTCATTTCGTCCCTAGCACCGGTAACCTTCAATTCAGTCCCCTCCATCCTTCGGTAGGTTACCAGTAATTTGTCTTGTCCCCAATTTTTAGCTTCAACCCCACTATTAGTCAATCTACTCCATAACAATGCATTTTATATCACTCCATCCTTAGTACCTGCGCCTTTCCATTTGTCCATTCTTTATGCATCCAGCCATCCAGCACAGGGTCTAAAGTGACGACTCTTAAAGACGGTCTGGCTCCAAATTCAAAGTTTTGAAGTTAACGGTGTGTGTTTAGTAGCAAAATTGGTCTAGGCTGCAACACAAATTAATAGTGGTTGGATTATTCTGGTCAGATTTTTGCATGCATATGTGAAAAATCGGAGTTAAGTGAGTGCAAATATTGAAGAAGGTGGGCGGTATCGTTGTTTTACCCACTTAAGTCCTCAGACGTTTCTCTTTCGTGCAGTCTTATCTTGAACATTTTGACTGCACTATCTTTTTCCTAATCCGATGTTCACCTCACCCAGTACCCGCACTTCTACCGAGGTCCGCACTCGACATCTTCGGACCTGCGCTTGTTGATGGGCGATCCCGACCCACTGGTTGCACGACGCAGCGCCGTGCGCACGATGGTACAAAGAATGAAGGATTTTTTGATAAAATTTAGTGATTCTAAGATTCACCTGGCCGTGTGGAAGACTTGCTACCTGGATATCCCAGGTTTTCCTGCTCAGCAGCAGGAAAGTGACAATAGACGACAATAATTGCATAAATATACGACTAAACAACTTCACTTTACTGCTCAATATTGCCTAAGACTGCAACAAAGTTATTGTACTTGACAAAATTCATTTTTGCTTTTAATTACCAGCAAAATTAAGCAATTGGGTGCTGCTCAAAGGCACCATGATAACGACGGCAGTGGCGGTGGTGGAGGCGGGAAAGGTGAACTCGGATGTCAGAATCGTAGACGTGCGCGTAGAATATAAAAAACTGGGAATAATTTGATGCGTGCACTCTTAAACAAAATTCAAGACTTCCAACTGCTTAATCCCAAAGTGGGTACGAGCTGAGACGTCGAGAAGGCCTGTCGTCCGAATGGGGCGTGGGAGGCTTGAAGCCAAAGCAATTAATGGGAAGACACACTAAAGATGTGAAAAAATTATGAGATTTAACAAGAACTTGGGCAGTTCACCAACATGCGGACATTTTACGCACCTTTCGAACATGTCAATCTAGCTGCGCTTCTGAAAGAAGATTTTTTATTGACCTATGCTCTAAAACTATCTGATTGGTCAATAAGCCACTTTCACCCACTGAATAACTCTATTCCCTCCCCCCATTTTATTCATTTCCTTAAGACAAAGCATAAATAAATATCCGTTAATGAGGCAGCCATCGAAAGGACACGCAATGAAAGAATAACTAAGGCAACTCTAAAATTACGACGATGAGTATTTCTAAGCCCTATTTAAAGCAAACGTTTTGTTAGGAAAAGGACAAAGGAAAGACGGTAGTAATAATTCATAACTGTGGGTCTATCTAAGTGGATAGGCAAAAGCAACACAGAAGCCGCGAAACGTCAAGAGGCGTTAGTCAAACAGCCGCTGACGAGAGACCGGTACGATGGGCAAGAGGTGGGAGGGAGGAGCGAGAAGCAGGAAACGCGAACCCACCTCTTGGACAGCCTTAAATTAAGGTGTTATGACAGTTGGTAAAGGCGGTAAAAGCACAACAAAAACGAATTAAGGAGGAGTAATTGTCAAGGTACGCCTACCGTCCGGCCAGAGCTTGCAAGATAGAACAAAATTAAACAAAGTCGGAAGAAGCATTTAGGACAGAATGAAAATTTTAAATTGCCATTCCATGGGACTTAAAGTATGCGGAAAGGTTTGGTCATTAAAAGTAGCGAAGGAATGAGTGATTATAATTCCAAGAAGAAGTCGCTACTACTGAAGTCGAGTTAATGCGAACCGTGCCAACAACACAAAGGCCATTCCAGAGATCAGAAAGATGAAAAAACCGACCAATTAATCCATCTATTTCCTAAAAAAACGGCCAAGCCTGAATATTGAACTCTTGCTACTGGCTTAGGGAGATGACAGCAGGAGCTGGCATCAACTGGATGGTTTAATGGTCACCAGTAGGAGGAGCAAAGGCGCATTCCAACTCTGCTTCTTTGCGCGATGCCACCATCAAGCTTTGTCATCCTAATGTGAAGAGCTTCGGCGTTTGCACTAAACTACGTGTCCACATTTTTGCTTGCCTGTCTCCTGATGAAATCCTTCGCTTGAGGATACACTTCAAGCCTCATCTTGAGTCAGATCCACTCCTCAATCCCATGCATCTGTTTTAGCCGAATCCACATTGTCCACAGCATTCCGAGGCAAATGCATTTGTCCAATTACTGCTGCTCAATCTGCTTTGGTACTCATTCATTAATGATTTTACGGCTTAATGATGACGGCAAAAGAATCAGTCAAGACTGCGCCTACGAAATAGCTTAGGAGGTGAAAAAAGGAAAAAGAAAGTCACGTAGGCTTGGGGGTTAGAGAGAGCTGAGAAGGAAGATAGTCTGTTGGATACCTAGTATCTCTTTGTGTGCATCGCCTTAAGCAAAATTTGCAGGGAAATCCCAAGACCGCACAATCCAGACATGGATGCCAACAGTACCTCCTAATCCAGATACCACTCAGCACCACTTACATCACCAACAGCGACGTGGCTGTCGAAGGGAGGGGCAATCGAAGGACAAATGAGAAGGAGTTAGGCAACATGGCAGATATTTTTGACTCCAAATAATACCAACGAAACACTGGAGTGCTGCTGCATTTCATGCTTGCCATACAGTCCATCCTCCACACCATGGCTGTAGCCCTTCAACCACTTCGCCCATCAACAATGCAAGTTCTGCTACACGTAAATAGCGTCTTCCGCCTTCAAGGCACCTGTAGCAGGTGGGGATATTTTCATTCTTTTCTGTTATCTCGCCATGCGCTGCAGGAGGAGGCTGGGAGGATTCGACAGCATTGCATCTTCGAAGACGACAAAGCGCAGTAAGCAAGGCAAGCGCATGAGGGACACACGATTAAGGCCAACTACTCTTCCTGTTTTCTTACTTCATTTCTCAACGCAGAGCAATTTGTCAGCTCAATGTCTTCTGGGTCACTGTTCTCCACACTGACCCGCATTGACTGAATGGGCGGCTTGTTGGCCTAGAACTGACTACCCAATTGATGGTTCAATTCACTGTGTCTTGGCAGCACATTTTGAGGAAGGAAAGGACAAAGGGGACAGGTGGCCGCATTTTGCTGGCGAACTTGGATTAACTTGTCTCACATTGCATAGTGCATTCGAAAACACGGCAAATACGCTCCGCTCGATCAATCTGTCGATCAGTTAGCTGTCCGATGGTGGGTTTGTGGATCCATTGGATACAGCGCGCATCACTTGAGTGGATTCGATGATGGTTTTCCTCTTTCCGGCGAATTTGTCTGCTAACCGACGATTTGAGCACCATGCATCCTCTGCATCCTCATACCTATCCTCACCCACCGCAGCCATCCTGACTGGTCCAATGCAGCAGTTACAGCCCTCACCTTCCCTACTGTCCGCTTTTCTACGATCACTTTCACCATCATGTTCTGCAAGCGCGCCCTGTTCAGGCGCTCAGAAGTGGAGCTGACGACGAGGAGCACTCGTTACTCTGACATCCAAGTTCAGCGTATCCTTCACCGTCAGCATGTGGCAACCATGGCCATCTCTAGCCTCGTCATGCATGCCTCCGCATTAAAGTGTGTCCTCGAACAGCACCCAATTGCTACGAGCCTACGCACTAGGTAGAAAGACGGGGAAGTTGAGTCCTCCTTCCTTGTGAAAGAGCCACCAATTACGCAATTATTTGGGAGTAGTCCCGACGAGGACGCGAATTTCGTCGTTATGTAAACAGCACGAAACCGGTCACATGCTTTTATGGTTGAATGCACCTGTTGTTGGCATTGTTAGTCACTGTTAGTGCTGTGTAGCATGGCTGGCAAAGCTGGTGGGAAAGGGACTCAAGCTTGCAAGACCTAGAGACGTAAAGTGGTGGCGGCATCAGTTGGGTGGAATGTCTCCCTCACCCTTGACGTGATCGAAGGGCATCATGTTATCGGCTTGGCTGTCGTGTGGTGGAGTTGAACCCGCACCATCCCCATTGGGTCTGGACGTAGGAGAGAGATCCTAATCGGGTCAGAATGACGCCTGCTTTGCGACTTCGTAGGCTTCCTTGATGATACGAAATTAAGGAGGGACATTCACGTAACCCACGTTGGTCCACTAAGATTAGGGTGGCATCTTGGAAGTGGCCTTGACAGACCGTTTAGGCAGAGTGGTGAAAGGGAGGTTGGCAATGTTGAGTTGCCTGTCGGGGTCATGCAAGTGTCATACGCTGATTGGTTGAGACTGAGGCAGGAATACAATCATCCGACGCTCCTTCGCGTGGGACTAGTCACATTTGCAGTAAAGTGTCTAGGACCTCGTAAGACAATGGTAATAGCCATGCAAACTTCAGTAATGAAGGCATGATGTGCCTCCTGCTTGGGGTCTTCAAGCCGCCTTCAGCTTCTCCTTGCAATACTAATCGCCTCCCATAAAACAACACCACGCAGACTTAGAGAGGCATGTTGATTGACCTTTAATTATGTCAGACAATGTCCGATTTCCCTCTGCGCCGCAGATGCCGCCGCCGATGATAGGGTTGACTGAACACTGCCTTCAAAAAAGGAGAAAGCGCCGCCAACTTGTGCCGCCACAAAGAGCTTAGGAGGAGAGGGGAAGAGAGGGGGAGGGGGGCAGAGAATGAAAGACCTTCCTTAATTTTGCCTGCAAATCTCCCCCTAGCTCAACTTTAACTAGGCTCACCGGCATTATTGTTACCACCTCTGCTTCAATGGAATGTTTTGGTGCTAGCAAAAGGGCTACCTAACCAGGAGCATTTCGGTACAAAAGACACAAGTGCACATTCTGTTTTCCAGTAGCCAACCCATCCTTACAGTCGAGTGAACTAGTTCCTCATTTGGCGCTGCGCTTTACTTTTTCATTGGCAAGAACTTTTGATGGCCACTGTCTTCGCGGAGGAGGCGCATCTGTGGTGGCGTTCGGTGCTGGATAGCTTCACTGCCATGGTGAAGCTATGTGAACACAACACAGGTGTTAACTACCCTGCGTCTGGTGGGCCCTAGAAATGTCTGCTGTGCATCGCTGCATTGTGGGCTGACGTGAGGGATTGGCGGGGTTGTCACGCTGCGATAGAATGGTTGAATAGCCTTGGTGAAAGCAGCATTAAGTGTGGCTCGGTGGTGAGGCAGGAAGCTATTGTCACGCAAACCATCAAAACACGGCAAGTAAATGGGAGAGGGAAGAGTTAAAAGCAGATTGTCATAAAGGTAGTAATTTCGAGGGAAATTACCTCTCGTGTAAGGAAAATCCAAGGCTTGCCTTTGAAATGACCGCGTTGTTGTGTCTGCTCTGGAGATCAAAAGTAAACGAGGAGCAGGTGGAAACGACTTCTCTTGGATCGCTAAGGGTTGTAACGAGTTGTTTTGATGATTAATGGAGTTAATTAATACTAACGCCTGCTGGGAGCCAGGAAGATGTCTCATAACTTTGAGAATTTTAAGGCTAATGTGTCCACTACAGGCTACAACATCGCTGCACAACCACTACATTGGGTTGCTATTACCATAACAAAGCTTCTAAAGCCGACCAACCTCCTCAGTTGCTTCCTCTTTGGACAGCAGTCCTGTTTAAGCATGTAGGGTCTGCTTAAATCTGGACAGGGCAAGTGCCTGCCAATGCTGATGACTGTCGCTTTGACTTCAAAAGCCTTTACCAAAAACCACTCAGCCAATGAGAATGTCACTGCTATATTGTAGATCGGAGATTCGAAAAAACCGTGGCACACGCATTGGGTTGGTGCCCATTTCTTTGCTTGTAAGCAGGAAAAAAGGCCTTTTTTGGTAAAAAGAAGGGTATATGCATGTTTATTTATTAAAAGAATGTATACGCTCGGCTCACCGAGGAACGAGCACGGAGTGCGGTGGGAGTGGACCGGAAGAGAGAGTGTGCCCCTAACGGTAGACAAGGGCATGCAAACTGTAGCGCTGGAGGACACCTGTCGAGGGCGTGGATGGATAAAGTTCTAGCCTGCGGTCCTTACCGATGGCACGTCTTTGTGTAGTTTCTTTACTGTCTGCTTGAAATTGGCTTAAAGCTGCCCTACTTAACCCTCGTTTCCATGTCTATCCCCATGACTTTGCTACCATTTGTGGATGGGTGTGCTCTGTGCATCTCGATATGCTGATAGGAATGAAACACCAAGTAAGAGTGTAGCTATCTTCCTTCGTGGTTGATGCAGAATTCTTTGATCCTTGTGGGTGCGCATGGAACACATGCCCGAGTTAGTAGTGTCGGGCAGTTTGGAGGTTTGAGGTAATGAAGGAACGGTGAATAAACAGGTGAAGACTGGGTCGCATCCTGGGGGAAATCAAAGGAGAGCGTGACAGACAGACAAAAGTGCAAGTAGAGAAGAATGGGGACTTAAGGGCTTTTGGAATGCATTGGCACAAGCGGCCCTCCTTTGGGGATCCCACTGCACACCAAAGCGGGATGATTCTTAATATAACCTATTTGTAGGGATCCGTTGCATTCACGCGTTGTGTTGAGCTGTGGACGTTGAGGAAGGGATCTCGGTGCAAACATGCTAGTAGGAAGGTAGACTTGGGGATAAGCGCCGAGGTGGGTAATGCGGTGGTTTGGCAGACAGGAAAGCATGTAAGAAGTGGAAGAATCAACGTGATGAGCATAGTGGTTGGTAGATGTAAGGCAAATGCTACCGAGCGCATGAATGCTTGGGTGAACAGATGGAAGAGTTGATGGATGAAAACAGGTTGAAACAATGGCTGGAAGGGATGGAAGTGTGGATGAAGAATGAGTGAATGGATAAACGAATGAAGGAAAGGGTGAAGGCGATGGCTCCTAGCGGATTAGCGGATGAAAGAATTGTAGAGAAAACAAACGCAGAATGGATAGCTAGCTGAATAAGGGAATAAATGTTTGCTGAATGAGGCAAGTCTTGCGTCAGAAAGCGCTTTTGATAGTTTGAAGCCCTTCTTATTGTTTCACGTCGCACGGAAGATTTCACCGCCTCAAATCCCCTCTCAAATAATCCCTATTTTTTCAATCACACTTTTTCTGCTTTCATTTCTCCCTAGTTTCTGTCCATCGCGATCACTTTTGTTGAACAAACTAAACCAAAAAAGCCTTTGTAATGGGACGGGTCGGTAAGTGTTAATTAAACGGTTCCTTCGTTTGCCTCCCGTGGCATTCTCAACTGCTAATTAACTCAAATGCTGCTTTGTCTCAGTTATCGGGTGCGATTTGTTTTCACTGTAGTTAAAAAGGAATTTCTACCTGTCGTTTGGTATTAGTCAGTCCGAAAACTATTTTTGTAGCATTGCATTCTTCTAATTTTTCCTCTTCGTCCAACGCGCCCGTCAATTCGTTGCTCTACGGCCAAATATTTTGTTCTTTGCCTCAAGGCTATTTGGTAGTGACAATTCAACCTCTATCTGCGTCCGTCATTGGTGACAGCTACCGTAGCGCCCCGAGCATCCCTAGAAGGCGCAGAGAAGGCCAGGTATAGATCGGAATACTTGTATGCTAGACGGAAAGGAAGGCTATTGCTGACATGACCAACAGGCCAGACCACGCAGCTAGCTTCAGGGTGGCCGCCACTGGTGTGTCAGACCAACCAACAGTTCAAACAAACAAAACACTACACAGCCCCTCTCTTCTTTCCTCCCTTGTCTCCAACGCGTCTCTTCATCCACCTTTCGCGTCAGCCATCACAACGCAATCAGTACTGCAAGAGGCACTCACGAGCTAACCGTGCCATACGCCGACATCTAACTCAAATGAGGCGAGGTTTGACACCACGTCAATGGCCCCTCATGGCAGTGCCACTCCACCTGCAGGATCGCCTGGCTTGCCAACTAACTTTTGGAGTAAGAGGTTCAGACGACCGTCACTGCATCCATTGCGAGGTTGGTTTACCAGATGGTCTATAGTTAGGATTGCTTCAGTTGTTAATAGCCTTCCTGTCGAGCACGGGAGTGGGATAGTATCGAAGATGAACGCAGTTCTTAGTCCTTCAGCAAAGGCACTTCTTCTGCACCGTTGTAACGTGCTACTTGCAGGACAAATCTAGGCAGGAAACACACAAATTCGGGCCCGCTTTCCGCTGCCACCACTGTAGTGCGCCGAGCATCCCTAAAAGACGGAGAGGAGTCTAGGTGTAGGTCAGAATGTTTGTACTCCAGAGGGAAGGGAAGGGAACTGCTAGCATGGCCGACAGGCCAGCCCACGCAGCTAGCTTCAAGGTGGCCGCCAACAATGTGTCGGACCAGCCAACAGTCCAAACAAAAAAAACACTACAGCTACCACTCGACTTCGTTAGATAATGCGACGTCTTTCCCTCTGGCTTGTCCCTGTTAGTCTGTCTTTCGACAATTCGTCCTCACCGTCCAATCACTCCCATTTGTGTGTTCCGCAGTCACGTCCTCGGCAGGCGCCTAGCAACACACTAAGCAGAGCTTCAATGGCTCTAGAAACCAAATCTTGGCTAATCTGTTATGACTAGCAAGTGAGAATAGTTTTTACTGTGTCATTCCTTGTGACCAGAGGTACCTTCGAAGAGCGCATGCTACTTTGGGGCCCAACAGCTACGACCATGGAAAGGCATCAGCTCCTCCTATTGTGTCCTAGCCTTGGCATGGCGTCTTCATCCGCCGGCTAAACACACTTTTATTTATAAAAGAGAATTTCATGAGCGAAAATCAGGACTTTAAACATCTTCACTTTATTATGTGGCTCCCCATTTCTTCCGGGATCTGATCATGGCAGCCATTCAATCTAGCTAAAATAGGCATCCACGATGGAAGCATGAAGAATTTAGTCACTTGCTTAATAGAAGGCAATCTGTAGGCTGTGACTGTAGAACGGCTGTTTAGTTTAGGCGGTTCATAGAGCATCTACACTGTCTCCGCGTTCTTCAAAGTCTTGCACATATCTCAAGCAAACTGAGGAAACGTGCACGGCAATCAC
The DNA here is from genome assembly GCA_023968675.1 of Taenia pisiformis. Taxonomy (NCBI): domain Eukaryota; kingdom Metazoa; phylum Platyhelminthes; class Cestoda; order Cyclophyllidea; family Taeniidae; genus Taenia; species Taenia pisiformis. The sequence continues at coordinate 12,986,009 of CM043736.1, read as the reverse complement.
CAGCATGCAGTTGCGATCTCCTCCCTGAAAGTCAGAAGTAGGTCTCAGCTACGCCAAACCCCTTAACTACATTTGGAAGCATTGAGCCATGCCACCTATACCTTGCAATCCTTGCAGAAGACTGGAAGACGTCATCAGCCTGCCAATCACTGCTGTATTTTGAAATGAAAGTTTGATGAGTAAAAATGGCCAAAAATAGGTGTTGCATCCTATCATTGCTGAAGGTAAATTAAGACTGAAAGAGGCTTTGCCCTATTCCGCAAAATGAGGCTCATTCCACTCAATTCCTCTTAGATTAGATCGTGGCAGCCATTCTGTTCTGCTAGGGAGGATTGCTGCCCACATATTTACGACCAGTTGACTTTCACAAGGGAAGAGTGTGAAGCACCTACGATGCATTCTCTTGCTTGGTTAGAAGAGGCCAACTTCCAGGTTGTGGCTGGGACTCGGCTAATAGGTCGGAGAGGTTGGATCGGTTTCAACGCTAGCACAAGCAAAATTGTAGAAACTTGTGAGGTAATCCCCAGTAAAAAGTTAAGAATTTCTTCCTCCTTCCTCCCTCCCATAAGTTCAACAGTACCTTTTCCTTAAGTGTATTTGGAAGCCCCGAGCAGTTGCAACGACACCTTTGCAACCTTTTTCGAAGACTGCGAATTCTCTAGGTGACATGGTTAATCTCTGCCGGGCAGCAAAAATCCATCTCCGTCCGCCATCCCTTCAGTGGTATGTAAAGTGAAACCGTTTTCCAGAAAGAGAAAACACTACAATCAATTCTTTTATTTTCTACCTGAATAACAAAATAATAGCACAAGAGGAGGGGTGAGGAAAAGTGTGGCGAGGTCAGGAGAAAGAAGGAGGATGGGATAGGGCGGAAGAAAAGGCGGAGCGAGGGGGGGAAACTTAAATTCTTCTTATGCTTTTTCCCAACCTTACCTGATGAAATGTTACCAAGTCTGCCACACTTGCTCCTTCACCTTCTTCCCTTCCAGCAAGCCTTTTTTTGCTGTTTAAACAAGTGCAAGTTTCCACTTAAGCTGCGAGTAGCCTTAGACAAGCGGATCTACTTGAAGTCCTGAACGGCGTTCAATTCTTTTTCAGTGTTTGACTTAAGAATTGCTCCAAGATTGTCCAATGTAAGTTAACTTGCCAGTTTTGTTGACATAAACTCTTTTGTAGACGAGGTTGGAAGCTGCTTTGGAAGATTTGCGATCACTTGGTGTGTCCATCATAGCTCAAACTGTTACTTATCACCTGCCTGATGGAAGGAGGGTTCTTTTGTCACCTCAGTGATGATTGAGTTGTCCATGTCAGCAGGCGCCGGCTAAGTCAACGCCTAAGGGGTCTTGAACGTGTCCATTCTGCACTCGTCAACCTCGGCACTGGTGTGCGAACATCGCAAAGCGTCAGTGGCTGCTCTATTGCTGTGACTTTGCTGATTTTTATGTGGATAGTAAACAGTTCTTGATGAATGATTTGCCATTACAATGGAGGCGCATAATTCTTCCCATCTGGCTTGGTCTCGCGGTACTCAACGCCTCTATTCTATCGTGAGTGAGGACATCAACAAAACCAACGCCGAGGGGTCTACAATCGCTATAAGGTATTGTTTACCTTAACCTCATGCATTCTGATTCAGCGCTCTACTTTGGGTTAAGTAGAAGGGATTGCTGCAGAAGCCAGGAAGATGGAGGAGTAAAAGCCGCTCTATTTTGCAGACTAGCAAAGCTTTTAGCCGCAATTGAGGAAGTGGCAATCAGTGCTGGCTGTACCAACACGATGATTCGACACACAGATGTGGAGGCATCTAAAAGAGGGACCCATTCGGTGATGGGTTTCTTAACAGCCTCGTTTAAGGCTCAAATTGTGATAGCCTGGTAGGCCAAAGCATTCTGTCGGCAATAAAAGAGTTTCGCAATATCTGTTGCCCGCCTCTAATGCATTAAGGTATCAAAGACTCGGAATAAAAGGCGATTACAGGCTTAAATTAAGTCAATTTTTAAAACAACTCACAAACCCAAAGGGAAAAAGAAATTAGTTTTCACGTTATCCATGTAAGGTGGTTAAGTGGGTCCTACACCGATTGAAGCATCGGTTGGAGGGAACGAGGAGAAGGAGGAAAGTCGTCTGGTGAAATTGATGTTGCTCAAATGGGTGAGATTAAATGCAATCCTGAAAGAATTGCAAGTATTAATCTCCTCTCTAGTGGTGCGGTGATTTGCTTCTAAGAATTTTCTACAAATTGGGAGAGCTTCGCATTGGTTAGAGACTTTTCAACCGGTCCTAAAGATGAGCACGACAATGCACGGAGCTGTCAGATCCTCTTCAAGCTCAAATTTAAGCGGATCTTACATGCGCGAGCAATCCTGAAGGGTCTATAGGTGGAGAGCAGCACTTTTTCCCCCTGGTGGCACCTTCGAAGGTTTGATGTTTTGGCTCGCCTCGACTGCCCGATTCCGGAGGTCCGTTCGAGGTGGTAGGATCGGAATAAGATGACAGCTTAGCCTTAATCTCTTGCTGTTCTTCGACTGATCAGAATGGCAAACCTAATGCTTGAATTTTAGGTTTGTGAAAAGAAAATTATTCAGCCGGTGCCAATGCCATTCACTCTCCACCACAGGTCGGAATTACCTGGTGAGATGACTTGCAAATCCTATTCCAATTCTTGTCTTAAGCCTGTCCTTAACTAGAATACTTGTTTTTTAAGCCCCAGTGCTTAAATCGGTCATTTCGGAATGGTCCCTTGGCTGTCATTCGGCGACTGTCTTTACCTGGACGCTAAAGTTGTTATCAAGCTCTTCGGCTATTCCTGGCTCATTTATTTGCCGCTTTCAATTATCCGACCTCCTTACTTTCCTTGACTCTCGGCACGTTTAGCTTTAGCCTTCGGGATTGGTCAAACGTGCTCTTTCTGTCCATTTATTCCTCTCTCCTTCTTGCATGTTTTGTTCTGCAAATAAAGTAGTTTTTCTCTCTTGGGGTTTTCTACCGCTTTACTTACTGTCACAAACCGCCACAGCACTTCTTTTTGGTAGTCGGAGGAGAAGGTTTTTCTTGTGTTTACAGTCTCGTAAACCTGTTTTTTTTCTATTATCTACCCCCCCCCCTACCTTCTCACTAGCCTCACCTAGACAGCCGCATGATTGGACCTCGCCGTCTTCATCAAGGTCGGTCTCGCAACTCCACTAAAACAGGCCAGCAGGAAAAGTTATCTATTCCCTTTCTTCTCGCTCTGGCTTTTCTTTTTGCTCAAAACTAGGAATTGTCTCCTTTAAACGAGTTTGAATGGCCTTTGCTTTCACATCAAAGTGCGCTAATTGAAAGCTTGCCTCGTTTGTCTTTCATCTCGTGCCCAAATGATGGTTAACTTCACTGTAGACGTGTCTCATTATTAAGTGAAGTTCTGCTTTCATTGTCTTCTATCACATTTCGATCTTAAAAAGCACAAAACAGAAGTGAAATGGATCCAATCCAACATAAGAGTTGGAGACCATGAAGCAAAGCTTTCACTTGCCGTAGGACATCGCTCACTTCAAAAGAACAAATCAGCTCCCTATTTGTTTACTTAGTAATTTTTTGGTTCTAAGATTTTCCTTTCTCCTGTTTGATACGCCGGTTCGCAACTTATTTCAGCATCAGGCACGTTGAACCCCACCTTTGACCTTGACCTCAGCCAATAAGAACGCACATACTTCTACCCACATCTTGACCCCGTTTTTTCATCTTTCATTGAGTCAATCTCCCAAAATCACTTTATTTTAGGTCGTGCGTTTTGCATTAGAGGCTCAACGGCAAGATTGACGAGAATTGCCAACGCTTCAGACAAGCAAATTTCGCTCGCTTAACTACCCCAATGCGTTCCAATCGCCTCCATCACGCACTTCTTCCTAGCCTTAGCTGCCTCTAAGTAACACATAACGCCAATATTTGTTATACAAGGAGATATCTGTACTTTAGTCAGGCTCTAGTCTTAATTAAAGCGCCAATCTCGTCTCTATGCAAACAATATTAAAGTAATGGTTGTGCTTTATGAGACTTCCCATCTGTCGACAATTGCGCTAATTGCTCTCGTGTTTTGCATCCGTTAATGTTAAAAGTACTTTTGCTTAAGGAAACAAAGGGTGAAAATGGCATAGCCTAGATGGTCATTTTTTATTAACACCCTAAGTTTTTAAAGAACAAAGCTTTAGGTCTTATCCTCTCATCGCTGGGATAGATCTGGAAGTTTTTTAGACTCCTTAAACTTTCTAATTGTAGCATACGTCAACGTCCTTGATAAGGCGACCATCGGATCAAGAAGACGTGCGATTCCCAACATCTTCTGAGAAGCAGCCATTAGAACAAGGCCTTAAGGTAAGTGGAGCAGAATAGCTTTGTCGGCATTGAAAGCACTTCGTGTGTCAAATCATTACATGCAATTCTCACACATCCGCTTGATTTATACCTGTTCGGTCATACCAGCCATTATTTTCTATCAATAAAGCATAAAACTGCAACCCTACATTGTGTCAAAATTACTGTTTGGTGGCGTAGGGATCTTGTTTCGGACCATTCACACAGCATTCCGCTCAACACACGCGGTGGTGAAACAGTCAGCTGGCAACTGCTGAAGACTTCCACCCTCTAAGCCGATGTGGGACCGGAACACCGTTGGAATGGCACAGGATGGAAAAGTGGGTGCATGCACGAATGTAGATGGTCACATGGTGGGGACTGCATGGTGTCCCAACGGTTGGATGGATGCATAGTGGATAGGGTAAAGAGTGAGCAGCTAAATGGAAGCAGAATATACTAATTAACGGATGGGTAACCTTGTAGACGCTGGAGTTCAGACTCTATGGGTCGAAGTATGCATGAATGGGTGTTACAATCCAGATTCAGTGAATAACTCTTCTTGGTCAAAGTCTGAGGATGCAACAGGGTGGGCAAATAGGGGCTGAAGGTGTGGGTCGTGAGCGCACTGATGCAGAATAGATGAAAGAGTGGAATGCTGGTGGTGTGGCCGAGCTAACGGCCTAAAATTCATCACCATTATGCTCTTCTCCCTTGTCTCAGTCAATTTATGCTGTCACACACCATCACTTTTGTAGAACCAAAAAATCACGAGTACTTTTAGCCTCTTCCCATTCGTAATTAAGACGCCAATCTCGCCTCTATGCAAACAATACCAAAGCCATCGTTTCATTTTATGGGTTGCCAATGTGAAAAGTACTTTAACTTGAAGAAACTGAGGATGGAAATGGCGGAATCTAGACAATCATTATCGTGTCTAAGTGGAATCAAGGTCTCATTAACCTGTCCCTTGCTTGTCTGTGACTTCTGTTAGACTAAGAACAAATAGATGGGTAGGGGTGTAAATGCAGAACAGACGGAGAGATGCTTCGATACTCCATGGATGAATGCATTCTGTGCTCTGTATGTTGAAGTTAGGGCAGTGACTGAAGGCTAAGTCTAGAAACAAGTATGACCCGAGCATTTGGCATCAGCACTTTGGAAAAGGCATCATTTCCGCGCCTCATTTTAATCTGCCGACGCTCACGTTATCTCCAATTCTTCATTCAAGCAACCGTTTGTTTTATCGATAGTAAACAGACAAGCACTTCACTATGTCGTGACCACCGACTGATGGTCGTTTACTAAAATCTCTTTTTCAAACACTGAGACCACTTCTGTAGTGTTTTGTTTGCTTGGACCTTTGGATGGTCCGACACATTAGTGGCTGCCACCTTGAAAGCAGCTGCGTGAGTTGGCCTGTAGACCACGTCAGCAGTTCTCTTCCTTTCCGTCTAGAATACAAGTATTCTGACCTACACCTGGCCTTCTCTCCGTCTTTTAGGGATGCGCACGCTGTGAACAGATTAAGTTCGAGACCTTTAGCCTCCCAAGTGGAAGCGAAATCGAGGCAGCTTCGAGAGCCTTCTTGCCTGTCCTATGGTGAAGGTTGACAAATTGTAAGCCTGTAAAGCCTGATCAGGGAGATTCGCTCAACGAAAATGCTTAAACTGCCCACACGATTGGTGTTTGGGATTCCTTGATCAAACTCATCGAAAAAGACCGCCTTGAGGGAGTGACTGCTAGGTGCTCATTTAATTGAAGAGGTCAACAAGGTGATAACAGTGTTCATTCGCCTCTCAGAGTCATGCCATTGTCTCAAGCGGATGAATTGTGTCCAAATGCCAGAATGACACCCCGTGTAGTAAGCACAAACGGGCAGTTAAAAAATGTAACCTTAATAATCGAACAACGAGACCGACTGTGTCAAGGTACCTTGCCGGCATTTGAAGGCAACTAGAGATGGGAGCTGACAAATTACAACTGTTTCGTTTTCCTTTTGTCGTACGACTTCAAATCCCAAAGATTAAAGGGTTAAAAGGGAGGTGGAGGAAAAAAACAAAACCCTCCATGTTTTCGCCTCGATCCTCTCCAATCCACTTCAGCAAAGTAATTCCGTTGCTTGAAGACAACACAGTTTTAGCGTACAAAGACTAAAGCTGATTACTTTGCTTCATAAAAAAACTTTATGAGTAGATTATCGGTCGGTTCGAGGTAACGCCCAGAGGAGATAACAGCAAAGGCGTCGACGAGTCGTGGCAAGGGGCTCTTAACCTTCCAAGGTGGTCGTGACCTCAGCAGTCATCGCACGCGAATTTCATAACTTTCGCTGACTTGCGTAGCGTCTGGATCGAAAACTCGGCACACAAATTTGGAGGCACTCTCTGCGGTGTCAGATGTGCCCAGGAGAGAAGGCCAGTTCGATGCAGGGTACCAATTCAGCAAAGATTTTGGAACTCCAAGCCTTCTGATAGCTCATTTTAGCACATACCACCCACTGGATATGTCGCTCGAAGTGTGTCTCACCTACAAACATCTCTTTAAGGGCAAGAGCGTCGCAGACCTTTTCCATTGCTTGTTTACTAATGAAGATAGAGAGGCGACAGTGTTGTTAACAGGTCATCCTCCGTGTAACTGGGGAAAAATGGGCCGAAAGAAAGGTGTAGGGGATGGAATGGTGGCAAATTCGGGAGGAATTCTTATAATTTCTCCTCCCTTTTTCTCTGCTCTCAAAAAGGAAATGTCTTAATGGCACTTGGTTAAGCCGTAACCAGTCCGGTGCGTTTTTATGGTGCGACTTAGGGAGACGGAGTTGGACCGCGCGCCTTGCCAAGGGCGGCAACAGCGGCGGTGGTGGTGGTGGTGGCGGCGTCAGAAGCAGCTTATATTTACTGTCTGGCCCAACTGAAGTCAGGTGCCAACGCCTTCCCTGTGGACGTGTTTCCAGCTCCATTTGTGCACGCAATACGACAACTCAATTCACGCAACTCATCAAGGAAGGCAAGGGCCATTTCTACTCTTTTTACTAACAAAATTTTGTTGTTAATTAGGAGTTCATGATGCGACTTATCACACAGTGGGTTTTTAAGCGTTTCAATGCTCTTAGTGTTTTTGCTATTGCCAAAAAAATCGTAAAAGTCGACTAATGGAATTGTGTTAAGAAGAAAAAGTGCCTAGAATCGCCGAAAGATGTGTCGACTTCCTAAATTGCCTTCCAAAGGCAAGAGAAGGCACGATCTTATGAATAAGTATGAGAATGTTCCCAGTGGAGGTGGAATTTTGCTCGTTGTCAAAACCGAGATGTAGTTTTGCAGCTGTGACCTTGGCGACGGGACCTCTACGACATGGGCAGCCAAAGAAGCATAACTTGGGAAGGCTTAGATTTGCCACTACCGAGAATAAAAACGTTGTTTCCTGCTCTGGCCTGTACAGCCTTGGTCAAGCGTGATGGAAGCTGGACAGACCTGTGAAGTGCTGCAATTAAGTCAGAGCGTTGAAGCAGACCACGCGATCAATGAGAGGCGCCTTTTTTCATTGTTTTACAGTCTCGGTGTGTCTCTGTTCTGCCCAAGCATTCTACGCATCTGGCCTGTTGGATCTGTTTTGTTGGCAGATGTAAGTACGTCTGCCCCGGTACATTGAACAACTGCAGTGTCGAAATGGTACGCCCCGCCAAAAGAATACCCATTCACATAAACTTGTGGTTTTGTGAAAGTTGTTTCCGGAAAACTTGGCAGAAACTAAGCTCTTTGTTGTTGTTGTTGTTGTTGTTGTTGTTGTTGTTGTTGTTGTTGTTAACTGCTGAGATTCCCAGTTCCAATTAGCTCTTTTGGCGTAGTTAAACAATATGGGCATAAAACGGAACCAGACAGGAGAAGGAATCACGTGATTAACTACATTTTGTTCCGGCTGTCGTGACTGACGTTGTGAGCAACTACTATGGCAATGGAAAAGCAAGTCTAACAACAATGTTGACGACGTAATCGTCGAATGGTTTTGTTGGCTCAAAAGACAATCGCCTCCAAGGGGACGAAGTCAACTCCTGGTGGGACAGGCGTCTCCTCCTTTCCCTCGAACGGCATCAGTGAAGCGAGCATTTGCTGTGACAGGACTCCAGACATGTAACTTTTCCACCCATTGGGCGGGAGGAGACGTGGACGGGTATACTCTTTTCATAAATTAGGACAAAACCATTCATTTAGTAAGCCGTTTGGTCATCCATTCGGCGTGCACTTAATCCCATGTTCAGCTTTCCACACAGGATGCAGCATCGATGCCAAGCCGTTCCGTCCATTTATCCAACCGAATCCTCCAACAGAACTGGATCCAATAATTCAATCCTCATTGTATCATTTGGTTATCAAGCCATCCCCACAAACTACACTTTATCAAACCAATGCCCGTTTCATTTCACTACTCTGTCTATTATCCCTTCACATCAGCTCGCTCAACCCTTTCGGGTCCATTCCATAACCGTTTCCATCCGCCCATCTCATACGCCTTAATCCATTCATCCATCCACTCATTTAGTCATCGGTCGAGCAGACCCTCTGGCCCACATCCATGCCGAATGAATCGAATTGCCCTCTTGGTTTCCCTCTTATCAGTCCCACACTCCCGTATCCGTGAGGCGCCTTCATCCATCTATGTATTCCATACACATCCAAGCATCCCGGGTCATCTCGTCGATGCACCTACCTACCCAGTGTTCATTTGTCTATTCATGCATCCAGCCTTCCTTTCCCTACCCATTTATTCATCCACCCATTTGTTCATCGGTCTCTTTACCTCCCCAGCCTGCACCTGTATGCTCTTTTAAACAATTTATAAAGCTGTTTTGCAATCACCAATGTCCGCCTACCCTTACATCTTTCCATTTATCCATTTACTCGCATTTACCTCCCACCTACCGGTCAACATGCTCATCTCCTTGCCACCTCGCCCCTCACTCCCCACACACAGACATGCCTGCCGATCCACAAGCCTTCCTCACAGTCTGCCTGATATTTTACTCCGCCAGACATCCTTCTGTCCAGCTGTCTATAAAACTGCGTGCTCACTCGCCGGCATATGCCGGTGACTCTTTGTGAACAATTTTAAGTTAAACTGGCCTTTTGAATTTGATCTCTCAAACATCCAGCGCTGACGAGTCATCCCACAATTTTGCTTTGCTGATAGTGGCAATGTCGCAGAGGATTATTAGTCCTGTCACTTATCAGATCACATGTCGAATTAGCATTGCACGTGGGGCACTATTGTGGAGATTTCACTGCGAGATGTGCGCAAAAGCTGGTGCGTGACCATTTGAACGTCTCCTGCACTTCATGTCAATCTGCCAAAAGGCTCAAGGATGATGGTTGAGAGCTGAAAAGTGGCACAAGTTAAGACTTCCAAAGTGGCAGTCAGAGGAGAGAAGAAGTGCGGCCACAAGACTGATCGGCTGTTCTCATCCTTCCGAGATGTCATGAACGGCATCGAGAGGAACTTTGATGTTTAGAGGCGATCAGGTAGTAGCTGTACATTTAAGTCGAGTTCATGATCAGGAGGCAAAACCAGCATTTGACAAAAAAGGAAATGTCGACGATTTTGTTGTCGAAATTCTAACTTTAGAGGCACAATTAGTAATGTGTGTGTGGTAGTATTTCGATGAGCTTTTACTTTTCCTGCTTATAAGCACCTCATGTGCTCACATTGTGTGCAGCCATGTCGTAGACCCATCCAAACGGCATCATCATCATCTTGCTGTCACAAGTTGATGACAAGATAAACTGACCATTCATCAGGTGCGACAACTCCTTCAGCTTGACCATATGGGTTTCGTTTTTACCCTTCTCTACACGCGACTCAAGTAGCTTTCAAGCAAGTGCCTCCATGCAAATGCCAACGTTGCGATGCCCCATTAATTAGCGGTCCGACGTTTGATTGGATGGAATCAACCACGGAGGTCAATTTAGGACGGCCGCATATCTGTCTGCCTTATTGTGAAAAACTCCTCCCTAGATGTGGTCAGAAGCCACTTGATCCGCATCGTGAGGTTCAACCAGATGATGGAGAGGAGGAATCGATTTGTTGGATGGTGACTAGGATCACTTTCATCTGATGGCACATAAAGGCGTAGTATTTGGAAGCAGACTTGTGTGGCGCATCTCGACTGCTCCGTCTTGCAGAAGGGACTCATTCAATGGCCTGTTTACCTACAAGCACCCAAAAATAGAGAAACAGGCAACGAGGTAGGTAGCCAAATAGAGCTAAAAGCACACGAGTGGGAGGGAATTGATGAGAAGGTGTATCAAAGGGGTAGGTTTGCGCATCGAGATAAGAAAACCACACGCTGAATAAAAGAATGGATGAATATACAGGAATGGATAGAGAGTGGGTGAGTACATGGTAAACGTCAGCATGATCGAAGGCTAAAGGACGGGTGGGTGAACACTCGCTAGATGGATCTACGAAGGGTTACGGGATTAAATAGGTTCAGGGCAAAAGGATGAATCGGTGAATGAGCTGCCAATCTTTCCCATGTAAACATAAGGAACAGTCACACAATCGCAATCTTTTGTCTTATCATATTTGCACATCATTCCCGTACCGTAGCCCTGAATTAGACTTCTCGCACACCAGGAAATGCCTTTTCGCTCTCTGTTAGCTAACAGCCCATCTCAGTAGGTCTTAGTCGGAAAGTAGTTGCTATTATCGGTGTCTAAAAGCTTTTTCCTTTATTAGGGTCACTTACGACCTCAAGCAAGATGGGCAGGCCTGTTACGATTGTCCGCTTTACCTCTTCTTCTGTCCTCCTTCTGCATCAAGAGTGATACGGTTGTGTCCACACAGCTCAACTGATCATCCCGATGGCTGACAATGGATCATTTGTGTCGGGAATCATCCTCTTGCCTCCAAATTTGAAGGACTTCTTAACATTGTGCATTTAGGAGAAATGAAACATTGAAGCGGGCTGTCCCCACTTGACGTTAATTGGACAGAGAAGAGATGCGTCATTCGGTGTCTGCCTATCACATCCAACTTGGTAGATGCTTGAGAGGCCCACCTAACCTTAAAGTCACCCCAGCAGGATGCATTCAAGATGAAGTCTCGTTCAAAGGAGCTCCACGGGGCACCGGACTGAGTGCGAACCTACTTAGTGGCCACGAAATACCGTCAAGATTGCACATCAAAGAGCCTTCTTCCCTTCATGAGCTTAGAGAATCAGTCATTTCTTTTCTTTCTGTGGATTTTCTCAAGTCATCACAGACTACTTGACCGTCAAACTCTATCGAGTACCGCTTTGGTTGTATGTCAAACTTTCCACTTTGTTAATCGGTTACTTAAACCGTATATTGCTGCGATTTTGCTGGATAATCCGGCCTCTAGACGGCGTTTGTAGTCTGCGATGAATAATCCGTCCGCTTTTGTCTTCGGAAGAGCCTCTAGCCGCCAGTGGTACGGAGAATTCCACCACCTCCGACTTCAGCACAAGGTCAGCCTCGGCTATTCACTCAATTCCATCCACAATTAAAAGCCACAAACCACCCCTCTATCTTTCCTCACCGCAAAGGGCTATTAATGAAAGAGTTGTTAAGGTCTTTGTTTTTTTGAAAAGATGCTCTTTAATTGAGGAGTCGTCTTGTTTTCCGCCTCAATCCCACTTTGCCATATTTTTGTTATGCAATTCGTTATAATTCTGACTTTGTTATTCGGGTCGCGGCCAAGTAACCCATCTAATGATGCAAAGTAGCAGGTCGTCATTTAGTCGAGTATCCACTGGATCCCCTGACTTTCCTTTTCACTTCAGTCTTGGATTTTGTACTTCGTGTTCCACTGACGGATTTTCCCAAAGACCTTAATCTTTGCTTATCTCAATTCCAAGTGCCAAGAACACATTAATTTGCTAAGGAATGCACCTTCAATCCCTCTTGGTGCGTCTGCGTCTGCCTGTCATCCATTGCCTCAACCGCACAATCCAACTGCCCTTGGTTGTGTGCTTGGTAAACGCTCTACTTCCAGAGCGCAGGCAAAACCGATGTCAAAACCGAGTCGAACCAGCTTTATGAGGCCGAGGAGCTCCAAGCTCCTCCACCAGCGCCAACATTGTGCCGTTCTCCACCAGTGGACTGTCCTCAGAACATCAAAAACCGGTCAAGGTTTTGAATCCTACTTTTAACCAAAAAGCAAATGCAACATTAGCATTTTAGGTCGCGAAATTCAAACTGTGGTGTTATTGAACGGTGAAGTGGAGTGGCGACACGCTCTTCATGCCTCGCTGATAGGCTCACGACATGCCACCATGCGTTTTTGAGGTGAGCCGTAAGTCTCGGTCCTACGAGGAGAAGCTCAGCCTTCCTTGTATCTATCAGTGACAATGTCGGCCGCGGTGAATGATTTGTCCATTTCTGTGAATAGTGTTTCAATTGGTGGCTTTCGTCATTCACCACCTCAGTGGGCACAAGGCCTGGAATGCAGCTTGATGGCAGGTGAAAAGAGTCGCCCTGCTGAACACTATCATGGTGAGCACAAAGTAGACGATGCTCCAACACCTCGGAGCTTGCAGCATGTTTCCTCGGAATGGCTCATTTACTCCAAATGGACTCATAATGTGTAAAGTGGAGTAAGGATGAATTTGTACTGGGTCAAACTAATACAGCCAATTCGGAATGAATCGTGAGATGGCCAAAGGAGGGATGGATGCGTTGGTGTAGGGTGGATTGACTTAGGAATCATCGTTAGGTGCCACCCGGACGAATCACTAAGTCGGTTTCAACAAACTGATTGGAGCGAAGAATTTGTGGATGTGGACTTGGTACCTGGCGAAATGGTGATGCACTGCGGATTAGAAAAGGTAGGATGGTTGCTTAAATGGAGGCACGTTTAGGTGACATAATAATCCACTCGTGGTTGCAGAAACCGAAGGAATGGATAAAGGATGGATGAGGGAATGAATTAGAACATGCATGGGATCTGTGATAGGCCCAAATACAACTGACTTCAGAGGTGAAATGAAGGCAAGTTTTGTTGATAGTTGGATAAATACTAGCTAAAATTGGAGAAATGGATGGCTCGGTGGTTGATAAACGCATGAATACAAAGTAGGTAGATGGTCGGATGGACGGATGATTAGGTGCTGGGCGAAGGCCCGGATCGCGGCTGGATGAATGGACTAAAAATAGGATGCACAACCGATTAAGTGGAAGGACGAGTAAATGGACGGATGAATGCAGGATCGAGGGTAAGGGATTAGTGCACGATGGTAATGGAATCAAGTGAATAAGTGGATTCTGGGCATAAAGACGAGAGATAATTAGATTAATGCATGCAGAATTGATTGATGGAGGTTAAGCAAGGGGATGTAAGCTTGACACGACTGATTTCGAATGGAGAGGTAAAAACGCAAGTTCCTGACTATTGATGCTTAAGCAAATGAAAGGATGGATGAGTAGCTGGGTGGAAGGACGAAAATTAAGACGACTTGGTGGATGGATGTAGCAGTGCGGAGGAGATGAAGGAAGGAGAGAAGTGGGGTCGGTTGCAAAGCGATTTAAAATGGTTAAAACTATAAACGCATTCAGAATGGATTAATAAGCAGAAAGAGTGATGAATGGATGTGTGAATGCAGGATTGGTACATGGTGGCTATGTAGACACATAAACGAATGGGTAGAAGGGTAATTTATTAATGGGTAAGGACTAGAAGAGTACCAGATCCATGATTGATGAGAGCGATTTCTTAAAGTCAACTCTTAGGCTTCTGCTGCTGATTGATGAACTACAGAGGCACTAAGGAAGTACATGCACAGCCGTGGGTAGAATCGCTGCTATCCCATTGCGAATGATGCCTCCGATCAAGAGAACAGCCTTTAAAGTCGAATGGGCTAGGCAAAGAGGCATGGGCACGGAGCCTAATCCTACGGCCGGCGAACCCCTCAAGGAATCTGTGACATGGCAATAGAGCATTTGTCTCAATCACATGCAAATTTTCACTTATTGTATTTATTTATAACCTTTTTTGGGTAGTCAGTGCGGTAGGCAGCTGATCGTTGGACACTCGCGTTTGGTAACGGGCAACAACCAAAGTCCCGAGACCCTCCTGCGCGTCGACAGCATGTATTCAACCCAAAATCATGCCATTCCTTAACACAACAAGGAAGTTTTGATGTAGCGCATTGTTTGTTTGGGCTGCTGGTTGGTCGAATATTAGTGACGGCCACCTTGAGCCTAGCTTCGTGGGCTGGCCTGTCAGCTATGCCATCTTCTCCCTTCCTTTCCCTCTAGAATACATGTATTCTGACCTACACCTAGCAAATTATTTATAAGGAAGGAGGCACAGTGACGACTGTCTCGGCAGACCTTCATCTCACCCCTTTGATGTACTACAAAGTGAGTGTTGTGACCTGCAATGTTGATTTGGAAATCGCTGTTGTATTTTGTTTGTTTGGACTGTTGGTTGGTCCCACACACTAGTGGCGGCCACCCTGAAGCTAGCTGCTTGGGCTGGCCTGTCGGCCATGCCATCTGCTCCCTTCTTTTCCGTCTAGAATACATGTATTATGACCTACACCTAGCCTTCTCTCCGTCTTTTAACGATGCTCGGGACGCTACAGTGGTGCCAGTGGAAAACGGACCCCAGTTTGTGCATTTCCTACCTAGATTTGTCCTGCAAGTGGAACGTTACAACGGTGCAGAAGAAGTGCCTTTGCTGAAGGACTAAGAACTGCGTTCATCTTCGATACTATCCCACTCCCGTGCTCGACAGGAAGGCTATTAACAACTGAAGCAATCCAAGCCGTGGACCATCTGGTAAACTAACCTCGCAATGGATGCAGTGACGGTCGTCTGAACCTCTTACTCCAAAAGGTAGTTGGCAAGCCAAGCGATCCTGCAGGTGGAGTGGCACTGCCATGAGGGGCCATTGACGTGGTGCAAATCTCGCCTCATTTGCGCCGGACGTTGGCGTGTGGCACGGTTAGCTCGTGAGTGCTTCTCGCAGTACTGATTGCGTTGTGATGGCTGACGCGAAAGGTGGATGAAGAGGAGCGTCGGAGACAAGGCAGGAAAGAAGAGAGGGGCTGTGTAGTGTTTTGTTTGTTTGAACTGTTGGTTGGTGGGACACACTAGTGGCGGCCACCTTGAAGCTAGCTGCGTGGGCTGGCCTGTCGGCCATGCCAGCAGTTCCCTTCCTTTCCGTCCAGAATACAAGCATTCTTACCTACACCCGGCCTTCTCTCCTTCTTTTAGGGATGCTCGGGGCGCTACACTTGATACTGCTGGATAATTGTTCTCCTTTTCGGCACTTTCTTATCGGTGTATTCTTCACGACTGCCTATGGTAGCGACAATTTTTTGGACGATTTGACCACCTCCACTGTCCGAACCTGATCAGACTTGCCAATGTGATCAAATAAATTAAATTTTTGTTTATCAAGACAAATCCTCTCTTTATCCCATCTTATTTAGACACTAAGGAATGGTTTGAGGCGCCTTTTGTAAAGTTTCAACTTGGCGGTTAGGTCTACTGCTGTTGTGTCTCAACTCCGAATGTGCCATCGCCTCCACTCTGTTCCAAGGAAGCAAAAGCATCAGATCCTGCAGAATTCCATAAGTAAATCGGTGTTTTAAAAAGGAAAGCAAGAAGATTTCTAAGCAATGAATTTGCTTAACATCAGCCTTTCTAAAAACGATTGCCTCAACAGTGATGTGATGGACTGATTAACTTCAATAGACGCAAATGATGCCAAGCCAGGCGCCAAAATTCATCCGTTTCTGTCGGCTGCGCTTGTCAACCAATCGCTGCAAAAACAAAAATGTTAAAAATAGCCTCACTGATAGTCGGTTTTAACACTATACCATCCCATTTCGTCATCCGCTTCACCACCTTCCAGGCCTGCCACTTCTCGGTTTCCTGCTGTCTTGTGATTTTGTCTTTACAATTTGGTCATTCTCAGTTGCGTGCTCAGAAAATGTGTTTTCTGTGGGGAAAATGAACTAAAGTTGGCGAGAAGTGCCAACGAATCTGGCCGCACTGCTTAACTCGCTCAAGAGAGCTGATCTCCCCAAAACAGCTCCGCCACCACCTCTATTTGCAATTCTTCACAACCGTACCTATCACAGTGACACAATAATAATTTCGTTTGTGTTGCAGTGCCAGTCAACCCATTAGCTTGATGCTGGATGCTAATCGTAAATGTGCGCTGCCGTTATTTCTGTCCCCACTGCTCCTCCCGCAACCAGAGGTGCTCATCAAAGTACTCACTTCTCGGTTCAGTGCGGCCGAATCCAATTCCTCTAAACCAAACTTTCCGACGACTGACAACAACAGAGAGCTCCTGAAGTGTTTGCCTTTTTTATTTCATTAGTAGCATTACCAAACATCTTTAATGATGCGCGAGTTGGGGATCCCACCATCGTCCTTTCATTCCGCAACCTGGACTCCAGGACCTACAAACGGCTGCAGTTCCCCGTTCATCAACATCTTCCATCCCACATCCGCATAACGCCTCCACTCAGTCCGCATGGAAGACTTAGGCCTCTACACGCATTTCGCACCACCTCTCCCTGCCACCGTCGGCTCGGTCCATTCCCAACCTGTCATCACACCGTGCTAATCGTTCATAGGGCTCAGCCCCATAAGGTCAGCTCAGCATGACTTATGCCTGTGCTCCTTCTTTTCTCCTAGCTTCTTCTTTCCACCACAGAAGGCGTTAGCAATTGGCAGTGATGGACAGCCAATGTATTCCGCATTGCCACGTCTTCCTCTCAATGCCTTCCTCATCAAGAGCCAATTTCACTGCTTCCTCGTGCCATTTTCAGGTGTGGCTCTGCTCCTCATAGTTGTCATCCTACTTTGAAATGAGAAGGACGCAAAGGGATGAAAGGTGTATGCTGATTTGATCTTCAACTCCACCTGGCAACTTACATTCACTGCTTGCACAATTAGAAGCAGTCCATGCAAAAAGTGCATCCGTCTTGCAAATCATTAGTAAGAAAAACACTTCATTTCCGAAACGACGTGTGCATGACCCAACCACCTAAGATGCCAACAGCATCGGCCTGTCATCTGCCACCTAACCGAAGGGTTACTCATGAGATGATCACCAAGTATCACACAGGATTCCACAATTACACCTCTCTCCCACCCTCCATTTCGTATTTCTACGCAAAACATCTTAACTTTCAACCCAATGTTGGCTGTTTCTTGCAGAGACAACATCCTTTCTGACTATCAGCGACTACAACCCGTCCATTTCGTGTCGAAATGTGCCATCTCCCGTCCCTACCACCCTCCCTTTGCTTGCCTTCCAGCAAGCCACCTGCGCCTTCTCCAGGGACTATGGACCGGAGTTGGCGAGAAGTGCCAACAAATCTACCGGCCACACTGCTCAACTCGGTCAAGTAAGCTGATCTCATCAAACATCCACTGCCACCACCTCCACCATGGCCCTCTCCACCACCGCACACATCTCTAAATAATGTCATCCCAACCAACCTACGCAAATCGTCATCGGTATCCTCATTCAATTACAGCCTCTTCTTTTCCACCCAATTACTAGAATAAGCCTCCAGAAGGCATGAGAAGCACTGGTGGATGGCTGTTACACTGCATCTTCCTCCTCCTCTCCTTGATGCGCAGACTTGTCACTTGCCAACATCAAACCTCCTCCTCCTTCCTTTCACAGTTGTCGCGCTATCAACGCCGCTTCTAATAGGCGCCTTGGCAGTCATCTTCTCAGCCTCAACTCTCAATCCCCAACCATTTTACTAACATTGCTGTTTCCACTTCCAACTTACATTCTAGGACAGCTCATAGTGCCAAAGATAACAGATGACGTTACCACCGTTGTCCATTTGACGTCTCATTCTACTTCTCATGGTCTAATCTTCTTCATCTCCCCCACAGCAGGCACAATAACCAGCCATCAACTGCACCACGTAACCCTATTCATTGTCGGCTTCTGTCATTTCGTTGTCCTCTGCTAAGGATGGTGCGGCTTCTGTTGCCTGAATAACAGGTCCAGATAGTTGGACGCGTGTACACCTTGATTGGAGGCACACCCACGGAGATATGGACAATAGATGCAGCCACTAAGAGGAAACACTGGCATCGCAATCAACTGTCTCATCAGATGTAAGAACTTCGGCGAATGCCTTTGTTGCATCACTAGATGTTCGCACCACAGATGACCAGAGTGTGATGGTTAGCGTGGAAGGGTGGAGGAGGATAGCGCCAACTGGGCTTTGATGGTGGTGATGGTTCGTGCACTTTGGCACCTCACGATGCCACTTTCGCTCCCTCGGCATTGGCAGTGCTTATTCTTGCTCATTTGTTCTTCCACATTGGTGGTTTAGCCTGAGGATTGGACCACTTGGAGGGGTGGCGGACAGCCTTTGTTGGTTGCAATAATGAGCTTTAATGAGGCAATCTCTTCGTTTTCTTTCGTTACATGCTGGATTAGTAGTTTAGGTTAGTGTGCTGTGGCCCACCCCCAGAAGGGGGACAAGCACAGTGGTAGGTAGACATGGCAAACAGGCTGAATTGGAGAATTGAAGTAGTCCGATGCAAGGGTTGCTTATCTATGATCGAAGTGCTGCAAACTGGCCCATTTAAAAGGGCATAAGACGTGAACGAAATGCTGTGAAGTCGGTTGGTTTGTCAGTCACTCATTGCCTAGTCAATTTGATGAGTTCTCTGTCCCTTTGAGTCACTTGCTGGTCAATGGTGTCAGGACCGAACAGGGGAGGCATACTTTGGTAACGGTTGTCACTGACACCTTGTCGTCCATTTGCCTCAACCGCCTTAGTGTGACTCTCTCGCATTGTTACCCTGAGATTAGTCTGCACGTCTCGTCAAACGAGTATTCTTGTGGAAGCAAAAACAGTGTGAGAGGAGGTGTCGCGACTGTGGCAACAAAGCGAATTGTGTCAAGTTGGCCTCCACCACTGCCACGACCACTGAGGAGGAAGGGAGTGCAAAAAGTTGGACATTTCTAAATTACTCTACATCCGACAGTGCAAGAAGGAGGAGGTTTGATGTTGGCAAGTGACAAGTCTGCGCATCAAGGAGAGGAGGAGGAAGATGCAGTGTAACAGCCATCCACCAGTGCTTCTCATGCCTTCTGGAGGCTTATTCTAGTAATTGGGTGGAAAAGAAGAGGCTGTAATTGAATGAGGATACCGATGACGATTTGCGTAGGTTGGTTGGGATGACATTATTTAGAGATGTGTGCGGTGGTGGAGAGGGCCATGGTGGAGGTGGTGGCAGTGGATGTTTGATGAGATCAGCTTACTTGACCGAGTTGAGCAGTGTGGCCGGTAGATTTGTTGGCACTTCTCGCCAACTCCGGTCCATAGTCCCTGGAGAAGGCGCAGGTGGCTTGCTGGAAGGCAAGCAAAGGGAGGGTGGTAGGGACGGGAGATGGCACATTTCGACACGAAATGGACGGGTTGTAGTCGCTGATAGTCAGAAAGGATGTTGTCTCTGCAAGAAACAGCCAACATTGGGTTGAAAGTTAAGATGTTTTGCGTAGAAATACGAAATGGAGGGTGGGAGAGAGGTGTAATTGTGGAATCCTGTGTGATACTTGGTGATCATCTCATGAGTAACCCTTCGGTTAGGTGGCAGATGACAGGCCGATGCTGTTGGCATCTTAGGTGGTTGGGTCATGCACACGTCGTTTCGGAAATGAAGTGTTTTTCTTACTAATGATTTGCAAGACGGATGCACTTTTTGCATGGACTGCTTCTAATTGTGCAAGCAGTGAATGTAAGTTGCCAGGTGGAGTTGAAGGTCAAATCAGCATACACCTTTCATCCCTTTGCGTCCTTCTCATTTCAAAGTAGGATGACAACTATGAGGAGCAGAGCCACACCTGAAAATGGCACGAGGAAGCAGTGAAATTGGCTCTTGATGAGGAAGGCATTGAGAGGAAGACGTGGCAATGCGGAATACATTGGCTGTCCATCACTGCCAATTGCCAACGCCTTCTGTGGTGGAAAGAAGAAGCTAGGAGAAAAGAAGGAGCACAGGCATAAGTCATGCTGAGCTGACCTTATGGGGCTGAGCCCTATGAACGATTAGCACGGTGTGATGACAGGTTGGGAATGGACCGAGCCGACGGTGGCAGGGAGAGGTGGTGCGAAATGCGTGTAGAGGCCTAAGTCTTCCATGCGGACTGAGTGGAGGCGTTATACGGATGTGGAATGGAAGGTGTCGATAAAGGGTAGTGCTGCAGCCATTGGCAGGCCCCGGAAGCCAAGTTGTGAAACCAAGGGACGATAGTGGGATTGCCACCTCTACTCTTATGTGGAAGGATGGTTTATAATACCGTCATCATCAAGGCATAACTGCTGTTATGAAGGGGCTTTTGGAGCCAGGTTTGCTGATAATGTAGAGTCCACCATAAAACCAAACCGTATGTAGGCTGTTGAATTGAGAAGAGTGTAAAAAGCTGGAGCTGCCTTTTGTTGTCAGTTGTCGGATAGTTTGGTTCAGTAGAAGGGAATTTGACATCATTGGATCGGTCAAACACTGAACCGAGCTGTAAATGTGGTATTTTTCATCGTGATTACCATGATGAATAGTTTTGGTTACAGGAGGAGCAGCAGAGACAGCAATAACGGTCCCGCCAATACCGATCAGCGTTTGTGGTTCAAATGGTGATCACCAATGCTTCGAACAATAGCATCACAAGATTGCTGACATTTGGAAGTGGCGGAAGAGAATTCCTGACGTAAGGGAATAGACTTTTGGCAGGCGTTACGCCCTCCTTGAAGCGGAGCATTTGATTCGCTTTTTCGCTGAGGAAGTAGGCTATAACAATGCATGACCACAGGCAGCATTTACTGCATGCATTCACCGTTCACTATAGTAGTGCATCCACACATCCTTTCCCACCGTGACCGTCTAAGTCTCCATCCTTTCGATCTCTACATTGAGGCCGTTCATGCATCGCCCCCCAAAAATTCATTGCTACCTTTGCCAACCCCTTAGCCGTCCATATAACCAGTGATTCATCTTCTCCATTTTTGGCTCTCCACCCGCTCTGTTAGCATTCCATGGCTCGAACATCCGTCCGTCTTTTTATCCTCATTCATCCCATCTACCTTCATGCATCTATTAACAATCCTTTTATCCAGTTATCCCATACATTCATTCACCGATCTACTGATTTTCTAGTGCAACTCTTTTTCCATTCATCCCGCATTCTTCCGTCCAGTCCGATTCTATTTAATTGACATCACATCCGTGCCCATCCACCCCTCCTCTTGTTTTATTTCCATCCTCCATTCATTTGTTCATCTTCCATATACCAACAGATCCTGCATAAACCCCTTTGGCCAAGCTGTCACCTGCCCCTGCATCCTAAGACCGTCGGCCATCCATCCTTCCAATGAGTTTGTTCAACCTGAAGCATCCTATTCTTCATCCTGAATTCACCCAGCTACCTTGAGTCCAGGCCTTCTGTGCAGTTTTCCATATTGCACCCGGTTCATCTTCCACCATCCTTTCCATTCATGAAAGTCTCCGTGGAAGCATTTGTCAGCTCTTCAACCATCTCTTCAGCCTGCACTCAATCAACTATCACGGATCCATGCATCATCAACTTAGGCACCTAATCATCCTGCGTTCATCTCATGCCCCATAAATGCTGTTTCCTGTTACTTATATTAGCATTCACCCATTCATCCATGTGTCTATCTATTTAGCTGCCTTTAAATAGTGAATTTCTACCCATCCTCTTACTATCCAGCCATTTGATATCCACTCCTTATCTTCTCAGTCACCGACCGTCCTCCAACCATCCACCATACATTTTGAAAACATCCGCTTGTCTAACTTTTTGGCACGCATCCATTCATCCTTTCTCCATTTGTCCATTCTCCGTCCGCCTCTGCAAGCATTCCATAGTCTAGTAACCGACAAACTATGTAGCGTGTGGAGCTATTCATCCATCCATTCAACCTTACCTACTAACCAAATCCATCTATTTAGCATCTTTAATTTTATCCGCCATTAATCCCCATGTATCCAATTAACCCGAGGCCATTTTTGCCACCTGTTCCATATTTAAAACACTTTTTATCCCTGCAGTTGCCTTTTCTGTGTCTTTTTATCCAACTGTTTATCTACTGTCCACCTAACCATGCAATTGCTTACATCAACCCACCACTCGGCTCTCGCCCTAACCTACCGCATTGCTTGACCCTCATTTTACCCATCAAAGCGATTCTTTGCCTGTGTGAGATGAAATCTACCTGAAAAGCAACCTGCTAACTAACCCACATGTGTTAAGTTCACTTTTTTTTGGCACTTGGAGTTTAATTCCTTACAGACGCGGCACAGCTGAGGCATCCAATGCATTCCTGCTCCTGTGTTGCAAAGAGTGACATGCTTCTCAGTGTTATTCCACCGCACAGTCGCTGACCTTGACGATACCTCTACTCTTGCCTGTCTACTCATCATGTCATGTGGATTTGGACATGTTGGGGCTCAGGTCTGTACTCTGCACTAGAAGCCCACATCACTGATGAGGAACAGCTGTGTGGCCATCCGAGCGTCTTTTAGACTGTCGCCAAATGCCTAACTGCCTACGGCTGAGCATCACCTTAGTGTGCTGCACTTGAAGTCTTCTGAAAGGGTGAGGAGAGAGGAGTAAAACTGTAATCTACTATATTAAGCGAAGGTGAAGATAATCGACTTATATCAAGATGGCTTGATACAGGAGAGGGTATGGATAAAACAGTGAAGTTATGGATGATTAGACCATGCAGAGATGGTTGCTGAATGGATAAATGCATGGTTGGGTTAATGGGTAGGTAGATATATGGATAAAAGATCAGACAAATGGAGAGATAAGCGGATGGGTGGGTGGGTGCGTGGGTAAATGGACAAATAGATGAATGGAAGGACGGAGGTATGGACGGATGGATGGATGGATAGATGGATGGATGGATGGATGGATGGATGGATGGATGGATGGATGGATGGATGGATGGATGGATGGATGGATGGATGGATGGATGGATGGATGGATGGATGGATGGATGGATGGATGGATGGATGGATGGATGGATGGATGGATGGATGGATGGATGGATGGATGGATGGATGGATGGATGGATGGATGGATGGATGGATGGATGGATGGATGGATGGATGGATGGATGGATGGATGGATGGATGGATGGATGGATGGATGGATGGATGGATGGATGGATGGATGGATGGATGGATGGATGGATGGATGGATGGATGGATGGATGGATGGATGGATGGATGGATGGATGGATGGATGGATGGGCGATTGGGTAGACGAACGAACGAATAGATGGATAGTTCAATAGGTGGATTGGTAAATGGATAAATGGGTGGGCGGACAACCGACAGGTGCAGATTGGTTGTGCAGAGGATAGATCCAAACTAGAAGACCAGCCAGATGAATGGATTGATGAAGGTCAATTGATGCTTAATGGGTAGATGGATGGGTGGATGGATTGGTGAATAGGTCGATGATACTATAGCGCCTTACAGGTGTTAAGTTACGGCACTCCTTCGCATAAAATGGTAAATTACACGTCCCAAATCTTTGTTGCGTTAAATGATTGCTTTGCGGACAGCGTCCAAGGTGTCGGAGTCTAATCCTTTAAAAATTAGGCTGTTATTCCCTCTCAAAAGTCATCCGTTTTGTACAATCCGCAATCGAGAGGTTGATAGTCACCTTTTGATCGACTTTGACTTCTCCAGTCACCGTGGCAACTCATTTAATCTTTTCCCATTTTCGAAGAGGTCTCGGTTCGCTACACAAACGTCAAGTGCTCTGGGAATTGCTTTGGGACTTTAATCGTCCCACTTCCTCGTACGATTTCAAGCCCGCCTAAAGTTAAGAATTATTAATGCATTTTTCTTCCTTTCATTCCTTTCCTCCAACACAAACGATGGACAAATTTAAAGGGATTGGGGAAGTCTTTGTTCTCCACAACAAAGCGCTTTGAATGAAGAATTGTCCTGTTTGCCAGAATGGGCGTTAAATTCATTGTGCCTTTGCCTCATGTTCGGCGCGTAATTCCACTCCCAACATATTTTATTCCACTTTAACTTGCAAAAGTAAAAAGCGGTTGGGCGCATTGCTGTTTCCTTGTCCTCAAACCAATGGCAGGTGTACTTCACGCCTAACCTCAATTTATTGCTGCAATTAGCTCAAGAATGCTCAGTCCTCCCTCCTCCACAGGCGCCTGTTTTTTCTGCCCTTCGGTGGCTCATCTTCTCAGCTCTTAAGCACAAAAGTGACGAGAAGTGTACTGACAACGCTGGCAACTACTTAAACTGCCTCCAGCCCGGCCAACAGGTGCCTAGCTTCTGATCAGAATGTCTATTTGTGCCAAGAAGTGTTTGTACTCTAGCCCAGTCGTAGCCTTGAGCAGGACACCAATCCTGTTACTGCATAAACAATAAAAGAGAGTCATTTTTCCTCTTATGAGTTTTCCTTTCTGGTGTCACTGGTGTCAGTTATTCTTCTCTTCCTTGGCAGTTAAGTGAGTTGACTTACAACTTTGCAATAGAAGACTTGGAGGAGTGTACGTGACAGAATGTGGACGGTGCGTCGCTTCAGAAGGTTGAAAGCGACTCTCTCCACCACTCCTTCGCATATTTGTCCATCCACGCTTCTGCGCATTCCTCGTTCCATCACAACGCAAATGTAAACGTTCTATGATGTTTAGGGCAATGATGCTGGCCGCCTTCCAACCACTTCCACATTCACTCGACCTCTGTTTCCACTCAAATAAGGTTTTCTTCCAGTATACTCACTGATGAGTCTGTCAGATCACAGCTATAGGTATTCCAATTCCCATTGCTTCCACCTTCCACCTTCGAAGCCTTTCCTACTCATCATATAGTTGTGCTCGTGTCATTCCCTTCGTGGCAGACCTGGTTCTTGCGAGGCGATCTAAGTAACGGCAGAAGAATGTACGATTGCGCTTTTATCGTTCAACCATCAACTTTGTGCTTCAAACTCTGTAGCCTGTGTTGAATGGGACCACCTCCAAGGCGTGATCGGAGGTAACAATTTAGAATTCGCCAAGACCTCAACCATGCCCTGCTACCTGTCTGGACCATGACGAGTCCGCAACGGGTTTAGTGACTTAAGCACAAGGAAAGCTGTACCGTTCGTCTCATGCGCTTCAATGGCCTTCACTTGGATGAGTTCCAAAAGCATCAGGTGGTAATCACTAAGCGACAGTTGGAAAATTAGCTTCCAGTTTCGTCAAAGTAACCCATCAGTTGATGAATGCATCCAAGTGCGTCACCGTCAAGCGCCACCGCAACCAAACTTTGCCTTCCGGATGAGGAAAAGGCACACCAACCCATCTCCTCTCTCTGTTTCAGCTCTACTATATTTCATCGAGATTATGGTACCCCAGGGAATGCGAGAAATGAGGAGAGGAGAGGCAACTTTAAGCTGTCCTCACATTTTCCTGTTATCGTTAATAATTTTACTGCTACCACGTCTACCCGGTCTTTTTTCTCTGTGCCTCTATCACTCCCATCAGTGCGTCTCTTGCCGATGGTAAAGAAGAGCATGTTAATTTCATCACACTTTCGGCAAATAAGACGCAAGAGTTAATCGCATTTTTTCTTTAATTGGCAAATATTTACAGCCAAGCAAATTAAATTAGAGTCCCGAATAGAATTTCTCTTTCCTTTTTGTTACTATGATGGTGCGTTAGTGACATGCCCTAAGAGATGCTGCAATCCAGACGAATGAACTCCGACTTGTTTCTGCGTTGACGCGAACTGTTTCGACGACGAACTTTGAAACTGCTACGGAAGAAGGGCGATCTCTTTGCATGCGTATCATAGCCCGGACTGTTGGCTTTGGCCTTTTCGGTGGGAGAGGAGCTCTCCTGTCGCACCGTGGTGACAGCTGCACTGCCTCGCCTTTGCTCTGTCCATGGTGAAAATGTGATTGCATGTGTCATCTCATTCTGCAACCACAGAGCCTTAAATATGTCCACTATACACTCATCCGTCTTGGCACTGGTGTACACAAATTGTGAGGGCTTTAGACCACTCCTCAGCAGCCACTCCATTATCACACCCTCACTGACCTTTGACATGGATATTGGAAGATCCGATTTGTTGCACACAACGACTAGAGGTGAAGGCGTTGCCACTAAAGTGGACGTCGCATAGGCGTGAGGATCGGTGAGGAGAGGTGCGTAATCCTCACGCTCCGACTTTATCTGTTCGAGGTAACGTCCTGCTGTAGCCAACGACTCCATGCTATCATGAGCAAAGACAATCACGAAGGCATTGGCTTTCGCTACACACAAGCGAATCATAGCAGGAAAATCGTAGCTGCCTGAGGTGTCCATAAACTCCACATTGGCCAGATATCCACGGACGAGAAATTTGGAGGAGTAGATGTCGTCCACGGTCGGTGTGTACTTTGGCTCGAAGCATCCATTAAGGAAGCGACGAATAATGCTGGTCTTGCCAACTTTTGCAGCGCCTAGAAAGACAACACGACAGATGGAGTTGGAGCCATTTTCTTTGCCATCGGCCGTGCCCAGGAGAGTGGACTCATTGCCTGGTAGACTCCTTATTGACTCTGATTGGGGCTCCGCTCGAGTCATGAGCTTGATCCAAAGCAGGCTTAAAACAAAGAAATGACTCGTCACTCAAAATCAGAATTAAGAGGGTTGTATGCAAAGAGCTCAATTTTTTACTCAAAATCTCGCTCGGTGTATACTACTTACTTGTTCGACCGTGAGTAGTGTCTCAGTTCCCTCTCTTTACTAAAACACACTGTTTAAAAGCGGTGTGTTCTAGGAAGCATACTTTATTACCACATTTCACTCTCAATTTACACCGCGAATTTAATTACCCACGTTAAGCGCCACCTCGAACGTGATCATACGACTGCTAAGCAGAATTCTCATAACCACGCAGGGATCGTCGCTACGGAATGTGAGTGAGGTTGTGAATAGGACTGAGATGTAATTTTTAAAGCCAAATTTGCAGTAACATTAGGTTCATTCACCAATTTAACAGTTGTTATCTTCTCTAGTACGTCTGTCATGAAGGAACATTGTCGCTGAGTTCCGGTTTGCGGTCACTGCCGGTCGATCGGTCAGTCAGTCAGTTAGGCAGTTGGTCTGTGTAAAGCCTAGTAATTCGGAGAGTTTACCTCCTACTATTGCAAATTTTTCTCCTGAGACGACCTCACTTTTTAATTTAGTCAGCGGGGGATACGTTTACGAGATCATGTGATAAATGCTACCTTTTCCTTGCGTTAAGTAACCCTTGCAGCACTCAAGACTCAGGAAGGGTGAAAAATGGGTACAACTAAAGCAGAAGCTGAAAAGATCCTAAGAATAATTTATATTGTAGCTGTGAAGAAATGGAAACACCTTACTTGCCATGCAACTTTAGTTATAGTCATTATTTTCCCCATTTCGTTCATAGAAATTCCGCGTACTTATTATTTTGGCACTCGCTACTTAATTAATTAATAAATTTCAGTAGTATAAGCAAAGGATCTAGTGGAATAGTTATGCAGCCAAATCAAGCTAAAAGAGCACAAACAGAGAGTTGGATTAGGTGATTTTTTACAAAATAATTTATAAAATAATCATTCATATCAGTAGGTGATGATGTGCCCAACGCAAATCGTGTCGGAAATTTGGCTAGAATTTTTTTATGCCACCAGATCACTTTTAAAGATTAAAAGCAGGCGGACTTAATTTAAACGGAGCCGCGCAACCCCATAAAAGACGATCCATGCAAACGGTCTGAGCACTTTGACTCTGCACCAGAAGCCTAAGTACCCGTCTCAAGACCGAAGAGGAATAGGAAAATGCACCGGTGGAGGAGGCGAGGGCGAGGGTGCAGTCTGTGGCGAATGTTTGAAGCCCACTCAAATTGATTGCACACCTCCACCGCAAACCTCAGTCTAGTTCAGATCAAAACTCAAGATAAAACGAAAATGTTGCAATTATGGCAGAAAATGAAACTTTTCCGCTCCCTGGAGACGATGGGAAGAGGGAGAGCGAGAGAGAGAAGTGGTGCAGCAGCGTTTGCCACTTGCCACGCTATTCAAACCTCCCGTTGCAGTGCACCGCCGGAAAGTGTGAAAATGTTGTAGGCAGATGAATAAGTGTCTCATTTTATGCAGCGGAAGAATATTTTATTAGGCTGTGAAAAAGCAACAACAAACAACGCACCTTCCCCCCCCCCTTCCCCTTCCACCAATTTCACTACGCCTCCACATAAGCTGATGGTAATTACACGTAAAAAGTGTGCACTTTTGTCGCTTTATAATTTTATTTTTCATTTTTAATGCTGCGAGAGAAGGAAATCACAGCAGTTGGAGGACTGTGCACTTTTTAATAAGGCGAAAATTTAGAGTATCATGGGGACATGTTAGTTTGGGGGTTGTTTGCTCCTCCTCCCCATCCTCCGTTCTTTCCTCACGCACTCACCTATGTGTTGCTGTTTGCGTGTCCTTTGTTTTGCACAAACCACTCGGTCCTTCTCCCCGAGACTAAAGCATGACTTTTTTTTCTGTGAAAATTAATTAAAATTCATGATGTGGAAGATTAACGAGAGAGACCGGCTCCACGCCCCTCCAGGCAATCACTCATGGCTGGCGCGTGGCAAGTGAAGTGGCACTTGGCAAGGCGGAATGGAGACAATCGGCAATTATCCCTCAACCGGAAGTTTCAAACCGACCCGTGGACGCGTCTACGCGGACCGTCCAATCGCCGTGGCCTTTGGTCGGCATCTCGGCGCCTTGACGCCCACTTCCCGCCATTGTTGTCATCAGCCCGTTGAGCTCCACAACTGCACTTTTTAGAGGGTGTGACATACACAACTTTGGGGCATTTTCGCTGAGACGTCGCGGGTTCCACACCACCATTCCAATGCAATTCGTTTATTGCGCTTTATTGAAGGTAGACAGTGTTTCTTCTGTGAATTATTTATTTCAGATCTGAAGGTAGAAGTGTCTGGCATAAAAAGCGCATTTAAGCGTAATCGCGACGTAGCCAAAAGACGCAACAAGTTGTCATAAAGGACAGCAACCGACGACATAACGCCATCTCCGACTCCGCCAGAGATCCACTTTTTTAAAGCACTGCCAACATTGTTAGTATTTTAATTGTGCAGAAACAGTCCCCTCAATTCGAGCAAAAAAATGCCTGTTAAGTCCTTTTTTAATTAGTAAAGGGATTAATTCCAAGTTCCAGTCCCTACACCGCCTTCCAAAACAAATCTTCCGGCCAATCAGGCAGCCACTTAAAGGTTCCATCATTAAATTGTAATATTCCTTCCACTTTTAATTGCCTTGACAGTTTTAATGGGATACTTTTATGAACCATAAAACTTGGATTATTCCAAACAAATAGTGAGAAGGCTTTACTGGAGCGGAAACTACTTCTAAGTTTACTTTGGAAGGGCTTTCGATTGAGATGGAATGAATCAAGTGTTCGCAGTCTAAGTAATTAATGGGCACAGCTACACAGTGTTTCAAAGGTCGTGCAAGCTCGGCAGCACCAAATGGGGGCTGCCAAGAGGAAGAGGGGCGGGGCAAGGCGGGGCGGGACGAGGCGGGACGAGGCGGGACGAGGCGGGGGTGGGGTGGGGTGGGGTGGGGTGAGGTGCGGGGAGGGAGGTACGCTTAAGTGACCATTCTCATGCCGCTTGACGTACTACTCTCAAAATCCTTTTAATCTTCCCAATTTCGGCCTTTTACTTATCATTACATCAGAGCACTGTAAGGTAATTAATTAATTAGTGTTCCTTCTGATGGGAGAAATTTGTTATTATAGTTTTTTTACTAACTTAAAATAGCTCTACTGATGAACGCAGTTATGCTCGTATCATTGGATCTTGCGCGCAAGTGGACCGAGGCTAACCTCCTCCGTTGGCGGCTACAAAGGCTGCTTCAGGAGGCGACAAAAAGACTTGCATTATTTTGCCTTGGGAGAGGCCAGAGCACCTCGGTGCCCACATCTGTCGACACGCGTCATGGCCAGTCTTAAGATGCACTGCAAATGCATGATGGCCAAATGGGAAGCGGATGGGCTAAAAGCATTGGTGAGGGAAAAGCACTCAAAGTATAAAGTAGCGCAGATACCAATTTATTCCCACTCTACAAGCCACACAGCATTAAGGGGACGCCCACCATTTGGCCTTGTCTAGGCTTTAAAGAGGATTAAGGTTGACTACATTAAAAAGCGCGTCCAATTTACCTGTGCCATGTAAATGAGACGCTATAGCCCTACCCCGACCTCGTAAGCATGGAAAAGGGCTACCACACCGACCAATCTGTCGGGAAAGCCAATAGGTGGAGTTTAAGACACCGCGATAGAGTAGATGGAACAAAACAATCCTGCTTATTTCTACTTTGGGAGAAAACTCATCTTAAAGTAATAAAATATGAGTGATGAACAGTTAATTGCTAACATGCAGTATTTTTTACCAACATTCTTCATCTGTTAAGTTTACCATTTTCTAAAGTTCCACTCAACTTGACAGCATGAAGCATATTAAACTGAATGGGAGGAGAGTTTATTAAAATTGGTAGGTCAGGCGCAAATATTTAGTTTTATTTAAGTATTCCCCCTAAAGTTCGCCTATTTCCACAATGTAGAAAACCTGATTATGAGAGGAAGTCATTCGTGTTATCTAGCCAACACGTGTATAAGTCCCTTTACCACATTAAGTACTCAATCGCATTGGCGTATAACTCACCTTGTCTAAAATCTCGTCAAGTGAGAAGTCCTTTTACTGTGGTCTGTCATAATAACATGTTTAGAGAAGCAGTGACCAATGAAAAACCGCATCCACGGGATCAGCCAATCATAAATCGGGCTCAAAAGGTCAGCCAACCAAAACACTCGACTTAATTCTCACATTTGCGCCTTGAATGAGAGCGTTGGTTGTAACTTCTTTCGATCCGTTTTTACCGTCTAATGATAAATTATCACAGGAGTATCAAAATAAAGCCTTTTTTGTAGGATTAAGTTTGTTTGAGGTGTTTGTTTGCCAATATCAGTTGATCCAGTGGAATCTGCGTACTAGTAAAGTAGAAGGATGCAGCAAGGCTAAAATGCAGAATTCTAAAACTCAATTGTTCTACAATATGAGAACTTTGGGATGAGGAGGTCTGGAGGTAGGCATCCGGAACACTCGTGTGGATGGCCTCGCATTGGCCCCAACCCCAATCTAGGCAACTGATAAGGATGTCAGCGACGAGTAAAATGACCAAGCATAGATGAATTATTGTCATTCTATTTCTCTCGAGGCGGCGTGTGTTAGTCAAGCCTGTCATGTTTGATAAATCATGTCGCCTTCTCTCGCCTATTAAACTCTCTGTCTCTAGGGTAGTTGAGCAAATGTCCTTCACAAGGAGGAGAACTAGCATAGTTGCAAAGCGCCAGCGCAAAATCAAAAATTGCGGCAGATTGAAGGGCATCGACCCAACTGGCAAGTAGTACGGTATGTATCAGTGGCAAATGGTGCAATTCGCTGAGGCCAACCGACTCCGTAGTCCCCTTTTGGCAAAATGTGTAAAAGATCTCCACTGCTTTAAAGAGCAGTCGACCTCATGTCAGGCATCCAAAAGGCACCGAAAGTGAAGCGATTTTGAGGTTACTCTTTTCCCCCCAAATGGGTTCAAAGTTGCTACAGAGTTATGTTCTCTGACCAATTTCCGGTGTAGGATCAATACAGAGCTCCTTCTTCCATCCCAATCCTTCCACGTGAAGGCCATGCCTCAGGAGACATGG
The DNA here is from genome assembly GCA_023968675.1 of Taenia pisiformis. NCBI lineage: Eukaryota > Metazoa > Platyhelminthes > Cestoda > Cyclophyllidea > Taeniidae > Taenia > Taenia pisiformis. The sequence goes on along the minus strand of CM043736.1, from coordinate 12,953,905 downwards.
ACCATCAGTAAAGAAATGCTATCATTGTGCAGTGAATCACCACGAAGGGTCGGTTTTGCAACTTTGCAAAAGTACAGAGTACTTCTCAAGGGGTGGGGCAAGAGAGCATTCAATGGCAAGTTTTATTAGCTCTGATTAAGCAGGGACATGACCGCGAACTCCACTATTGAGGCCATTCATTTTGTACACGAGGTCATGCTTTGTCTTAATTGAAAACCCCCGACATTGGCCACCCTCAGTAGGGCTAAATTAACAACCTCACTACTTCGAAATCATGCTGGTGTAAGGTGGGGACAATCTTTCTTGCAGAAGTGAAGCCTTAGTGGAGTGGCTTGCCGAGGGTGGTTCAATTTTCTTAGCATAAGAAAGAGCAGTTTTTTCTCATGCCCTTCTCTCTGGGAGAAGAAGCCTCAAAAGTCCATCCTTTTTTTTAAGCAAGACAGATAATGAAGCAGAGGAGGGAATCAAATTAGCTAGTATCCTTCACATGAGATTTGTTGGTTGATTAGTAAAGGCTAGAAGGTCTGAGGCTTCCGGATTGATAATTTTGCCGCCTTTATGAGGTGTATTTGCCTCATTTAGTTTGGTCTGGCCTTAAACAACATGCAGAGAGAAATGGCTAAGACACAGTTCAGTGACTGACCTTGGCAAGTTGTCCCTTCATCGTAGGGTATTTGCTCTCATTTCATAATTGGCTCTACTTCTGCGGCATTGCAGGGAGACGCCCACAAACTAGGTGGAGGCCGTACGACTTCTTGCTTTGCTTCTAGTAGCTTAGTAAAGTTACTAGCCGAAATCCTACCGTTCCCTCACATTCTCTCTCTGTCTCATCCCTTGTCCCTCTTCACGAATGCATGGGCTGAGGGAAGTAGGATCACAGGATCGAGGAGTTGCGTAAGACTAGTCCCAGCACTGCCGATATGTACTAGGCGAAAGGAAAGTTTCTAAGATGCTTCTGTAGATGAAAGGGTGATAAGTGACTGGCACACGGTTGATTTTAAAAAGATGCCGAGTCCATCTCATCGCCACTTGAAGATCTTCAACCTCTTGTTATCTGGCCTTTGTGCTGATGGCGTGTGCTGTACTTTAGCCTTCCAATCCACAAATCTGCATTTCTTTTATTCACCCATCAATGATTCTCCTCCTCTAAATATGCCACTAATTATGTTTCAATCTTTCACCAATCGAGACCTTTTCTGAAGTTGAATGTAAATAAGGGCGGCAAAGCCACCAACAATCGGATTCTCCACCCAGTGGAATTGGATTGGTGGAGCGCTTTGACTTTCTACAATCCACTTTCTCTTTTTCTCCATTAACCGCCAACCAAGCTTGAAAATGTTTAGCAATTTCAGCGTCTTTTGGATGCTTTTCCCAGTAGACAACCTTCTACTTGCATAAGGGACCTCAAGAAATGGAATTGTAGGCAGTCATCTTGCGCATCGGTTAAATGGTTCCTTACAGGAATGACTGAGATGGGTAGGGTGGTGGTATTAGGCACGCGCAACCTTATTGTACTGATTCTGGAGTTTTCGAATGTCATGAGACTTTGTTGTCAAAACCTTGTATCCCCGGCACTTCATCGTCGTCCGCTATTTTGATTGGTGCTGTCTAATTTTGGACTGATCCAAAATGTAGGACACACCCTAGTGCCTAAATCCATACCCTAGACCGTTTGTCAACAAATTAGAATCCTTTTAACTTTGTTATGGGCCTTAAAATTGGACACTCGGTTTTGAAGTTGTTGGGTTTTCATCCGGTCACCAACCAATCAAATACGAGTGTTCTAGTGCTGCCCATTTTATGCTCCGAACCTTCGCTTGTCTGCGTAATGAAGACGTGGAATAATATGGTCAGGCTGGGGAACTGTATTTTATATCCGTAAGATCTTCTGTACTATCGAGAATCAGAAGAGAGTGGGGCAACTGGCATGGAACGAAGACCAGGCCGTCCAGCGGAGGTGCGATAGTGGAGCGTCTACGTGGCTCGTTAACAAAACAAACAATCAACGTGTTATGAAGACCCTATACTCTTCTTCTGACCTATCCTTCTCGTCGACTGCCTCAATGTGGTCGGTGCTGCAAGGAAAGCACTCATCCATCCCACCAAGGCAGTTATAGAAATCCTCTACAGCTGAAGAGACACATGCCTAAATCAGCAATGATTCCTCTTACCTATCCCTTGGCTTCTTTGTCTTCGTGATGCTCGGAAACTGCAGTTGGTGGTCAAGGAAACGACTGGGTCATAGTGTATATGCATCACCGATCATGGTAGCTGTGGTCTAGGAGTAGAGCCATGCAGCAAAGCACAAACGCTGTTATCACTACAGACGTGCACAATCGCATCGCTAAAAATTCAATGCAAATAGTTGAGAAGTGCTAGAGGAGCAACTGATAACCCAAAAGAGAGACTATTTTGAGTCCCTTATGGTGGTTCACGGCCAAAGCTAGCATTGATCAACGTCTTTTCGAGCTCTTTAATGAGTTGCATCACCGATTCTTCCATCCAAAGTGTAGATGCTTTTCGCAGGAGAAGAAATTGAGGGAGTTGGCCTTAAAGATTGAGCTTACTTCTCTTCTTCTCTGCTGTAAAGCCCTAAAATTTACCTTGTGAAAGCATGATAGCCGGCCTACAGTCGACAAGAAGGCCTCTCAGTGAGGTATTATGGCGGAGTTCCTCAGTTACCTACTGCCAAAACCACAAGTTAACTAACCACGATCATGACAAGATTGTTCTCATTTCTTTGTCCATCCTTGTGTTCCGCGATGCGGCCGACAGCCAAATGCATGTGGTCGACATCTTGAACTTTAGTCCTGGTGGTCGAGCCCAAAAGAAGACGACAAAGATGCTATGACGCTAATCTATACTCTAAGATTGTCGTTGCCAGCGAGTTGGTGCCACCGAGGTTGCGATAGGAGTGCAGAGGAAAGAAGAGACCTTTAATCCCTAACACAGACTCGCAATTGGTATACGGCATTTGCCCTTGTAGTTGAAGTACCTTGGTGATCATTACGTATTTATGCCAGCATGAATTATCTCCATCCAACAGCACTTGATCAGCACTTGCCGAGGGTATCTCTACAAATCAAGCTTTTGAATATGCCTTGTCTAACAACAGATTTCCCTTTCATGGAGGCATTCAAATAGCTACAGCGAACTACACATTGTGGTGTGGATTCAACCTGTCACCAAATTTGCTTTCTCTTAGACGTTGTTGTCTCTTAGTGCCTTTGTGTCTTTTGGGGCAGCCACAAAACCTGTTCATCTAATCAGTTTACCAATCCGCTCGGTGTGTGCGTGTGCGTGCGTAAATGACCTTCAAGGAATACCCTTGAGATCTTATATTTGTCATTCCAAACACCGGTGGTCATACGTTGGCCTGCTTTCCCTCTCCCACAGAAATAAATATCAAGTGCGCTCACATCAGTGCTTTTCCTCTTACAGCTGCTTCAAGTGTAGTGGCACCGTTTACAGTGCAGGCTGTGGAAGTGTAAGGTGTTTGCGAATTATGGGCGGTCTCGTAATTTGTGCTGGTGTTCTCACTTGCCTAGCCGCACTCATTGTTGCTCTTACCCTCCTCTGCCATGCCAAATGCCATCATTGTGCAGCCATTTCAGCAGTCGCTCTAACCACTATTCTTTCTGCAGCGGCAGTCATCCTCTACTACAATAGTACTAACGTCTGGTCTCCATTCATGGTGTCAATGGCGATGAGTGTCTCTCTTATCCACACCGCGATCCTCCTCATCGATGTCAGTTCTCGGCTCTTAAAGTTCAGCCGAAGTTCACTTTAGCGTTGTTAGAAATGATACCTTCCTTGTTATACGTCTGGTATTATCCCTTCATTTCTAACTATAATTGTGTTTTACTTTACCTTTTTGGTGGTATCTTTGAGTCCTTAATGAGTGAATTTGAGGTGGGGTCGGAGTTTGTGCTCACCGTCTGTTGGGTTGACTTTTAAAGGAAGAAAGCTGCTGGTCAAGGGCCACTATGAGACCCTTGGGTGGTTCTCTTTGGACAGCTTGTGATTGAGGCAACCCCGACACGGTTGAAAATCGCCTCGCCACACTCGACGAGGGGCACACAAGTGGTGTAGCTGATCAAATTCAGAGTATTCGAGAACGATGTCGCAAATGAATGGGGAGGGGAGGGTTATGCCGAAGGATCCCACTCAGTAGAGGTTTAGCATCACCGGTCGACGAGTCAGGAATTCAGTGGTCTCGATGGATGCTTCGAGCCCGTCTTGCACACGGCCACACATTCTCCAACCCGGTCGGTCAAGATGTCAGCTGCTGAGCTGACAACACCGAGTTCCTTGCTCGGGTATGCGACTTGATGATTCAAGTTGAGAAGCGATTGAAAAGAAAAGCTGATGATACTTCGTGAAAAGCACCTCCAAACCTTGCACACGCGGATAGGATTGTTAGCATTCCTTACCTTTGTCTCTCGCAAAAGAGCGCCTTCGCCACTTCCTCCTCAACTCATCTTTTATTCCGAAAATGAATGTTGACGTTTCGTTAGCCCAACTCCCAGACATGGGGTGGTCGGTTGCTTCTTGCTGTCCAAGATGCATTAGTCCTCGATACGCAAAAATTGTTGCCAAATTGTTGACTTACTTCAAAAAAATTCGCTAAATTTTGTCCTACACTACCATGCAGCCCTTTACTGTAATTGAAGCATGTGTATTTAGTGGTCAAGAAGCAATGGCTGTGAGCTGACAGGTCAGCTTAATCAAAAGTGACGTCAAGTCGAACATTTATGTTGGGATATTCAGATTTAATGGGAGTAGAGGGGTGGAGTGGTGGGGCTGAGCCAGTCGAACTGGTGGCATTCCTCTAATCCAACTAATCATGAGGAGTTGGACGCTGCGACGTGTCGATTCAAGGTCGACTTGTCAACAATAGCACCGAGTCGTGTTGAAGGCGAAGCTGAGCCACTCGACTGAAGCAGAACAGACTGACAAATGATGAAATGCCCCCAGGGCTATCACTTTCTTCTACTGCCTGAATTTATTATCCCAACGGGGCAGTTTTTGCATTTCAATTCGTTGAAAAAGTAACCAACCATGTGGAGTGGGAATGGAATTAGTAGTCATCGGTGTCTCCACCTCTTTTCCCTAGGTAAATTTAAATCATTACAAATAAAAAGCACGATATAATAAGATTGAAAGTTTTGCAAATTATTTATAAGGAAGGAGGCACAGTGACGACTGTCTCGGCAGACCTTCATCTCACCCCTTTGATGTACTACAAAGTGAGTGTTGTGACCTGCAATGTTGATTTGGCCATCGCTGTTGTATTTTGTTTGTTTGGACTGTTGGTTGGTCCCACACACTAGTGGCGGCCACCCTGAAGCTAGCTGCGTGGGCTGGCCTGTCGGCCATGCCATCTGCTCCCTTCTTTTCCGTCTAGAATACATGTATTATGACCTACATCTAGCCTTCTCTCCGTCTTTTAACGATGCTCGGGACGCTACAGTGGTGCCAGTGGAAAACGGACCCCAGTTTGTGCATTTCCTACATAGATTTGTCCTGCAAGTAGCACGTTACAACGGTGCAGAAGAAGTGCCTTTGCTGAAGGACTAAGAACTGCGTTCATCTTCGATACTATCCCACTCCCGTGCTCGACAGGAAGGCTATTAACAACTGAAGCAATCCTAACTATGGGCCATCTGGTAAACCAACCTCACAAAGGATGCAGTGGCGGTCGTCTGAACCTCTTACTCCAAAAGGTAGTTTGCAAGCCAGGCGATCCTGCAGGTGGAGTGGCACTGTTATAAGGGACCATTGACGTGGTGTCAAACCTCGCCTCATTTGCGCCGGACGTCGGCGTGTGGCACGGTTAGCTCGTGAGTGCTTCTCGCAGTACTGATTGCGTTGTGATGGCTGACGCGAAAGGTGGATGAAGAGAAGCGTTGGAGACAAGGGAGGAAAGAAGAGAGGGGCTGTGTAGTGTTTTGTTTGTTTGAACTGTTGGTTGGTGGGACACACTAGTGGCGGCCACCTTGAAGCTAGCTGCGTGGTCTGGCCTGTCGGCCATGCCATCTGCTCCCTTCCTTTCCCTCTAGAATACATGTATTCTGACCTACACCTAGCCTCCTCTTCGTCTTTTAGGGATACTCGGGGCGCTACAATCGCAATGGAAGCAAGAGAGGGCATCCTTTCCTAGTGAAGTATTGATAGTAGTAAACGGTGGATGCGATTAAGGCTGTACACACAGTGGAACAAAATAATGAGGCCTTTTCAGACCAGGTACTGGGCTTGAATAATTCCACTGCAGACGGTAAGCCACACATAGCTTCGATAACGAAGGAAGTTAAGATGAGAATGCCGAAGATTCGATGGTCTGAATAAATGAGACAACACAAATTGAAAAGTCTTCCTCCACAGCCCCAGTTTTCGTAAATCAATGCAGAAAAAAGGGGAGTGCCGACGAGGTAAACAAGGATAATGTTGAAGATTCGCTGGCGTAGCATTATTGCTTCGTGGACGTATGTCTGTCTGTGTATGTACGCAAGAGAGAAGGCTGGAAGAATGAGGGCGCACGTTGTTGTATGGCACTTCAAGTAGGTTAATCAGTTTTGCAATTTGACAACATCTACACCAATTGGTGGAGACGAAGTCAGGTCACCACTGCGCACCCGAGCCCGACCTCATTCTCACGCAGTGATAGGCGCCTTCCCTCCTGACACCTTCAATTTCACGCTTCCTTTATGCGAGGATTTTGGAATGCATCAACTTAGTTGCCACCACATTAATGCAAGGCGAAATTCCCGTAGAAAATTGGCATCAGAACCAATCACAAGTGGGCAGTTTTAGGTTCAGGATGGACCAGGTTGATGTCCCCTAGGTCAGAAGCTGTAAGTGGGTAGAAGGCATTAGTGAAGAAAGGTAGCCAAAATTAGAATTCCATTTTGTTTCATCTAATAAAATACCGACAGACAACTCGACTTTGTAGGCAAAGGCTAATGGAAGTCGCTCGAACAGTCCTCTTTGTCTTTGTTTGTGTGAGGTCTAGGCTATGATTTTCAAATGTTTGGGCCTTCGGCTTTTAAGGGCTTTTATCACTAAATTTAGGTCACATTGCTTCAATAAATTGCCTAAGCCATCCAATGAGGGGTTAAATGAGCTACAAAGGCTAGCGAATCACTGCGCCTTCTTTTCGTTGGTCAATGAAGTGCTTCGGCGCCGCTTAGTTTCCTTTGCATGGACGATTTGAGGCGGCACAGTCTTCAATATCTACCTTGGTTGGTTGTTAACGGACCTGGCCTCAATGGATCAGCAAAGGAAAGGGTTTTGCACTGTTGGGCTGGTGAATTTCCTACTCATTGTCGGCTGGGGCTTTGGCAAAGTTACCAACTTGTTGTTCGCTTTGCATTTGACGGGATGATCGGCTGATTGCCTAGAGAGGGTAATGCGGACAACTCTAATGCCTCTTTGGAGGGTGGAAAAAAAGTGTCAATTCTGCCTCTTGCCTTGAAAAGAGTGCCTGCTATATTGAAGTCTCTCAGGGAAATTCGCATTCGTATCCTCCCGTTTCATCCAATGGATAGATCCATCGCACCTTGGAACAGTCAAGTCGAGGTTGAGAGAGTTACTCTGTGGTAGCCAGCCACCCCTATCCACCAATCTTAATGGCAGCATCGGTTGGACTTCGGCTCGAACTCACTCCAACTGTTCCCTTGTCACCCTTCCAAAGCTAAAAGTAGCGAAATCTGTGGCGGTGAAAAACAAGGGAAGGGCAACAGTTCTGGCTTTGTGTCAAAAAGCGAACTATTGAGGCAAAATAACACAATAGAATTGCTACACTGAGTTGAGAGAATAAAGAGAATGGGAGTCAAAAGCATCGCAAGAGCCGAGGCTAAAAAGGCTGCGCTTTCATTTAACAGTTTGCGTTTGGAAAGCTCACAGTATTTTAAAAACAGGTGATGTCGCCAATTCACAGCTACCGAGACATGGCAGCTTCCGGCGAAGATGCAGTGCTGACCCTTGGATTGAAACGCTCTAGACCATGAGCTAACCAGCAGATATTGCTTTACTACAAAGCATGTTCCATTTCCATTGCTCTCCCAATCTTCAGTGTGGCCTATAAGCAGGTCTGCTACCTCCACTTTAAATTTTCTCTTTTCACATCAAATCCTCGCTGTCGTCGCTGCTGCAGAAAGCGTTTTTAGGGTTGTCTCTAGGAGTGGAAAGCGGTGATGCAGTGGTGGAGGCATAATCGCCAGAATGTCCGGTCTACGGGCCTGGAAATTAGGTCTCCTGATCCTCGAGCTCGTAATGATCGGTCTAATGGTTTCACAGTGGTAACATCTAAAGCCATTTAAAACGCATTCAGACCGGTGTGGCATGAGATGCTCACTAGGTTGATGCCTAAAGGCCGGTGTAGCACTCCGAGCATCCCTAGAAGATGGAGAGAAGGCTAGGTGTAGGTAAGAATGCTTGTATTATAGACGGAAAGGAAGGGAACTGCTGGCATGGCCGACAGGCCAGCCCACGCAGCTAGCTTCAAGGTGGCCGCCACTAGTGTGTCGCACCAACCAACAGTTCAAACAAACAAAACACTACACAGCCCCTCTCTTCTTTCCTCCCTTGTCTCCAACGCTTCTCTTCATCCACCTTTCGCGTCAGCCATCACAACGCAATCAGTACTGCGAGAAGCACTCACGAGCTAACCGTGCCACACGCCGACATCTAACTCAAATGAGGCGAGGTTTGACACCACGTCAATGGTCCCTCGTGGCAGTGCCACTCCACCAGCAGAATCGCCTGGCTTGCCAACTACCTTTTGGAGTAAGAGGTTCAGACAACCATCACTGCATCCTTTGCGAGGTTAGTTTACCAGATGGTCCACGGCTTGGATTGCTTCAGTTGTTAATAGCCTTCCTGTCGAGCACGGGAGTGGGATAGTATCGAAGATAAACGCGGTTCTTATTCCTTCAGCAAAGGCACTTCTTCTGCACCGTTGTAATGTGCTACTTGCAGGACAAATCTATGTAGGTAATGCACAAATTTGGGTCCGCTTTCCGCTGCCACCACTGTAGCGTCCCGAGCATCGTTAAAAGACGGAGAGAAGGCTAGATGTAGGTCATAATACATGTATTCTAGACGGAAAAGAAGGGAGCAGATGGCATGGCCGACAGGCCAGCCCACGCAGCTAGCTTCAGGGTGGCCGCCACTAGTGTGTGGGACCAACCAACAGCCCGAACAAACAAAACACTACAGCCGGAACCGCATGGTCTCCCATCGGCTCTGTCCTTACCCTCCTCTCAGCCATTTCTTAGACTTAAGTGGGTCAATTTCTTTGCAGAGCACCAAAAATTTGTTAAATTTGTTTCATGACTTTTTTAATCTCTGCGGAATGCCTGATCCCATACGACACCATTTTATGGAAAGCCGTTCTGCCGGGTGCTCAGACTTGATAGAGGAGGACAGAGTTGACAAGATGAACGGCATCTTGTTCGTTGACAAGAATCTTGTTTGTATAGAGGCAGGTGCTTGGCTCATAGGCACCATAAATTGTTAAACCCATCAATAACAAGAAACTCATCTATCAGTTAATCGTGCCGACTGGTCTCGCGGGAAAGAATCGGCGGTTGTACTGCCATAACCCACGTTATCAACCCGTGTGCACACTTATCAGTAGGAGGTGATAACAGGAACTGTACAGAGACCTCACCGAGTGGGTCGGACAATTTGGAATTTGAAGTGTGACTTGGTAAGAATGCAAATGGCGAGCCTCCCTCTCACTACCAAGTTGTCACAAATGCCACAGCCACAGACAAAGTGTTGTGAGGACTCATCAACGCATGTGACAGCCTCGGCCGGATAGGAAATGCACTAAAGGAGACCGCCGTTGATGCTTTCAATAGCTGCTGCATCGTACGTCAAGCAAAGCCACATTTCTAGGGAAGCGATCAAAAGTTGGAGTGCGTGCCAATGATGGGAGCGCCTTCTCTGTGCGATGCTTCTTAAATCGCATTATGAGCACATTTTGTGATTGTTTGGGTTACTAGCCGATCCAGTTCTTGTGAACACGTGCCTTTGTTGATGCAGCAGTTATAGAGACCGCAGCCCGTGTGTCGGACAATCAGCAGCGGTGTGTCTTATGCCCAGAAGATCACCCAGATCCTAAAACTTGCAATTTTTACGGATGTCGTTGGCAACGCTGGCAATGGATGCTGCTTTGAGAAGTTTTTTCGTTCACTCTGTAGGCATATCTGATCCTTGCTTCCGATCGAGATGCCTGGTCATGCAATTCAAGAGGTGTCACTGCTATTTAGAGATCATGGGAACGAGGGCAGTCGGTTCTTTGCTTGGTGAGGCAGTCTGTGCTGGGCTTCTGTTAAGCACCTGATTTTATGGAGGGTGAGCCTCCGGTCTAGTCTTGGCCTGAACACTTCGAAGAAACCTCAAGACTGCTGGTCCGTGACTTTTGAAAACACGTATAAAAGCAAGGTCAAATGGACTCAATTCCCGGAGGAAAGGACTTGACAACAATAAAATGCGCCGCTCTTCCCTATTACAGGGCAGAAACTCCGACAGTTTCGCATCCTTCTGTTCAGTTTGTTGAATCTTGAATGGATATGCCAGATCGTACACAACTCGTGTGGAGTGGTGTCGAATCTCTCTGGTGGAGGAATCGTTCACTTGCCAACAGTTTCTTTACGTGCCTGACCGCTCTGTGCAATGGTTCCGATCCTGTTCAGTGAGTGCAGCCATCGTTGAATCACCAACAAGTGCTTTGATAATCTCAAAAGCCATCCACCAATCCTTTCCCACTTGCCACAAACCACCGTTAATCGGGACCCTAAGTAACAGTGTCCGAATGGACTGATGCCTCTGGACTCTCACTGAGATTGGAGACTACTTTGGCCATCCAGCTGTCGCTCTATCTCCGTCATCCGCGCCACCATTCCACTATCTCTCGACAATTGTTCCTACCAAAAGTGACTGTTTCGTGGCAGGACGCCTTTCCGATGCCCCATTCCTCCAGTAAAATTTAACTACTTGCTAAACATCCCTTAATGGACTTATAACTTGCCACTTTGTTATGAACGACTCGATGTCTTTTATTTTTTGGCATTTGAGCAGAAGAAAGCTGCTATGATCGTGTAAACACATTAATTAGGCAAAACGTGATTTATTCACTGTCACCTTGTGACAGGAAATGCACACACTGGAGTGTCATCACGATTGCCATAACGTCCGCATTCTGTTCTTACCACCACCAAATCGGCATCAAATTCAGGCTAGGCTGTCGTTCTCTGACTGACTGTAAACAGAAAGCAGGTTTTCAATGTCAAGTGATTGTGTTAACAAGGATTGACTTTGTCACCACTCACACTGATCAGCGCACGGTTAAATCACCCCACAGTGGTGTCTTGAGAACTGCCAACTTAATCACATTCACAGAAGCCTTAAAAGCTCATCGCAGCTAGGTGGTGGAGCGTCCAGCCTCGAACGACCCCATTCCCACATTAGTCGGCCAGTCAGTCCCGTGGGAAGGCATCCATTCAGTAGACGGAACGTTTGTCCACTACCACCTCAAACAGTTTGATGGATTCAAAACCAATTTTGCCATGTCGGATGACAAAAGTGAGCAAATGATGGATAGAACACAATGCAGCACAATCCAGTGATCAAGAATGGGCACTTCGAATAGATAAAGAATCAAAGAATTAAGGTGAGACAGGAATCGACTAATCTTTGGTAGCTCAGCCGTAGCACCGAATCCTTCAATGTAATCATAGGACTAAGAGAAGGGCCTAATGGCAGGCGCCTGAGTCACAAAAGTAGGTGCAAGTTTTGTTTATAAGCACCATCCTTTACTTTTCTCACCACAAGCTAATCCGAACGCCGCACTGCCCTTTTATGCCTCTTGTGCGAATGGCCTAAGAACAATGAAAGAGGAGGTGCAGGTGAGAAATCACCAAAATGTGTTGAATTCAATGCCTCCTTTTGATCTTGAGCCCCAGCTTATTGTAGTCATTCTTCTACTGGAGACACAAGCCTGTAATAAAAGTTAAGACATTAATGTTGTCGTTGTCCCTCCTCCTACTCTCATTGTTATCCAAATGAATAGGCGCGGAATGAAGCTGCTATTCACAAGTTAAGGGCCTGGGAGAGGAAATCAAGGGGAGGAAAAGGAAGGGCATCTAAATGGCACGTATAATAATGAACCAAAGCGCATTCACAATCTTTGCACAAAATGTGAAAAGTTAAGGAGGCAGTTTGATGAAAGCACACCCGTTTGGGCCACAAATGATGCTTCAGTTAAAAGAATCCGACCGACGGGAAGAAGGGAGGCGCGGTCAGCCAAATGCCGAGCCGAGAGAGGCGGACGAACTTTGATATTGCATCAATGGCAATTCGGACAAAGTCAGAGCCTGACGTCTGAGTTGATTTCTGGACTAAATGAGCGTTTTGGATTGGTGAATGGGACAGTCTTAAAATCTGGCTGCATCTTCTGATTGTCAGTGACCCAGGCCATAAAGACGAGTGGTTTTCATCAAAGACAACTTCATTTATGAGTGAGCGGCTGGCTGGAGAGTGAATGCGGTTATAAAACTATCAGAGCTGTCTAGCCACCCTCCCTAGAAAAGAATGCGGTCTTTGTGTTGCATTCCTACTGCTTCGCCATTGGTTGAACAAGCCTAGGTGGTTAGTTGTATGAGGGCGGGCACTGCTTTACATAGAGACCGTGGTTGTGGGAGAGGCAAAGGGTTGGAAAGGAGTTTTAACTTTGGTCAGGAGACAGAAGCTTCTTCACATTGTAAAATGGCAACATCTAGAGAGTGAGGCAGAAATAGATGGTGGCACGTTGAATGGCCGGCAAAGGAATGCAAGGAAGTGCTTAATCCAAAGAAAATTCTGAAGGTTAGTGAAGGTGTTAAGTGGATGGCTGGATCAAGGAAAGCAGTGACGGGATTAAAAAGATGAACTTATTTGATGGAATCATTCGAGTCGACTACAATCACCGTAATCAAAGATTCAGATGGAGTGCAGTCGCTCTGCATGGTCTTCGGCACGGATGTTCTAAAAACAATTTTCTAGCATGCTTTAAATACGGCTGGAGGTTGAAGAAAGCTTAACACCCAAAGTCATCTTTAGTCAATTTACTCATGCATTCCATTGGTTGGAAGGAAATCAACAGCTAGGGAGAGCGCGAACTTCAACGACACGAATGCATTCACCCGGTCTGAGTACTTCATGAATATGTTGTAAAATATCGGCTTCACAAAAACGATGGCAGAAGGCGCTGTCGGAATGAAATGACAAGGGCATAAAAGGCAGAGAGACAGCGGCTCATTCAGTCGGTCTTCCTCCTGCTCCACTCTTGGTTGGCCTGACGAATCAGCTTCTTGTTTTCGGATGTGGGACAGACGGCTTTATGACAGTTAGCGAAGGGCTCTGCTTAATGCAACTGTGTTGGTAGTTTTCGTCGACTAAAAGGTAGCTTCACGCACAGAGCTGCATCGGTGTTGAAGCAGCCGCGCTGTCTGAACGGAAGTACTGGCTGTCGTGGTGGATAGACACATCCCCTCTACGGGGACTCGAGAGAGAAGGTCTGATATAGTCGCACCTCATTTTGGCACCACAGCTCGAGTCATCGAATGATGCTTCCATAAATCTGATTTGGAAGAGCAATTAAGGCAGACTTGCTCCGTAGCCAGCGCCTAGAATAGCGTGAATTAGTGTAGTTCTGATCTCCACGCGAAGGACATGACGTTTGTCTTAAGCTCCTGACACCATTCATGCATTCAGTCACGTGAGGTCTATTGCAGGAATTTGACGGACGCCTTCAAAGCTAAAGTCTCGGTGACTAAATAGGACGTGATTATAGTTGCTGAGTCTAAGGTATGACTCAGTCAGCTAGGCATTCCATCAGTGGAAATCTATGCCTGATCCCCGTTAATTTCCCGTAGATTCCACCAAATTCCACCTAAAACATGCTCAACAATAAGCCAGAATGTTTTAAGAAGGTCTGACATCTTTTCCCGTCTAGGTTATGGTCACAATTTTCGTCTTTGGCTAAGCGTTTCTTCGTAAGGTTCAGTGTTTCACTGATGCCTGCAAAGATTCGACAGCAAACGATACGTTGGTGAAGGTGTACCACCCCAGAGTAGTCGACTTTTCCATCCTCCTCAACGATTGCAGTATCTCCTCGTGCACTGCGCTGATGCTCATTTTTATCCGTTTGAGGTAGGGTGGCCTGTCCTTCCCGGTCATGAAGTCGCCTTCCACGCACTACGACTCTGCTGCTCTGCCTGGCTGCTTAGACTTTCTTGATATTCGTGCATAACTGCACGTCACACTGAGCATTTCTGCATGGGAATGATTGCTGTTGACATCGGAGAGGATTGGCAATGGCAGTGGGACTTTGTCCTTAGGGAGGGGCTTTACATTCCATGCTAAGGAAAGACTGGGCTGGACTGACGGAAGGTGTGTAATAATTACGCCAAACAGCTGTCGTCTCCCACGCCATGCTTAGGCAAAAATATGTGGAATCGACCAGGTTTGACTGTCTCTCGAGTTTTGTAAGCATAAGCAAAAAGTCTCTTGGCCAAGGACTGCTTTAGAAACGCATTAACATATCGTTTTCTTAATGCTGCCTCCTGCATTTGGTAGTGAGTCGTTCTCTGCGATAGCAGCATGCGTCTCTCGTCGGGGCCTCGACTTCCCCACGGACTACAAATGACCTCGACGGCAGTGCGGTAGGATTTGTATGTCGACTTTTACCCCTCGCGAGGAATGCCAGAGAAATCGGCTGGACCATCGAAGATTTCTTAAACAAGTTTGTTTCCCACTTTCACCTGACGCGGCTGGGTTCGGCAGATATCACAGCCCTCACAGAAGAAACCGACTGGGGATTATGATGACTATGACGGTGGTGGTGGTGGTGGTGGTGGTGGTGGTGGTGGTGGTGGTGGTGGTGGTGGTGGTGGTGGTGGTGGTGGTGGTGGTGGTGGTGGTGGTGGTGGTGGTGGTGGTGGTGGTGGTGGTGGTGGTGGTGGTGGTGGTGGTGGTGGTGGTGGTGGTGGTGGTGGTGGTGGTGGTGGTGGTGGTGGTGGTGGTGGTGGTGGTGGTGGTGGTGGTGGTGGTGGTGGTGGTGGTGGTGGTGGTGAATTAGGAAAAGTGTAGAAAAGGTCACACGGGAGTACAGCGGGTAGTAAAGCTCTCAATGCCCACTTCAACAGATAGAATTGACTACCTTCATTGCGCGATTCAAAAAAGACTGATGGTAAATTTGTTGTTGCCATCCCTCAGCCTGTACCACTTCTTCTGTGACATTTGAATCAGAATAGAAGCCACAGGGTACATCTGGCAAAGCTGGATCTTGTTTTCCATCATGTATTTACCACAGAGGCTCTGTCCATTCCAACTCCCACGATGCAGACTTAAATTAATTCACTTTCAGCCCTGTCCTCAAGGGTGCATCGCATGCTACACCAAAATGATACGTTACCTTAGAACTGACGAGAGTTGGTTCTTGTGCAGATGTTTACAATAGGCCAAAGTAACATGTTCATTTGGGTTCGCAAGCCTAAAGCGTCCACAGCATGTAAAGTTAAGACCAAATCCTCCCCAAAACAAACATAAATTTACTGCAAGTCTTAGCGTAAGGCCTCCTTCTTTCTAAAAATAAAGGGATTTCTGGTTCACTAGGACATATATCATGATAAAGGAAAGACTGAAGGAGTGTGAAGAAGCGTCTCCCTCTCCCTTGCTTTCCTCAATTGCAATTTGAGATCCTGTCACTGATTAGTTTGACTGCGATATGAGATGTGGGATGTGGCTTGCTCTTGTTTTTTCACGCTAATTTACCATCCCTGCCTGCTCCGTCTCGGGCGGTTTCTTGCGCCCCTCTGAGTTGAATCCCACCGAGTAAGCAGCTGTTCGGGCTAATCGCGTCTGCAGTCCACACATAGGCAGTCTGGTGAGAATGAATTAATCAAGATTGTCAAGCCAATCGCCTCATTACGGATGCTGAAAGGTACATTTTCACCTACTAGAGCGGCTCTAATCAAGCGCACTTCTCAAATTCGCTCAAAATTAAGAATCTTATAGGAATTATTCATCACCAAGGTGGTAGGGTTGGTCAAAGCAGCACATCTTGGTGGTGGAGACGCACATCTCTTCCCACTGCCTTGTGTCGATTAGCTTTTAAAGGTGTACTCAAGTTTAGCGCCTTTGTTGTCAAAGTATGCAGTCCTGTGCCACACCTTGAATGTGAGGAGCTCCCGGATGAGACATTGCGGGTGATGAGAGGTCCCATCTGAATGCAATTGCGGGATAAAGCAATGAAACTTCCCACTGCATCCATGGAAACAAGTGTCTCACCTTTGACTTGCACACCCTTCACACCAACTACAACCACATCATGGGCTCGTAATTATTGCTTGCTGGACTTTTATTTCGCAGAAGAAATGTGAGGGGATTAGCACGATGTTGAGTAAAAGGTGGATTAACTGATAATGTCGTCCATTGGTCAGTGCGCCTCGGCAACAGTTGACGGATTTTTCGTGATAGCCACACGATCAACAAACATTTCATTTGGGCTATGCGTGTCTAGACGTGGCTATAAACACGAGATGATAGGTTTTGTGTTGCTACTAGGAACAAAGTGAATAGAAATTAGGCGGAATGGTATTTTTATTTTTCCTCTCAAGTCTAATAGGCGAGTTATTTTATCGAAAGCAATATTTTGTTTGGATCCTGACGGAGGTAATGAAGGCGGCTGGAGGGGGAAGGGCTAAGTCACCTTGTAGACAGGCGACCCAGCCGCGTGTAGGTGGCAAGGGAGCGGAACGGGGTGTGGGTGAAGCTGGATCCCGTGGAAGCAAGTCCTCCAGTTATCCAATGGTGAGACGAATTAAAGTGGCGCAGAGGTCTGGTAAGATCGTAAATAGGTGGACACGGGGAGGAGTGAATGGGCATCGCAGTTCTTGCCGAAGGAATGGCTGTAAGGCTCTGCAATAAGAGATTCTGCGAATGCACCCTTGGATGCTTTCCCACATTTGTTCCGAGATTTGTTTTTCATTCTAACCTGAACACCCTTTCGACAAGGCGCATTCAGCAGCAATGCTTGAGGCGAGAAGCTGACTGCCGCTTCTATGAAAATATCAGTAGCCCATCACATGCAAGAGGGTTTGAAGATCTAAACAATGCTACGACAGGCGTCAGATCTTGGATTCCTTAAAACACTTAACATTCCTAACGACTGACAGGTTATCAATGACATGCGGCATCGACAGCGCTTTATAATCCACGTCGAAGACAGCTGTCAACTCTTCTATCCGCATTGGTACTTTGAATGCGCCCTGCCCTTCGCCTTCGGAGTAAAACCCTTCATGGAATAGCATGTTTGAAGGGCTAGAAAGACTGGGCGAAACTTCGTTCTTACTAAAATTAGTTTTACAATGGAAATTTCACAACGCCGGGATCGCATATGTAATTGGATCTTACCAAGCTCAAAGTAGTTAATCAAGGGTGCCAAATTTACCAAAATGGGGTAAAAAAGTGCTGCAAAGTTGTCACGCGATCAGATAACATCTCGTTGGGAGGAATGAAATGGTTTGGTTATTGCGGCAGTTATAAACAAACAGACCAACTAACTAGCCAAACATGGCATTTGATGGCTGGATGGCCCAATGGTTTAGTTGATGGTAGGTGGGACTGCCTCAAGGTCTTTAGTTTCGCATGGCAGAGGCGCTGTGCCCACTTTTTGCGTGGATTTTGCCCCATCCACTTTGACTATTCGACAAAATCTCAACGCCTCAACTCACGCCTCGATGGTCTAGAGGAGAGGTTGCATGGCAAGGAAGAGGAAACAGCTCTTTTTCCACATGCAGGAGATTGCGGCCACACATTTGCAATTTCGAATGTGTGGCTCTCATGGCGGCAGCCTCTCAACCCTTAGGGCAACCTGCTAACAGTCACCCGACATACTCAAACACAAACTCTTTTCACACCTCGTCCTCTCACTTCCACTGAATGAGTAGTTCATTTTAGTGCATAAGTTATCCTGGAGCAGCATTGAAAGCTTGATCGACAAGTGGTTTAACCCAAGACAAAGAAGCAAGGCGGTTTCAAATGCTCCTTACCACAGTCGCGAGCGCCGTCGAGATCAAAGCAGACAACGATGGTGATTTGGTTCAGAGTGGGCAGTACAAAAGGGAATCCCCGCATTCGTCTTTCATGCCTCTCTTAAGAAATGATTCAGCATTCATAAATTTAAGAGGTTAGTCAGGTCTTCCTTCTCCTCTTTTCAGCTGACATTCACCGTCTTCTGCTAGGTTTGACCCTAGACTGGATACGGAGTCCCTCAGATTGGCAATCAGAGTCCTCCACCGTTCACTACTCGTCACATTTTGTGCTAGAGGAAGGCGACCTAACAAGGCCAAGCACATGACACGATGGAGGAACCTCCCGTTCTTCACTTTCCATAACTATTCACTCCGTGTTTTCCCTTAACTACGCGTCTAAGTAGTGCTTTCTAAGAATGATAAAATAGCATCGGGAGATTGCCATCATACGTCATGATATTGAGTTCAACAAAGGCTAATCCTCCTCCTCAGCCATGGGAAAAGATGTCTCATATTTCTAATCCACACCTTTTGCATCTGACGCCTCCATCAGTCGGCGTGGCAGAAATTACAGACGGTCTCAGTTTACCAGAGAAGCAAATCTATGGCGTCGATGGGGCAAAGGAGTTGCAAAACGCCCTGAGAACAAAAGACAATGAGCAAGAGTGGTCATCTCCGCATCCTTCATCCCACAAAGGTAAGAGTTTCATACAAAGCGCCTAGTTTTGAAGATGCACAACAATAAGAGTCCCTCACTAAAAGCTTTGAAAGGCTTTTGCCTGCTCCCATACCGCCTCTAAGAGGAACAGGAATTTGAGGCTCCTTTGAGAACTTGTAAAGGTTTGGTAATGGGGAGTCTTCGAACCCATGTCAGCCCAGGAAAGGCCTGTAAACCGCATTTAACTGCGATATCGAAACGAATGTCAAAATTGTCATCCATTGAAGGGGTTTATAAGACACTTCTTTGGTGTTGGGCTCTGTGAATTGCTTTCTTGCTGTCATCCCAAAGAAAGTCTCATGGAGGTGAAGACGCTGGAACGGAGGACTTCACCATTGACAGTCCGAGCACACGCAAAGTCCTCTCCAAGTGCTTTTGCTTTTACAATCCTCAGACTCATTCCACTAAAGTCGCATTTCCAAGGATGCTGTGCTACAGAATTTTGGTGCTACTACTTTCACAAGTGTGTAACTTTTTTAGAAAACGAATTTGTTTACAGCTGCATAGAGCTAAGCTTAGACTAGACCTTGTGGTGGATACATTTGGACACAGGAAATGGAGAGCGCTCAAGTAAACAGAAACTCAAAGTGGAGCAGTGAGAATGAGGCGGAAAGAGCCAGTCAGGGTGGCACTTACGAAAAGACGATTTTGAGAATTAAGATGTGTTTTTGTTTTCGTGAATTCGCGTTACTTATCGCTAATAAGGCTGTTGAGTCGACTGCGCCTCGGGGATGAGGCGGACGAATATCGCGCGTTCATATAAGTGACAATCCCAATGAGAACCACTCGAATACCCACAGAAGGGATCGGTGGATTCAGAGATCCATCCATTGTGCCCTCCTTGTAGTAATCACCTCAAAGGAGAAGTCACAAGCAGTGACAAAGGTATGGATCCACACATTTAGTTAACTACAGGAATTTCATATCATCCGCTGTGGTCCACTGATTGTCACTTGGATACATGATGGATGGCATTTTCTTTCCTGCCCCACTTTTAGAGTGTCAGTACTTTTGCACCCAATTCGGTTGCTTCTATGGGACAGCGAATCTCGTAATTGGCTTCAAAGGCGACGGAAGAGATTGCTTGTGCCACTAAATTTGTTCCTCCATCTCGCCTCGCTACTCATGCAGCAATAAGATTTGGCGATTATTTAGCTGATAAGGGTTTGCGCGAACGGAATAATAAACGTAAATTATAATTGAGGCTGTGGATATTGAGAGAGGGTTGCACTTCTGTGGGAGCTCTGCTGTGTGTGTCTGATAGGCGTCAGTTGGCTCGCATTACCTGACTGAAATGGGGAGATTGGAGTTGCCTTTGAAACATCGAGCAAGTGAGGTGGTGAAAAACATCGCAGTTGCCAAAAGGGAGGGAAGAGACGAGCGTTTATTCTCTTCTGTGATAACTGTGTGTAAATGCTGGATGAGTAAGGGAGACATCCAACGGCGGTGAAGGCGTTTCATAAGCTGGCTGTGGACTACTAACATTAAGGTGCGCTAAGTGGCTGCCTTCGTCAGGCCAACTGTCAAGATGTCAAGCAGGCAGAAAATGGGTGTGGCTTGAATGCAAATTCGTCTTTTTTGCATTAGCCCAAATTTATCGCCTTTGGATGAACTGTCCACGTTTCCACCTCATGGAAACAGGCTCCCTTCGCCGTCAATACAACTCGTTCCACAGTCTATCCCTTGCACTTCAAACAATCCCACTTAATAATGGAAGTGGATGTGCCTTGGAAAGTGGAACGACGATTTCAGCCCCCACCACTCGGTAGCATAACGAGGGATGCGTAACCAGTGAATGGCTTGCTTCAGGGGGGAACGGGAATATTTCACCGCACGCTGAACCTTGTGAGGGGAATTTTGGCTCTAGAAGCGGTCAATGAACGCAGAGTGCTGCGGACACTAAAAGACACCAAAAGGGATGATGAACCAATTTGGAGTGAGAGACAATCCTCCTCTAGGCCTGATCTTAGCGTTGTACAAGCATCTCGGATGATATAGTTGCGCATTCGGTGCCTCGATATTACCTATGCAAAGTGGTTACCATTAGTGAAGAGCTTTTGTCTCCTCCGTGCTTTTGAATTGCCCAAATTCCAATCTCTTGTGTTGGTTACCATCACAAGGTCATCACGGCATTGTGATGGAACGCTAGAAACAGGAAGATGATCAACTCAGGGCTTTGATGAAGTCTCTAGTGACATTTTACATGATATTACATCCTGATAACGGCATTGTATAGCATCGAGTCTCCAATCGAAGGTGAATTGTTTCTAAAATGTGGAAAAAAAACTCGATGCGAGCTCATGCTCTCGACGTCCAACAGAACAGATGTCTAGGGACAACAATAATGCCTGATGTCGTGTTGTTATTGGAATTTGGGAGTTCGTGCAACTCCATTTCGGTTGTCAAGACGTCGTCATGTCCAGTTCTTTTTGAAGACCACGTTCAGGACAGATTGAATGGCATTCCGGCAGTTACCGTGAGACCAAGACCAACCGGAACGTCCGTGGGCTCACGCCCACACTGGTCGGTCATGAAGACATTCGGTGTTGAAGCGTTGCCGCAAAGCACACGCTCAACTGTCTTTCAAGGGAAATGGCAAATAAAGGAGAACGGCGTTTGTCAGTCGCATTGTGCGATACGTACAATGGGGATTGAAAGCCTGTTTTAGGGTCGGGATCCTCTCACGCCTAAAAGTTGACTGACACATGAGTAAACAACGTGCTGATAGTGAGCCGACTTTTGCGGAAAGAGGATGCCTTCCATCGAAATAGAGTTGCATTTCCGTTTGCGGAATTAAAAAGGCGTGCGGATTGAACTTGGCGATGGCCCTATCTGATAGAGGTTTATTTGAACAAATATAAAAGGTGCGACAGTTTCATTTGCCTTTGATCTTAGGAAATAATACGCACAATCTGTTTCCGGATCGCCTTTCTGCGTGGCCGTATTGCCAAGATAAAAGAAAAGCCACGCAAGTTCCATGGAAGGTCTCTCTCCCTCCCTGCAGCTCGCTCTTTAAGGTTAGATTCACATCAGTATTTGGTGGATAGTCCAGACAAGGCCTGCGGTTTTATTAGACAGTCCCAATCTGATTAACCCTATACATAAAGAAAGCAAAGACCTTTTGAAATTTCACAATTTCTGCAAACTTGTCGAGCATGTAGTTGCTTTCGTGTCTCCATAAAAAGTGATGAAGGTGGAAAAGGATGGGGGTGGAATAGCAAATTATTTACAGTTCTTAAACCAGTCATGCAGAGGCTTTCGTCTGCTTGTCGGTGTGGTTGACAGGCCTTACACGTAAAAGCAAAATTTGTTATCCCTTGGGTTGGAGATGGTTGTCGAAGGCAAAAAAATTGTATCGAAGGAGATAAATTGCGTTGCGGCCTCTCGTTCTCACGCTGAATGCTGAGTTCTCTGGATGTCAGGCCTACTGGCACCAAGGCGGTGAGGGTGGAGCAAATGATCAAGAGCGTGCATTAGAAAAATGGACGACTTTTGGCGATGAACTGCGGACTTCTTGCTTTGTTGAGATGTTTCAGCCCTGAGCCATCGCAGTTGGCGTCTGTAGAGGGATCCACAGATGAGTCAAAGAGCGAGGACGCCTCAGGTGAAGTGGACACCGAAGATTAAGTGAAATTTTCAAGAGGTCAAACTTCAGAAAGCAAACTGGCTAAGAAGGCAGAAGAAGCTGCGCGACGAGTAAAAACCTTAGGCATTTGCTATTTGCAAGGGAAGTAACCTCAAAGCACGCTTTTACTTCAAAGTAAGTTCACTTAAAAGGTAGCAGCCAGGGATCCACTTTTTGCGGTACGCCTAGAGAGTTCTTTCTGTCGAAGAGGGCAAATGACATCCACAGCTAGGTGGAGAGGTGACTCGAAGCGTGACGGTTCAGGTGTCTACCAGAAGTTGGCAGGCCATAGGAGTGAACCTTGGAGACCAAGGAAGACATGGAGGGGTCGATCTCTCGACATCAAACAGTCAACTAGGGCAGGAGAAAGTACGCATTTGAACATTTGCCATTGTTTGTCAAAGATCTTCATTTTGAAGGAGACTCTTAAGCACAACTGTAAGACATTTGATGTGGAAGCGTCGGCCTCTGGCGTGAAGAATTTCACATCGTTGCAAAACGCCTGAATGGCTGTGAGCACTGACGGACAAGGCAGTTCAATGGGAGCATGGCACAACGCCTCAAATACAAGGGCACAAGAATTGGCAATTTGACACATTTCTGGTCAAAGAACATCGGGGGAAGGAAGGGGGGAGGGAAAGTGGAACGACTGTAGTGGAGAAGTTCAGCTGTGCTTTGCTGGTGAAGCTCATTTGGGACTCCTTCAGTGGTGTTGGCCTCTGGCGCGGACAAATGGAAAACGCCGGAGGTAGAGATTAAAATGGACACCAAATGCATCAATATAAAATCCTGAATTCTGCACAACTCTTTTGCGTTTCTTTACTGCACGCAAGTAACAATGAAAATCGCACAGACGTTTGGCTCCTAAGGATGACTACTTACGACTCTTCTACCTTCAACCTCTTTGGCATCTGCCCAGCCCTTTGTAAAAAGCACTTCAGTTTTGACTTTCCCTCCCCATATCTTTGCCAATTTTCTCCTTCCTAAGCATAGAGCACGCGAAGCATTCATTAACACAGAAAACCTCACAGAATCGTTGCTGCTTCTCTTATGCAGGATGTGAGACTTGTGGAACCGAAGAGTGGCGTGATTGACATAAGCTCCAGGGAGATCACCGTCTTGAATGACCCCAAATCTACTCCAGGAATCTGAGCAACACAGTTCATGCAGCATCTTTCTTTCCCTCTTACACATTACGACTTGCGTAGTCCTTCTTCCCGTTGATTCACTACTCCAAGGCCATACACTATGGAGCGTTTTCTTACCCACCTTCCAGTTGAATCATCTCGGGTGGGTGCATCTTAGCCGACACACAATTTGGTTGGCATTCATTAGGTGAAGAGCTACAGTTGCAGGGCAGTCCTGTGAGGAGAATGCGATCCGTACCTTAGACATGTAGCAAGGACGGGTATGGCACAGCAGTGACTGCTTCTTCACTAGTAGTAAGCATTACTGAAAGCTATTCAAACGGTGATGGCATGCAATCTTTCATCATTCATGATCAGGACTTAAGTTCGTTCCCACTTCGTGTCTCTATCCTGCGGTGGTACATCGCCTAATTCCACTAGGGTCGTTGAACTAGCATTTGACGTCGTGATAAAATAGAGAACAGCACGGGTCGGCAGTGCCGAAATGCCAAAAAAAAATCTGTTCGATAGACCAGTCTCGTGTCATCTGCATGTGGTTTTCATCAATTTTTGTCTGTCCTTCACCGTATCAACGGTTTTACGAACTAGTTTGTTGTACTATTCGGCCAAGGTGTATGCGAATGAGGGATCATTTAAAGTCTTAGCATTTACTACAAGAGGTGTGGGAACCTGCTAAATGCTGGCCACAAGCATTGTCCACAGTACTGGCGTTCACACGGCGACTGTGCCATCACTGATGTCTAAAGACATCACGAAGGGTGTGCAAGGATTCTTGCTTGTCTAATTGACTGTCACCTATGATCCGTCCAAGCCGACGACGCATAAAACGTCTGACAGTTCAACTAAGCTTCACATCCCACCTCACTGAGGTCAATGCGTTGTGCTTGTGCTTGTCCAATAGCAGTCGAGCCCTCCACGCGCGTGTAGAGTGAAGGGGAAACTTGATTCAAGCAAAAGTGGGAAACTTTGACGCAAGACTGAGTAGGTTCGGGCATGGCCAAAGGAAGGGTGTGTCTAAAAACTGTCCTCTCGGAGAAAAAAGTCTAAATTCTAATGGAGGCGGAATGCCGTAAGAGGTTTTGATAAAAACAACGGCATACAGTGAAAGAGAAAACGGGAGTAAAGACACTCAAGAGGATGCTTCGAGAGGAGGGCAGCCATAATTAGCGAAGCATCCAGACAAGAGGCAATGAATAAGCCTGTAGAATACGGCTTTTAAGGCGTGCATAGCTTTTCACTGACATCCGTCCAACACGCTGGAGATATGGCAGAAGGTCAAAGGAGGCTCGACTTCTAGTGTCGCCTTTGACTGCTCCAGAAATGCTTACAGGATTGCCTATAATAGCGTCTTTAGTGTTGTCTGGTCTTTGGCAAGGCTTAGCTTCTGCACATTCCTTTTTAAAACAATCCCGCTAGGCAGTTGGATTAGTTTTTGGCATCCACAAGCTTTTCCCGTCCTTGGTGCGTTCAAGAAAGTGGGTCAACAATTTTCGAGTGCTTTCGGGAAGCCCCTTTCGGGTAAACACTTCTGTAGGCAACAACAATGAACCGTGTAGTTGTGTTCTCTTGCAGTCTCGATGCGCCAGAGAGTTTGGCCAATAAATTATTCACTGGAGACATAAACTTCAGAGTGTGAATAATGCTTACATAGCCATGACAGCAAGAAATATTTTGGTGTAGGCTGGACATCCTAGAACAGTCTACTCTTGCATTCTCATCAAAGACCGTGGCAAATTTGAGTCAACTGCTCTGATGCTCGTTTTTATCCGTGTGAGGATGGGCAGCCTGTCCTTCTCGGTCATAGCATCACCTTCCATGCGCTACAAATCTACTGCTCTGCTCGACTGCTTATGCTGCCTTGATAATCGTGGATAACTGCATCCATTGTGTCCATACAAGTACCCTTTCATTCCCTCATCCACCACTTCACCACACATCAAACAGGCGAACGGAGACGTGGTCACCTATCACCGAGAATTTCTGCATGGAAATGACTGCTGTTGATGGACGAGGGGATCAGCAATGGCATTGAAACGGTGAACGGCTGAACATTCCACCGCCGTACCGTGTGCTTAAAGGCCTCCGCAGATTAGAGTGAATTGAACTGTCCACAGCTAAGGACAAGGATTCACTTGGCACTTACCACAACGTGGTAGGTGAGTAGGGCCCTTCTCCTGAAAAGGTTTTCTGGCAAAGTCGCCACCCTGAGTCGAAAGACCGCTAAGAACAGAGGTGGCGCCCTTCAATGATGTCGTCACCGTCATGATCACAATGCTGAGAAGAAAGAGGAGGTTAAATTTGACGAGACTGATAATCGGCTCCAAGCATTCACTGGAACGATTTTGGGAAGAATCATAAATGGGCAAAAAGAGGTGAGAGGAGATGAGGGCGACCAGACAGTCCTTGTGAGAACTGATTGCGGTGGAGAGGTAAGTGCCGTGGATTTCAGGCGGGCGCGCAAGTGGGGAGAGGGAGTAAAGGTTGGACAGACGGGAGGTGTGCAATAAACTTGCCAAACAGCTGTCGTCTCCCACGCCATAATCAGGCGGGACTGCGCATAATCGACCAGGTTTGGATGCTGCAGCGGAAAGATTGGAAGTGAACACGAGTTGCGCAAAGACAAGCAAAAGCCTCGTGGTAGAAGGAATAACAGACACTTCTCTTAAGCAATTTTCTGCAGTTAGCCGAATGAAGTACACAGCTGTGCCTTTTTCACCGACTCTTTGAGTCTTCTGTTAGGCACCTTCTGCGATGGCATCATGCATGCTTGTCAAGATGCTCGTCATTTCTACCATGTGTGATGCCTTTCATCCCTTGCAGGACATGTGAACGCCTTCGTGGGAGGCTTCCTTCAGGGTTACGACCAATGGCTGCACCAGAGAAGTGGATATCTCCCGAGAGCCTATTCATATGGACTGTTTAACCTAGTTCGGGACCCTGCATCACAGACCGCGGCTGAGGTTTGGAATGCCGGAATAATCACAGGAGAAGCCGAGTAGGAGCGGCATTGATGGAGGCAGCGGAAGTAGGCTACGCGAGGGAGGCGTGAAGGTAGAGCTTCCAGTGACTTCCCCCACGAACTGCTTTATGAACACCACTTTGCCATCCACAAGATGTGCGACCATCGCATGTGGTTGGTCATAGCCACATCGCAAAAATCAAGGTTTGATGGTATAGTTTTGGTTCCCGTCCCTTGTGACATTGAAACCGGGAAAGAAATCGTGGGCGACGTCCGGCAAAGCAAAAATAAATTTGGTAGGGGCTCTGCTTGTTCCATCATTCACGACGTCGATTGGAATAAAGTCACTTTCGCACTGGAGTTGACAAAAGCTGGTTGTTGTGGAGGTGCTCACACAAGAGCAGGGAGCCAGATTCGTGTGGCTTCGTGGATAGAAAGTAGACGATCACGTGAAGCCTTTGCAGCATGCCACCAGTGTGGAGGCACAAGCCTTCCCTCAACTTGCCATGAATTGCAGCATGCATCAACCTGTCTTCAAAGCCAAAAGCGCTGGATTTGGTAGTTCTCGTTCGCCAGCAAATTCACAGCCCTACCATTCACTTCGTTTACAATCAGGCGATTAATCAAATAAAAAAAGGTGGTAACAGTTAATATGACAAAAATCATGAGTATGGAAAGGCGGATGAGAAGCACAAGACAGTATCTTTCCTCCTTCTCCTTCCTTCCTTCTCTACTCCCCTTTCTTTTTCTCCTCATTTGCAATGCGAGGTCCTGTCATTGATAGATTAGACTGCGATATGAGATGTGATTTGTTTTCTCTAATGCCAACTCACTTCTCTCTTCTTTCCTTATAGGCATTTCCGGGCTGCATCCTCTACAGTGAGTGGATCGTTTCCGTGTGAGGTAACCAATCACGTCTTTAGTCCACACACAAGCAGTTATGTAGGAATGAGTAGGTGAAGGAAGATGAGTGTACTGCCTCCACTCATTTACTTCGCCACATCGACGCATCGTTTTCTAGTCCACTCTTGCATAGATAGCAACATCACCGAAGAGAATGACGCTTAAGCTGGCACGTCTTTCAAGACATTCAAAGTTCACGTTTGCCAGTTAGGACTCTAGAGCGTCCCGACCTCGCATTGTTTCTTGCTGGTGAGAGGCTTTTAAAGAAGCAAATTTGCACGAGGCTGCCAGGCAGTGGGAGAAGATCTCGAGGGAAGAACAAGCAAACAAGCTGGAAATACACGGCGCTGATGATAGGGGGTCGATTGACCTTGGCAACTGGAGAAGCTCGAACCCCCTCCGAATGGGGTGGGTTTGGAAGGGAAAGGGGAAATGAATTGCCATATCTTTACCTTTTAGGATTTTCCTTTTTGCCATCGGGTCAACGTGGACAGTAAGTGACTCTCCTTGTCGTATTAAAAGCACCCAACGCTTTTGGCGGAATAGAGAAGAGTCATTTGCGTGCTTCTACTCTCTCCTACGCTTTACCATCACCGCCTTCCACTGGTGTGTCATCAGCAGTGAAGCAAAATCAACGACTGCCTCAAGAGATGAGATAGTACAAACTGCGTCGGAGGCAGTGGTTGATCAACACCAAACACCTCTCTCACACTGTTGTGCGTTGGTCTGGAAATCTTCCATTGAGCCTAGCCTTAAGGCAAGCAACTGCTAAAACCCCCGCTTGTGCTTTTGGTGGGGTCTGCATGCTAGATATTGCTTTCTGCCACAACAGAAGAACTGGATCCTTCAATTAGTTTAAAAATCAGTTTGACGTGGAATTCTGGGTCTCAACAGAGTCTCATTGTGTTCTAGCCCAGGACTCTCATGATATTCGTCCAATACTGGACGATCAAGGAGTTGAAGACTGTCAGGCACAGGCCTTTACTCTGCAAAAACCAGAATAAGCTCGGTTTACGGTGCTCGAGCATGTTTCCGATGAAATCCGAGGTGAAGATCTTCTTAGGGCGTCTCCCATTTCACCCATTTGGATCATTGTTTGTGGTCGCTGGATCACGCACCTGGTAATTCATTCGAATCGCTGGTGTATGTGATGTCAGCCAAACCAGGAGGAACCAAACCACTCCTGCCTGCCCTTCCATTGACTCAAAAACCACTGCCAACCGTTAGGCCTTACTCGTTGATTCAGCAAAGTGAAACTAGCTTTCGTTTTCTGATTCTGAGTGATTAATTGCAACAGTTGGCTGGTGACACCTGTCAAAGTGACTGAGACACGTCAGGGTTGTTCCAATACTGAGCCAAACGCCTGAGCTGAGGCAGGTGAGTGGCGTCAGAGGGAATGCAGGATTTAAAAAGTAGGAAAACTGAGCAGTCCGGGACATTTGTGACGAGTGGGACACTGATGGAAAGATTGGCGGGACATCGTAACGAAGCGAGTTGACAATTAGGAGGGTTGTGAGTGGATAGGTAGAATGTGAGGCATTCTCAAGGAACTTTGAGTCATCCACTTTCCCTACTGTGGGAAGTAGCGCACTCATCAGGTCATGTATCACATCCCACACATTCAGAGCCATCAGTCGGTGAGGAGGTTGTGAGAAGTTAAGCAGCCTCGATGACAGTGACACAATCATTGAGAGAGCCTCCAAATGATGCGCACAACTGAGGGCAAGGCTCACTCCAGTGGATTGGCGGAGGAAGCCCTCATGATGAACCACAAGTTTATTTTGGACGTCTTCCAAGCACAGGGGTAGCGGCACATTCAAGAGATCTCGATGAAGCCTGCGAACCTGGCAGTTCTGTAAAACAGTTTCATTGCTGGAGCCATCGATTGTAGGTGAAGAAGCTGACGGGAGTCGAAACAACTTGTTCCAGTAGTTAAAAGAATTTGTTTGTCTCTGTGCGTGGACTGCCCCCTTAAAAAACCGTCTTTACCAAAGCCCTAGAGCTCTCACTCCACTAGAATAGTTTCCATTCAGTTCAAACATCGAATAACCTAAAACTGAGCGATTTTGCAATCCACTTAAATCAAATTCCAGTGTATTTGCTCATGTTAATTAACTTTCAGTTAAAAGGATTGTTTACACTTGCTTAGAGCGGAGCTTAGACTGAAGTTCGCAGTGGTTACATTTGGATACAGCGAACGGAGTGTGCTTAGAGAGGTGAGGAGGTGAGAAGGAGCAATAAAATGATTGGCTGCGATGGAGGGAAAAGGGAGTGAGACAGCAAACATGCTTTTTCGTGATACCCTTCAATGTGCTCAGTACTGATGCACGTTAGTGCAGGATGAGACAGATAATCCACCCGTCAGGCGAATGGATAAGCGCTCATAAAGGCAACTGCTCTAATGCGAGGTTTGAAATACTACAGAATAGTGTGGTACATGGAAAAGTCCGCCTGTTGTTGAGGAAAGTAGTCTTCTCTTACCCAAATAGGCCCGTAGTAACCGCCGCATAAGAGTAGTGGCTAATCTAGGCCAAGATGCGTCCCATAATAACAAGGAAGGCGTCTGCAGTTAACGAAGGCAACTCCACCGTATGCGTTGTAGCCTCTTAAGTCTCTCGTGGACACTTAATAAAGAGTGTTGGGTATGCATCCCCTCTCCAGATTTTGGATCCTTTTATCTGCCTTCGCTACTTTGTGATAGTAGCGAACATATTCAAATTGTTTCTAAAGACCGCAGAGGGATTACCTGTCCTCCCCCATGCACCAATCAGATAACAGGATTTGGTAACCAGTTGGAATGTTCGCAGATCTAATAATTATGAGTTGCTTCGGAAGCAAAAAAGTAGCAGAAGACGAATCTGCTACCCCGGGAACCCTTCATATCACATTCAGTCCCATGCTCACAGCAGTTGGCAATCCTATAGAGGAAGGTGACGCCTGCCATGAGGTGGGAATGATCCAGCCGTGGTGGCAGAGGCCTTTTGGACATAACGAAAGAGCATTTGTTAATGTCTGAACCACTAAATTTAAGTTATTTTGATTCGCCGCCATCTGGTTACTAGGTCGATTTCGTGAATTGGAGATCGAGGTGTCGTGCCTGCTCGCACAGCGGCATTCCGCCCTAAGATTGCTTTTTTGTGGACAGGATACACGAGGTTCTAGCATTAAACCGCATTTAGGGTTGTCTGTATCTCCACCTTGTGCAT
Source organism: Taenia pisiformis (assembly GCA_023968675.1). Classification (NCBI taxonomy): domain Eukaryota; kingdom Metazoa; phylum Platyhelminthes; class Cestoda; order Cyclophyllidea; family Taeniidae; genus Taenia; species Taenia pisiformis. Next base: position 12,923,263 of record CM043736.1, on the reverse strand, counting down.
AATCGGTAGTTTGGGCTCTCTCAATTGGCCTTCTTTGTCACCACTGTAACTCTTTCGACAGTCTTTCCCTCACATTGTAACTGATGACAGTTGATAAAGCAGATTGCTACACGTTATCACTGACTTTGTAGGTCCACTGAGAAAAGGCTACGATGTAAAGGTGAATGCATAAATTACCCCGAAGAGGCCGGAATGCGCTCCACCACACGACAGTCCGTGTGAGAATGTGTGTGAGCAGGGAGCCCAAACACATCACGCTAGGCAAATAAGGAAGGTCTTATCTGATGCAGTCACTGCCTAATGGAGGGGCTTTGAAATCTTCAAGGTAGCCGACGAGCACAGATAGCTGAGAATACTGAAGTGACTCACAAATCAACTGAACCGAGGACACAATTAACCACCTCGAGGGTGTCGTGTTGTCACCTCTGAATGACAAGTCCTTCGACCAACCAGCGAGTCTGAGACCTCAATGGTACCAGGGAGAAGCAGCTGTGAATAACGAAAAGTGCTTGCCCCCTCCGCACCTCTCAATCACTCACTCTCGCATCAACTAACATCTCGATGGCATTGGAGAGAGCGCTGGGCACAGGACAGCAAGCAACTCATTAAATTGTTGGTATCCTTAGTGTTCCCTAAGGGGCGGACCATGTTGATGACGTTCTCCAGCCGCTCCGAGCTCTTAGGTTGTGTTTCAGATTAACTTCCAGTCTTGTAAAAGCACCCAGTACTTAATATCCACTCCAAAAGCAAGCCGCCCCGTTCCACTGTTCCACCAAACAGGATGTCCAGGGGGTCGGAAGCGGCAGTTACTGTCGCACCTTATTACAAAATAGCTGTGCTGTTATTTGGACCCAGGGATGCTCGCTTGCGCGCAGATCATACGGAAAATGGCATTGACAAAAGGCTGACTTACACTTCCCTCAATTAAGATGTGGCACTTCTTCCCTCTGGGAGGCGGTTTTCTCAATCACTGCATCTGCTCAGCCTCTTGTAGCTAGCCCTTCCATTTTGACTTCGTTTTCCCATGCTTTTCCGTCTTTTCATAACTTTGTCTGCCTTTCCAAATGCCTAGCCTGCATGACAGTCATCAGTGAAGAAAAGACCACCGAAACGCGGCCACTTTGCTTAAGCGGGGTATAGGCGTTTGTGGAGCTGTGCGGCACAACCCTATCCGCTGCGAGTGGAATTGAGAAAGCTTCCTTTCTTCTCCTTAAGACAACCGCAGTCTAATTCAGGCGTGTGAAGATAGGCGTTCGACTAAGGAATAAAAAAGTAAGCAAAATGTAAACACACAAACCCACTTTCAGCCCCGGCAAAAGGAATGCCGACCTCCCCACACCTCCAACGAAGTCACCGTCTTGAGTGCCTCTTATTCTACCGTAGGAAAACGAGCGACAAATTTGCAGCAGCTTTCTTCTTTAGCTTTTTGCCTTTCACACTGATGCGAAGGATGACTGCTTGAGTGGCTTTGCTTTCTTCTCAGGCCATTAAGATGTGACGGAGCAAAAAACGGCACACGAGACGAGCCTCTTCCCGATTGGCAAGATATAAGTTTCTGGTAGGTGTTTTGCCTCGACCTTAAATAATGCACCACACGGAAAGCTCAGCCGATCAAGCCTTTTGGGTGAAAGCAAACCCCAGTTGAAGCGAAGCACCGACGACTTACATCACTCAACAGAGCTGTCGATTTTCCACCTCCATTCACGCCAGCCAGTCAGTTTACGACTGCAGTTTGTTCCAACACCCCACCAGCTTCCCAATCCATCAAAGCAGGGCCCACGCTTTTACCACGTTCTCCTTCTTCCACTTCTTCGTCCTCTTCCGCATCAAAATTGGTTGCACCGCTGGCCCCCTTCTCATCGGAAGGAGATTTTTTGCCCCTCGAAGTGGTCTTTTGGGGCTGACCGTTTCCTCCTCGCTTACGATAGATAGAAAAATCTTAACCGCAGGTACCCTCCCTCCGGAAGGCATAAAGTAGAGAAGTACTTGACCCTAACCAGATGAGGGATTGGGCAGTCTAGAGGAGATTTCATTCCTGTAAGAAATGAGAAGGTATAAATCAAAGGAACGAAAGAAGAATTCTCCGGTTCTCTTGAAAATTCGGAGAACAGGTGTAAATGGTGTTGGACGGCGAACATTTCTGCAGATCAAGTTGGATTTCTTGGTAAATACTCTTTCATTGTTCGATTGCCTTGTGCATATCCATTCGTCCATGGACCTGACCCGGTAGGTGGAAAATACAGACGTAGCGGGGAACTTTTGAGCGTTAGCCTGAAGTCATTCATCGTCATGCGTCATCAACATCTACTCCATCGTTGGCAAGGGTTATGCCCAAGGTGTAGTAGACCTTAAACTGTCTCAGTGGTGTGACCTACCACTTCTTCGTTTGATCCGAGCCGAGTGTTTTACAGAGCAACTGTCGGTCCGTTTGCATGTTCTCCTCTCCAGCGGGAGGAGTGAAAGGTTTCACTGCCCAGGTCAAGAATTGCAGGGATTTCGATGCGTTGGCTACGTAAAGCATGTAAGTCAACGAGTATCCACCGATCCTGACTGCTACAATAAATACCTCTACTGCATTTCACAGAAGCTCGACCAAGCAAACGAGATGCAATAGGGGTTTGTAAATGTTTGGTGCACGCACTTCTTCCTGCTATGGTGAAATGGATTCATGTTCCCAGCGGAGGAAGGCCGGCGATTCTACCGAACGAAAGGCGATAAAACAGAATAATACGAAAGAGCCGACAAAACCAAGGAACGCTACTGCAAAACTGAATAAATTCTGAGCAGTTTGGAGGAGGTAGGAGAGTGAGAGGCCCTCTTTTAAGCCAAAAGTACCACACTTCAATGATGGCAAATGCTAAGTGATAACCTACAACAAGTGAGGAATGTAAAGGGTTGTGCGGATGTGACATTGTCGTCACTGCACCAAATTAGCTGCTTCCAAAGCTCCAATGGTGCCCTGTGAGTGAGAAGAAGGCCTGTTGGGCTGTCAGTGTAAGTGATGCCTGAGAGGTTGCCTGAGGATGCGACCTCGATGCACTGACAGCAGTGCTTTCTTGCAATCGACGAAAAGCCGGGCACAAGGTGGTTATAGCAGAAGAGTATTTCGAATAGCTTGGTGGACATTACACGGATAAGAACGCGACCCTGACTACCAGCACTCAAAAGCCAGTAAAGGAGCCAGGAATTTGAATCATCCTGAAAGGCATCTTTGCTCTCCCAACTCAGCTAAATTACTACCAGTTACTACTGAAATGCCCAAGTAGTGCTCAGACTGACCTGTCAAAGCAGAACATCTTTTGCCCCCGGTCACTGTGGTCACATGGAAATCGACTCCATGCGAAAGGACAAAGAGGTTTGGTTCGTTTGGGCTTTTAATCAATGGGCGCAATCCACATACAGGGCATGATAGGAGGACTAAAGTGAGGATAATTTAAGGCGTGCCTAGGCCCTCCACCTACTGATGACCGCGCGGCCATGCATGATGTCGACGGGTGAGGGAAGCTGCCTCATTTCATTGCAGGCTATCATCAACTTCACTTTGCCATCCACTATGGTAGTGAATAAAAATGAATTTGCTAACACCTTCAATAGCCACACAGAAGAGGTTATAGACGCCACTAGAGGTGTTATTAGGCCCATTTACGAAAAGCAATTCTGCATTGGAGGAGCTTTGAGCGAAAAAAAGCATAATTGAGCATCACTACCCCTACGCAAACCACTGGCACAAAAACACATTTCCGCAAGATTATACGCATAAGGCGCATCCTTTTGGGGAATCGAAGAATGCACTGGTTTACAGTAACAATGCAATACTTCATGCCTTCGTTGAAAGGGGAAAAGCTGCCACATATCATCCTCCTCTTCATCTCCTCCAGACTAATTTCCACCCTTTCTTGGCGTCAGGTCACGCAAGCAGAGCACGGCAAGTGGAGTGTTTGAGGATGGGCACTGCCGCAGTTGCTTTACTGTGCAAAATGGAATGAAGTAGCAACGGAAATCGACAGTCTTTAAGGCTGATTATCTGCCACCTGCTGATACGCCATAGATGACAGCCATTTCCACGACTGTTTATTTCCTACTTGGTTCGTGAATGGAGGGCGGCGTTTCCAAACCTTCTTCGTGCCAATATGCGAACTACTCTTAAGTTATTCAAATCTTTTTTTCTTATTAAACGAGACATTTTACAGGGGACCGCACTTTCAAGTGACCACAGTCATCTCCAGTACCATTCACACGAAAGTCTCAATGATCTACCAAGAATCGGACTTCTACTACGCTGCCAAGGAGGGGCCACTACTACCCAAGGCGACAGTGTTTCAGACAGTGGAATTCCTTCACCCCTGCAGTGAGTAAGCCTCGAACCTATGACCCGCCTCAACCTCATAAGACCACACAGTATTACATGTGGGCGTTCGTTCCGTTACTCACACCCAGTCAGGCGATCAAGACAGCGCCACTGTCCACAAGTCACTAAAAAGGAATCCTACGACAGGAAATAAATGGGGAGACACACGGGCGGCATCATCTGACTACCGTGTGACTACGAAGTGCACCGTATATTCCCTTTCCCACCTCAACTTCCTCCTTGCTCCAAGGTGAGTCCCATTAATGACGTCCCAAGCATTGCAGTGACACTTCCGATCAAAAGATCACTTAGTAGCGAGGACCATAAAACTGACATGCTTTGATGTTGCAGACCGGAGTGAAAGAGAGATGCAGAAAGTGGTTGATAATGTGCTAGTGCAATGAGCCCAGGCGAGAGTGCATGCACGCCCTCTGCCCTCCTTGCTCCTCCCTTTAGTTCGCCCTTCACTGAGGCAGCTTGGGCTAGGAAGGGGTGAAATCCACAGTGCGTCAACAGCCACCTAATTCGCAATGCTTTGCCATCAGAGATTGCCAAAAGATGAGTTAAAATTAACTTGATTCGCCCTCCAAGTTCCCCTTTTGACAAGAATAAACGAAAAACCAGTGGCCATGTTTTAGTTTTTCTTTTGGAAAAACTGGCATTCTTTGATGTTGCAGATCAAAGTGAAAGAGCAATGAGGAAAGTTATTATTAATGAGCCAGTGTAACGGGCCAGGGCAAGAGTGGGTACGCGCCCTCTGCCCTCCTTGCTCTCCTTTTTGATTCGTCCTGTGCCAAAGCAAGTTGGGTTGAGGAAAGAACGAATTTAACGGGACTTCGGACACTCAAATGCGTCAAAGGCTCGTCAGCGGCCACCCGATTTGTACTTCTTTTGCACCAGACGGCTACTGCACGCAATTATTAGGGTTTAGATTAGCCCGGGTCCTCCTTTATCTCATCTCAAAATTTCCAGTCAAACGTAGTGAGGCTGATCAGAGTCACGAAGTTTGTTTCATCACGTGGAAGGCTGGGCAAACAGCGTATTTTAGCATACAAATGGAGGGCCATATGCCACGAGGCGTGAGGAGTCGTGGGTGGGTAAGTGAGTGAATTAGGGAACATGTTTGTAGCATATGGTACCGAAAAATATGACAACAGTGCGCTCTAGCATTAGCAGCTGCAGGGACACGTGCGTTCCGCTTGTAGATCTCTGATATCCCATAAAGATCAAAAAACTTTGAGTCATACAAACCCTGGACGGTTAGTGCTGATTCTTCTCTATGGTCCTTCAACGAATGCTATGTCAATCACGGTGTCCTTCAATGAGGGGTGACTGATAGGCAGACCGGCTTACTTCACCATACCATTACGCGCTCCCATGGGGAGGACCACGATTGTGAAATGAACCTAATTGAATAAACCCACAACTATTTTGCGCGAGGTCTCAGTCTGGTCGAATGCATTCCTGGTGGCCGTTGCCAGCGCGCAGCCACTGGTAGCGGGCTCTCCAATAACCATTGCTGACAATGTTCATCTATCAAGCAACTAGCACAGCCTTTCGTTACTGCCGGTGAAAGGTGATGCGTTTAGAATCCGATCATCGGTTTCGATCTAGAAGTGACTACAATAAACTGTGGGAAAGAAGTCATATACTGTTCCCGTCAATCTCGCAGAAAGGAGAAATATCTTATAACTGCTACTTAGCTTGTAATTAGTAGTGCAATTTTAATAGTTAAATTAGCATGCTGGGAATAGGGATGAGCAGATAACCCATTGGGTGTTGTGAGGGTGGGCAATGAACTGTCATCGTCCGAGACACACACATACACAGACGCTGATGCGTCATTTACGCTATCCTCCCGATTGTCTCCCGATGCGACACTGCTTTAGCACCGTTGTCTTGCATCCCATTCAAAGGAGTCGCATTCGCAACACCTTGGCACGCAAGTGCGAAGGTAGGTGAATGTAGCGCCACTGCAGTCACTGAAGCCCCGTCCTGCTTGAGAACTGCATTGAGCGACGAGGAAATCGCTATCACGTATGTTCCTTGCCAACCCGGAGTTATTAAGTCAAAGCAAGGGTTCAGCGTAGTCCCATGGAGATAGAGCTTTGGCTCCTATTCTACCTTGCCACCTTGTTTGCATTTCAGAGCTGGCCAGCCATATCTACGTAGGTTATATGCAGCTGAACAAGGAGGAGTGGAGAGGGAGCCGCGAACTCACCCACTTGACGCCTTCTTCCAAGTGCGGAAAGCAGATCCTTCACGCACCGGCCGTGATCGTTGATCCGTGCCTGCACTCGTGTCCGAAGGCTGAAGCAGTGAGTCTTTTGAGAATCACTACCTGATTGCGGTGCCATGAGTGGCCTCGACCCAACAACATGAAGAGAGCATCTCCTTCCCTTATTCATCACTCAAGAAGCTCAAACAGCTGAAAAATCTATAGACGATTTCTTAAAGCTGAAGGTAGCTCGCGGCAACAGCACAGCAGCGAGGATCAAGGTTTGCCTCCAACTCTCAAAAAGGGCTGAAAAGCTACCAACTGCTTTTCACCAATCGAGATCACTTTACAGGTCTTGGATCGCATTCAAACTGGAACCAACACGCAAGCGGAGAACGTCTTCGTAGAAGTAGGTGTTTAAACCAGTTATGCACGTGCTAAACACCCTCCAAGTGTGACATTGCCACGAACATTTGGTCAGTCTGGAGGCACTAGACCTCGTTGACACTCAACCAATCCTGTAAGGACTAACTGATTGAATTCATGCTCTGAGAAACATTGCCATCTCTCAGAACCTTTATGCATCCACAGGACCTGCTCATCCAACTAGTCCACCAATCCACTTGTCGTGTGTGTGTGCGTGTGCACGTGCGCATGACCTTCAAGGTATATCTATGGGACTGGCGTATTTGCCATTTCAATAATCGGTGGTTATACCTATCCCTGCTTCTCTTCCTCGCTGAAAGATGAACAGCAAGTTCGCGAACATCTTCAGCGCCGTTCTTACAGCCTTTCTTCTCTTCCTTGCTGTGGGCTATCATGGGTGGATTTGCATTGGCAACGTATTCAGTGAAGACTGTAAACATTTGGGGTATATGCAAACTGTCGGTGGACTTCTGGTTACTGCCGGTATCCTCATTTGCCTGGCCGCTCTCGTTATTGTCCTCGCCGTTATTCGCTGCGCCGATTGGCTTAATCTTGCCGCCGTTTTAGTGGTCTTCCTGTCCACCATCTTTTCTGCGGCCGGTGTCTTCTTCTACTACAACAACACCCACACCTGGTCCCCATTCATGGCGACAGTCGCGATGACTATATCATTTGTCCTCACGGTCCTCCTTCTCATCGAAGTTATTTCAGAACGCGTCAATTCCACCTGAAGCTCGCCTTGACTAGTTACTGGTTAACTAACTCTACTGCCCCTTCATACTAAAATGAATTCTATGAATACTATCCTGTTGACTTGTCTGTTAGATTTCGATGGTATTCTCCCATTCTTGGGGGGGGGGGAGATTTAAGGATTGAAATTCCTTAGCCTTAGCCAAAGCTAAGAAATAAGGACACTCCTGGCGCTGCCAATCAAGAGAGGTAGCTTTTGATCTGTCACAACAGACAACGATGTGACAAATGATGCGACGAATCAGATTTTAGCGCTAATGATGGAGTCAGTTTTGCTGAGAGGTGCATTTGAAGCTAGTAGAGCGTCAATATCGACAGACAGTGAGTCAGAAAGCTAACAGTCTTGACAAGGGTTTGTATTCACTTCCCCAGTGCTAAAATTAGCTGAGTACTTTGAACCCGCTTAGTGAGCAGCCACACATCACTCAACGTGGAGGAGTAAGTTGTTCTTTGTTTGGATGCGCGACTTTGAGGATCGTGGCTGCCATGCAGTTGGCAAAAAAGATGAAAAAACGTTAACAAAAAAGGTCAAATGTTTTGTGGATTTACTTACCACTTGATACTTGAGTAAGGCGAATGATGAAGCAGCAGTAGAGGCGGACTTTCGGGATTTGATTTGATTTGACAGGGGTTAAATTGCATCAGACATCATGCCGCTGCTTTGTAAACTGTGTGACGCAACCCAAAGACTGCGGGAGGTACACTTTGGAATTCGGTGAAACCGAAGATTGTAGAAAACCCAAAACACTTCTAGCCTCGTCTGCTAGAGTGAATGAAGGGATCCTTTGTCGCCTCGTAGTCACAGTAGGTCTCCAAGTGATGGCCATCATCCTCATCAAAGCAGCAAGCAATCTCTCAGTCGCAGGCGATGTAGGCAGCAGGCCGATGACTCCGCCGAGGCCTCAGCAGAAGGTACTGATCATCTACTAGCTCGGACGTGTTTATGATGATCTATGAAGTACCTATCAGGCAATGAAAAGGAGGAACGTCCTACTTAACCCCACAGCTGGGGTGTTCGGAACGCTTTAACGAAACGGAGTTGACTACCTTCAAGGGACAATTTCCTTGCATAAATTCTAATCCTGAGCACTTCATGAGCACGTCCAAACCTCTCCCACACATAGAGATTGCTGAACAAACAGGCATCACGACTAGTAAATAGACTCACTTCTTCTCCGGTCGTCCCTTGAGCTCCAAAGAGGAGCCCGACTTTTGCCAATCAGCATCCTGGGCAAGCTTTCAGGCGAGGCGACGTCCCCTACTGGCTGGTTACTTACGCACCGGTTCCGATAACTTGTAACTCGTCGATTTGTCTGAAAAAAAAGGTCTTCTGGCCCAAGTGTAGCAAATAGAATTGATGGTCAAGTTGCGGTGACGGCTCTGCCTCGCACACCTCAAGCATATGTAAAATTACCCCATCTTGGGGCGACCCAGCAAACTCACACTGAACAATGACACGTTCCAAACAGTGAAGCAAAGCAGGGATTGGAGATTTTCGGTGCCTCCGCTAACCACGGGGACATCGACGGAGTGCCTCCTTTTTTTCTGAATCCACTGACTTTTGATTGGCTATTAATAGCTGTTCTTTACCGTAGACGTCACACTTGAACATCATGGCTATTGAGTAGGAGAATAAGGTCAACAACGCACGCTAAGAAGTGACCTCAATCCAACTCCGCCAATGGGGTGAGGCATCGATACATTTCACAACTAATTGGGTCAGCCAAATTAAGCAAGACAAAGACTCACACAGCAGCGTTCTTCTTCATTCTTCTCGCTCACACACACAGACATCCACAGGGAGATGAAGCTGCGTCACCAACTCTTCAACTTCATTCTTGCAAGTATCGTCACCATCCTCCTATTCTCCTCATTAATGTTTCAAGGCTGGGGTTGTGGAGGAAAAATATTCAGTAAGCACTGCCAACAACGCGAATACTACCGAATTCTTGGTCCCCTCCTCCTGACTTCTTGCATCGTTGTAGCCATGTGTGGCCTTCTAACTTTAATAGGTCTGGTCATACCCAATTCCTTCACTGATAAGGCCGCCTTATTTTGTGCTTCTGTGTGCACAGCTTTAACCACATCTGGCGTCTTCTACTACAACTACTCCACTGGGGAATGGTTGCCCTGTCTTGCTGCCACAGCGATGGGCATTTCAATGTCACAGGTTGTAACGCTCACTGTGGAATACAACAAAAGGCAAAAACAAAGGTATTCCGAGTAATCATCACCGCACCACTTCGTTTGCGGGAGGAGTTCGGGACTGCCAAGTCACTGCAACCAACTTAATTTTACTTTTTAAAACATAATTGCTTTTATTGTCTTTGCAATCACATGAATGCTAATGGGTGCTGTCCAACATTAAAACTGTTCGTGCTTCAACGAGTTGCTTGATTCTCCTGAGGAGTTACTTTTACGGTGACTTGGTTTAGTGGATTAGGCATTGACTGGCAGATGAGAGTGATGCAAACGGTAATATACCCCAAGGTCTCCAAACAAAACGAAACGGGTGATTCACATTCGTCTTCGGCCTGAAGCCAGGCTATCATCAACATGCCAATCCCAATTTGGTTTGTCAATAACGACACGCCGCAATGCTCTTCCCTTCAGGACTGGTAGCAATGGAGGAGGTATTTAGCACATGACACCTTCCTCGAGTAAACGAACCGCTTCTACCACCGCGCCTTTAACTAACACTAGATTTGAATGCACAAGTAAAAAAGTTTGGCAGAGAACAATCTTTAGCTAAACTTACCTATCAAATCACTCAGAATCACCGCGACTCGATCACCAATCCTTAGCACCAAATGGGGAAGAAGTTCTTGTAAAATTCTCTAAGTAAATTAACAACTTACAATTCATCAACGTGGGTAGAGAAGTAGCCAACCGATGGGAGAGGCTTAGCGTTGTAGTTACCTCTACCAACTTAACACCCTGACAGAATCTCCTCATGCGGAAGCCTGTCTAAGAGAATAATTTACAAGTGGAGCCTTATTTGGAGTCCAAGGGACGACTGAAAGAAAGTGCGTTTAGTTAAAGCCGGTAGGAAGCAAAAAGTTGCCAGAGTTGACTTTTGTTTGCGCAGAGAAAAATGGAAGGAGTTCAAACAGCCTCCATGTGCATGTGAAAGAAGCTTAGGCAAGCTGAAATTTATTAAAAGAACTTATTTTTCAACGTTAATCCACAGCGAGGCATTACGCTGAGACTAAATAAGACGTGGATCAAAGTGTATCCCCCCATCATCGCCTAGAATTCCATTGCTTTGTCTACCTATCAGATTTCTTGTGGCGAAGCATCTGGACGTTGCACAAGTGGACGACTTGAGTAGCCCCAACGAATGCGACTCAGGGCGAATCTTCAACAACCACCTCAGACGGGTGGAGACTTGAACATCTGAGCTAATGAGTGGCACGAATCACAAGCGAGTAAAGTTTGTGGTGGGCTGTGGAAATGACACCTTTCTCACACCGGGTAGAGCAGACATTGCCACGAAGCCTCTCAAGAGGGTTTTCCTCCACACCTAAAAGCTGCATTAAGTGGACTTCTTTTCGCGTGCAAGTCAGCCGGCGGTGGCCAGCCATTGGAACTCCATCCGCCACACGCAGGAGGGATAAAGTGGTGGATAGCGCATGACACAACTGACGATGTACTTTTTGGTTGGAAAAAAAATCTACTCCTCACTTCCCAATCAGTCGTCATGTCAAAGCGGGTAACAGATTGTGCCTTCCAACGTTCCCCTGTTACCACCCGAAAACGGAAACCCAGCAAATGACAACCAGCATTTCAAGTTTCACATCACAAAGACGCACTTTTAACAGGAAAAAGACCGCAGCAACAACGACAGTATCAATTAAACGGCAAAATAAAACCAAGGCGAACAAAATAGGCCATAGGAACGGATGATAAAAGACTGCACTCTAGACGGGATTCTTGTATTTCAAAAGGCTACAGAATTTAAAATGCTCAGTGCTGCCTTTAACAGCCATCTTTGTGAAAAAAGAAATGCAAAACTGGAATGGAATTCTCAAAACGTTATCCGCCAGAGTTGTTTAATTCTTGGAGGGAAAAAGCCACAAGCCAATAGAGAGACACTGCTTCACCGTAAGGTACGTTCAATTTTCATCCCTCCTCCTCCTCCTCCCCCCGGCATCGTCAGAAGACGAGTCCGCCTCCTCCACTTCGGAATCCTCTTCCGACAACAACTCCTCAGCACCTTCTATGGTGTAGGACCCGTCTTTGGAGTTGCCCTCACGAGACGAAAGTGGCGATGCAGTGGAGAGGGTAGTTCTGCCAGAATGTCTCGGCGACACATCTGTGTCACGAATCTCCTGGCCTGCAAGGTCGCGGTTTTTTAGATTTCCCAACCAGAAGGCGTCAGCACAGTGGTTTTGCGACAGTAAGAGCTGAAAGAGGAGGAGGACGATCACTATTTTTGACGTTTGATTTACTAAAAGACTGAGAAGGGCGGCAACCTGGGTAATGATACAAGGGGCTTGCCAGGTCAATCTCCGAAGCGAAATGGAGGGAGACCGATAGAATCGTGTTACACTTGAGCCAGATGGTCTCCCTACCTTTGTAATAAAAGCATCATTCTTAGTTATCTGCTCTACGCATGCACCCCTCCGTTAGACATCTCAGCAACAGCATCCGACACATTTCCAACACAAAGCAAACATTCGCGAGAGTAGGAGTGAATTCGTACCAATCATGGCGAGCTATAGCAACTGGATGCATTGTCTCAATGTCACCGCTATTCTTCATTTTGGCGGCATGAATGATCTTATACAACACTACTTTTATAGGGAACTGTACCCTCTGGTGCCCGAATCTGACAGCGAAGGGCAGAACTGATAACGATGATGGCACCTTAGTCAGTTTATAACAATCCGTTTGTAAAATCACCGATTTGCATAGAGATAGGCATCCGAATCGTGGATAACCCACTTGATAGAAACGATGAAAATCAGCCAGACCAGCTATCTTGATCTTCCAGTCATTCATGCTAATTTGTGCTGGCACTGTAACTACCCCTGCTAACGACCCGCGCGATTGCGTATCAATAGGAAGTGGTGGTGGCGACGGCAGGGATTTCGTTATCGGTCATAAGAAATGACTCGGGATTCAAGATATTTGTGACGTCTACCAAGACTCATTGTCAAGTCCTCACACCATTGATCATCCGCAACAAGTGTCTTTTTCTCGCCACCATGTTATCACCAATGCAGTTCTACACCAGCCTCATTCCCAACGCCCAGTGCTACAGTTAAACTGGAGGCAGTCGTAAACAAGCACAAACAACAAATCCCCGGTGAGTCCACCACTCCTATGACGTTTTATCGTTTAGAACCAGTGAAATCGCTAGTCCTTGCTTCCCTTCGGAATATCTGGCCATGGACGTAAAGAGATTCAAGTGCCACGGCACAGTGATTATTCATTTGGCAAAGTAGCCCACAGTGGGATAGCACAGTTACCTTGACACTGTAGACAAAGGCCTCCAGACATTTGCGAGTTTGTGGGATCAGTGGGGTGAGACGAGCCTCGCGTCTAGACTTGGCATGAACGCAGGTGCGTTGAAGAAATCGAGTGACCTGTTGAACGCTTCGAAGAAATTTCAACACTGCTGAACCGTGATTTCTGAAGACACACAAGGAAAACACGGCGATGTAAGCGAACGATCACATAGCAGCTGCAGCAAAATTAGCAGTTCCATGTCAAATGGATTCCGGCCTCTGAGCGGAGAAGATTTTCAGCTAAACTGACACTACGACCTAACCATCCTAGAACACCCTGACTGATGCATTGGTAGCCGGTGCCGAATGTTCCTCAATACTCCACCTCATCGTTCATTTTCGCGATCTTGACCAATGATGACGTTGTGCTTAACCTGCTCGACAAGCGATTTGTTCATCACCTACGGAATCGCATCACACGTTGCGGAATTTGTTTTGCGTCCTCTGGTGAGCAGATTTAGGTAAGTGTCCCACCCACTGGCTAACAGTTTCTTTACAGGAATGATAGCTCCGTGTATTTAGAACGATTATCCCCCAATAAGTGCGGCTTTCTTTGAAACGATGACACGATACAAACAAATGTCTTACTGCCGAGTGAGCAAACACCTCACTGCTTCCAAAAACTGCTTTTTTAAGTTTTTCGATGAAATTCTGCGCTCTCAACTAAGGATATAACAACGACCATGTGTTGGCTGGAGACTTGGTCGAGAAAAGGGAGGAGGGGGAAAGGAGAGGCCAACCAAAGCGTTGCAGTAAATTTTGAAATACATATACAGCAAAAAATGGTGCTTGGGTTAGTGAAACGTGACCAATGGGAAGGTGGGAGGTGTATCCAACCAACTGTCAGGCTGGGAGAGGCAGACACACTCTTAATTCGCATCCATACAAATTCAAAAGCTAAGCAATAGAACACCCCCTAGTGCGAACGCCTCAAAGCCTGATGGCCAAGACTGGCGGTGTGACATTTATTAATCTGGCCAACTTGCCGGTGGACAATGCCATAAAGACGAGCAGTTTTCCAAAGAATGCATTCTTTGCGCTACGATCCCGCTGTATTGCCGCGACCAGGTGAATGGTTCCCTTAAGATAGACACTTGGGCAGGGATAGGATTTTGTGAGAGGAGGAAGTTGGAGGGTGTTTTGACCTCAGAAGCAGTGAGCAGTGCAACGAATATGGGATGGCAGAAGAAGAGGGTGAGCCGAAAATTTGAAGTGACAGGTAACCGTCTTACGGCACGTGTCAATTAACCCAAACAGCACTACGATGATTGACATGAAAAGGTGATCAAAAAGATGACGACGATTAGGAACTCTCAAGCCCATCTGGAAAGCCAACCTCATGTTTCTAATTCACCGAAACGTCTTCAAAGACAGCAACAAACCTATAGCTAGTCTAACCAAGGCGCCGAAAATGGGAATATTGGGGATTAATAGGTCAAAAGTAGACCCTAAAAACTGACAAAAAGTGTCCGAGAAGAAAATTGACAAAAACGGTGGGGGGAATAGATATGCATACTCGAGGGAATCATCTGGCATGAGCGTCAGTGATGCATCCAGACAGGAGACATTTTCAAACTCACCGGAACACAGCGTTTAAAAAGGGCATTGCCTCTCGAAGCAGATGCTCCACAAATACCCGTCCAGCACGCATTAGACACGGTAGGAGGTCGAAAAAGGCCCGACTCGGAGTGTCGCCTTTGACCGCTTCGGTGATGCATAAAAGGACTTCCAAGCAAGCACTCCATTGGTTCAAAAGGTCCACCTTTCGACTGGAAGCTGTTGCATGTGTCTGCTTTGCCAGTTTCCGAACGCAACTATAGGGTGAAAATAGAGAAAAATTTCTAGTTTAAATGGAAAAAATGACAAGCCTACTGACCCCAAAGCCTCTCCGCAAATGTAGAATTAAAGTACACTCCAGACTTTTGCCGTATATCACCTTTGAGGCCAAGTCGGGGATAAGCACAAGAAGACTGACTGCCACAAAATGACTGAGCATGTAGACTTGCACACAGGTTTAAATTCCATCACAACCAGGAATATCGCACTTTGCCAACATGATTTCATTGATTCATGCTGAGTGAGTGGGCCGTGATAACAACATCAGTTCCACAAAAGGACCGATGGGAAGCGCTGACGCGTCGCACACCCTGGAATGAATGCATCTTTCTTTGCTGTTAAATGAAGCAGCAAAGGCCTGTCGATATTCCTCGTATATCCGCTGATCCAGGAGCTCTCATTTTGAGGCTTTGTCCACGTCGATTGTTGTTGACCTCCCCGTGCATTAAAGGAAGAAGTCACAAGCAGGAATAAAGTGGATGCTACATTGATGGTGTACTTAAGGCATCATGGTGGGCTTGGCGAAAAAAGTGAAGAAGAGCATCTATCGTGGATCGCGGAACCCGCGGACACTGAGAAGAGATCCATTAAAGCTACATAGCCTTATGGTATCCAATCGTTAATGATCAAATGCTGATCCATAATGACCTGACCCGTAACGGTAATCTCAGCGAACTGTCTCCAAAACTGGTGCCCAAAACAACGCAGGGCAAACACGATCCTAATTTTCATTGTTGTGATATGATGTTCTTCCTACGCTCCCGATACGCCCAGACAGGCGATTTCAGCCTCATTAAGTTTACCATGGGTGCTTCACAGACACTTCCGACACCAAAGCTCAGAAGCAACGACAAATTTGCCTTACAGTTATTTTAACTACGATATGTACAGAATGTACAGTATACTAGGGGGAAATGAAGGAGATAGCAAATGCTACGGGTATGACAATAGGGCCGCATTTTGGTGAATGAACGGATCGAAACATCCCCGCATTCCGCCAGTGGAAGCCTAAAGTAGATTGCCGTCAACCTCCCAAGGCCACTGATGACGTTTGTGTTCGTGCACAATTATCTCAGATATCCTCACTAGCGAGGTTGAACAGCTTTTAGACTTATCAACCGCATTCTTCACCTGAATAGTGCCCAACAAAGTAGTTAAACAATTTTATGGCCCTTCAAAGACTTCTCCCTTAAGCTAGTACTTCTGCGTGCATCTAAAATTAACAGAACAGTTATTTCATTTACTGGAGACATAAACTTCGGTGTTTAATTAATACCTACAAAGGTTTGACGGGGAGCGGATGATGCAGATTAACCGTCCTAGAATAGCCACCTTCGCTGCGTCCTCAGTGGCAACAAACACCTCAGATTCCACTGCTCTTATATACGTTCTGATCCATTCACAGGCAATCGAACAAAGTAGGAAATCCTGTTTCCCTTGTCAACTCCTCTGTGCTAGTTTAAAGTTGGGGCTCATCTTGACAACCGTGAATAGGTGCACTCTCTATTCTCACAAAATGACTCCATTCACCCTACCCATCATTTTAGCGCAAGAAATGCATCGGACAAATATTTCTGCACAGAAACAACTGCTATCCATGGTGGGTTGGGAGCCACCTCAGAAGAAATTGACACTGTCATCACTGGACGAACATGCCACCGCCACAACGCAACATGCACCTGAGGTCTTTTGCAGATAGGAATAAGCAGGAATATCCACAGCTTTGGATAACAAATTGACCAATAATGAGGATTCACTTGACACCCACCATGAAATACAAGTGGCTCCTCGAAAGAAAACTATTTTCGTTCCCAAAAAGGCCTTGACAACAAAGTAAGCGTTATAAATTTGAGAGAAATGAAAGTTTTTCCCGTACCCACAAAACGCCTCCAACACTTTCCTTCCATACAGACTAGCACTCTGAGCCGTGAGACCGCTGTAGCAGAGGCGGTTCTGTTGGGTGATTTCGTCGTTGTCACGACTCCGACCCTGGAGTATTGGCAGGAGGTTGAATTTGACGAGATTAATAAGCACCTCGAAGCACTCATTCAGGGGACTTGGAGAAGGACCAAAAAAGGGCGAATGGAGATGCAATGCGATGAGGGCACCCAGACAGTCCTTGTGGGAATAGGCTGCAGTGACAAGACGAATGTTGAAAAGCAATTGTGTGTGCGGGGGTGCGTACGGATGGGTAGTGTGTAGTTACCTTGCCATACAGCAGCCATCTCCCACGTCATGCTCAGGAGGGAATGTGTGTAAGTGACCAGATTTGGATGCTACAAGAGAGGATTAAAGTTAACACGAGCTTTGTGAAGATAATCAAATTCTTTCTGCCAATAGCAGACTGCTCCCTTGCCCCAATTCTCTACCGTTGGTCGCTTTAAGTCAACTTTTATGTCCCTACAGCGATTTCCCTGAGTCTTCCGGGAGTCGTTCTCTGTGGCAGCGATCTACGGCTCAATCCGTCTAAAAGAACCAATGACGACCTGAATAAAACGTTTTTAAAATGTGTACACCGCTTAATACCTCAGCTCTACATCGCCCTGCGCTGGAAGACTTTTGAGGGTGCATCGGGGTTTTGCACCGGTGTTGGCAAAGTACTTGACCCCTCACCCCACGCGTAGGCCAGCCGCGTGCTCTGATGATGGAGGGGCTTGCAGCTATACACTGTAAGTATTAAGTGGGCACATCTGAGCCCCACTTCAAGGGTGCATTGGCAACACAATCACGGCCTCTCTTTTTATAAGCGAAGGCCTCTCGATCTCGCTCTTCACACTAACCGCAGGCAAACGAAACGCTGGTACTTACCGGGTCATTGTCCATCAACAGGAAGAAAGCGAGAGTAAAATCACGGGTCAACAATGTAAACTTCCTCCCCCGTCCATTGGTCAGTGCCAGTTTACACAATGTCTTGGTCCTGGCAGCCGTTACAGAACCCACGTTGGAGGGTCACAACAGATATACGGCCCAGATTCAACTCGTTTTGCTTATATACACCTGGGCACAGCTGTAAACACGTGAGGGTAGACAGCCAGAAGTTCATCAGTTCACCCTCCCAAAAGGGAATATTATAGCGATGTCAACAGGACTTAGGGAGACGGGGGAGGGAAGAAGGCATGACTGACCTCGTAGGTGGCAGATTCAGCTGCAGGAAGGTGAATGTTCAGATGGCGGACAAGGGAGAGAACGAAGCAGGTGTGAATGAAAGCAGAGGGGGTGTGGGCCAGGCCCCGAGGAGAAAGCTCCATCAGCCATTGGATGATGCGAAGAACTTGGGTTGCATTGGGTTCTAATGAAAAGAAAAAGAGAGATAACGAAAGCCATGAGTCCAACTGACAACTGGATGGTTTTACACACATGGAGAAACGTAAATCAACGTGCAGTTCCCACTGAAAACGGTTGTTAGGTCTGTCATAAAATAATTCAGAAAAGTTAAAGCGTCCGAATCTAGGCAATGGAGAGAGCTATTAAGTTCCACATTGAGAGTTAGTGGATAAGTTTTGTACAGTTTCCGACTTTTGCCCCAAGATTTACTTTGATTCACTCGAATATCCCCTCGATGGACGATGCATAATAACCACCACAAGAGACGTGGAACGCATATCACACTGACTTGAAATCAAGGAACAGAACCTATTCCCTTCTGATGAAAACAAAAAACGGATTTCCAATGGTGTTAATAGTATTCGATATGTTTTATGCCGGTGAAGAAGTGGCGACGGTGTGGCACGCCTCACTACATCCTTCGTAGAAGGCTTACAACTCTGACAGGTGTCACGGTGATGCTATTCATATTAAGCACTGACAAATCGCCTGCATCAAATATGTGATCAATGAGTAGACCTATCAAAATTTTCAGGATTATGCAACATCGATGATAGCCAAAAAAACACGTTAGAGGTGGGTGTCAAAACCACCGAGCTGAGTGAATTATCAAAATCTCACCCCTTCACCCGTAGTAGTCTACAACGCCCCACACTTTTCAGGGTAGATTTCCTGGAATACCGCGTTAAAAAGAAATGTGAAATGGTTTAAAAAATTACACCTAGATGGAAAAACCCGTAAAACACCCAACTAATCCGCCGATCAGTTCTCAAGCAGTTCAGTTCGCGCTTAGAGAGGTGATTAGGTCCTCGTCAGCCTTTATCCGCTGCCACCAGTTGTATAAAGTAAGTCTGAGGATTATGGTTGATCATGCTGTGCAGGTAAAGCGAAGAATTGGTAATGCCTAGGCCCTTGAGGGATTGCTCTGGTTTCTAGTCGCAAGATTCACGATCGGATTCGATCTGACCCAACCAACTCATGAGCAACTCAGTCAGTGACAGCACAAACACAAGAACTCCACAAGACATGGCCCGCACTGGCAATTGCACCAAAGTAGGTAATCAAGAATGCCAATGCGAATGGGTAAAAAACGTATCGCAATCTGATCTAACCTGGTAGGGAGGAATGAAAGGCTTTGATTGGCGGGGTAGCTATAAATAAACACGCAGGCGACTGGCCATGAATGATGTTGGAGACAGGAATAGCCAATGGTTTAGTAGTTGAGGGTCTTACTCTTATCTTACTCCATCCTTGCTTCTCGTGGATCCCGCCATAGCCATGATTCGCACCGGGTGCATGCGGTACAATAAGCCGCAACCGCCAGTAAAATCAAAGCGGATAACGACAATGGTTCGTTCAAAGTAACGACAAGCGACCCTCGATGTCGTTATAAAAGCACTTCATGCTCCTGCTTCAAATGGCTCGGTGTTAGTGCAACAGAGTTAAGCCTCGCTAGCTCTGCTTTTAGCCCATTATCAGGACTCTCGATAGACTACGATTTCAAATAGAATTTCTCGAGGTAGGCTGACGTCTCCTCAAGAGTTAGGTGGTCCACAATAACAAGATTACTCCAAGAGGCAAGAGTATAATTTCTGTTCATTTAAAGGCAGCAGATGAATCGGTAGTTACTCAACGCCACAGGCCCGCCTCGCACTGTGGCGTTGTGCTGGTCTAGGCCTCAGACGAGGAGTCTGGTGTGAAGGCACGCAACTGATCAAATTCATCATCTGCATTTTGAGTTTTATGTATGCGAAATGCTCGACAAGGAGTTTCTGGAACGTAATACTAGTTGGGAAGAAGCCTGTGGACAGCATCTAACCGGGAAACCAAGGACGAAACAAAGTCGGATATCCTAAGATGGTTAGTTGGTTGTTACGGGTTCATCAGCGAATCTCCTACGCCAAGACTCAGAATACATTCGTTCAATGCTGGATGCGATGAATTGTCACAATGTCGCGATTTCAACTGTAAAAACAAAGGAGGTTAAGGCTCCGCCCTACCCGAGTACGATGTTTGCGGACATTTCTGCTACACTCGGAGTGATAGTGTACGCTTAAAGTTACCTTTTCCAGTGTTTATGGCATTTTGATGGTCCCCCGTGAATCAAATGGCAGTTTACTCGAAGTGAGCTCATTGTAACGCCAGCCAAACAGGAGGAACTCAACGATCCTAAGTAAAGTAGCACTCACTTTCATCTTCAGTCTCTGGCGGTTTGGATGCGTCAGCTGCAAGGCAGAGAACATCGTCTTCCAACATAGAGACAGTTGGCAGATGTCTGTCGAAGAGAGAGGACTCAGAGACGTCAGGATTGTCCAGACACTGGGCCAAATACCGGAGACAAGACAAGCATGTAGAATTTGGTGGAGTGGAGGTTTTAGAAAGCAGGACGTCTGGAGAGCGTAGGGCGCTCATGACGGGTAGCATACCGGTCGAAAGAGCGATGAGACAGTAGAGTGAAGTGGAAAGACAATCAGAAAGGATGCGATTGGTGAGATTGAACTCGAGGCGACCGAGACCAAAGAGGTCGTTCTCACAGAAATCGTCGCGGCATTCTAGAGGACAAAGTGCAATTCGCTTCTCAAGCAACAGGAAGTGAGGTCAAGTGTTCATTAGGTTATGTACCGAATGCTATGGCGGCTGGTCTTAAAAATTATAAACAGCTAATCGCTGAAGAGATTGCAAGAGATCAAGTAGTCCATTCTACCAAAGCATAAGGCCCAAAAAAACCTTCGCAATTATGCGCGCTGCTGAAAGCGAAGATGCTAGAGTGGATTAAAATGAAATGCAAGACAAGAGGAAAGACCTCACAATGAGGCATGATTTCAGTTGGAGGAAAGCGATGCGAAGAAGTGAACCAAGAAGCAAAGAATCTGAGATGAACTCTCAGAGTTAAGAGTAACCGTTGAATTCGTCTTACACAAAGCTCTTGAGGTGACCTTCGATCCACGAAAATTACCTCTCACTGCTTCTACTATCGTGAAGTAGCCATTTGTTGGGAAGAAGTCGCCCAGGATTACCCAATTTTCTGAGCCTAGGTAAACGTTTCTAGTGGCAATTAGAGACACAATGCGGAGCAGTACAAATGACTGGCTGCAGTGGAGGGAAAGGTGAAACAGTGAAGGTAGTGAACAAGAAACGGCAATTCGGAAGTCCCAGCTACGGTTGATTGTAAATAACTGTTTTGTGCTCAGCGCTGTCATACAGCATGGCTCCCCACCCAGCACAATGGGTCGGTTATGCCTGCAGGGCGGGTGGATAAATACGCTTTCACAGAAGTGGCCACTCCAATGCAGGGCTTCAAGTGTCACGAAGGGGTCCGGCAGCTTCAAAGGTTCCCCTGTCGTACAGAAGAATAATTGTCCCTGTCTGGCTATTAATTGTGTGCAGTTAACTACAGAAATTTCGGAGCCTTTGGTGTAGTCTCCCAGTCATCACTTAGATAAACAGGTTATATTGACTCCTTTCCTTATTCTCAGGAGTAAGTCCTTTTGAGACTACTTACGCTGTTTTGTGATGATAGTGAGCCCCCTGATTACCTTTAAAGACGGTAGAGAGATTAGTTAGCCCAGTAATTTTATTCCTCCAGCTTTCATCCCCCCTGTGCACATAGTGGACGCAAGTTGCTTTGAGTTGACGAGTCATGGAAAAGGAATGTGCTACCGTGGAGGTACTAAGCCTTGTTAGAAAACCTTGACTTGAAGGCTCTTTGATGATAAATGTCAGTCTACCTTAGCGGTTAGTCGAAAATGGACTTACCTTTGAAATGCTGAGTCAGGGAGTTCACAACCCTAACGAGGCAGGGAACAATCGCCATAAGGTAGGAATGGCGCAGCACCGGCGACATGGCATTAAGACGTTCGAAGGCGTACCAACCGGTCAATGATTTTAGACTGAAAAGGGGATAAACGATGGTTTCCTTTTGCTACGAAACGATAGTCTTGAGTCCCTCTGGCTAAAAAAGCATTGACACCCCTCTGTACTACTACAGTCAAACTGTTTTTGGCTGCAGGATTTAGAGAATAAAATCCATCTGGAAGAAGGTATGAGAGTAGGAGGTGACACCCAAAGCTGAACTGACGAAGGTGTAACAGGACGTTCGGGAGTGGAAAAGGAATAGCCGCATTCAAGAACCTACGTGACTACTCTGGTCTGACCACCCTCCCTGATTCCGTGACTCAGAGATTAAGATGTCCTGCCGAGGGAAGGATGCGGCTGCGAGAACCATCCCCATAATGCGCTAGTTTTTGCGGAGAGAATGTGAATAGGCCTGAAGCGCAAAGCCACATTCGTCTTCAAGCAGTGATGCTCTACCAAAACGGATTCTTAGCCAGGACACTGATGTCACTTTGAGATGGAATGCCTGTGCCTCCACCTTGTGCATAATCGGCCATTTGAAAGGATTCAAAGAGGATCTCCTCGCCACCAATGCAACCTACTTCACAGACTCCCTTTCATGTTTTGAATCATCACAAATAATGATGAAAGCGATTTCGCACTATCATTGATTTATTATTCCACTGAAAAAGGAACGAGACTGAAAGAATGCGAAGGAGCTTTTGTTCATGTAAAGGCAAATGAGCGAGTACTGCACGAATTACTTCTAAGAGGATGGAAAAACGTTCTGGCATGTGTTAGATCTCATGGATGACGTGTGTGAACAAGGGAAGCGAACACATCACGTTGGGTAAACTGCAAAGTCTTATCTGATAGAATCACTTCCCATTGCAGTATCGAGGACGTTGGTAATGCAAAAAAGGGACTGAAAGCGGTCCACGACAACAAAAAATTAGTGATAAACACATTTGGAGTTGGACTACTGTGTGATCACCTCTGTCCAACATGTTTGTCCCAATTCAGATACCTGAATGAGTAGTTATCAATGATGAAAAAGAGATGCATTCTCCTTGCTTCCCATTCACACAATCTTCAACCACTCACATCGACCATCATCCCAGTTGCATTGGAAAGACCGCTGGGTACATGAATGCGAGCGATTCATGGAGTTTTGGTGTCCGAATAGTCCCTTATAAGACGGTCGATCTTGGTGACGACTTGACGACCTTAATTCTGCTACCGATTAACATCCGGTCGGGTGGAAATAAATCCACGTAGTTGGTGCAGATTGATTATTCCTAGCTGAGGGAACAACGACTTCACTCTTTTGCTGAACGAGATGGCGGGGGATGAAAGCGGTAGTCAACGCCGCACTCTACACCTAAACATCATGGGGGCTGTCAAAGATGCATGACACTAAAACTGAACTAATCCGGTAAACTACATAAAATGTTTCAAGAAAGTGTCGTCCCTTTCAAAGCAACAGCCTGAGGGTGAATCGGCTCACAAGATAGGGTGACCAATGTGGGTAAAAGCAGCGACTTACGTAGAATAGACAGAGGGTCGTACAAAAACGCTTCCGTGCATTACTACATTGCACGATATCCGTGGCCTGGTTCGCACAACAAAAAAAATTGTTTAGCTTGAATCCAGCAATCACGGAACTTTACTAGGGTTAATCCAAACAACAACGAAAGGTACTACAGCCTCGTGTGCCCCCTACTTTGAGTAATATTACTCACAATCCTTTTCCAAATCCCTCCCCGAGTAGTTCCAATGCCTGACCCCCTCCAAGAAATGAGATTTACAACGGAATATAATAGGTAGATCTGCCAAGAACTACAAATCTGATCAACTCTCAGCAAAACGAAATCGAAAAAATAGTTGGGCGCCACAACTCTACAAAAGCTTGAACCATGTGGTTTCCACGACGCTTCAAGGTCTTGACGGTGGAAGGAGGAGGGGAGAGGGTGAAGATGAAGAGCAGAGGTAGCGATAATTTACCTTTTCCGAGCTGGCCATACGGATACTTTCGTCTGCTTGCCTGTGGAGCCCACAGCGTTGACACGGAAACATAAGATTTTTCATCATTCAAGGTGAAGAGTGTTGTTGAAATCAAATCTAAGCAGTACCAAAAGTGAAGAAACTGCATTCCACCCCTTAATATCGTCCAAACAATATGGGGTCAGCTGCCCACCTCTGAAGATTACAAGTGCGGGGAATGAAAAAAATGGCAGTGAGGGGGCTCACGAAAAACGATAACTAGTGGAAGATATTGAATAAAAGCTAACTTTGCAGTGTCAGACTGATCTACATCCCAATCGCCAAAAAGGCACCATCTCAGAGATGCTGGGATCAAAGGTAATAGCACGGGTTTTCAATGCAAGAGATGCAGAAACCTACTCCACTCCAAATAAATGATCGACCTTCAACTTCAGTTCATTCAGCAGGTAGCAAACAGTGGTCCAGTTCAGTGGTGTATCTGGAGACTTCTCTTTGCCGAAGTGTTTCACCCCTGAAATATCGTAAATGACATCCAAGGCTGCGTCAAGGGGTGAGTCGAGAAGGGATGAGTCGTCAATCCAGCAGAAGTCGGCAGGCTCTTGGAGTGGACTTTTAAGACCGAGGAGAATCGTGGCAAGGTCAATCTCCCGAAAGCAAACAGCCAGCGAAGGCAGAAGGGGCTGGAATGGAGAGAAAAAGGTTTTCATCCACTAAACATTCGCCACTGTTTGTCGGAAAGAATTTCTACTTGGTTAGAGGCGCCTGACATGGGAACCTTAAGCACAATGCAGCAAGATGGTAGCACGCTAAGGCACTTGGCGGTGGGAAATTTGACTGAGAGGTATGAAAATTTCTCAGGGGGGACGTAGAAATGTCGGTACCTTAAAGGCAGTTCAAGTGCGAAACCTACAGCAGTCAGTTCTGCCGATTCGCAGAACGCTTCCAGGGTCTAAGCATCACATTCACATGCAACTAACCGGGCGCTTTAAAAGACGAGAACGGACAAGATACGGGCGATCGTGAAACGATGAAACAAGCACTTCAATACACAGATACAAGGGTTAGTAATTCCACAACCCTCGAGTGGAAGGATACTGATGACAAAGTGAGGCAATTGTGGTAGGTTGGTCAGCTGCGTTTTGTAGGCATGGGAAAACATTGGGAATAATGAAGCATTAATGCAATGGAATGGGAACGTATTGAAAACCGAGTGCGTTTAAGATACATCCAAATGCAATCCTTCCTAACAGTGGCAAACAGAAAACGGTGAAAGTGAATGTGTGAGTAGAAGCTGAAGTTCACATTCATATGACCAAACAACATTGAATGATCAGCACAACTGTTCGACAGCCAAATGGCCAGTTTCATTCCCCCCCCCCCCTCCCCCCTGGAATGGGAAGCTTTCTCCCCATAAGAGGAGCCCTCTAAACATTCCACCACCGCCCTGGCCTGCATCTACTAAGCGTTGAGTAAATAATTCTCCGTTTCTTCCCTATCTACCCACATATGGCTACTCACGTGTAAAAAATGCATCACCGAAACGCAGTTACTTCGTTCAGCAGAAACACACCCACACATTGTGCGACGTCGAGTGGAACAAACTTGTGTGAAATGAAGTAAGCCTATGTAAGGGTCAGAGTCCACACGTTCGACAAGGACAGTCGAAATGCGCAGACTTGCTTGCCATCCGACATCTTCAAAGCTCAGCGATGACGCAACCACCACATTAATGACATCATCAATGACTATGCCTACGCCTATGGTCAACGCCCCGTATTCCTTCCTCCACGGGCCTGCAGCAAGTTATCTGAGTGCAGATCTAGTCAGTGGATGTGACACCACCTTTCCAGTCTTACGGTTCTGTTTGCTCTATTCGTGCCTTGGTCCAGCAACAAAGCCACTCAAAAGCAGCATGTAACTCCGATAAGAAGAAAAAGATCCTGTTAATATGCGCTCACCTAGTTCGTAAGACTCAAAACCTTTGTGGACGCTTTTTCTTGAGCATAAACAATGATTCGCGCCGAAAAACTACCCCACCTAGACATTGGGTTGGAGCACACCCCATTTGAAATAAAGTGATTGTGACTTACGTCACTTAACAGAGCGTTCGACTTTCTACCTGCACTCACACCAGCCAATCGATTCACAGCTGCAGTTTGTTCCGACACCTCACCATCTTCCAAACGCACTGACGTGGGATCCACACCTTCGTCTTCTTCTTCGTCTTCATCAGGAGCAGCAACACCATCCCCATTCTCATCCTGTTCAGTCGCATCAAGAATAGATTTTGTGCAGACGCGTTTCCGTGGGCGGCCTTTTGTTCCTCGAGATGGTCTTTTTCGGCTAAAAATAGTAAATATGTACATGACATTCTGTTTCATTCTCAAGTAAAAAAACTCACCATTTACCAACAGTTGATTTCTTTCCTCCAGAAGGCATATAAATGGGGAAGCGCTTGACGCTAACTGGGTGACCGGCTGTAGCACACACGAAGGTGGGGTCAAAGGTCATAGTGTCAAGGGTTTCGTAGATCGAACGCGGTACCTCTGCCGCTGACGCCGTCAAAGCCGCGTTCTTGACTCTGCAAAGCAGTACTGCGTACAAGCAGCACCGCAGACTGGCGATTTGGATAAGGCGGCAAATCAGAGTGGAGGCGAGAGGATGACCCAGCAGTCGACGGGGAGGCGAGTGTGTGGAGGAGGAGAGGACTATTCCCTCGGCGAAGGTATTCACCGCCTCAATGCAACAGTTGCTAATGATGACGAGAATGGAAGGCGTGAGCTCACTCAATGGAACAGTAGGGAGGAGGATCGGACAGCCCAGAAGAGCGTTCATAGCTGTAAAAAAGGAGTGCACTAAGCCTGTGGATTTAATGATTTGTCCACCTATCCTCGATATCCACAAACTATCCATCAATCAGTTATGATGTCCAGGAGAAAATATGAAGACACTATCCGAAAGCCCTCTAAAATACTATTTGACTAATAGCTTAAAGGCTAAAAGGCCTAGGTCAAACATTGTTCACCCTGGCTTTAACCCTTCAGGGAACCGGAGGTCAAAACAACGTTCAAATAAGTTGAGACCAATTGCAAGATGGGGACAAGGACCGTGCGATGACTTTCTGCCATGAAGAATGGTTTCTGGGTTTTCTATGCTTTGGTAGGGTTTGGCTGTGGACAGTTAATACGACCCGCCAAACCTCCATCTACAATGAATGTCAAGCTATTCGATGGCGCTTCAAAGAAGAACCACGTGCAGAAGGACCACTCGATTGCCATAGTTGGCTGACATCTGTGACAAGAATCTACGGAGGAAGGTGATTAGAGTACACCTTTCAGACGTCTGACGTGTACACACTACTGCATGTCCCCATAAAAAATTATTTAAAAAGCTACAAGACTTCAAAACGTTAAATCATATCAAGAACTGCAATTCAGAAATGGAACTGAATAAACGAACCCCCGATCAACGCCTTTGTATCGCGGCTGATCAAAGGTTTGATGAATGATGCTGGTGAATAGTCACTAGAGGCCGGCTTTACAATAACTACCACTAGAGGTAACAGACACAGACTTCCTCTACATCCGGTGCAGCAAACGATGCAGCTGCTCAAGGAAACCGATATACTCGTAATCCGAACACCAACTTGGCCTACAACACAGTACTATATGGCTTGAAGAAAGCAATCAACTAACGTGCCTCAATTTAAGTAAAAGTAACAGTGCATCCCAAGCACCACATACATATGTCTCACAAGTTAAAGGCCTGAAGAACTAAAATGGCTCACCATCCAGGCACTGATTAGATTTGAACGCCTCCACCACTGAAAGTAGACGAAGGTGCGCAGGCACTAAAGCCGGAGAGGCTGGAGTTGATTGGTCGAATGGCGCGTTGGCAGTAGAGGGCTTGCGGGCTATTTGTTCACGTGCCACTGACGAGAGCGGCGGCCGGGCAGCGAGTTCCACGGTTGCTTCGGTATTGCGGGCGAATGCCGGTCCCAAATTGAGTGCAATCTCGCAGATCTCGGAGTCGTTTAGACCGAGCTGTATGGTGCAGTCAATGCTACTAGCATTGTCTACAACAAATTCTTCCTAACGGAGATGAAAAGCCACTTTTACTTCACTATTGCAGCATCTGGTGATTTCACAATAAATCCTAGCCTAAAATGTGGCCGTTGTCTGGACACAACATTGTCGTTAGGCTGATCAACGCTCAACATTCTCAGACCAGATTCACATGTACCATATCTCAATTTGGCGGTAGTTGAAAGGGATTTTAAGAATCTCAACGCTATTGAAATGTGCATAAACTTTAGGCTTGCTGACTACTGTTCCATCTAGGGTGGGAATATTTGGTATCAGAAGGGCAAACAATTATGCTCATTCTAATAGGCCACTACGATGAAGTGTTGGCTTTTTTGGAAGTTGTTTGGCGCATGCACGTTCTCGCCCACAAAGCAAAACAAATTAGTCAGGCCGCCGGAACAATAAGCTTTGTTTCGTGTCCTCAGCCTCTCCTACTTTAAGTCCCAAAGTTATAAGAACTTCTCATACAGTTCGCATACAGCCGATTTTAAGCAAATGTAGAAGGCTGAACGCCTACTTATGGAAAAGATCAAATCTAACATTCGCAGTTCAAAAGAAACATTCACCTACTTAACATATATCAGTAGCATGGCATACGCACCTGGAACTCCCGCATCACACGGCTCCCCATCCAGTCAATAAAACGCTTCATTTCATTGTCAGAGGATAACGAAGAACGTCGGCATCCAACTTCTAGCCTGGTAAACATTGTTGCGAGTTCGTCGTACCAAAAGACTTTCAGTTGAGTAAGGAGGAGGGAACTGCGTCTCAGAGCATTCTCAACCAATCCCACAAGTTGAAGCAGAAGACGTGAAGGTTGGGGAAGGAAGGCCAGATGACTAGATGTACTCTTGGGCTCACTGCCCGAGTCTACTGAATCTGCGGGTAGGTTCACCTCTTGAGAATCGTCGGCTAGACTAGTTCCCGGACCCTTGAGACTGAGATGACTGTGATTGGAGCGAAAAGTGTTGTTCAGCGAGCTAGTAGTCTGGGAGGCCAAAGGCATCGCTACTTGACTGGCGAGAACGCTGCTTTGAGAGCACTGAAGGAAAGCAATGAGTTCAACGGTGTGTTCAGAGGTAAATACGATGCTTCTCACTGATTCTCGGATTTGTAACTAGGACACGCACTTCTGCTACGCCAATAGTTTTAGGAACTCAATTCACCCCGACATTAGTATTATAAAGCCAAAAATAACAGAAAGGATCAATCAAACGCCGCATAACAATACTTAAGCCTGATCCAAGAAAAAGTGCATACTCGGGATGAGTAAAGCCGCCAAGTCTCGACCCACCTCCATGACCTCGGCTTGTGAACATGGTGTGCTGTTCACAGGAATGCGGGACTTGGACTTTTTCTGTCTCTTACAGAGCATCTCAAGAACGGTCACAGCACCGATCAATCCAATAGCCCTCAGTTTACTTGAGCAATTCAACAGAAGTCGACGAACACTAACGAGTAGGTCATCCTGCAGGTACGTCTCCCCTGTACCCCTAGAGAAAAGGTAACAAACTACTATTTAAAAAGCACATCCCATACCCAAAAGCTATTTTCGTGGGTACCGCAAATAGTTTCCGGATATCGACGAGATCTGGCGGTGCTGCTTCAGCCCACCTTGAAACCTCCTCGAGGAGGCCAAGCAACAAGTCGAAAAATGGCGACATCTTATCAGCAAACTTAGTGGATAGTTGAAGAAGAAGGTTGATGGTTAGTTTATTATTTCTAACCACTCGCCTTTTTTCAAATATGCTAGCATTTGGAGCCAAAGAGTGAATGTTCTTACAAAGATCAGTTATAACTCGTTTCGGCAGCTCTACTCCAGGTAACGATGACTGGAAAATGGAGGAATATACGATATAAGCGAATTTCGGGGTCAGGGGAGTTTGGCACATTGTCGTCAAGTGGTTCGTAAGCGTCAGTAGTGGGCAATAGAGGCGCTTGTATTGAAATACCGCAGAGTACTTAGAGAAGGGTTCACGGGTCTCGCGGTCAGCAATTCTTTCAGCGACAAAATTGAATGTCTTAAGAATAAGAGGATATTCCTTCCCCCTTTTCGGAGCGATGCTGCCAAATTTTTCCCCTAAAGCCATCTCAGAATCGTAGACCAGCAGGAGAATCAGGAGATCGTCCATTAAAAGGCCGCAGTCCACACCGCCTTTGGAGTAGCCACGATGAAGGTAAGAAAGCCATCTAACATAACAAGCGTGATTGGAAGGCACAATGTTGAACTTACTCAAATTTCACCTGACTATTGGATCGAAAAACGAGAGAAAGTGCATCTAAAAATAATGACATTTCTTCGCCTGACTCAATCATTATGTCCGAGAGCCGCATTTTACAACGCAGAAGTGAAACGAATTCACAAATCTCCTCCGGAGAAAAGCATTTTTTCAACTCGCATGCAAACAAACTGCGAATAACATTAGCGATGCACTTCCGATTAAGTTGTGTTCCAGCTGAACGAATGATTACGTCCTTGCAGGCGCCTTTTAGGCGATTTAAAGAGGGACCTTGCAAAGGGAAGTGATTGGCGCATTCAATGATTTCCGTAACTAAAATGTGATTAGATTGATCTTCGCCAGCCGAAAGGAATGCAGAGTCCAGAAGTTCAATAATCTTCTGGATGGTATTCGTAACAACTTCAGAGCTCGAGGCTTCCTCGGGATTTCCAACGGGTGACGCTAGGAGCTCCGGTAAGACTTGCAAAATATGCCGTTTAATTGGCTGTCCATTTACTAGCTTGACTAACTCAATGAGCCTACCGAGGACTTCTTCAAGACTGGTAAATGACGCAAAGAATGTAGAAATTCCAACAGGTCGCAGGAGCTGTGAGATAAGCTGAAGGGAGTAGGCAGACCCATTTGAAACGGCCTCCAAAAGGAGATCAAGCAGTTGCGAATAAAGGCAAGGAATTGATAAAAGAAGCTGAAATACCGATGCAGGAGATCCAAATAAAATCAGAACATCCGACTGGTCTTCTTCGTTTATCAAGTCATCCAATTCATCGCTAGTGGACAAATCCCTCGCAAGCAATGGCAACAACAGAACGTTACAATCGAATTCCAACTGTGAAGGTAGAATTAGTTCTCGCAGTTCTTTCACGAGATGATCTCGAAAAACCGTGTCTGTGGATAGTTCCAAAGCAAGAGCCTTAGTACGAGAGCTTGCTGTGTGCGCGATATGCCAAGGAGTTCCTGACTGGTGACCGGGTGAACAAAAAACCAGACGACTCCCATCTACGGCACGCTTAATATCCATGATTTCCAAGGAGCGATTAATCGAAGAGCATTTAGCTGGAATACAATCCAGGCCCATTGCATCAGCGCAATTGCCCTCCGCAAAAATGTCATCCTCCGCCGACATTATAAGCCAACAACGTCCCGCCTTGTTCCAAACCTGGATAAATCTGCCTAAACCGCAAGCCGACGACGCACACACAAACTCAGTACGAATTCATAAAAGGCGGGTAAGTCTCAATTTATTAGCCCGTGACATGAAGCTTTGACCGTAAGATCGACGAATCAAACCATAGGAGCCAAAAGCAGCATTGGATTCGTAATGCCGAAATTGCGTGTCAGCCACCAATAAATTACAAAACTCAGAAATGAAAGAATGTCGAAAGCACCAAAGGATTGTCGCAAACTCCTGGAAGCACGAAAGAGCATTGTCAAAATAAAATTTTCTGTTTATTACTTTAAAGGTCTTTGAGTTTCGCTAGCATACAATAGACCAAGAGCCAGCATGCTAATGGGGATTTCAATAAGGTGTTTAAGCCCCTTTTATGTTGGTCTGATTTGATGCATCGTGGTTATTGGGAGCCATTGCCTATCTTAGGCACAAGACAATGTGTGTAGGATTAAGGTTCTGCTTCCTTCTAATGTATCGTTGACAAATCTAAGAAATTTGTCATGTGATTTTCGGCTAGCAGTTTACATGGCTGTGTAAGCTACCGGCAAGAACTTTTATCTGACTGGTTTCTTGCGCGGCCAGATTGGGTCGTTGGTTCACGTGAGTTTGGGTGTTGAACCTCAAGCGCACTGTGTGAGATGCCTTGCCCATTTTATCATACTACCTTGTGATACTTAGGGCTTTCTTTTCTGGCTCCCAATTTTCTAGCTGAAATTCATTAAAGAGGGTGCTGTTCGAAGATTAACACCTGTAATACATTGAATGGCTTTTTTGCTTTCATGTAGGGATGGCGTCGTCATCTTCTGGTTCTGCTGATTTGGTGCAGGTGATGCGTGATAGGATGGGTAAGTGCAAGCTAATCAAGAAATGTCATGTAGCGTCTCAACACTTTTCGTTACAGCTGAGCTCAACGACCGTACTCTTCAAGTCAGCCGTTTGCCCAGAGCTCTTCAATTAAAAGTACTTATCAAAGCTTTCAAGACCTCCGTTAACGCTCGATTTCCATCGAAGAAATTCAGGGGAAATCGAAAGTGCGTCTACATTCTTTTCCGTGACGCTCCCTTAATTTTAGGCTTTGCTGCATTGTCATCTTTGTCTTTCATATCCTGATCATCGTCTCTTAACGCTTTGATGTTAAGAGCCCTATTTAGGTTTGGTCTTACGCCCCAGCTTTTCTTCACAGATATGCCTTCCTTGAATTTCCATCTGCCTCTCATGCCAAGGAGGCCCTGCAGGAAAGCGCCAAATTTGAATTCATGGGACGAACTCCGAAATGCGAACTCGTATCGCAGAAAGTTCTAGACGGCTACTTTACCGATCCGCAGACGTATCAAATCGGTGATTTTCTGTTAACCAGGCTAGATATATCCTGTGTTCCTCGAGATGCAACGGTAGATGACGTTCGACATCTTTTTCCCGTTGCGACCAATGTCGAGTTTCCAACCGCCGGTCCGGGCAAAGCCCAGGGGTTCGTCCTTCCATTTTTGACCTAGTTGTTTGGTTTCAGATGTGCTCGAGTTGATTTTGCTGTGGAGAAGGATGCACTTGCAGCCTTTAAAACGCAACATGGAGTCTTACTCCACAATGTCCCCATTATCGTCAATTACTGTGTTCGTAAGAAAGCTGGGAAAAGGAATAAGAAGGAGCGGAAAGAGGTGGACGACGAACGAGTATGGTCATCAATTTAACGCCTCGCTCCTTTGCTGGAGGAAATGGCAATGCAAACTTCCCTTCGTTTTGCTTTCCTCTGTAGAGTGAAAACGTTGGGACGTCGGTGTTATCTGGATCAGAAATGAAGCAGAGGAAAAGGCCGCACCCAAACGATGAGAGGACTAGCGGCAATAAGAAGGGCAGAAAGATGCGGTGTATTCATATGGATAGTGTTGGCAGAACTGCTCCAAGTTCTAAACATAAACCTGTGAAGGCTAATTAGGCAGCCGTGAGTGTACACTATTCGCAACCATTACATTTGATTTACTCCTATTGGTTTTTGATTCTCTGCAAGAGTGGGTGTAATGGTGGACTCTCTTCCACCCCAACTCTTCCCTTGGCTGAAGCTAAACCACTTTTTAACATGAGTCTGTTTCGATAAAATATTTTTTTTTATCCATAACAGTCGTGACTTTAGTTCGAACCTAAAAGCGACGCTAGTTGGATGGGGCATTGCTCCAAAAGATAAGTCTACTAATCCCCTAAGCCCGGTCGAGGTTGGAAGGTGTTTGTTAAGGGTCCACATCGGATTCACGCTGGTTAATTCACCGTCTATTTGTCTGTCTCTGGGCGATTTTTCTTGTTACGACAACATGCACAGTGTCAGCCGTTCATTCCCAAATACCTCCATTGTTGCAAAAGACCTTTTTAGATGGAGGAAAACTAATGCCTTTATTGGGCTGGAAGAGCATTTCTACCAAATATGGCCAAGTGCTAGCCTACCGGGCGATGTCTTTGTGAAGACATTGGTTTAAGCGAAGTTTTTAATCAGCGATACCCGCTCAAGTGTGTCACTTACAAGCAAAGTGGTATTCTGCCATCGGGATTGAAACCAATAGAGATTAGGATTTTGTGCGTTAGCTGGATACTGACTGACATTGCCGCAATATGATCGTGATGAGCATCTAGAAGTCTATCGAACGAACCAGTGAGCACTTATGGTTAAGGACTGGGAGCTGTTGCACTGGCGTTCGAGTTGTCCTAGCAAATGGAGTCCTTTGTTTGACTTGACTGTTATGTTGACGCCCTGAAGTTGACCTTTGCCTGCTTCTTGAAATGCCTGTTTTCCGAGCTGTTTCAGTATGTTACATGGCCGCCGCGCTATCGAAAGTTACTATCACCACTGGCGGATTTTTTGGCCTGGGTAGCATAGCCAGCAGCGGTTTATGTCAGTAGTAGCACGCATGGCTTTCTTTTGCTGGCAAATTGGGTGCAAGTGACCTCCCACCTCCCTCTTAGGACACTTTCATAAATGGACGGGCAAGCAGGATTGCCCCAACCCCTTTCTACTCATCACATTCCCCCATATGCTCGTCTTGTGGGCTAATCTCTTCATACTGTCGGTACTGTCGAACGGAGAAAAGTAACTCTGTTCGTTTTTGGTGTGTGAACCTGGTTTGTCTCATCTATTCGTAAACTCCAGAATGTCCTGATTCGGTCGCTGATATTTGAATTCAGCAGTAGCCCCCTGACGTAAATCACGGCAATGTTATGTAGACTCCCCTTGAAGTCTATCTCTATTCTACTCGCTATCTGTGCTTCTACCCTTCCATGATGTCCCAGATTGATCTTTTGTTAAGTCACAACTCGGTGTCAGTTCACCGCCGCCGTGTCTGCTCGAGGGCGTAAAGTGGAGAGGGGAGGCGCAGACTCTAACCTTGATTGACTTGATCCTAACAACTAACAACCCAGAAGCGTTGGAAGCACGATACTCAGATGCCTCAAGAAATCCGCATCTGATAGATGAAACCTCAAAAGCTTCATTCCCGTCTGATTCGCATTATGCAGGAACAAAACGGACCACTTCCAAGTACCAGAAAACAATAGAGAAGGCGACATCATTCGGTTATCACGTGGACAAATTGGCAGAAAATCTATGTAAAACTGACCAATCAGAGCGAAAAAGCAGAGAACATGCTGCAAACGATATTCAAGAGACGCGAATAAGGGAATTGAGTGGACCCGTACTGGTAGGTGGGTGAACAAAAGCGGGAGGAGGAAGGCTGCAACACCGCCGAAGAATGTGAGTGGAACGGGAAAGTTGAGGACAGGGAGAAAAATGCAGCCGATAAGATGGGAATGAAAAAGGAATAAATTGGGTGGAGGCCACGAGAGTGAGAGCGCCGCCACTGCCATGTTCAGTTCTTGTTCTTACCATCGTATACAGCAAGGCGCATGACCAATTATCGATGCCAACCGGTGGAGACGCTGACGGATTGGATCGCGGTGAGGGAGGTCAAGAGAGGGTATCTTGCATTGTGATATCACGGGATTCCCCAAATGATTTCCGCCGAACTCAGCGTTTGCTAGTCTCCTCGCCAACCCATGTTGCAATCAACGTGCTGCTGGTGTCCACCACATCCTCGATAATGACGAGAGGGACTAAATGTGATGTAAGTGTTGCCTTGAATCGCGTGATTAGTTGCTAAAAGGGGATCTATTCAACAAATTACTAGAGCCCCACAACAAATATTGTTCGTGCGTAGCATCCCACGCCGCTACTGAAGTCATAATAAGTAGCAGGGGACATCATGGATTAGGATGCTACCATCAAAACCCGGGGGTTAGGCAGTTCGCTAGGCAACTGGAATACATGCGACCGGATTATTTTCGCTGTACTAGGAAGGAACTCAAGACAATTTATAACTAACCTTCAACAGAGTCTGGACGTGTACAAAAAAAACAATCGATTTCAAAGAATACTATTTAATACCCAACGTAACCAACGCTAGAGAAAAAGGCGCTTGATCCCCACTTCAGCCCAGTTTCAAAAGTTCCCCCGTCTTAGGGAGGCAAAACGACTATCTTCATTAATACCAAAATCAGCGTTGTCTACAATCTCAGCTTGTCTCGATTTAGTCAACTCCTTGTCACTACAGCCGTCCTCGCCTCTGCATCCGACTCCCGTTCTGCAGAGGACGTGGAGATGTCTGGACTCTGCTCCACCTTCCGAACTGGGTGGCAATGCAGAAAATGCGATTCTGTTGGATCCTGTTTCAGAAGCCCAGAACTCCGTGATCTTCTCCTTGGAACTAGTGTTTCTGTCTTTTTCTCAACAGCCTTCTGCTGCTTTGCCTTCCGGGAGGTCCTCCCCACATTCACTGGTTGTTCCGAAACGGAATCCGGATCCAGCTTCAAAGAAATGAGTTCGTGTGTTCCGTTATTTTCAACAAGTGAAGACCTTTTTGAACTCTTTTTTCTTGAGACGGTCGTTGGTTCAGGTTCTGCTACACCAGGAATTTCCTGAACTCGATCAGAATCAATGTCTGCTTCCACCTCTTGTGGAAGTATTTCAGCTGCTTCCTTAACAATAGAATGTTTTTTGGACTTCTTTTTCTTTGAAGCATGTGTCTGCTGAGGCTGTTCGGGGCCAACTTCGGCACCTGGATCTTGCCAAACCTCATCTTCTACGGCTTTATGCTTCTTGGATTTACTCTTCTTCCCCGACTTCTCGGAAGATACTGCACGGTCTAGTCTTATGTATTGAGGCGTCTCCCGAAGTTGGCCATTTCCGCCAGTCCAATCGTTCTCCTCTTCGTCATATTCCTTTAACCTTTTCGACCTCGCCTTCTTCTTGGCAGGTTGCATTTCGTCCTGGCTTTCTAAATGACTGGGATTCCTTTTCCTTGACCTTTTTGGGCTATTCTTAGAAACTGTCGCTTCCTCTTCATCGCCAAAAGGAAGTCCCAGAACTTTCTTAGCGAAATTTCCTCGTTCCAAAACAGATAAGATGCGACCCGAGAGAAATATATTATCACCGGCAAGTGAGTAGGTCACTCGTGCTATTTCCACCTGTACGAGATCACGGGGAAAGATAGAGAGACGTTTACCACTTTCCGGATCGTTTGGGAGAGGCTCCGCTTCCTGACCTTGTAGTGGAACGATGATGTAGATAGAAA
This sequence comes from Taenia pisiformis, assembly GCA_023968675.1. Lineage (NCBI taxonomy): Eukaryota > Metazoa > Platyhelminthes > Cestoda > Cyclophyllidea > Taeniidae > Taenia > Taenia pisiformis. The sequence continues at coordinate 12,885,908 of CM043736.1, read as the reverse complement.
ATTTATCGCCATAACGGCAGACAATACGCTGCTGTTTGACTACAGTGACTGTGGCATCTACATGGAGACCAACACTGGCACAGAAGACGGTGACATTCACCAAGAAATTCACCTGAAAAGAGAACAGTGACACACAATCGAAATCATTCCCGTCGGTCCACTTAATATCTCACCCAGTGCCAGAAAGAAAATATTTTCAATTAAGCCTACCACATCCACTAGTCAATGTTTGCAGAGCTTAATGAACCTCGAAAAAAGCCTTTTTCACAGATCATAGGCTATGTTTCACCCATTCAGATTCCGAGCAGTTTTCACAACACAGTAAGCAGGAAGGATACAAAGAGCACGAAACTGCACTCTATTAAGCCCTACGGAAAGTGAACCGCAGGAATTACGTCATGTCGAGAGCTTTTCATGAGGAAGTAGTGTCGGGCATAACTAGCATGGATGGATGAAATACCTGTAAATGACATGTGTGGCGTTTCCAAATCGACTCATAAAAACAAGGAAAAAGCTCCAAGAAATGTAAGGTAAGCGATATGTATCCTAAGGAAAGTCATCTGCAAAAAGATAAAACCTGGTGACTAAATTGCCTTTGTGTAGAAAAGCATTGAATTCGAAGCGATGCGAAATACCCTTGCATGACTTAATGGAACTAAAAATACATCTTAAATAAACTAAGCAAACATTAAGCCTGAGGCTACAGTTACAGCTATGATAGTTACATGAATAAGTGGCCAGGTTAAAACGTTGTTTTAGAAACCGCATACCTTAGCAAAAGGATATTCGGGGAGAAAGCGAATGATACACTGGGAGCCGTTGTCCCTAGGTGTTTCCAGACCCGGTGAGGGATGTATCTCTATCGATTGTTTGTTCACTTGAACGAGTATGCCCTTTAAATCGGGCACATACTTATTCAAGCGTGGTTTTACATAGAGATCAAAAGCACGTCGAGGGTCTGAGAGCTGAAGTGGGTTCAAATTAAGGCTTAGCCACCACTGGACTTCGTTCATTGCTGGAAAAATGGAAAAACTAGGTAAGGCAGCATAAAGCCAACACATGGAGATTTCAAAACACATCAAAACATAAAGTAATAGATATTGGCCTCTGAAAATCTCGATGTACAGCGATTTCTTCAATGCCAACAGTCGAATTGGCATCACAACGATCACAATTTATGAAACCGCACGAGAATGAGGCAAGAACCTTACTCGAAACAAGAACTCGCAATTACGCAGACACACAGCGCACGGTGCCTACTGGGTAACGAAACGTTGAGATTAAACAATTCCAAACCTCATATTTACAATAAACAGACGCATTTGGCGATGTGTGTGGGCTTAATGATATGGTTTAAATATCATTTAGCTTTTGTTTGCGTTTTAACTGTGACTTACGTTTAATCTGGGTGAAACTAATAAAAAAGAAATTATTTTTTTTAAGTTGGCTTTTATAACTTGTACTCAACCAACTCTGACTAATTTTGTGTTTATAAGCAACCTGCAGTAGCTAAGGCTAACCTTTGTTTAATACTACTGCCTGAACATTTGGGGTTAGTTGTGTTCCGGGCCACCTCTGCCCTCTCTGGCAGGAAGACAAGCTATTACTCGTCCAATAATTAAATAAACGCAAAAATTATTAAAGCGAATTTAAAAATTAATGTTTAGTTTTATAATAGGCCATGCTGTAGGACATCGAGTTTGCCCTGGCCACGAATATGGGCTAAAACCTCTGCGGAATCCATGTGGGCTGCTGGCATAGTTCAGCTCTTAGACCGTCGGCGAAAGCGCATGGGTGATTGTGCCTGTGACCGAGGTAATGCAGCAAACAACCTAGTAACGTGATATGGATGCAATACATCGGATGCCTAGCTTTGGATTAGGCAAGGGTTTGCTTTGTGCTTGTCATTAAGACTTTTTTGGCGAGTAGGTTGCTGTAAGCCAAGGAACATTCTTTTTGGCTTTGCTATATGTACCTGCATATTGACTTAGATCAGACAAATTTCTAGCACCTTCTTCACCTACAATCTGGGTGAAAATTAGACAAATGCGACTTAGGAGCTATGGGGTGAACTATAACTGTCAGGACGGAATGAACATGCAGCATTTTTTCGCTCAGAATTGAGTCTGATCGTTGGCTTAATTGACAGATCTCCGAAGTCAGACTGATTAATATGGGCGCTGAGGGCGACGTACAAAAGAGGAGAAACTCACACAGCGTTCTAGGATTGTTTGGCTCGCAAATATTCTTCCCGTCGTACTTTTGCTGGGTGGAATGGCCTTTCAGCAATGCTCCTATTCACACGTTCACGCGTCTTAGACCAAGTCTTGGAGGACTCAATTTGTGTAGCAAATTTAACTCAAATGATCTGAAATTTTGGCTTTTACTGTAATGATGTGCCGTAAGACTCATAAACTCTCACCTTTTATCAGTCCTTTTTCCGATCCAGTGTGTTTAGTCAACTCCACGTAATAAATCGCACGAACACGAAAGCACTAAATTTCTAACAATGGCACAAGCACTAAATTCCTCGTTCTCTCATGAAGTTCTTCGAGGCAAACTAGGCAACAAGAAAGAGTAAACAAGCGCATCAATCTCCATGCCATAATTACTAATTAGGCCGTAAATAAAAATCAGTTAACCAACAATTAAGCTGAGACTCACCGTCTATCACACCACACAATTGACAGAAAAGGGCTGCGGGCAGTAGAAGCTACACGTTTATGCTAATGGAAGGAGTGAGAAAGCAGAGAAAAGGCTAATTGTAATTTTTAATGAGTTTGGCTGCCTTTTTGGTATTTTTCCCACACTTCTGGCAATGGCGCACCTTTAAGCTTATTGGCTAAGCGGCTGAGCCACCAATGAAGAATTTATCTACCTCGCCTACTCTGAGTAAAAGGATGGCCTATTTTCAGTTGCCTGGCACCCAGCCGCACACTGTCATGTACGGGAGGAACCGTTACCTCGGCGATGAGGTCAGCTTTGAGGTTATTCACAAGTCGTCGAAGAGAGGGGCTGAGAAACGCTTTATGGACGAAAGCGAAAGAAGGGCAAGTAATTATTTGTAATGCTTCTTGAAATATCCAAATGTGTTTTGCACTTTGCGAACACAGTTTTACCTTATCAGTTTGGAAGACAAACATTCTTTTTAAAGATCTCAATTTGGTTCAAATAAGTGCAAACATTATGGTAGAAACGGCTTGTTACTTCAAATCCTATCATAAATAGTTGCAAAAGGAAAGTCAATGATATGTTAATTTTTCTCTTTATCAAGGAACCACCTTTTGCTGCAAAGGAACCAAAATAATGTTTCAGACCTTTGAATATTATGCACTAGTAAGCAGCAGGACCATGCATTGAAACTAGATTTATGGTTTAAAAGCGTGAAATTTAGGAAAAAAACTGTTATAAACCACATAGGATTTTGTTTTAATGGGCCACTTCATCAAATTAAATGGTGTAGCGGAGAAGTGGTTGACTTTTTGAGGGCAGTCTAGCTTCCCTTATGTGGTTATGCCCTACGTTTGTGACAGGGACCAAGTTTTGCGGCTAGTAAACGCGGAGTCTTGTGCGCCTTACCAGGATGATTAAGAGAATTCTTTCTGGTCAATTAAGGCTCGATAAACAATTTATGGCTCGGAAAAAGCAGAACCATTGTTCGTGGCGTCCGCATTGCGTGACCTTTGAGATTTCCACAAGCAATTTTCACTTCTTTGAATCCTTATTTCGTACGTTCGCCGCACACCTGATAGGCTCGAATCAGCATAGCCTGTCGGTCGAAAATACAAGCTGGTCTCTGTACAAAACAAAATCTGCTTTAAGGAACGGAATTTGCGGATTTTTCGGAGGAGACGTATTGCGAACGAATGGACAATTATAGGATGTTATTTGTGGGATGTTCGTCCTTTTCATCACTTTCCCGCTGACGGCCTTTAACATGAGAGGGCTCAGGTTGGTCGGTTCCGCGCTCCATGTTCGAATTGCCTTCCCGCCACTCACCTACAAAGTACATTTTAAAGAACACAAACATTGCATTGGTACTACAAAAATCCTGAGTTGACTGCAGGATGCCAGCTGAGGATTCACATGACCTAAATTAAAGCCGAGAATTGCAAAACGCTCCCTTGTTGCCGCCATCAATGTAACGTGACATTCAATGAGTGAACTAGAAAGATAGCATGAAATACAGCCTATTTTTATCGAATAACCATTCGAGTTATTTGTGTGGTCACTGATATATGATAGCAATCGATTCGTGTTTGGAAGCATAGCTATGAATTGCGAAGCAGTTGGATACAAAATTTATGCAAGCTATTAGGTTTCTAATATCACGGTGGTTTGCACCTTCAATAAAACAATATTGCTTGTGCGGGGGCCATGTAAGGTAAAAATGTGTTAAAACACTTGAACTATAAATTATAGGCTTAGTTTGTTTGGGCTACTTGATGGTATGTCATTATCAAGTGCCTATATTTGCCGATGTGCTTGTGCTTGCCTCTGAGTTATACCAGCAATCACTACCCCCTTACGGCATATTTGACTTATAAGAGATACTTAGACACTAAGAATTAATTTGCGAACACAATTTGGGATCATAACTTGGAGCGATGCAACTTGATACTGTTAAACAAAAATGGGGTTTAGTTACGCCTAAGAGGGTTATTATTTGGGTGAGGGTTATATGTATCTTACCTATAGCAAATTCAGCTATCTTCTACAATCGTTTTAAAAAATGAAACTAAATGAATGTTATTACAGATAGATTTGCCAGAGGACAATTAACCTTTTCCGATTAAGACCGGTAGCATGGATTAGCTACTGTAAATAGTAATATAAAATTTGTCGTTGTAAATTATGTGCACATCTATCGTGCAAAAATTTTTGATGTACATGCAAAGCCGTAGATTATTAAAAGTCGCGATTAAAATCTTTATTTTTACAGCGCTCCCTTTGACTTATAGTCATTGACAACATTTTGGTAAACAATGGACAATGAGGCTACTGAGGAGGTATCTTATTTGGTGTCATTTTGTTACTTTTAGACAACATTTGTGGTTGATGAGGTAACAAATATCGTGAAGGAGGTTTGTTGCCTTGTGCAATTTAAGCTCTAAAATTTGCAGAGCATAGAAAACAACATTGGCTCCAGTTCTTACGTCCACACTAAAGTGCCTCAGTGGACATCGACAATCGTTGAACAAATCCTCAACCAATTGACGAAGTTGGGGAAACCCTTCAAGTACATTGGTATGGCCTATTCTCTCTAATTTATGCCTCTAGTTACTTGTGTTATAATGCAGAAATGTGGTGCTGGGTTGCATACAGCTAGCTCTTGCTATTGGGACAATTCCACTGACGGTATGCCTGCGTACCCTTCGTACTTTATGCTTCATCATTTCTAATTTGCATGTTTATATCTGGCCAGTTTATTTGCATAACTCGGGTTGTGTTGGTACCACTTAAATCCCTGTCCTACCGCATCTTCCCGTAGTACTTTCGAAATACATCTCGTGGTTGCTTTATTTAATCCTTGGCATGTTGCATTTGAGTGCTTTCTCTGCTCACCTCATGATTTCGTTTTGCTCTCATGAGAGTCGGGATTTTCACGCTCCTTCTCCCTTGTTAGGCAGTTGTACAGTGAAATGGGAAAACAAGTCGATGTATTTTATCGTAACAGTATTTGGACTGGCCATTTGACACGCGAACGCAAAAATACTCCTTTGCTCACTTGTCGAGCATTTTTGCCGCTGGTTTTTTCTCCACGTTTTCAGGCTTCCACCAGATATCCTGTATCCATATGTCACTCGTTCTTACACTTTTTATGGTTTAGACCTAGTTTTCACTTCCCAAACACTGAGATCGTTCTCCCCCATTTACTTACAACGCCCGTATTAAATACAACTGGTATTCGTGCATTCTGTTCTCCTGTTCGCTCTATCCCGTTTCGTATCATAATTTCTGCTAACATTGTTGCGCTTGGTGCTGAATTTTTGGGCCATCGCCTCCTGATCATAATGTGACTGAGGCCTACAACTTTGTTGCCGACTCACTTGACCGCTGCTCGAACTTGATGTGTATCAAAAACGCTATTAAACTGATAAACACTCCGTTGTACTGTATAAACCTAGTCTCCACCTTTTTGTTCTTGTGCTTCTCACGGAACTCTATTCAGTGTGATCCCATGCGATTAAGTGACCTTTCTGGGCAGCAGTTAGCCCCCTCAACTGTGGTCCTGTTAGTTAACCGTCTTTTGGTTCTCTATGTAAGAAGTTGCTCTTATGATCACCTAGCCTTTTAAAATTGCTGCACAAAGTTGTGCGCATCTACGGACATAGAAGCGAAAATGAGAAGTGCAACATGTGCTCCGAAATTAAGGATAATGGTAACTACGAGGTCATAGCAAGTTTAAATAAAATACGCTGTTTCACAGTCGGTGCAAACTACCGTGCTAGCGTGAGGTTACGGTGGTCGCAATGGTTACGATCGGACCCTCAGAGGAAGCGCAGCTTTCACAGACCAGCTCGCGCGTTTCCACACTGCATTGGTAACTGTCTAGCACGAAAAGGACCAGTCGCATCAGGTTGCTTTAAATGAATCAGCTTGTTTAGAGGGTAGCAAGAGTCGGGATTGTGTTCCTTTTTTTACGATTCTGGTCGTGCGTAATATTTCACCAAAGATTTTAGGAACTCACCTTCATAAACTGGGGTCAAAACGCTGCTGAGCGTCTAACCCGATGGCCAAGAGACGAAGGCCTTGAAACATTTGCCTGTTGTCGACTGAAGTGGTACGGAGTAAGGCGCACACACACACGCGAATCTGCCACCGCATCGCAACGAATGCCCCAATCTGTGTGATTTGACTCATTCTTGGATTCAAGTGCTTGTTGCACCCGGTTCTAGCATAGATGTGTGCAAACTAACCCAGACAAGAGCGTTTTAGTGCCAGTACGACTAATATGGGAGACCAAAAACTGCGAAAAATCGATGAGGAACGTACATAGGGTGTGTGCCGTGTGACATTGCGGCAGCGAATAAAATGTGGCAATAGAAAGCAAGTAGCTAAGCTAAAATCGAGTGGGAAGTCGACCCAACACTCTATGGAGTAGAATAAATGAGTTTTGAGTAAATAACAAAATCAGTTATGCGGCACTCGATAACATAGCAAATGTCGGTGATTCACGCACTTGAATGCATCTGGCAAATGCCAGAAGGGAAGTGCTGTTCGAAAGATTAGCGGATGCAATTTCCGATGAAATTCGGTAAAATAGGAGCTTTTATCGGGATAAGAGATCATCGGCAACTTTGCCGGCATTATCCCGAATCGGTACAAGTTCCGGATATTCATTTGCGAGCCACTGGAATACGGAGGATGCGCCTCCTCGTGCTGCCTAAATGTGATAGAACTGCTTACTGATAGCACATACCGCATGCAAGCACGTTTGGCCGTCAGCATCCAACATATCCGCAAGCGAAACATCGCCTTTTTGATTGGCATACGAGCAGAGAAGCTTGACAATGCACAAGTTGCCACTGTAGGCAGCTCTGTGCAGAGGAGTCACTTTGCCGCAACGGGTTGCTGCCGTGACTTCCGCCCCTCTAGCTAGTAGCAGCTGGCATATTTCCAGCCTTCCGTTCTTCGCCGCATAATGCTACTTGAATAAAGAAACGAGGGAAGTGAAACTCACCAGCGGAGTAAAGCCATAAGCATCTCTAGCATCAACCTGGATGCCCCGATCAAGGAGATGACGGAGACGATCAGCTTTACCGCATACCGCACAGCCCCATGGACCTCGCTCAAAATCCATTTCATCCAAGGTTTGAGCACATGGATGGCCATGCGCCCAACAGTGGTGTTCAGGCATCTGATCGATGAAAAGGCACTTTTATTGCTCCCTACACCAATCGACAGACAATGACCTTGAGAGGCATCGATGATTGGACGGATAAACCTAAATCTGGTGTTATGGATACACACTCGACTTCACATGAGGGAAAAAACTACATAAAATGAAAAAAGAGCAAGGGCAAGATCTATTTTCAAAAGCAATCGGATCAGTTTAAAAAGAGTTAGGAAACAATGTTAGATGTGGTGAACAGCAGACCATGCTAAAGGATTGCAACTGCTCAAATTCTGACAACGTCTTGAGTTCAGTAAAAGCACTGAACAAAAACGCATAAATCAAAGGCATCTAGAACCTTGTAAATGCGCAAATGTTGGCAAATGTAATTAAATGCAACTGAATTTTACTAATTGCGATAACATCAAAGGTCGTTCCTTTGACCCAACGAGCCAAAACTCTGACGTGATTTCAATTCGAGTTTGTCGCGGAAGAAAAGTCTCTAGATTGTAAATGCAAAATATACAGTAAGCCTCTGTTTATCACGCAAATCGTAGTTATGTTTTACATCTTATTCGTATTTCTTTTTTAGTTTTAAAGCCTCGCAGAAAAGTCTGGACGCTTTAAAATTTTGTTAAATATAGCTTTGGCCTGATACATACGGAACACGTAAAAAATTCATTTTTAAAATTATTTTCGAAAGCGCTTCTTTAATGCCATAGTTGCTGTATTTGTTTTTGGTTTGGTGCCTCGCGAAGGTGCTGGCTGATGCTGTTTGCTTTAGGGAGGATATTACTTATGCAAAACGTGTTGTTTTATGTAGAATCCATAGTTTTGGTACTGTACATTAACCTGCAGAAGACCGAAATTGTTTTTCGTTTTCTGAGCATTAACTTAAGTTCCTTCGGTTACTAGCTCCCCACTTCGTCTGGTCGAAAGGTTGAAGCCGTTTGCATTATACAACCGGTTTATTTAATATTATAATCTTTGGTTAGAATTTGTTAGTATGAACGAAGTAGTTTTTGCTCTCCACCTTATCTGCACATGTGGCTTCGCAAGATATTGTATTACCTCTTTTCATTGTCCCTAACTCAATTTTTGTAATAGGTCTTTCTTACACCCTGCTTTTGGGATGGCTACCCTTCGCTCAGCCGTTGCTAGGGCTTCTGAGGCCTGGAAGTTGAAGATCGCTCAGCGTTCCCCAATCAAAAAGGCCATTCAAGACTTCAACTTCAACACTGGCTACTATAATCAAATTGGCCTCCTTTGGCAGGATATAATGCCACGTAATGCCGTTGTGAAAGAGGCGTTTCGCCGCCTGCCACGAGAGCAGCGTGAGGAGATGGACTTTCGTATAGCTCGAGCTTTCCTCCTCTCTGCCAATAAGACTATTCTACCGGCGGAGGAGTGGACTAAACAAGAGGATGATGTGCCATATCTTGACCCCTACATTAAATTGGTGGAGCGAGAGTTGCGAGACAAAGCCGACTGGGACAACTTCGTCTCACCCAGAACTTATCCCTAGACTTTGCATTCCTGTCTTCCCTATTATTGAGGTTAACTCTGGCAACACTTGAGATTTTAACCTTGTTACTAACCCCGAAGACGCATCGTACTTTTTTCACCCCGCGCAACTGAACTTCCTGTGTGAGAAACTGCTGTTGATGTCTTGCACATTATTGATGACACTATTAAGTGCTTCCCCCGTTTTTTTTTCTGCAGGCATTTTTAGCACCCCACTTTCTGCTCCAACCTTTTGCAAATGTGTCTCGCGTCCTTTTCTGACCCTTTGCGCCGATTTATTGTCCAGTTTGATTAAGTTTAAGAGCGCTGGGTAATCATATCTTTTAGTTTTTGAGGGCAGAACTTGAATTGGCTTATTTGTTGATGCAGGTTGCCACTGCTACTATAGCGGTTGGTTCCTCAGAGTGGGTGTCGGTGGTTAAGCCAAACCACCAAATCTGCTTGCTTGCATCTACATCGATGGGAGCGTTCTTGTTATGCTGACTCTGAGGTAAGAAGCTTGCGTTCTCATCTAGTTTGCATGGAGACCGCGGATTCTACACGCCTTCAGTCGGTGAAATGGCATGTCTACTATCACGTGACCAGCAAGCGTCTTGCTTTTATTTTCACTGCTCCTGTGGAAATGCAAATTTATTCCTTTTCGGTATGATTAATGATTCCAATTTTCCCCCCATTGCGACCTGTTGGCGACTTGTACTTTCGGGCCTGTACTTTAATGTGGGTAGCCTTGATTTTCTGCTGGTGAGGTGTAGAACTCTCGTTTTTCTTCGAATCACTAGTTGAAAAGCTGGTAGTAAGGTGGAAGATCCAATCCTATCCATTAGCTTATTTGCCTGTTAGTGGGATCTCGGACCTAGCCACTGATGTGGCTCGCAATAAACCACTCACCAAGGCAATCCAATAAAACTAAGCTCTTCTGCAACATTGAAATAAAAAGGAGAACAGTGGTGAAATTCCTCCGAGTATTGTGGAGAGATGGGGAGTAGTCTGGTTTGGAGGGGTAATAAGAAAGTGGGGAGGGGGAGTCACGTATCGGTTTTTTGCTTTACCTCTTCCGCTCCTTTGGAGTCTGGAATGTCTATGTGTGAGGGGTATTTTTACCTATGCTTTTGCAGAATTTCTAGTCTGGTGTTTCTGAGGCAGTTTCTCGCCGTACCTCTGCGATAGCTGACCGGGCAGTGGAGCATGATCGACGTCGGAGGAGACGATTAGTGTGTGGAAATTACGGTGGAACCGTGTTCTCTGGCACTTTCTTCGATAGTTTTTCACGAAGGGACAGCAGCCGATTGCGTTGAGAAACCCATCGCGAAATCTATTAAAAACCCAACGGGACAAACAATCGGAAGTTTTTTACGTGCCAAAAGTTCCACCCTCATATCACGATAATTCCGGCGTAAGTGTCGAGATTCGATTGTAGGAAACAAGAAAAGGCGACGCGGCAGTGCTCTTAGCTACCATTTTAAACCTATTCTTTAGTTCATTTCAGACCGTAATCTTTCCAACTCTCAATTCACTCCCTCCAATTAATTGATTTCCTTTCACAATTGAAGTTACCGACACCGTCCGAAATGCGCAAAACGTTCGCTACCTCTATCTCCGTCAAATAAACACTGAAGTGAGGGTAAGTACCTCGCAATGCCATTAAAGGTGGGAAATTTTAAGCACCAAAAATGGAACTGGGTTCTGAGTTAGCGACCTACAAATGGTGATTCGCGGAAGGCACACAGGCCAGACCTATCCTCTTATGCTTGAAGTGATTTCAACAAGTTATCAGAAGGCGTCGGAGGCCACCGATGCAGTCGCGCAAACATTTGTCCGGCAGCATGGGCAGGGACACTTACTCCTGGAGCTGCAAACCTTTTCAGCCTTTATTAACGTCGAGGTTGGGAGGGAGTGAAATTCGTTTTCGTCTTTATAAGCATAACAAATGGAATCAGGGTTTGGGGATCGTCAGCGTAATCTTTTCGTAAATCGTGGACCTAGTGCAGCCTTGCATATTCACGACTCTTGAGACGCGTACCCAGATAGGGTCTGCTCTCAAAGAGATTGAACTTTCGCCGAGAAATTGCATTTTTAACATGTGGTCACGCCAGCATCTCGTTACTTATAGATGTGACAGCTCTGTTGCCGGTCCGATAATTATTTTGCGAAATGTTCCACTTTGTTGCGAGGCAATTTGTCAAAGAGAAGGCGGATGTAAACAATTTGTTCGATGTAGCACCAAAATGACAACAGGGAAGTGACAAGCCCAAGAAGCGTGACGTTTCATTAAATGTGTAAGCAAGAAAAAAGGTCTCTGTGGGAAGCCTAACCGTAGTTTCTGCCTTGTTTGACAGGCCAATTTTAGGGAGATAATGCTGCAGATTTTAGAAGTCAAATGAACGGCTGCCGAAAAGGCTTCCGACTTTTGCCCTCCACACCCTCTGCTTTAATCCATGAGTAGCACATGGGTACAGCTGTCTCAATTAAACGCGAATCAAGCAGATTAGACGCTTGCAAAACTCGTCCAAGCAAGGCAAAGGATCAAACAGTCTTAAGTGTACTAACGGTTGAGCATTTAAAATTTATTTCATAAACCTAAAGACGGCCCCACCAAAGGCATGACCATATAAGATATTAATATTAGGGGGCACCGACGACCTACTATCAGCAGAATCACCCACAAAGGGCACGCGAGCATTTTAAACAAGCAGATTTAAGTCATTAAAGAAGAAAATCTTAAACAAAAGTCAAAAAATATATGATATTGATTCCCTAGATTTATTGTTTTGCTAAAATTTGCAAATTTTTTTCTTTGACAAATTATTATAGATCTATTACTAAAGCCGTGTCGTCAGGCTTTCAGAATTCGAAGAATGTGTTATTTTAATCCGAAACAAAGATCAACAAAGTTTAATTTGCGTCAGTTAAACGTACCTTCTATTCATGATGCAATACACGATGGGATTGTACATACTGTTACTCATTGCCAGGCCATAGCAACAGATGAAAATGATGGGGAGGCTTGGGTGCTCGTGGTCGATTGGTGCGTGCAATGTCAGGAAGAAGAGTTGGTACGGTAGCCAGCATAGGGCAAATATCACCATCACGGCGATCAGCATTTTTACTACCTAGTTTAATAACAATGAAAACACTTAACGTACTTATTAACCCTTTCCTACAAAAGTCGGTCATCTGCTTGGTTTCGTAAAGCATTTTTTAAGCATAACAAGCTGCACGATTGTGTCAATGATTTCTTTCGCTTTGGTAAACTCTACTTTTTAATCCCTGTGGATGGAAATGTCCATGGAAATGTCCAAAATGAGCTGAAACGCTATTCGCCTTTCTAATAATTAAGTTGCGCAGATGCTACCCCGTAAAACGTTGCTATTAAAGTTGATCAGCTTCAATGCCGAAAAATTACAGAGAGCATTTGTGTACAAGCGTACTCTTCACCTTTCAGATGCACGCGCTTTTGGTTTGGCGCTGCCACGATTTATAATGCTTTTGTTCGCATTATTTAAAATTTTACTCTGCGAAACGCATTTATTCGATCTGCTTTAGATTCTTGCCAAGTAAGCGATAGGCGTCGATGTTAACCATCAGCCTGGCTAAACGAAACAACTCCCTAGTGAGAAAACGCACAGTCTGCTTTTTGTTTATGCATAAAAATGCTTTTTGAAGCTTTTGGATTTTTAAGAGGGGTTCTTAAATTCACCGGCCAATGCTTTATTCGACAGGTTGAGGGATCTCATTGTGTATCACTTTCTTACTGCGTGTCACAACCTCCCACTATAATTTTTAAGTCACGATTATTACCTGCTGCAGTGCAAAATGGAAGCGGAAGATCGGTTCACCATTTGGTGGCAAAATAACGGAACCGCTTCACAACTTTGTGAGCCCTTTGCCGCGTTTACATTAAATGCAGATTGTTTCCTCTTTGTGTAATTTCACGTGCATTTTTCAAACTAAGGAACGCATGTCTGCTTTGCACTCTAATTTCTAAGCTTCACGAATTGCCCGTCCGATCTCAAACACAGTTAATCCCTTGCACGTTAGATCGTGGATATTGGTGGCAGTGCGATGGGATTAGCCCAGTTTTATTTGACATCTAAACTAAGTGATTATATGACTCTGCAGTAAAAATTACATTCGGACAGTTAATCCTTTTAAGTGACATGCTCGCCTTATTGCCATTGGCCGTCGAGACACAATCTAGCCTGAAAACCGGTACTCTGCCTTTATAAGCAGTAAGCTGCACCGAGCGCCTTCACTCCCCGCTTTTCCCTTTTATTTCCCCACCAGATATTTCGCTTAAGGTCATATACTGTCACTAAAATGTGGTAGCTACAGAGAAAATATTGAACAAATGAAGGGATTTCATGATGTCCCAAATGGGATCGACTCACGGGTGTGTGCTGCGCCGCCCAGTAATGACTGCTAAATCCTAAATGCCATCATAACCAGGGATTTATGTTTTTCACTGCATATTTAATGCATAAATGATATTGTGATGCTAAAAGGGGAAATGCATTAACCATCGGTGCCAACAGTGTGGCAAGAAACCGATTTTTGCGCTCGTGACATAAAGCATTCTGCATGTCAGGCAATTCGGTACCTCTCAGTGTCAAAAGTTTTTTCCAAAACCACAAACCACTTCCTATTTACCCCTACTAAAGGCGCCGCTCTACAGCAAAAAGAACGTGGGGAGTTTTACGGCATCGGGCTGTGCCTGCAATCCATATCCCACACGGGCTGACTGGTCAACTTCAATCGCAAAATAAACCCTAACTAATTTGTGCCGCCCCGAAGTCACCACCTCTTCCCTGGCCCACTGCAAAAAAATTCGAAACCGACTTTTCGTCGCTTCCCTTTGCTTAGGCACAAAAAGTGTATTTTCACCAACATTTTTCGGGCCAAAATTTCGCCGGATTAGGTGGCGCACTTTCCCATCGTGGGGGGTTTTTCCAAGCACCACCTCGGAGCCACAGCTAATGCAAGGCGATTATTCATATGGTACAACTGCCATTTTTGCCGGAAGTTAAAAAAGAACATAAATGCTAAAAAGGCAGCACTTTTAGGCAAAAAAATTGGGCTGAGAAAAGGTAGTAAACAAATCCCATAAACTATTCAAAGGTTGAGTAAGAGCTTTCGAGGCCAGAAAATGTTCACTTAAGAGCACAAAACGGTGTAAATGAATCTGTAAATAAATTTATTCTAGAAGAATTCCAAAAGACAATAGATGTATGGTGGGGACGAAAAATATGCCCAGGAAATATATAATTAATAAATAGTAGCGAAGCAGTGCTGTCTTTTTGTGTTAAAAATCGTTTAAAAACTGAAAACTGACCGCCTCAGCTAGTGACGGAATTTCCCCTTTTCGAAAACATAGGTTGAGGTAAACGAACATGCCATTAAAAAGGCATAAAGAACATTCCACTTTTTGCATTAGTGAGAATAAACAGCTCTATAGAATAATCATTAAGATCCTGACAAATTTAAAGCATGCCATGTTGTGCATAACGTTTTTAATCGCATTGACTAACATTTTGCATATTTTTACACTTGCGCAAATCATTTGCTAAAGGGCACAAAACAGTTTACAATTGTTTAGCATTTAGCAAAACAAACTTCCCTATTTAAGCAGCACTGCTAAGAATTCCATTATCATTATATATGGCCTCTAAATGGGCTTTAAATCCACCCTTTGATTTTATGAAGATCGGGCGCCGCATTTAGCTCATCGCAGATGTAATTTTTTTGTTGTTCAGATATTGCAAGTGACCGTCTAATTACTCCCGTGAGATCACATCAAAATTCTCTTAAGGCCCTAATTGATTTTGCCAATTTTATTACACAGTTTTCTAATAACATGGTTTCGGGGAATTGCATTTTTTATATCAGTGAACTGGAAATCCTCTTGATGCGCATAGGTTGTTCTGATGAAGGTACGACATCTCGCAAGCATTTTTTCCTGCAGCTGAAGATTAAAAGGCCTCGTTTGACTTTTGATACGCCTTTACGCACCGTTTAGGATGGAGGACTCAGGAAGTTATGCACCAAAATCGGTTGATTGGTGATTTTGCTGTGGCGTGGCAATGAAGCATAGCACCTAATTTCCTCCCCTTTTTAAGACTTTCACCCTGGTTTGATCGTGCGATATTATATAGGGGGCCTTGGTCGGCTTTTTCTTGGTACCTATGGTATGCCGAAGAGACTGTTGATCGGCAGTTCTGTTGAGTACTCAGGGGAAATTATGTACACTGATAATCGAATGGATGGCAAATGGACCCTAACAGGTAGCGCAGGATTTAAGCACCAGTTTGTCTGCTATTTATTTAGATTTCTTCGCCCTTTGAAAATCGCGCCCCTTGTAGTTTGTTTGCCGACTGGCTTTTGTTTCGCCATGTTAAACAATGAGACACAAATGCTCGCTATCCACCTAGTTCCTCATCACTGCGTCGATCCAATGTGGGTGTGTTTTGCTCGGGCAACGGAGTCGAGGGAACTGAGCAACACAGAGGGGGAGAATCACGGAATGTCTCGACCCACCGAGCAGATTCTCTTCCTATCCTCCTCGTCGTGTAGACCTTGGTGCTTCAAAAGGCCTTCCACATAGGCACGATTTACTACAGTCGCAGGGAAGGTTGGGTAGATGCGCTTAATGCGTTTTGACTTTATCTACTCTCAATGGGGTTGATCGCTCATGTGATACCCCTGGTAGATATGTTTATAAAGAAGGGCGATTTTCCCCCGTATATAATCCATAAATAGATGTTTACGATGGGCTGTATAGATCGAGACCAAAAAACCAACAAAAATTAACCCGGTCAGAGAACTTACTCTCCGTTTTGACTTGATGCCCTCAATTTGAGCTCGAGTGACCTCGCCCAGACCCCGATCCGACCATAATTTCACTGTGATGGGAATGTACGTGGCGAAGAGAATTGTGAGGGGAAGGATATACATGAGAATGAAGAGGGCGACATCATAGCTAAATGAGACAAAGAAAGGGGGGTAAAAAGATATGTGAAGGCTGGGACTGGGCAAGGACGTAATAAAGCCGACAACTCATGCATAGCTTAGTCCAATTTCCTGTCCATGGCTTTGCTGTTGATTGAGCGCGTGGATGACTTTGGTCTGCCGCAACTTGCCTAGAGCTCGTAATTTCAGGAGAACTATTTCCCTGAGGTATTTTGAGCTTAAAGAAGAGTCTGCTTCTGCAGATGTACTAAATGCACCTTAGCTATCGCACTTCACATTCTTACGCTTTTCGCTTTTAAGCGGCTGCTATCTCACGGAGCGGAAGGAATACCCCTAATCATGTGCCCTGAGAGCAAAGCGGTATAGGTTGATCATCCACCCCTCCGCTAATAGTCATATTTTGGGATGATTAGCTGAAATCCCACAAATAAATGCAGTCGCTTTTGTTGAGCATCTAGTGTTAAGCATTTTCGAGACTCAGTCTCGGTCCGGCAGCTAAAAACGCCAACTTATTTGCGTCCCCTAATCAACGTCTGTCATTATTTAAATGCGCAACTTTAATTTGTTTAATCTGATAAAGCGAAGCATTTACATGAACGACGCTGTAACTCCCACAACACAATCGGTGACGTCAGTTCAAAAAGAAATGGACACTTCCGTTGTTAAATTAAGTGATTACGGCCCTCTAGGTGTCACGCTCCTCATACCAAAATCCCTTGGCTGCGCATTTAGTGAACACATAAATCACTTAAATTAAAGCCTGAGTAGCAAAATTACAATTCTCCTGCCATCTTGGATGATACAGACGTAAGCGACGTCAAATGCCCTACCATGTCCTGACGGAACCCATCCACAAACAGTGGGTCCCTGCATCGTGAACCCTACCATGGCAAACAATTTCTTCGGATGGTGTGCCGCCTTTTAATATCTGCTAACAAACGCCAGCTTAATTGCTTTTGTTGCCTCCCATGAAGCAGCTGGTCAATACTGGCATTAATCAAGGATGTCGTCGGCTAAAGTGCATGCTTGACTGGCTTTTGGATGATTTACTTTGAAAAACCACATGCATACACACAAGCATACCCCACCTGCGTTACAAAACAAAAGGCCATTTATTCCTGGTTCTCTCCCCACATTTCGGGGCTTCCTCCACCTTTTGCTTAATTCGCTACATCTTTTCATGACAAATAACAGTTGAACTTTAACAAAACGGAATTTTTTGCATGTAAATGTCTGGCTTGACCCATGAGCTTCTTTGGTAACCGTCAAAATGTCGCAAAAAGCGTTACCAATGCCTACCCGTCATCCGAAAAGTTATTTGCGTCCATTTAACAATTTAAAACAAAGTTACATTAGAAGGCTGATTTGGGTTAGCAAAGATTACCGATGATGAGCGCTCATAGACTAAAGAACTGTGATTTTATTCGGTTAATTAATTTAAATACTTAGCTATCTGGCAATCTAAGGCGGCGAAACTCGTAAGCTTGGCGATAAATAAACGCGACTGGAAACCTGAAGACGATACACTATCAAGCAGCATCTTTAAGCAAATTGAATCTCATTGGTAAAATATTTTTATTTTTAAGCACTTTTTATTCTTCTTCTTCAAAAGTTCCCGTTCCCTTTTTATGCATCTAAACAATGCCATCCATGAATAAAGGGAACGCCTTTTCAAATTATTATTTCATCTAACTTTTTGCCCTTTAAAGGTGTTTAGTCATCACGAAATCTTACCTTAAAAATGTCCTTCTATGTAATGCGCCTCAACTTCTGGGTAATTTCGACTTATTAAAATCTTACTCACCTCTTCGTTGCTCACAAACAGCTCTCCACTACAGGAATGTAAAAAAGTGACACATCAAAGAAGAAACTAAACTTGTCAGTTAATTATTCACTTTTTCCATTGATCCGTAAACATTTCGCTAATTGGATACAACCAAGGAAAGCATGTGATTAATCAATTGCTGAGCAAATTGAAATCGTAAGTTTAAACTCTTTCAATACTTATACATCTACTTAAAGCCGTGCGTGACTTACGCAATGCCCCATTCGGGAGCCCAGTCATATGTGCAAGCTCGTCGAGCTAGTGCGTCTTGCGTTGTGTTGATAGAAGCCAGGGCAACGACAGAAAAAGTTATATTGCCATCCCCTGAGGCATTGGCAACTGCCTGAGAAGGGACCAAACTAATCTTGGCTGCAACCAATCCTGGTAGGCCGATCATGAAGGAGACAATCCAAATGCATCCAATGATGCAGAGAATTGTCGCTGGTCTGCTGCGTGGTCGTAGCGGATACTTGATGGCAATGTATCTTTAGTCGAAAGGAGAGCAAAAAGACAATTAAATCCTTAAGGGACCTACTCAAGCACTTTTGTGTTTATGGCAACTGCATTCTTATTTTTTTTTTTGCTGGAATATCAATCTTAAGAAAAGTGCACGCTTTTGGGAAAGGCAAATTTGAGACTTGGAAAGACGAAGCTTTACTGAAGTGTCTGTTGCACACGAATTACTGCGGTTAATCTGCTTTTTGGTTTAATTTAGGGAGACGAGGTACGTCCCTGGGTCTTCTCAATAGAAAATAATCCAATTCATCATTTTTAAGCTGAGAGCATTATCTCCACCATTCTGGCAGTGTTAAGGAGAAATTGATGAAAGAATAATCTTCTCTGGGTAGGCCGTGGATATGTAAATTAGAGGTGGCCTCGCAAACTCAAAACCCAATGCCATTACGGGGCATATTTTAATAAAATTAAAAGCACAATGGCAAAGAATCTAGTCAGTGGACACTCACAGACCAACTTCAGTTTAATCGTGGTTTTACCACTGGCCTATCCTCATCCTCCCATCTCCTTCTCTGTCATTAATGCACAGTAAACTGCTAACGGACTTGTAATAACCTCTCAAACGTCTCCTCAATCATGCACGACAGTCATCACAGTTGCGGACCATTTGGAAGGCGGATCACGAGGCATCGGCAAGTTGAGGCGCATGAAGTGACAGCTGTGCCATCAAAGTGAGGCTCAGGAGAATGTTGGTTTTGTGTTCAATCCACCGATCAAAGCTCTCAATGCAGAGAGGGCAGATTTACTCTGCATTTGCTCTGCCTTCCACAACAAAAGGAAGCACTCTGAAGAATTCTAGGCGGTATGCACGAACGATTCGTTTCGAGTCCACCTAGCCAATAGCACGTGGACGCCAACACCACCATCAAATGTTTAGCAAATAAACATTTCTATTCTTCCACAAGTCAGCAACTACAAAGTGCACATTTTGGCTTAGTAAATTCAATTACAAGTCGTAATTGGGCATGTTTCCGCGTTCCTAATCGGATCAGACCATACTACAAGATCAGAGCAACAGCAGTGAAAGACAAAAACACGAAAGCCGTCTCGTTAATGCAGAAATGTTGAAAAGCTTTGCAGCCCTTCCTTCCTATTCACTTTTTGGCATTTTAATGACTCATTTTTCACAGTACATTCACCTAGAATCGAGAGTGCTTCTAGGGGCGATAAAACTTCCCTGATAATGGTTCCCACTACCAAAGTTGAGTGGTTTCCACCATTTTAAACGGTCTACAGTTTGATTATATCTACTTAGCGCCCCGACACATCTGCTTGGATTATTTCCAGGAAGTGACAATAATTTCTTCCTTTAAACTGATTTCAAATTAGCCGAAGGGCTTCATAATAATCTAGGGGGTGATGTTTTTTTTATTTTCTCTAAAAACCGTTAAGGCACGTCACTAATAAGCTCACGAATGTGCGGGCTGAAAAGTTCGATTTTTTACATTTTACACTAACAATTAAAACAAACCATGTAAAACAAACAAAAGCATTGTTGCCAAAATCTGTTAAATAAAATAAAAATATAGAATAAAAATATAATAGTTAGTTTTTTTTTATTTTTTTAATTAAAATCTGTGGCTTTTTAAACATGGCATTATCTTTTGGTGATGTCAGGAAACTGTGGGGAGTAAAGTGGCTGCCTAAAGTGTCCACACTATGAACACTTGAGTCACCGATCCCTATATTTATGTCTCTTGCAATGGCCTTGACCCCACTCGCGGTTATGGACGTGCATAAAACTTGTCGCCGCGTCTTACCGCTCATCTCGATGGCCTCAACAAAGGAGTAACTGTTAAAATACTCCAGTTTGATCAAGGCGTCACTTCACGATAAGTAGCATTCACCCATCAGACAGTGATTAAGAATGCAAAATTAAATTTCAACCCCCCTCAGTCTCCACAAGGGAGTAAGATCTCCACGAATTGACGCGCATTTTTTTTTACTCTGTCATTTAGAATTGCGCATAAAAATGCATAAAAATTTAATTGCACCTCTCTCAGTCCTTTGTGTTTTTACAATTATTTCAGATGAGGAAATTTGAAGGAAACGTGTCCTCACCGCAAGCATAATGGTCTATTCTTCTGCTAACCCATACCTTGTGGATGCATAAATCGCCCTAGCCTTAAGCTTCTTACGCTTAAAGGCAATGATTCCCCAATCTGGCGCATCATCTTCACCACACAAAAGCACCATTTAACCAGTTGACATTGCTGAATTGCAAATAATATTCCCAACACGGGAGGTTTTGGCGACAAAAATGGCTTTTTATTCATGCGCGTATTTCCGCAAAAATGGGCTCCTTTCAACTCACCTATCCGCAGTCAAACCGGTGAAAGTTAGGACACTGAGAGAAATGCCGAAAGCCGTGAAGAATTGGGAGAACCGGCAGTAGGCTAGTCCAAATGCCCAATCATTAATAATGGCATAGTAGACATTTGGTATGATTTGGAAAACTGAGAGCATATCTCCAAGGGAGAGATTGACCAAGAAATAATTAGTCACCGTGCGCATACGTTTGGTGGTGAGGACAAGCCACACCACCAGTCCATTTCCCACCATTGTGAGGATGGAGATGAAGGAGAAAACCACCACAATGATAACACAGCCAGCAGAGGAGAAGGGGGAGGTGTCACCTTCTGTAGCATTCAACGGGAGGTCTATGGTCTCCATTTTATTGGAAATGATGGCGAAGACGATAGTTTAAACCCAAGTTCTCCCCATGCCCAATTTTGATTGGCTACAGTGCTATCCAATGGGGGGAGGCGCTTGGAGGGTCCGTAATGCCTCCCCTTAATTAATTTTGTGCGTGCCGGTGTGACCCACACCATTTCTTATAGTTCAAATACACCCTTTTAAATACATTCACCATTCCAAAGTTAAATGCAAGCAATTGCAAGGACACCATCCACTACCTCCCATTTAATCAATCGCTCATTTCTCCTCCCAGCATGGTGTACATTTGCTTTGAAGTTTTTTATGAAACTGAGCAGCTATGATAGTCACAAACCTAGGTGGGGGTGCCTCATCCACCTACCACTCAGCTTTATTGTTCGCCTGTCTATTCCACTTCACTTGTGCGCATGCGATTGTCTGGTGCTCTCAAGGCGCGGTGTCTTTTGCTTATGGAAAGGCCGAGTCAGTCATTCCCAAACACTCACTTCCATATGCTTGGCATCCAGTGGGTGATGGGGAAAAGGTTTGTGCTGGTATTTGATGCGCGGTTGGACCTGCGGGTTGGGCGAGAATGTCAGGCCCTTTTACAGTCTACTTAATAGACCAACTTTCAACAGAATGTAAGGTTTGATTGTGGCATTCATTTCCTTTATG
This sequence comes from Taenia pisiformis, assembly GCA_023968675.1. Lineage (NCBI taxonomy): Eukaryota > Metazoa > Platyhelminthes > Cestoda > Cyclophyllidea > Taeniidae > Taenia > Taenia pisiformis. The sequence goes on along the minus strand of CM043736.1, from coordinate 12,863,913 downwards.
AGGCCAGGATTCCCATATTTATGAGGCTTTAAGAACAATTTTTCGCCGAGTGAGAAAATTTAAGGAAAAGCCTTAAAGGGAACAAGTTGGTTAACCTTTCTTACGAAAAATTGCTTGACTCACTTGACATTTTAATGGTCAGGATGACAGGCACAATCTGACTGACGGCAGAGGCGGACCGCCTTTCGGGAGGGTTAACGGGTGTGCTAGGGCAATAACCCATGTTAAAGATACTTTTGTGGAGATCCTCAAGCACTAAAGAAAAAAATTTCCGCAAACAAAGGTACACGCCCTCCATCGCCCCACAAAAGGCCGATTTGCATGTTAAGTCGGCCAAACCTTCATCCAAAGGTCATGACAAGGACATATTTTTATGCAAATGCCAATTTTTTCCGCTTTCTTTTCTTATCAGGTGCACAAAATCGAAGAGCAATTTAAAATGGCAATTTTCTACCCCCAGTAAGCAGTCGACCGAGGCAGACGACGGTAGGGGAGGGCGGCTGGACTAATTGAAAACTTGACTCAGTGCAATTCTAAAGCCACCTCCTCCTCTCTCTCATTCTGCGGATTCAGCTGAAGCTTACCATCCAAACACCGTAGCGTCATTTCGAGTCGGTTATAACAAAGCAAACTGGTGAACAATTAAGAAGCAAGGATTTGCTTGCAGCCGTAAACTGATCATAAAGTGTCTGGAGCAATGTATGGGCATATATAATTAAGGGAAGGCTTGTAGGAATTTTTTCAATGATTTGGCTGCATTGCTACTTAATTCGTATTTCAGCGTCCCGATTTGACATTGAGTTGGAGGGTTGCATCACCAACACTCTCTTTTAAAAAAGTAAATGGTTTATGTATTTAAAGACTATTGTTTTCAACCTTAAAAAAGACAGCTTTTGCCTACAAAAAGAAAATTTCTGAAAGGACTAAGAGCACAACACACATACAGCCTTGACCCGCCAACGCCACGTCTATCAAACCGGTTGCATAGAGAAGCAGAGCACTTGGCCACAGTCACTGCCTGTTTCTCTCTGTCCCTCACCCTCCATGTGCATGGTATAGAAATGTCACAACAAGGCAATTTACACCGGACGCAGGAAAAAATTGAATGGGGAACTTGGAAATGAACATGACAGCTGCCGAGTGGGTGATTTATGACTGTGGTACAGAAAATGAAGAAGTGTTCCTCAAATTAATCCTTCCTTACATTTTTTTTCTTCTTACAGCAATCTGTCTACGGAACACCCTTTGTATTGCGCTTTCTCCTAGGCAAAACTCACCGCCTTCTGTCACAGCTTCATTAACATTTGCAGCGAAGCAGAATTTGTGAAGTTGAGGTTGCAGCAAATGTTGGCACATCGAGTGGCGTCGAAGTGCATGACGTAGGTAGATCTGAGCCAAAAGTGTCGTTTGATTACCAGCAAGTCGACCAACCTATCGAAAGGACAACACAAGCATGTGCGCAGAGCAACAGCAAAGTAGTAAGTGGAAAAAAGGTACACGTGGAAGTGCTGGAACACGTCGTGGAGATGCCAAGTGTAGATGGTGAAAAGATGTGTGGTTCAGGAAGTAAGAACGGATGGCTTCGTTAAAGTATGAAGTGCACAAATCATCGCAATTCAATGAAATGCTCTATAGGAAAAACTGTCAGTTTGTCAGTCTGCGCATGCGTCAGTCAATTGGTGAGACGGCAGGCGGGGTCAGTCGGTCAGTAAAATTAAAATGAAAAGGCAATGCGTTTGCGTGGATTCATTGACACGCACTCGGAGCATCACTTCTATTTACGGTGTCCACTCATGCCACCACCATCACCACACCTCTATCCACTTCACCTCTTCAGTTCTCTGCTCCTCCATCGCCTTCCCAACGCGTCCACCCCAACACCGATTGCTCCCACACCGCAGATGATGCAGAAGCACCACCACAATTCAACAACGCCGCACATCGCCCCCCTTCAACACACACACACACACACACCAATCTCCACCTCCTTCTAACACACCCCTTCCTCTCATGCATGACATGCAGCCACATCCACTTCATTCGATTCCTTGCCTTACGAGGATCGAAAGGTGGACGACGCCCATTCGTCTCGCAGCACTCCCACCGACCGCACACCGCTGACGACTTCAGACAAGACCACCGTGTCGGCCGACTTCCCACTACCTCACCTCCTCTCCCTCTCATCCTCATACATTACTCCATCCAGCCTATGCATTGCTCGGTCGCCTTTCCCTTCCTCGTTCCCTGCTTCTCTCGCACACACTTTCCCATCACTAGGGACACCCGCACAGACACACTAACACCTACTCACACCCACTCACACACCCACACACACAGATGCATTGTCTCGTGGCGAGCAGCGCCAACGTGTCGTCTCCACTTCCAGATGCCACCTTCATTGCCGACTACGTTTTGGTTGGCAAGAGAGTCGGCATTACTGCATCCCCACAACCTGCTCTTCCATCACGTACCACCAGGCCACCACTCGCCTCCTCGACTCTTCTTCCACTCCTCCCACCTTGAGATCCGGAACTGACAGGTGGTCTCGGTGACTGTTGAGACAGAGGGGAGATGGATGGTGTTTCGTGTCCTACTCTCTTCTCCTTCCGGATGTTCTGGGCACCAACTTAGTGTCACGGCGACCTGTTTCGACCTCCTCCGCACACTCTTCCGCCCTCTCCGCCCTCCACAACACCGGCCACAGCATGACAGACGGCAATCTATCTCTCGACATTGCACCACCTCCTCTCCCATCCTCTCCCCTCCTCCCCCCTCTTCCGCACATTCGTCTTACAACTTCCTTCTCAATCATAGTCCACCAATGCTACTCACTGTTTCGTTCCACCATCAACACAACCCTCACCGCTTCCACGTGTGGTGCGTGGGGTGGTGAGGGACATTCGGGACCACCAACTCGGCTGCCATTCTCGACTCGAAGTGACTTACCAAAAGTGCGTCCACAGCACACAAGGGCATTCTGCCGACGGAGTGATGTTTGAAAGCGGACGCACAACCACTTTGTTGAGTGGGGCGATGCACCCCATCCCTTCGCCGTATCTGCTACTTTTCAGTCAATGTAAGTCACGTCCATGACCCAGTATCTTCCCTTCTACGAGTCCTCACCTTCCCCACTGCTACCCTCACTAATGCTATCACTTCATAAGGACGGTGCGGCAAAGTCGACCGAAGTTTCACTTGCGAAATTCAGAAGGCAAACAGATTGCACAATGAAATTTTGCTTTTCCCCTTTCCCTTACTCTGCTACTATGGCTGCCGACTCCGTGTCACACGGACGTGCTGGACCCCGTCTGCAGCATCACAGGCGTCCTACAGCTCAACGCAGAAGTAAACTTTTAACATTAAACAAACATTGTCCGCAATAATTTACTTAAATTCAGAATAGATGAGTCACCTGCCTCCTCGAGGCTGGAGCTGATGCAAAATGGGACATTACGTAGCCGCCCCTCCTTTTTGATGCCTCCATTTGCAGTCAAAGAAGGCTCCAATTATAATTTTTTACAGAAAATAAACAAGCGGCTTCAGCAACATCATCATCACACCTACTAGCGCATATTAAGCAAAAGGTGGTCATTAAACAATTCATAACTACTAGAAATGGGCGCTTCTTCCCAGACGGCCCCCACTTTCCCCGTTCGCGTTAAGTCGGCCAAATTTTTTATGGTAATAAAGGCGGAAGGGCAAATCGCTTGGTAAATGGATAGTAAAAAGGGTTTGTTATGTTGAGGATACAGTAAATTTTAACAATTATTTGCAAATAAGTGATAGATTTTTGGAAAAAATGAGTTTGGAAAAGATGGGGCACGCAGGCGTCGGAACAATCACCGAGGTTAAAAACTTGGATTTACCATCTGTCGGACTTTTTAAATTCATCTGCAGAATTTTTTTGTCACAGCCGCAGGGCATGAGGTGATAAGGGTTGATAGACCGCCTGATTTGCGGCAATTAACCGTTGGACTTGGTGTTAGAGGCGAGGGGGTGGAGGGTAGACGAGAGGATGGAATATCGGGGCCCATCCAAACCCAAGTGATAGCATTAGTGAGGGGAGCAGTGGGGAAGGTGAGGACTCGTAGAAGGGAAGATACCGGGTCATGGACGTGACCTACAATGACTAAAAAGTAGCAGGTAGAGGCGAAGAGATAGGGTGGATCGCCCCACTCAACAAAGTGGTTGTGCGTCCGCTTTCAAACACCACTCCGTCGGCAGAATGCATTCGTGTGCTGTGGACGCATTTTTGGTAAGTCACTTCGAGTCGAGAATGGCAGCCGAGTTGGTGGTCCCGAATGTCTCTCACTACCCCACGCACCACACGTGGAAGCGGTGAGTAGCATTGATGGACGATGGTTGAGAACGAAGTTGTAAGACGAATGTGCGGAAGAGGGGGGGAGGAGAGGAGAGGATGGGAGAGGAGGTGGTGCAATGTCGAGAGATAGATTGCCGTCTGTCATGCTGAGGCCGGTGTTGGGGAGGGCGGAGAGGGCGGAGAGGGTGCGGAGGAGGTCGAAACAGGTCGCCGTGACACCAAGTTGGTGCCCAGAACAACCGAGAGGGAAAAAGAGGGTAGGACAGGATTTGTCCTACAAGCTAGTAGCCTTTGCAGTTTCATTCGCGAAACACCATCCATCTCCCCTCTGTCTCAACAGTCACCGAGACCACCTGTCAGTTCCGGACATGAGGGCGGGAGGAGTAGAAGTGTTGAGGAGGCGAGATTTCTAACTGGGCCAACCGGTGGCCCGGGGGCACAGTGGGGGAAGAGCAGGTTGTGGGGATGCAGTAATGTCGACTCTCTTGCCAACCAAAACGTAGTCGGCAATGAAGGTGGCATCTGGAAGTGGAGACGACACGTTGGCGCTGCTCGCCACGAGACAATGCATCTGTGTGTGTAGGTGTTAGTGTGTCTGTGCGGGTGTCCCTAGTGATGGGAAAGTGTGTGCGAGAGAAGCAGGGAACGAGGAAGGGAAAGGCGACCGAGCAATGCATAGGCTGGATGGAGTAATGTATGAGGATGAGAGGGAGAGGAGGTGAGGTAGTGGGAAGTCTGCCGACACGGTGGTCTTGTCTGAAGTCGTCAGCGGTGTGCGGTCGGTGGGAGTGCTGCGAGACGAATGGGCGTCGTCCACCTTTCGATCCTCGTAAGGCAAGGAATCGAATGAAGTGGATGTGGCTGCATGTCATGCATGAGAGGAAGGGGTATGTTAGAAGGAGGTGGAGATTGGTGTGTGTGTGTGTGTGTGTGTGTGTGTGTTGAAGGAGGGCGATGTGCGGCGTTGTTGAATTGTGGTGGTGCTTCTGCATCATCTGCGATGTGGGAGCAATCGGTGTTGGGGTGGACGCGTTGGGAAGGCGATGGAGGAGCAGAGAACTGAAGAGGTGAAGTGGATAGAGGTGTGGTAATGGTGGTGGCATGAGTGGACACCGTAAATAGAAGTGATGCTCCGAGTGCGTGTCAATGAATCCACGCAAACGCATTACCTTTCCATTCGAATATGACCATCTCGCTGACCTCACTGCGATGAATGACCAATAGAAGCCTAACAATTCCCTTGCTCCGTAAATCATGGAATTTTTCTCCAATCCCCTCCACAATTACTACTCTGCTGTCATACTGTGTGTTGGCATGGAAGGCCACCAGTGCACCGCTTTCTCACCATTACGCCGTGATTTGTGTCCACACTGATTTGCACTATGCACAGTTACTTAACTTTTTATGCCATTGTGTAGCAACTCTTTCTCCTCTTCCCAGTAATTCTGCTTCCTCATGATTTAGGGTGATTTGGTGAGTAGAATCGGTGGATGAGAGTCATTCCGGCAGTAAGATACAGTGACTCAGCAAAATGAGGCAGGGCACTGTAAAAATGACCGATGACAAGATCTAATTGCGCACTTCGGCAATGTCAGAGAAGGGAGAAAGGAAGGAGGAGGGGAAAAGATAGGACAAATGATGAGAGACAAACTTTCTCATTCACAGCCCCATCCACACACCTCTCACCGCCCTGCCAATTATCATGTCTGTACCTCGCCTCCCTCCTTGCTCTCTCGGTGATTACCACCTTTCCGTGATCAGGTTGACAGGTGGACAGTGACCGTGGCTAGTTGCTCTCTTTCGCCAGGCAGCAGGTATGATAAGAATGAAGTTGACAAGCAACTTGTGTTCTACTGATAGTCACGGCAGATCTCAATGCTGTGTATTTTGACTAGCGAGTTTTATTAATGAGCTTTATTATGATGCACAGAAAATTGTTCATCCTGGAACTTGGCATTTTCAATTTAGTACGCAATCGTGAGTTTTTATCCACACCTAGCAAAGAATTCACTTTTTCTCAAATCTCATCAAACCCCTCTGTGATTGGTTGGTTTGACAGAAGGAGACTCGAATGTGATTGGCTAGATTGCCATTGCTGACTCACAAAGACTGCGATCAATTTGAGTAGTATTTAGTGTTGCATCGTGTCCACCTCTACCTTTCACTTTGTGTGAAACGAGTTCCACCTGGTTGTGGGCCGCTGGAATAAGAAAATGGCCCCAGAGGCAGGCGTCCAGCGTTACATGGAATGCGGAAGGTCTGTGTTTGTCTTCCTCTCTCCCCAAGTAGGAACGTTTCTGTGCTCACGAGATGTGTGCATTCCGATGGCCTGCGAGCTGAACGGACCACTCAACCCACACAGGCCACCCTCCAAACTGTCATACAGCAGTTTTACCAGCGGTTCGCCTCTTCCACCTTTGGCTTCACACCGGGCGAATGGAATCGGGTCTAGCCATAAAGGGTTAGTGGGGATCCGCTGTTAGTTTCTACCTGGAAAAAACACACGAGTAGGCATTGCACACACCCACACACATCGAGTGAAAATGTCAGGGCATTGAATAACCCGAGCCGGTGGTCATAACTTTGCCCCTCGTTTTATTCAGAGCACTCTGAGGTGTAAAATATGGTCTAGTGCACAAAAGGAATAAATTAGTAGATCGCAGGAAACATTTATTTAATGTGCATATTTGCGTGTCCGCACTTCCTATCCATAAATTAAAAGCATTTTTTCCTTAATAGTCTCCCGAACCTACCATCCTTTTTTTACATTTCGAAGGTATTTTTATTGAATAAAACTTGGTAACATAATTAAAGAATAAGAAAACCTTTATTAATGCACAAAAAGCTAAGTGTGAGAACGAGAAGCCCGCGCCAGAAAGTTGTCTATTAAAACAACACACTAAAAAGCCGAGTTTGCGGGCAGCGAATGAATTGAGATCTGTTTTGAGGTCAAATGATGTTTTTAATCTAGGATACGAGATGAGTCGAAGTCCATAGCAGAGTTCCAGTTCCCCACGAACCAACGGAGAGTTGAACAGAGCAGCGAAGCACCCTCCGCTTTGCATTCATTGCCTCGCGCCTTGATCATCACGATGTAAATCGTACTTTTAGTGAGTTAGCCGTCTTGGTCACCGAATTTGGCCCCAATTGGATGCTGCTGGACCCTATCGTTACGAAGTCCTGGACTTTCATGCTGCTTGGAGGAGAAGATGAAGTGGTAATTGATGCGATCAAAAGGAAGTCGAAAGCCTCTCAGCCTAACAGGAGGCAGCTTAATGAGGCTCAGGTTTAGCACCTAGTCGTTCACTTCATAGCTCCTTGGTCATGCATGACTGGATTCAATTTGGCTGGATAAGAGGTGGGGGAGGTATCGCGGGTCTGTTCGTTTTGCTTTCGTATTCAAGTAGCATTTTGACGTTTTTGCAGCTGGATTTTGCTCTTTCCGCACTCGTTAATGTCCTCTGGCACCTACTTCACTCTACGACGCCATCTTCGTTTCATCCCGCGTCCTACTTGACGTCGAGCAAAGTGGTGGCAACAATGCCTAGACAGAAGGACTGAGCAAATTCAATCAAGGCAGACAAAACGCCTCGAGCTGTGAAGCAAAAAAGCAAAGTTTTGGCATCGTGTTTTCATCCAACTGAGGCGGCGTTGACTTTCGACACTGCAGGTTTTTGGAGGCCTCAGCTCCACTTTCATTTCCCGACAACTCGTTGTCCGTTAAAAGTGATGACCGGAGGAGATCGCCTCCCTCTCCCTTTGGTTGTTCCGTGCAGGCGCTAAACCTCATTCTCCACTTTTAGAAGTGCCTTCACTGTTCTTTTGGCTACCTCCCCCCATGTCATCCTCGTTAAGATCAATCGGAGGGGATAGTGACCTGGCGGAGAAACTGTCGTGAGCTGTCTCAACGTCTACCCATTCAAAGGCCAAATATTTAAGTCCTCTTTCAAACTTATAACCAAAACATCGATGCTGCTTATCAACAACTTTTGTACGGCAATTATTTTTTTTGCATTCCTTTTTTGAAAGTAAGACGAGGATTAGAGGGAAGCAGTAGAGGACGGCCACCGTGGAGGGGAAGACTGCAATGGCTTGTTGAAGAATAACTACAAGCCTTCTTTTGTCTCCGTCTCCTGTCATTATGCTCTATCTTTGTTTAAGTACAACAATGAGGAAGTGTAGAGCTGCGATTTGGTGCAGGGATTTGCAATTTTAACTAGGCGCACTGATTGAAGCGGGTACTTTGGACATTGCAGGGCGTGTCACGGCCCCTAGAGGGAGTCTTCGTCTCGTGTTGCTGTTTCTCCAACAAGTAAGTTTTCTCAAACACCACAGAAGGTAAAATGAGAGGTGGATAGTTAACGCATAGGGAGACGGATTGGTAAATGCGTGCATGAAGGAACAGATTTGGCGTGGATGGACAATGGCTGGGTAAAAAACAGACGGGCATGGGACGAGTAGTTGGACCAACGGTCAGAGAATGGGTGAATTGGATGCGAGATGGACACAGAGATGGACACGAGATGGACAAATAGACGGATAAGTGAAGGACGATTGGTAGGTGGATCGATGGGCAAATGGATGGATGGATGAATTAGTGAATGGATGGATCGAAGGAGGGGTGAGTGGAGGGATAGACGGGCGAATGTTTCGACGAGTGAATGAGTAGATGAATGGGTGAACAGGTAAACGGATAGATGGGTTGATTGTGTGGAAGGGTGGGTGAATGGGTGAGTGCGTGGAGGGATCGAAGGATGAATGGGTGAAGAGATGGATAGACGTATGTGTTGATGTGTGAATGAATGGTTGGATGGGCGAATGGGTAGATGAATGGATGGTGGGCAGATGAATGGATGGATGAATAGGTGAGTATGAATGGGTCAATGGATGGGTGAATGATTTGATGAAACAGTGACTGGAGGATTGGATCGATTTATGGAAGGAAAGAAGGAAGAAAGGATGGATGGATGGATGGATGGATGGATGGACGGATGGATGGATGGATGGATGGATGGATGGATGGATGGATGGATGGATGGATGGATGGATGGATGGATGGATGGATGGATGGATGGATGGATGGATGGATGGATGGATGGATGGATGGATGGATGGATGGATGGATGGATGGATGGATGGATGGATGGATGGATGGATGGATGGATGGATGGATGGATGGATGGATGGATGGATGGATGGATGGATGGATGGATGGATGGATGGATGGATGGATGGATGGATGGATGGATGGATGGATGGATGGATGGATGGATGGATGGATGGATGGATGGATGGATGGATGGATGGATGGATGGATGGATGGATGGATGGATGGATGGATGGATGGATGGATGGATGGATGGATGGATGGATGGATGGATGGATGGATGGATGGATGGATGGATGGATGGATGGATGGATGGATGGATGGATGGATGGATGGATGGATGGATGGATGGATGGATGGATGGATGGATGGATGGATGGATGGATGGATGGATGGATGGATGGATGGATGGATGGATGGATGGATGGATGGATGGATGGATGGATGGATGGATGGATGGATGGATGGATGGATGGATGGATGGATGGATGGATGGATGGATGGATGGATGGATGTGAGTGGAGTGCAATGATGGACACCAATCTGTAGGATGGATGCAAAATCATGCAAGATGGATGGAAAACGGTGGGATGGAGTGATGCACACAGGACGTGTTGACACGTCAACACGACAATCATAAAATTGTTGCAATTTCTCAGTCTCTTCGAAATCAACTACACCCTCGCATCCAATCGCATCGTCCTTCAAGTCTCACCCCCCCCCTTTCCTTCAACAACTTTTAACCACAAAGTACAGCGCAATCCCAACCTTAATAGTTGTCTTTTTTTAGACAACTCCATACTTCTTTTATTTACACAAAAGGAAGCGGAAGTAGTCGCTATTCCCAAAATGTCAAGAACTTAAGGTAATTTCAGACCAATCTTAAGCTAGCATAGTTAAGTAAACTCGGAGCTTGGAGCAATTATAGCTTTGTCATGTCACATGGCCTGTCATTGAAAGCCCCCTATTAGGGCAAAATTTATGGACGCAAAGACAGTCAAACTGTCATCATCGTGACGTACTTAGCAGCAAAAAGGCCATCAGATCTGCCTTTTCGCCAAGGTTAGGAGAACGGACAACCAGGTTGAACGCTTGGAAGCCAGGAAGAAACCGCCTCGTTTAGCCTCCCCGTTGCGTGGCTATTACTGCTAACATTTTGAAACTCGCTCTCCTCCACCTCCCCTCCTCCCTCCCGATTGGCTGAGATCGAGCTAGTTGCACTTTAAAGGCCCCATTAATCACTGCGGCTCTATAATAGATGGGCGATTAGGAGGATGATCAGTTGACTCCGGCCAGTCGCGAAGTTCGCGCTTGGCGAGCTCTCTTCGCTGACTTAGTCATGCTGATCGATAATTACCTGTACTTCGGCCTGTTTACCAATTGATTATCAATAAAATCTGGGCCACACGTGCGCACAGCTCTGGTCTATATAAAGGACGGCTGTGGGCTAGCTCAGTGATAATCGGTGGGCCTAGTTAGGTAAGCTTGTGATGTCTCCGTCGCGTGTCACTCGTGTCGTGCCTTCATTCCCCCCCTCCCCTCCTTTTCATAGGTTTGGCGGAAATGTTAAGCCTCTAGATTTTTTAATCATATAGATGGCTGATATTGTTCTTCATGTACTTCTTGGTAGCGCAGTTGGTAACTCCGTTTAACTCTGATGGAAAATCATTTCGCCTGATTAACTTCCGTTTATTGCCCCCAAAACACCCGAGCAGAATGGGCAGTTGAAGTGAGCCTCCGTGGAAGCAGCAAAACTCTGCATCGCAACACTTCATAAAAATCTCAAATTAAGTAAAAAAAGGCAATCTTTTTAAGTGACAGATGTTGTTTTGTTTTATTAATTTGTTTATCTCAACGGCACAGAATAAAAAATGAGATATTTGCCTGGAGATACGAGCGGATGCTTTGTGTTAACCGCCTCAGTTATCAGAGGCAGCAAGCCCTCCAAACATCACCAAGAACATTAAACGGTCTTTTTTTCTCATATCCTTTATAAAGTATCCCACGAATAGGACCGGTATGGCCCTACACGTCTATTCGTTTCAATGGCACTCCGTCATTTAAATGGGCGTTATTTTAAGCCACCGGAGGTGTGCAGGAGGCATCACCTGGTCGTAGTTTTCACACACTGTAAACGCATGCAAAAGAGCACTTAGCGAATCACTTAATGCTCATTTTGTTCCATTTCCAGCTGTTCCAGGCCGTCGGACGGGTGCAGAAGCGACTACAGTCAACCCTTAGATGTGAGTCTTCCCGCCATTGCCCACTATGGGGTAAAGCCTCACTAGGCCAAAGGAAAGGGGATAATCGTTTTTCTCATCATCAATTTGGCGCCTTCAGTTCCCACTAAAGGTGGAGTGAAACACATCGGTGTGAACCACTGGCAGTGCCGCCATGATGGAGATACGAATCGCGTAAGCCCCACTCCTTGTTCGCTCTTTTTGCACCCAGTTAAATGTCAAGCTAATTGGGGGTTGAGGATGAAGGGATAAAAGAATTCCTTTTTTAACCTTTTGAATCTTAATTGCATAAGCAACGCGATTCTAATGATGATGTACCTAATAATATTTTTACTAAAAAACTTTGTATCACAGACACTTCAAAAAATGGAATGCAGTATTCTTATTCAAGGTGAAGAATGAGCTAGGTGTGGGTATTTTGCATGTAGCGTGGGCAGATTCATCGTCTTTTTCTACCAGCCAGGTAGTATCAGCAGATGTAATCGTTAACTAGATCAACTTCTTTCCCTTAAGCAGATAATAAATAACGCAAAATGGCATTCTCAATCTGGTTTGCAAGAGTGACGACTTTATTGTGTACCAAAAGGGTGGAGAAAGTGGATTGCCGGCGGCTCATGCTTGGTACAATTGTCTGCACAACAAAGGCGAAATCAACTGAGTCAGTAGTTGCCTATTGCAATGGTCTTTTCCACTTTGGCATTTGGCATTGACACAACTCCCTTGAGGAGCGCAATACCCTTACTGCCTCTTTTAAATGCGTGACATAGTGGCGCTCTGCTTGTGTCGTTTGTGTCACTAACATGCCATTCTCCTCATATCTTTTCTTAGGGAGGGTGATTGAGCATGGTGAAGGCATTTGGCACTTGTTTAGTGTGCACCTGACCACCGAGCCAACTCTTCCTCACCCCTTGGGACGGGCTTTCCCCTCAGCAACATAGTTGGTGGCCCAAGTCTACTCCTACTCAGACAGTTTGAAAGTCTTTAATAAAACTTCGTTTAAGGCAAGAAGCTTTAGCGTCACAATTTTTAAAGGGCTATAAAACTAAGAGGCTTTTTGTAAAGGAAAAGCTTCCCCATATTGTTTAAGTGGATGCTAAGAAGCTATTTTAGACATTAGGCAACTAAAAGGGAAGCTTGAGCTGACTTTATTGCTGTTAGTTACAAGGGCTCGTCAAAACACTTCAACAACACTTGTAGACGCAGACACCGACACACTTACTCCTTATTCGTAAACGGTTTCCCACTCCGCCCGACGTACATAGGTTGTGTTTTACATACAGGGTGATAAGAGAACGTCTTGGCGGGCACCAACCGGGTAGAAGCCGTTTGAGTTAGGTCGGCTACCAGGGCTACTGATCCTCCCCGTGGCCAAAGGTCTCATCGCTAGCCACATTTTACTTCCAAGGCATTGCTTCATTCTCACAATTTCATGCCTTAACTTATTACTATAGGTCTGCCTCTGCTTAATTTTGGTTTGCTATCCCAATCACCTTCCATCCTTCTCATTTGAATGCGAGGGAAGAATGGCATTAGCAATTCATTATCGTTGAACAAGCAAAACGTTTGACTTACTCTCTGACTAAATGAAGGTGATCACTGTGACTTGAGCTCTTTTTGATAAAATGCATATTAAATCAAAGGGGTACCAGCAGAAGACCTTTTAATTATCCCCCAACCCCAGAGGCAGATCTTATCGTTTGGACAAATGTATGGATTCATAATTTCACTTTGGCTCCCAAAAGGAGGACAGACAATAAGTAATCACTTGTGTAGCCTTTTATGCACAATGTAGTGCATTGAGATGTCCCCAACCCTCTATTTCAAGCCGATTGTTGAGGGTAGTGGTGGAATTGTAGCCATGCCACACCACATTGCCACCGTTAATCAGCCCTCCAACGCCACATTGAAGTGTACATTTTGGCGGCTAGTATGTGCTTTCCCCCTACAAGTCCGGGAATTAGGTTTTGATTTGGAGCCCATAGACCCTACCAACAACACTATGAGGGGCGTGTGTGTGTGTGTGTGTGTGCATGTGTTGACAGTTGGTCGTTGTAAGGCCATCGTCAAAAATGGCCAGATCAAAGCGCCTTATGGAGAGGAGGGTAACTTCTGCCCATAACATTGTGTAGCTATGCGAGGCTTCCCTTCTGTGTTGCCTATCATTATGTACCCTACGCCTAGGCAAATACTACTGCGGTGATTGCAAAGTCCATTCATCCATTTTTCATGAATACGGGAAGACCATGATGCATCTTGCAGTGATTTCAGTGGATCCCGAGTTATGGTCCCTTCTGCGGGTCCACCTCGGAGAAATGCACTGGCCAAGCACCGCTCTCCGCCTGGTCAAGTGTCAACAGCAGGCACAGTGCCAAATGCCACTCGTCCCACTCGTGGCGACAATTGCCATTACAAAAAACCCTATTTGGAGGGAACGAGTGCACCAAATTTGAATTAGGTATTTATTTTCTTTAAAATGGCATGCTTTTTAAGGTGACCTTTTTTTCTCCATTCTTACAAGACACAATGTTGGCTACGCTTACCGAGCATTGCAAGGTAATTGCTACCACCAAAAGAGGAAGGGGGCGATTAGGAGGCATTTTGTCACGAAAAAAGGGGACTAACAATCCTCCAAGGTTGGTGGTAATGCAAGGCCTGTGTTCTACAGTCCTTCTGTACTTTTCGTATGAAGTTACTTTTATTAAAAATCGAGGCTTCGAATAAAGTAGAGAACGGGAGCGCAATGCGATAAATGCTTTAAATTTAGTAGAATTTTCAAAGCATTTGGTTTGCCATCTTTGTGAAATGGGACATCCATTGTAGCGTCCTGAGTCTGTGCTTGTTGGAAGAGGTCATCGTGGTATGGCAGAAGGACTGAGAGGTTACCTTTACATCTCGGAGGTCATTCCACTGTGCGCGGGACTGTAATCTGCGTAGAAATTGGCGGCCCAACTCGGTGCTCCATTTGACTAGCAACTGCAACGTCAGTAATAGTCTCAATTGGTTTTGCCCTGTTTAAGAGCTGCATCTCGCTACTCCAACGAAAATTGTAAGAATGCTTCCCTAAAAGTAGAGATCGTTAAAAAAGGCCAGCCTTTTGTGCTTATTTACTCTTTACACTTTTTTCCACGTCAATGCTGTTCAGCCAAGCATCATCCAAGTTTCATTCTAACAATAGGGGAGGTAAAATGAGCAGTGTCGTGTGCCAGCATAATTGACACCTCCATTCAGGTCAAACACAGTGGACAGCTCTACAAAAAACATATTCAGATGTTTTGCACTTTTTTTTCGCTGATTTTTCACTTTTTCTGTCTGCATTTTAAGGCTTGTGATAGCAGTAGTTGTTGTTGTCCTTTAACAGTAGGCTGGCTAAAAGTACATCACTGCCGTGCAGAAGGTTCGAGGGATGGGCGGCGTGGCCTAAGAGCCATCCCGCCCATCGGAAGTGTCCAACGTCCGGAAATTCAAGTACTAGAATAGACTTATAGACACACAACCTGCCAAAACGCTTTTTCACAACGCGTGAATGAGGAGAAAAGAACTCTGTCCCATAAGACATGTATCTTGCATGCATATTGAGTAATGGTTTTAGCATAATCTTGGCTATTCTGTTGCTGGACCACTTAAAAGACATATCATCATGGTTTTTACCAGGGTACTAGCAAAACATTTTGTGCATATGCAGGCATGTCAGGTCTGAGTAGAGCCTAAACCTTCCAGTTACTACGACTCTTAGGCTAGTTGCAAAGATTTGAGTTGGACTTGATTTCAAGGTTGAGAAGGCTCCTCGACGCATGAAGTAGGGGCGAGGCAGCAGACTAACACGCCGCCATCAACAAGTGGTTCTGATGACAAACTAATCCGGTGTAGGGAGGCACATAACACTCAGGAGGGTCCTCCACTCCCACTTATGCAGACAATTGATTAAATACAATGTTTACGACCACCTCCAACTGGAAGACAGACCGATTCATCTCACTCATGCGGATTAACAGGTGGCAATAAGCCTCAGGCGCAATCAGTTTGGTTAGCGAAGCCTCATATCACGCCATTAGGGGATTGTGTCACGCAGTCCGGCTTGTTTGCCCATTGACTGACAAACAGGCAAACAACAAGCACATAACCATTAACCACCAAATGATTCACTTCAAGGCGATCAAATCTAGTGGCATAGAATTACTTCCTTACTTGGAATCAATGGCAAGAAAGCATTGTTTTGCAACACAAAGTAACTCGTGCGAAAAGACGTCATTACCGTCCTATAGGACACGCAGAGTCGAAGGGGACACGACAGAGAGGGGAGAGAGGAGAATCCTGTCCCCTTAGCCCTCCTTATCCCATTCATCATTTCCTTAGTCTTTATCACCCCTTTGCATCTCTCAATTACACACGAGGCAGACGAGGCTGACTGGCTAAGAGGGTTTCTAATTTGTTTCTTGCGACAAAGTGTTAAATAAGAGAGGGAATTGCAAACCTGTGTCTGGTTGACGACGATTAGTGCTCGTAAAATGCCTTGAGCGACTTTATATCTTGGATGGTTTTAATTAAAACATCTTTATCAACACAGTTCATTGCCTTAGATAAAATCAGTAGTCAACGCGGTCACCATAAAACTAGGCGACAGCCGCATCGCATAGGCGTAAAGTTTGCGTTGCACAAACCATGATTTGCGGTCCTTTTTTTGGCGATATCACTTCCTTCCAACTCTTTCGTGAGGGGAAACTTTCCTGTGAGAGGAAACTTTCTTCCCCATCTTCGACTAGTGCGGTTGATTTTGGAGGACGAGACGGGCAGCAGAACTGTTAAACCTACTTCGGCTTCTAAGCTGCAATGATGCAATGAGTGAATAAGTAGTCTGAAAAGCTTATTGTCATGTGGATGGGACCTAATTTGCTTGGTTTTCAACACAGCATGTCTTTCCCCCTTCATGTGGGCGTAAACCGGTTGATTTGTCATGCAGTATTAATTTTATAGTCCCTTTTTTGCACAATTTGGCGATCATCTCCTGGTGTTTTTATTGGCACAAATGCAGTATTCTGGGGAGGATACTTCTGTGTGTGGTGCATCCCAAATTTGAGGTAGTGCATAAGCAGGATGACAGTCCATCCAACATGTCTGAAGTGTTTAAATGACGTGATGAAAGGCGATGATAAGCATGCTGATGCCGTGCCTGCGACTCCGCGTGGGTGGGACGTATCTGCCTAGATCTCACCACGGTTCTTCTTCCATAAACGACCTTGGTTATCATACACTATTAGCGGTAGTTTGGTGTGGAGATCCCTCCCCGAGCTTGTTGTGAGCCTTTGCCTGAGTAATTCATTAACAGGACTATTTTCGAATGGCTGTTTGTGGCGTTGCACTATCACGCCTTCCCCTCATGCTCACAGCCAAGTGACACGTGTCTGAGAAAAGATTCGTATTATGTGGGCTTGGCATGGCGGAGTACCGGTGGATCCACGGGATGTGGAGAGAGTGCCATTTGTAACGCCCCAACTCCCCACAGCAGAGTATTCCATCAACTCATGGGAATGCTCACGAAAAAAACGACGCATCTCTCCTCATTCTGACCCTTTTTGATTGGGCTTTAAATCCCAAGACGAGTTTATGATTTCTAGGGAACAATGGTAGTACTGTCTCCAATTTTGGTGCAAGAGGAGTTGGAATATCTGCAACCATGCTAATTTAAAGGTGACATTTGGATTTTCAGATCATGTACACACACACACACACACAAAGTCTCCATGGTGTTGTTTAAGTGCGCACTAAGAGGACGTTGTTTGAAGTTTTTATGCGAATTCCTCACTTCTCTTTAAGTACAGTCAAATGTACTTTTGCAGTGTTGTTCTCAATTCTTTGAAATAATTTTTACATGCTAAAAGGGCATTTGGTGAGAAAATTAGCAAATGTTAGTAACTTCACAAAGTCGAGAAGTGTCGCCTCCTATCGCCTCGTCCTCCGCCCCTCCTCCCCAGTCCGGTCATTTGTAGGAGTCGCCGTCTCGCGGTGGCGTTTTGACGTGGTCTCCAAGGCGGCGTGGCATGTCACAACAGTGCAGCCTTCCTAAAGCTTTTCTCAATTTGTCAGAAAGTATTCTTCGCCTGGCAGTGTTTGACTTAGACAAAAAAGCGTCCACTTTCAAATCGCTTGTTGAGTTTTGCTTAAGTGGATCGAATGGTACGATATGATCTAGGAGGGGAGATAAAACCGCATGCCTACAAGTAAATCGTGCGAATCTTGTAAGGGGAAAGATTTACAGCCTTGCCGAAACAAAAGAACGGCATCCCGACGGTTCGCTTTGTTGTATTCCTCTGTGCCAGCATAAGTGCATGCCGCAGCAGCTGCTTCGTCCCCACGGGATAAAAAGAGCATCTTTGCGCCCCAGGCTGCACAAATCCGCCTGCCAGATCCTCACATACATCTTGCAGCCTTCCGTCTATCGTTAAACTTTTACCCCAATAAGTATGAGCAGAGGATAGCGAATTTTATGTCCTTTCGGAGGTGGAGAGGAGTTTCGGTCCACTTCGCATCCGGGGGGAGAAGTAGAGCAAACCACCAAGCAACAAAAGCTATTCCGATTCGATTACTATGGTTAGCATTACGCCAGTGCGTCGTGCTACAAGAGTCAGAGTTGACAATGCGATTCTCTCTCCCTCAATTCAACTGCCCTTATCTTTTGGGTCTCAAGAGGGCTACAAAGTGTAGCCAAATGAAATGGTGGTCGTTGAGCGCTTCAACGTCATCGAGATTTATTGACAAATCCATAAAACAAAATAAGCTGTAATGCCGAAGAGCTTGAACTATGCTCTGCGCCCAGGTGCTCCCGGAAGTTGGAAAAGATCAAAAAACGCATAGCGGAGGGGCTGAGAAGCTCAAAAGCCATGTCAATAAGTGGAACTGCAGTCTGGAGACCCCACTGCGCCGTGTAATTAAAGGCCGGAGTTGAACAAACAAAAACCAAACAAGGCATGTCAGCATGAATGCGACAAAGCATTTAATGGTACAACGAACGCTCTCTCCTTCCACTCAACCACTTCGGCGTTTTTCACTTTGCCACAGACTACGCAGAATGCGGTTATTAGTAAGCCGACAACCTTCAAGCGGAATAAGAATGAAATTCTCACCAGTGAGATTACCAACTGTCGCAGGAAGTGAGAGCCAAACTTCCTCAGCAATCAGGCGACACAGACGTGGCACAAAGAGAAATGTCAGCCACTTGGAATTGTGCACCGCCTTGTTGATGCTGTCGCCGCCTAGTCCGACACGGGCGTCGGACAGAGCAGCTTCCCCCTTTATGCCCGTGCCTGGACATCACGCCCACGGTTTCACTTGAACGTCATTGGGTGATCAATTAACCTCACAAAGTGGACATTTATGTCGAAGCAATAAAAAGGAATAATTGACAAACACGCATAAAAATTGTCTTTTATTTGTGTGCACTATTGCAGCAAAGTGCACTGGTCCCGGGCATTGGCGATGTGAGCTGAGATTGTTGGCGCTTGAGGGAATGGATGCAATGCTCCAAGAAGGCCTCTTTTTGTCTTTCAGACTCTCTTCCTTTTGGAGTCAAAATGAAGCGGTAAGGGATTCAAGATATTGCTTTTACTCCTTTCCATCGGTTTCACTATATTGCGTTGAAGGCTGCCTTGAAAAAGACTGGACGATTCCCCTCTTCGTTATGGAGGTGAACGAGGAGAATGCTTCGGCAGGACACTTTTGAGAGACCAAACAAGTGTCAAGAGGACGACTCTTCGAGGTTGATGAAAGAGTTGCCAATAAACATCTTGCTTTTGACTCTCTCTGCTACCAGGAGTGACGACTTGTCCGTCAGAACTGGAGCTCTACCGCCTCGATCTCTTGTCAAGCAACTCAATGTCAATCATCTAAAGGTGATACTCAAATCCGTTCAACTTTTTTTGCACCAAAGTAATCACTCTGAAATTAATTTAAAGTGGGAGAAATGCATTTTGGGGAGGGAAGTTGCAATCCATGGAACTTGTGCACTTCACAAAGGCTATCACCAACTACTGTCAAAGCACCCAACGCAGACAACTGGCAGCCTTAGCCACAAAGTCGTTAGGTTGACACCGAGAATGGTGTCGGTGCTTACCGGTTCTGTCATCAATCCACAGCATAGCAACCATTCCTGTGACCTGCCAGAGAGTAAAGCACCCAAGTCTTGACGTCAAAATAACAATTCGATAATGGTGAACACACTTTGCAATTTACAACTTCCATCTCGAACCTGGAAATAGGACAATCCTTCCAAATCCACCCTTCTTGAGAGTTTGTTGGAGTGTGAAGCATGATTCGGTAACAACGCTGTTCAATTCGAATTTCACCTTTATTGCCGAGATAATCAGAAAACACATACGCACGTACACACACATACACGCGTTCACAGACAAGCATGTAAAATTTGCAAATCCTGAGGGTGTTCAAGTGAAAGAGAAGCTCGTGTGCAAGGGTGTCACTATCACAGACGGAGAGATGGGGAGAGGAAGGGAGGAAGAGAATGAAATTGTCACCGCGCAATCACCGAGAGTTCGTCTTCAGCACCTCCTCCGACGGCCACGCCTTTAAAATGTTGGAGGCGGTCACCCGAACCATGGGTCCCACCTCCCCATTGATGTGGGAATTGGAGGAGCTGATGCTTTGCAGTTCACCCTCCTTCTGCCGGCAGGGATCGTAACGATCAAGGAACTGGTTGAGGGTCAGCCACCCACCCCCCACACGCACCATTACGTGGGAGTGGAATCGGCGCAGATAGTATATCCTTGAGCCCATCTGGTAGCGACCCTCATCCAGACGAATCAACCGGTTTCGAGCACAGCAAGTGCAGTGAGCTGTTTGTTTTCGAACCTGCAAGAAGAAAACAACTGACGTTAGTTATCACGGGGATGTCTCAAACTAAGCTCGTCTACCAAAATGCAAGTTCTTAAACTACTAACACAACCATTTGACGTAGAAGGACTTTCCAAGTTACTCCAATTCAAATGGATGAGATCGACAGTTAAAGGAGGGAGCCGCTTCCTCTAAATCAAAGTTCTGTCCCCAGAAAGCAGATAATTTAGCCCCAGTCCCTATTCCCCAACCGTTAAAACTGTTTCGCCAAAAATAGGGGGAGGGGAGCAACGCACAAACTGAACGAGACAGCGTCGTTTTGCATGCATGCCCAGATTATAAAAAGAAAGCTTCTTCACGAAACCTCGGGTGAGAAATTGCCCCAAGGGCAGGTAGAACGCCGTCACAGACTTAATTATTTGGTCTTCAAACAAACGTGTGAACGTGCTTTTATGGCACAGTCGCACTCTCGAAAGGCGCGTGAGATCGTAGTGGAGGAGAAACGTAAAACAACAAAAAAATCACTTTTTTTACTGTAATGAAAATTCAGTCAGCAGACAAACAAGCTGAAAATGGCACGATCTGCAGTGTACAAGCCCCTTTCCCCACCCTCCCTCCTTCCCCCCGCGTGCCCTACCTTCCCGATTGATGGAGATTTAAATAAACGGCTTCATCGACAATAGCGACACGTCCGATCGGAGCAGTGTCGTTAACATCCTCAAAGCCCTGATAGGACAGCTCAATAGGGCTACGGAGGGGTAAAGAACAATGGCAGCATTATAACCTCGAGCAACTGCTTCACACGATGTGGAATGGGAGGAGGTGACAATCGATTTGTTGTCATCGTGATGGTAATAAATTGGAGTAAATTTTGCTTAGCTTTTGAACATCTTCCAAAACGACTCAGACGTGATGAAGACCGTCAGAGGTACACCGACACCTCTGATGCCCCAGTGCTTCAAAATGACACATATCGGATTGACCAACAGAATTTGAACTTATAATTCCAAAAGTGATTAGCAAGTAGTCGTTTCAAGCCCAACTGAACAAGACCACATTTGCAACACGTTTGAGCGATGCTGATAGCCCAACTGAAGTACAGACAGCTTATTGGTTCCTTTGCCCATTTCATTCCCCCCTTCGCGCCCCGGGTGCAACGTCAGGCTCGGAGGAAGGGGCAGTAATGCTGGCCGAGGAATCAGCTAGGCATGGACCGCCCCCTAGTTGCACGACGAAACATTAACTAATTACGATCTCAACAAATGAGGTTAGGGGAGTGGAAGTATTGGTAACAGTGATCTTATAGGGTATCCCTTTTAGAGCTATCAACTAAAGTGACCAGCTGTTGTAAGCATTTCCACGCAAGGCACCGACAGGAGGCTCCGGGCTGGAGAGAACAGCGTCTATTCCACAGTTTTGAACCAACTTGCAATCCACTCCAACGGGTAAATGGCAAAAAAGTGGCTGGAAAACTCATTCAAATCCAGCGTCAGAGGCGGTTCTTGTCTAACCTGCCTTCCACCTTACCACACGCGATCTGGGGGCTTTCAAAAGTTGCGGGATTCGGCCTGTTTGCCAAATGTACCTGCACGGTGCAGGTGTCGTGACTCTTACCGACGTGAATAAATTGGGACAACAAGAGAGGGAGCAATTTCACCACATTTTGGTCACACTTAAATCACTTCATGCCGACTGACCGACTGGATGGCTAAAATGCTTTTATAATGAAAGGCCAATAGAAAGGCCCTGAGAGGACAGGCTGAAATTGACTTGACAAAAAATCTAACGCCAAGGGGATAGCCAAATAGCAAAAACCTCAAGGGTGAGCGCGACTCCGAGAGCATAACTATTTTGTTACGCTTTGTAGGAGCAGGCAAGGTATGAAGAGCGGAGTGGAGGGCGTCACAAATATGTGACGCGTGATCACGTTTAGTTGATGATAGCCAGTGTAAACAAACATTGGGGAAGTTGAAGACAATGGAATTATTAGTCACACTTTAATTAGAAGTTAAATCGGTCAGTTCAGCGGCATTTTGATGCGATTGGGCATATTCGAGGCGACGATCCAAGTCGGACAATCTCACATCACCCTAAAATGGGGCTAACAATTGAGTACTTCTTTTCCTCCTTCACAGGAACTCATCAAGACGTCTGAAGGGCTCGCCGCGCCCACCTATACACCTTTTTTCGTTTACTAAAGTTGAGTTCACATTGCTGCTTTCGCCCGATCCACTTTCCGCCCTTCTCATCACTACTACGAGGGTCACAACTCCGTCCCCTTCTCCTTTCCTTCCCTTTTCTGAAAAGGAATGATCGCCATCCCATGCAAGCCAGTCTCTCGGTACTAGCGATGCCATTTTTCGCGTTTTCCAATGGTCCCGCCAAATTCGATTTTTCACTCCATTTCGTGCATTTTTCGACCACCTGGTTGGTGAATGACTATTGAGCGGGCTGCGTTTACTGACATACACTATCATCGCAATCTTGACAGAAGAACGCAATGCTTTTGCTTCCCACCAGCGTTTTGAAAAGCTTCAGAGCTGATGGCAGGATGGCGGATGTTGATGACGATCTGGAAGCAGCCGGTGCATGTCTACCCATAGTGGGAAAACTCTACTCACTCCACCAGTTTTCGCCTCCCCCTTCACCAGCAATCAACGACTGAACAAGACCTTGGAGACGCTTACTAGACCCCTCACTATGAACCATTGCCAAGCGATGAATACCAATTCTTCCGATCGAAGTCAGTCTAAAAACTGTTGAATAAACTGCAAAGATGTTTAGCAAAAGGAGTGACAACTCAACGACACTCAGCGGTAATTAGTAAAGCTTCGACTCCTGCCGACTGGAATCAGACGGCCAAAGGAGACAAAAAGGAGAAAAAAGGAGTAGACCAAATAAAAGGTGATTCAATTCAAGTTCTATGTCCCCAAGCAAATGACGTTGGGTGCTATGAGGCCCGCTATCAGTCAAGGTTTAGGGTCGAAAGAGTGCCACAAGTGTGAGGGAACACGAGAGCCTATTAACAACAAAGGAGAGATAACTGAACTCCCCATCAGAAGGTGGATGTGACAGTGCCTCGAGGACAAATTAAAGAAGCCAAAAAAGCCCTATCTGGAGAGAGAGGAGTAAATACCACCACCAAAACCACTAAGTGGAATTAGGCGATGAAAGGAGCTATTTACAGCCCCGAGAGGGACGGGAAATAAAAAGGGGTTTAGCGAGGGATTTAGTCTAACGAATGTCTACAATCAAGGGCTGAAAAAAGAAAACAAAACCAAGCTACAACGTTTGGTTCAATTATGGACGAAAAATTACAGCTGTTGGTTTAAAAGAGGTTAGAACAGGGAGGCAACTCACCTCAGCTGCTAGATCCGAGCACGAGGAGGAGTGACTGGCAAAACCGGAGGAGAGTTTCGACGAGGAGGCGGCAGAATGCGGTGGTTGAGACTTTGTCGTTGCTGTCCGGCTCACCTGATTCCGATCCGCCAATGGGGTCCGCACCTGGCTGCGAGATCGCATCTGCTGATTGGCTGGAGTTGTGTTATTAGTAGTGGCCGTGGACTTGGTCGCATCCTGCGCCTTCATCGGACGCCCTGAAAAGGGGCAGAAGAGAAGAAGGAGTTAAAACATTCAACCAGCCAGACCTTACTGCATCTATGGAGCCGTTCAAATGTACGCAAATCCGAAAGTGAATGAAGCTGTACTTTACCGACTCGGAGGATCTACTGAAGAGATGGCACAGATCGTGTCCGTCATCTGTCAGGCGCCCAATTGTCAAACTATGCCGTAACGATGCATCTAGCAAGAGCCGTCCAAAACTATTTGCCCTTTACATCTTGTTTCCCTTGGTCATCACTAGACAGCTTTCTTCGTGGACGCCTTTGGAACATTTAATATGGATTTGGAACCGATGTCTGGGCCAGTGGGCACAATGTTGGTGTAGATTTCTCGATCAACCTACTGCACATCTCCAATGGCAGTGGCCTCACACAATGATTGTCAAGCTTCTGTGGCAGCCAGCCGACAAACCAGGATCCTAACCGCATTCAAAGCACTATGGCAGCCAAAAAAAACATAAAACAACAGGCCTAAATATGCGCTTTTGAGATAAGAAACGACTTTTCAAAGGCGCATATGAACAGATTATTAGGCAGCCCAATTGGACTTAGCAAATGACCAACGCATGGAACCGAGTGACTTGGAAACTTTGGCTAGTTAAAGTATCGCCCCACAGGTAAAGTTAAACTCCACCCCTAGGGCCTGTCAACTTTCCACGCCCACCGATTTCAAAAAGTCCAAACCACCAAGGTGGCATAATGGTCCCTTGATGAATGGCCTTGGCCCACGCAGAGAACATGGCATTTTGGACACCCTCAACGCTTTCATGCCCCCCCTCCCCGCCTCCCCTCTCAGTTCCAACGAGGCGCTGCACACATTGCGCCTTTTCTCCTCTGATTAATCAGAGATGCGTTAACTTGGTAGTTGGCAGTGCGTGTCGTGTCTACCAACAACGCGATCTTTTTGCTTTGGACAGGGAAAAAGGCGAAAATGTATTTGAGGCGGGAGGATAGGCTCTGAGATCCCAGGGAAAGCATTTCACGCACGTATCGTGGTAGCGCCTTTAAGACCACACGGCCGCAATCTCCGCTTCGTACCTCCTCGTCGATCCACAGGTCTCTTAGGCATGAAACTGACCATTTCATTGACTTAACAAGGAGCAAGCTTCACCAGTGGGCAAAATACTAGTCCCTAGACGGGAAATAAGATGCAGCGATTGAATGGGCCAGAGCCTACAGCCCTCCTTTCACAGCGCACTTCATCCATTCCACTGTCAACCCAGTTGGAGGTAAGTCGACTGTAAATATTTAATGACAACTAACATCTTTTCTTTTTTCTTTTTGGCATAGTGTCAACTCCCTCGCACCAATCCCACCTAACACAAGTCCGGAAACAGCCCCATGGAAAGGGGCACCACACGAAGACGACAAATTCCATTCCACGTTTAACACTATGCCAATAACAAATGGAAAAGAAAATGGGACCGACTAATTTGGCGGAGAAATATTAACTGGAAGGGAAGGGAAGTCTGTCGGTCCATGGGGAAATTTCAACTGGACGGGGGAGGTACTTAATCCCACCGCGCGTCCCCAATTTACCAGAATTAATTAAACAAATGACTTACATCCCCAAAGCAACCGACAGAATAAGGCCTCCGCCACTCCAAGGACGGGAGGAAACAAATGTCTGGTGGTGCTTGAACTTTCCACCTCCATCCAGACAACTGGATTGCTGTTTTACATGCCTGTTTTGAAAATACCAGGCGCCGAGAGTCCGACAACTTGCCCACCCGCCTTGTTAGGAGGCATACCGAGTGAGGCAGGCAGACCAAATAATACCTACTAATCTGCGGTGTCTGCTAACAGCGCAGTTAGTATTTGAAAAGATAAATAGTCTACCCGAGCCCTCAATCCTTTTTTTCAATCAGATCGAGCCACATTGCTAGACTTATCTCTGAAAAGCAGCACCAACGCACGACAGCATCGGCGGCAAGGAGTGAAATAAAAAGAAAAGACTAATTTAATTATACGGTGTCACCAATCCCTCTGTTAAACAATCAAATTAATGCAAGCACACAGACAAACCTCTTTGAGTGGTCCCATCACAGCCCTCTCTCGTGTTCCTTCTCTTGGCCTGTGATTTTCCCAATTCTCGCAGATCTGCAGCTGAAGTAGAACGCTTGACAACGTCAACACGACTGTTGGTGCCAACGTTACTCCTTGGAAGGGGGGATGCCTTTTTGACTCCTCGAGGCTTCACTCTGGGTGTCGTCTGCGAGGCCTTGAGCGGTGGCAGAGTAGCTGTTCGGTTAGGTTTGTTTAAAGCATCACCACTATCGCCGATGTCAACGAAGACAGTGACTGTGTTTGCATTGTTGTTGGTGGACTTCTTCCCCGCAGACACGCCTCGTGATGAGTTTTTCACCTTTGCCTGACAGGATGCATCAGCTGAGTGTTGAAAAAGAGCTACTTTAAAATATAAGTAGAAATTTGTCCCTGTATCATGTAATAAGAGTAGGGTCGAAAATAAGTCCGCAACGGCTTTATTAAAAAACAAGTGATTTATTAACCTACTAGATTATGGCAATGAGACTCACTTGCATCTGACATTAATGTGGTGTTGGTAGCAGTAGTGGAAGTGCTATCCAAGCCCATTCGTTCCACTAGAGTGGAAGAATCTGTTCTTCCCGCATCCAACGATTTGTCCTCTTTATTCTCCTCGCCCGCCTCAGTTGAAACATCCACCAAGACCTCCACTGCGGTTGTACCAACCGTGTTCGCGGAGCAGTACCGAATCACAGGCTCTGTGTTAGTCGAAGCGATGCTGGAATCGTAGAAGTCATTGTCAGATGAAGGAGAGGAGAGTGAGGAGGAAGCGAAGCCAGGCGAGTGGGAAGGGCTAGTGACAACCGAGGTCATGTTGAATTTCCTCTCAGCCACACGAGATGCATAGACACCGGCATCCACTTTGGTGCGCTCCTCCGCCATTGTTCCAACTGAGGATGACGCCGCTGCGGCAGCATCGGCGGCCTCCAGCGCCTCAATCTCACGCTCCATGCGCACTAATTCAGGCAATTCAGCTAGTCCAAATCGACTGGCTAGACGAGCCAGATCCATTAGGGTGAGAAGAACATTCTTTTCCTCGGTCCGGTTCACTGGAAGGGTAAATTAAAGGCTTAAAATTCAGTAAGTCCCCCTCAGAGACAATCAAAAGTGCCTCAAGGTCTAGGTAAATCAACTCCACACTGGTTCCATTGACAGTCGTATTGCTTCTCGATTAAAAAGTAGATCCGCATGACTGAGTTTGGGTGATGGATTTTTGAGTGTGTCAAGCCACGGGTCCCCGAGAACGAAGCCATAATGGAGGAACTGGTGAACTGAAGGTGAAAGCCATGGAACCAATTGCCACAAACTAAGCACCAGTTCATTAAATTATCTTCCTCTCATCCTTATCTTGCCCCTTACCCTCCAACCAATGAGAATTCAAGAAGATTAAATTCTTACCTATTAGAACCTCTTCAGAATGGAAAACTGCAAGCATCTTACGCCGCAAAATACCAATCAGATTATCAAGACTTGCACTTATTGACCCAGTGCAAGGCGTAAATCAAATTGTAATGAGGTGTCAGAAACTGCTGTCCTGCCAGGACCGTCAATATTAATTAAAACAACGCTGCCTATCAGCATTGTCATTGACCTCAAACACCTGCCACGTGCTTTGAGTGATAATGAACTTAACTGAGTTAAGCAAGATAAATTTTGGGACCGGGAGGTTGCTCTGACCTTGAACACAGAAACTCGAAGCGTGATTGGTTCGCCCCAGCCACCATTGGTTATAGGGCGTACCGATTAAAGTGCTCGGATTATTTTTCACCAAACCTCACGCAGAAGGCCAATTATGGATCACGAGCAAATCCAAAAGGTGGTACACTCACACCAAAGGGGAGGGAGGAGAAAAGAGCACTTAATAGTACTTTAACCTGCATAAAAGCGGGTACAAAGGACCGCCCAATTAGTGCACGTCCTCATTATGTCCATCAAATGGCTTGACAACAGCAAAATTGACTACGCGTAGTTAATAAGCTAGTTAAAAAATAGAGGCTTCAGTGATAATTACGAAGAGCTAGCTGCATGGTAACTGGCCAGTTTATCGGTGATATAACTTCCTACTCGCCGTCAGCAAGAACACGAAAAAAGCGCTTTGGCCTCTGACTCCGAGAAGAAAAGGATATTAAGAAGGACACAAAGAATCGTGGAGTCCGAAGCAAAGCTATCCTTTCTATTTGCCACCGAAAGTCGTTCAGCCGGTTCTGGTGAATAAAAGAAAACAGTCAGTGGGAAAGTGACGAAGTGGTACGTTTGGACCCCCCAATCGTTTGGTCATGCGATGGGCAGTTTGCGGATCTAATAGTCCTGCCTGGTTCTACAGCAATGCGCCTTGTGCATCCTTGAGTTGTAACGCACCACTTGAGGTAGGCAGATCACAGATGCAATTGTTTATTTGCCACAAGTGAATAATTGAGCCTAGGGTGCACCGCATACACACACACACACGCAAAGACACACTAAAAAAGCTTACACTTCTTTGGGTCAGATGTGCCTTAGAGGTGTGACGTGAGCATCGAATGGATCATTCAGTCAACTAGTCAGTCAAACGCTGCTTTTAATCGGCGCATTACCCTAACCTAGGCGCCTGGGAGCGAAAAACGACAAACGTCTGGATCTGAAAACTTATTGTAGCTGGGAGAGAGGGAGGGGTGGAAACGATTCGCCAATGGGGGCAGCCCACCTATTCCAGCCAATAGCAACACGCGATTTCCCATTCTACGCTACTGAGCCCTTGTCGAGTCCTATGCCTTCAGAGAACCAAGATGATCTCAGGTCGCGTGGCTAGATCCAACCCGGCATTCCTGACACAGGGGAAAGGGTTCAAAAGACCAGATAAACAGCGCATAGAATGCATAGTGGTGAGGAGGAGACATGAGATCCACAGGAAGTTATTGGCGCCGTAATGGAAATGGAGCGACAAAGATGCACTTGCTTAAGAACTTAGTTTAACGGGCTTTGACACCAGTACACTTAACTGGTCCATTTTTATTTATCTTTTTTGCATAAAAAATTAGCCCCATCACATGGGGGTCAAACTCACCCACCCAATATTAAGGAGAAATGAGGCGAAAAAGGCGTACTGTGGGGGAAAAAATAATGAGGCCCTAGCAATGGTTGCTAGGGCGTAACACAACAACCAGTCATCGATGACGTAACGCCCTATCTACCTACCTACCTACCTACCTCGGTCCGTCCGTCTGTCTTGGGAAATAAAAACTGACGCACTTTTGACTCTTTTGGGGCGTGGTGAAGTGAAAGCGCGGTATGCATTACTCACTTTGAGCAGCGGTTTAGTGGCGATGCGGGGAATCGAAGGCTCGAACTGGAGACGGATTCAGACCCAGTGACACCTATTTGTTTAGTGGCCAAGCAATGACGAAAAATAACGCACGCTATTAATGAGCGAAATAAGTAGGATAAGTAGATCACGATAGTGTTCAATTAGAGGCCACAAATCCATCCAGCAGGAGTTTTAGAGCGGAAAAAATTAGTCCAGTAGTGCAGGAGGACGCAACCAATGGCAGAGCCACAAGGTGACCGGTCTTCCAGCCCCAATCGTCCCTCCTGAGTTGTCGTTTTACAAAGACATTGGATGATTGGAAACCCATTGTGACATCACTGACAGTTGCACCATCTGTAGTGACATCCGTAACAAAGGAGGAGAGAGCAAACCACAACAAGGGAGCGGTGTCCTGCATAACATAACATGTAATGCACGCTGAACAGAGACGAAACCCACGAAACCTACTACGCACGACTTTGAAACTCCAAGCCATGAAAGCCTGACGAGAGACGGAGGAGTCCATTCACGAGAAGGTAAGGAAGCGTAATGTTAAGGCGAACTGCTCCTTTCACTTTGAGGTTGGAGAGTAACTTCAGACACAAGGGAAAGTCGTATTGGAGATGAAATGAGGGGAGGGGACAGTTCAAGTGCGAGGGATTCGCGATGCAGTTCAAACGCAAACGTGAACATTTTCGCGCAGTCCGAATGCCAGTGGACCTAGGATGCCTGACTGCTGGTGCACTTTAAAAAGAGCGTCGGGCACGATGAGCCGTGAAAGTCTACGCAATTTTACCAACCAGATGAGGGCGAATTCAACAGCCGAACAAAAGCCCCTGTGGATGGCAGCTAGTTGGGAAATAAACTGGGATGTCACGACGTCATCGCGCCCCAGAGCGACCTCAGCATTTGATAATTTTGAGTTTAGAGCACACAAAACTCACTGCACACTAAGTGATGGTAAGGACTTCAATGAGGTCTCAGTTAGATCGAGAGCACGAGCGCAAAGTTCACCACTTGTAAACACACTCACCTCCCTACACGAAGTGCCCACATCAAATGAGACAAATAGTCAAAGCGTAATTTGGGTGTGTCAATAGCTATTTGTAGTCAAGAGATCACTTGCAATTGGTATGCACCAGCTAGACAACTGTGCAGAGTAAGGTAGAGCTTGGCGAGCTACCTCGGTGCCTACAGTCTCGCTGATCAGAAGGCTGGGAAAGGACGGTGTCCACTACGATTAACTGAATTAGAATGATCAAAACGCTACCGATGGCATGTGATTAAGTTTCAACGAATTCGAAACAATCTTAAATGAGAGCGTCAAAGAGATTCATGCCCACCAGCCTGAGAGTGCGATGCCGCCCCTTCCATTGCTGCTTCGAAAACAACGACCAAACCACACAGCACGCACAACCACAAGCATTGGGCGACCTTCGAGACCCGACACGCATTTAGCATTGCCCTTTAAGACCGGAGTGACAGGAACCACGTGGAGGGTTGCGAAACAGGGTAATTATATGAAAACTGGAGAGCAATTTAAGTGAATATTTAGGCACGTCAACTCATCAGTCACCACAATTTGTACTTCCGCCTTATCCCATGACCCAACGCCTCCACTGCACACCGGTAATAAAAAATACTCTCGCAAATATCTGCTTTACCACGACTCGAGGCAGTAAAACCGAACCGCATAGCTAATAATTACCACTTCAAACACACGCATTAGCCAAGAGTAATTGGTTATGAGGTATTAAAGGAGAGCAGATGCTTCGCCGATTCGTGCGTTAAATACAAAGGCGAACACAACCTCAAAGTTAATGAAAACTACTAACGAAAATGATCGCGAATCCCTGAGGATCTTCTAGTACACCGCCTGCCTTCACTAGTCGCCCAGACGTTCTACAGGCGTCAACACAGCAGCAAATCCCACCCCACGCCACGATGTACCAACTTGTACCTACGCCTCACGAGCAATTGCATCACACCAACTGCCACTTGCACAACACCATCCAGCCGACAGCACCACACCACTCAACACCTCTCCTTGCGCACCGTGCTACAAGACGCACCCACCGCAACTGCACACACAACAAGACGCCCAGATCGTGTAACACGACAAATAAAGTGGGCAAACGAGGCGTAGCACAGGGACGACTTTAACGACACCCAAGTGCGTGTGTGCAGAAAGGCGGTGGGCGAAACAGGAGCCTCAGTCAGACAGGTCACCGGTGCACAACCGTAACGGATCAGCGAGAGAACCACCCCATCAAACGTTCAAGTGGTCCCAGGTCAGTCGCCCCACTAACCTGTGATTCAACACCGTCATAAAAAACAACACTCCACCTTGCCACACACCCTCCGTCGATTGGTCCACAAAACCCTAGTAGCCCGTCTTCCAGGCCTCGGCATTTGTTCGACCAGATGCTGACTCCTGCTGAGACACCTCCTACCTGCAGAACCAACCGTGAACGGGGCTACCACGCTTCCCAAGCACTGATGCTAACAAAAGTTGCCACAAAGGCCAAGCATGGACTACGTTCGAGGCAGTGGGCTGCAGAGGAAAGTCGCAGGCAAGGTTTTCAGGTGATGCAGCCCACAACAAATGTGGAGCGCGAAACGACTACACATCACTTGCGCACCGGTGGATAAGGCTAAGTGCTTTTGAGGATCTACTCGCTGGAGGCTAGCGGCGATGTCACCATTCATAGGGCATTTGGTGCTCAAATATGGAATTGGAGTGGGATTAACCTAAGCTTGTAAATTTAACTATCTACAAGCAGAGGCGCGTGGATAATGTCACGGCAAATGAACGTAAACATCGAAATGGAGGAGTTTGAAGCGTGGGGGAACCCACTTTAAGAGAGGGATAATTCTGACCTTTTGGAGGTTCCTAACCAGGCCAAGAGAGAGGAAAAGGACGTCCTTGGATGTGGATTGCCAAATGTGAAAGAATCCACAACCAAAACGCCACTGAAAGCATACCAATGATGGAACGACGCCATATTCACGAAAGTAGAAACCGTCCATCAAGGAAACACACTGGTATAATGGCATTGGGATACCAAATCATCGGTTAGCTCTTGGACCCATTTTTTGCACAAACTCATTCTCCACACGATTCACTGTGGATGGCTGAGTTCACAAGGATTGCTGGTAGGTATCCCAGCTGCAATCCAACGTGAAAATTTTGAAACGAACCGAAGTCAAGAATAAAAGTTTATGAGCTAGACGTGCTCTGGGGATTTTGTAAAAGCAATGAAAGTAGAAACCATTAATGGATGTAGAAAACGTATTTTTGAAAATCGGGTCCCATCTGACAAGTGAGGACTTAAGTTTGGGGGAACAAAGGATCGAAGTGAATCGTTATACCAAAGAATTATGACTTACCTAATCCGGTAGTCTCAAAGAGGACCGTCTCGGATATGCCCAGACCGTGACACCACTCCAGGAATGCTGAGATATTTCCCCTAGCAGTCCAATGGTTCCGCAGCCTCATGCCCAAATCGTTGACTGCAGGCGTGGGACCAAAGGAAGGATGCTCGAGACGGACAGGCACGAATCCCCCAGTTGCCACATCGGACTGGGAGAGGCGCGACTCCGCAGCGTGTTTCAAGGGCTGCGAAAAGACTGGTAGGTTGTCAGCTGTCAGTTGGCCTAAGGCGTTACTGGGACCAGTGCCTCGCAGACTGGCATAGAGTTTATGCTCCCGCGAGACGACCTTCACCCCTCGAGTACGTGGCAGATTGGCAGCTAGAACCTGCAATAGAAAAAAAGAGGAGCAAAGTGAATGAGATGAAAGGACTAAGCAATGCAATGAAGCTGTATTGTTGTATGTTTATCCCTTCCCAACCTTGAAGTGAAGTTTGTGAGCCAGACGAGCAAGCCAGACGCCAGATTTGAGGCGTTCCAACAGATCGCAGGGATTATCAAGAGGTTCGACTTGGGCCTCACTGAAAACGTAGCGTTGCAACCAGTCGCAAATGTCCTCGCGAATTACACACATTGATTCGTCCAAGACCTAAACAGAAGGCAATGCAACTCAAATGGGTTTAAGGGGTATGCGGAACGGAGAGAAAACTGCGCATACAGTCGCCTCGGGGTCAAAAAGGTGGTGGAGGTTGTAGAGAGATGCGTGAGTTTAACCTCAGTGTCATTTAAGAGAGTGAGAGATGCAACTCACAACTTAACAGCATACGCGGCGGGTTGGTATGCCATGCTGTTCTTGTCACGTGTACCACTCACACAAATGACTAGGGTATTTAGCTCACTTCTTTGAAGAAAACCGTAGTCTATGCGTTTCAATTGAGGCAAAAGAATACTCCTCGCTAAGTGGGAAATCAACTGGACATACTATGAATCCATTATACCTTCAACGCCCTAACACAGAGGTGTTCAAGGCAGTTTGATGACTATGTCGCGCCTCAATATTAAAGCTAACCAGCCCACTCAGAATGAGATGGATGCTTGGGATGTAGCCTGCGTGGTTATCGACAGGCCCGCTCACAATTTAAGGGATTCATCAATAGTTAGGTTATGTCCGGCACTCAACTGGCTGTCTGGAGGCCGGAAGCAGACCATTTAGAAGGTAAGGTTCTGACAACTACCAAAAACCTACAAAACAACACCCAAATTATGCGTTGGTGCTGAAGAAACTCCCGACAACCGTGTTCACAATGTCATGGGCTTGTTTTCGTCAACAGTCAAGGACAACACAGGTCGAAACCGCAGCTTTATTGACCCGAACGTCGTGTTCTAAGCTCAAACATTTTCAAATTTAAGCCGCCCCCAATAAAAAGATGCGCAAAAAAAGTGAACAGGAAAGAGTAAGAAGCTCCGAAACAACACACCTACACAAGGCAAGTCACGCCGAGCGTTCTTAGGCAACATGCGTGGGTGGAAGGATACAGAGTTTCACACTCTATAAGATTATACGCACGCAGGCACCTCAACGCGCGCATTGGTAACACCGAGACATGTCATGCCTTAATCCCGACAATGCAAATCAAGGAAGGGGGGAGAGAAGGGGGGTTCGGCGGCCGCTCCCCACCTCCGATTCAGACACGTGATCATACGATTTGTACGTTGGGTCGCTGAGACTGGACTGTCTGATGGAGGCTTAAGCGTGTGTCGTACAATCGCACGAAAATCGTAATCTCGCTTACTGATTGACATCCTCTTTTAGAGCTGAACTGACGATTTTGATGACGCACTACGACTAATGCTTCAAATACACGCCTCACCAACTAGAAGAGGACCCTAGCGTTATTTTAGCTAAAATCACTGTTCTAAACAGTTCGCCAAGTAATTTCAGCGTAAAGGTCAGCGATACTATCGTTTTATCAGGAACTGAGCCGATGTGCACATTAAGAAGGCGGCAAAGCAGTTAGACATCGGCGTGGCTTCGATGAGGGCGTCAAGAGAGAATGCGGGTTGTCCTTTGGTCCTACCAAGTGGCCGATTTAAGTGTCAACTGCCCTCTTTGAAAATACTCGGGTCATGTTACGGTCAAAGTGAAGGCAAAAAATGATTGCTAGTTTATTTACGGACTGGCAAGTTCTTGGATAATTTACAACAAAAGTTTTGTTCCTTTGACAACTGTTGTGGTGAGCATATTTCAAGCTGCAAGTTTCAGTAAATTGAGAAGTTATTTGGACCTATCCATGACAGCCATTTCCCAG
This sequence comes from Taenia pisiformis, assembly GCA_023968675.1. Taxonomy (NCBI): domain Eukaryota; kingdom Metazoa; phylum Platyhelminthes; class Cestoda; order Cyclophyllidea; family Taeniidae; genus Taenia; species Taenia pisiformis. The sequence continues at coordinate 12,828,777 of CM043736.1, read as the reverse complement.
CCTGTCAAGGAAACTGCTGTGGTGGAGATGGAGCCAAGGCGATGGGAAAATCACGAAGAGCTTAACTGATAGAGATCAACGAAATGTCACCGATAACCTGCTGAAACCTGAAACCTTATCGACAAAACGAAAACTGCAGCGTTACGAATCTGATCATATGCACTTAGCAGCAAAAAAGCCTCCATTTACACTCACGTTAGACGCGAAGTCACCAATCAATCAGGGCGTCACAACCTATCCCACTACAGAGCTACACAATAATGAGCAATCGCTGCCGTCACGAAGCCACGAATTGACCTGCATACTGATAGAGGTGGGAAAAAACGTGCACAAAAGTCTTTCTTAACTTCTCGACTTTATAAACGTTGAGGATGTGCAACGTAACCGTTCTATTCATTGTAAACGGAGAGTAAAGTGGAGAAGTGCAATATACTCCAATCACATGTTGCTTTTACTTGAGAAACATAATGCACACCACAACCCTATCAGTAGAGCCGAAAAAACGATTACCATAAATGCGCAATCCTAAGGCCACAAGAGAGCATCTACACGAACCCACTTTCTGAGCAATAATTGGCGGGGCTAACGCCACATTTCCATGAAAAGGGAGATAGCTTTTTGTTGGAGAAAATAAAGTAGAAATAACCGATTTAATACTCAGTTTTTTTCATCTCCAATTAAAAACGTGACTCTCCTCCCGCTTTGTTAGCATTTCCGCAAGGCAGAAAGAAGAAAGTTGCGCATGAATTGGACTTTTAGTCACCTCAGCATGCCGCCATAAAACACTAGGGTTAGAGGTCAAAACATTAATATCGCAAACCCCTTGAGACTAGCGGAACCCCCCCCCCCCTCTGTCCCCTTCTTAAACCAACAGCAAGCACTAGTGGACACAACGTGGCTAACAGTTTAGCAACAGGAGAAATGGCGATAAATGAACTTCGACACGCATCACAACTCACCCTACACCCTGATCGCAATTCATTTTGAAAAAAAGGCTTTTGGGAGGGAATTAAAATTCATCGCAAAACGAAACCATCAAGATGATTATTCATGCTATGATGGCGCGAAAATGCAGCAAGATCTCTTCTCTTTTGCAGACTCCGAGAAAAGCCTACGACAAGATAGCCTCATTTACGGTTCGTGAAGCCCTCACAAGGAAGACGAAGAACCTTGACAAACGCACCCATGATTAAAATATGCTGACACCGAGGTCATACTCAATTTTACACGCGGTCAAACATTCCACCGAGAACAACAAAATTGCTCTGAGTGCCATCATCAATGACCCGATAACTCGACGCCAAACAACCCTTTGCGTCCAAAAAGCCTTCACGTTAAACTAGTTATGCATTAAAGCGGAAACCTAAGACGACCATCTCAAATTCGAACCGAAGATACCAGCCACATATGGAATTCGACACCGCCAAAGGATAACATAATCGTCATCGTAAAACGGTGGAGAAATCTGTGAATGTAAGGCATATGAATATTAAAAATGGATTCAAAACAGTCAAGTGCGTCGAAGGGGCTGCACATGCAAAAGGTGCCGAAAATAAGTAGTCACGAAATGAACACGCAGCAAAAGAAGAAATGTACAAAAATACGGAAACCACACATACTTGAACAAAATGGCTTGAGGAGCCAAAGGTGTTTCCCACCGATGAACTGTAGAAATTGCCAGATGAGATTGAATTGTAACGGCAGGCAACTGACATTTTTGGAGGATACTAGGGAAAAATAAAAAAAAAAATATGGACTCATTGAGCAGCATTAAACAACTACAATGAGGGCTCGGCAAAAGTTCAAACAATAAAGCAGAACGAAGAGACAACGAATGCTTCCAAATGTGAGTAAAATGTACAAAGCCGCTGCCAAAAAACCGACAAGCAATACCAATGCATTAAGCATTTTCGGTAACAAATTGGTTAAAAATGATAAAAAAGGTTGTTTGACGTTACATGGCATTTTATAAAGGAGTAACACTTCACAACCACAAGACAGCTATCACAAAAACAAGAAAACTTCCGGGTAAGTGAAAGAGCAAGAATGAGATGGTAGTGCTCTACCCATGAATGGAAGGGTAGGGAACCAGGAACACTTGCGACATTCTAATAAATGATAACAACGATGTGATAGTAAAACGCACCTACTCATAGCAAACGTCCGCAAATATGCAAAAAAATAGTAATTCAGTCTAATTTCTGCAGTTGTCTTACGCAATTAGCGACCTACGACCAATGCCAGCGGCGAAAACAAGGTACCGAAGCCGTTTGAAATAACAGCGCAAGGAGGAACATTGAGATCGTAATTATTAGAAACAAGGTTAGTTAAAATTAATATCAAAAAATCAGTTAAAACAGATAATTTTTAAGTCTTTTTGCTAAATTTATCTAGGGTTTATGTGTTGAAATGCGAGTTTTAAGCTTTGCGAATTACCAATAAATTTGAGAGTAAACAATAATTTTATTGAAATGCGAACTGTCACCCCGTTGTTGTTCAGACAAAATTACTGATAACAAACTTTTACACTTAAAGATTGTAATTGCTCAATGAATATCTCGAATCCACAAGGCTTAATCCCGATCAAAATTTCGCATCCTGATTTAATACCACTCAGCTTGCTTGAAAATGATCTTAGATTAATAAAGGACTTAGAAAAGCTTTGTTACATGATGCAAAGCATGTGGAGCGTCTCGAGCTCTAGCGCCCCCGCCTCCCAAGAAGACGGAGGGAAGGCTAGGTATAGAAGAGTATACTTGTATTCTAGACGGAAGGGAAGGGAACTGCTGGTATGGCTGGGAGGCCAGTCCATGCAGTTAGGCTCGAGGTGGCCACCACTAATGTGTCGGACCAACCAACAGTCCAAACAAACAAAATACTACAACATGGTTACTTGAATTACCTTATGTCTCTTGCAACGCTTCCGATTTGACTCACGAGGTGGACAAAAATGGGTGCATGTAATCCAAATCAACTCACAACTCAGCATTGCAGCGTTCTAAGATACTATTTGAGCAAGGCACATGCTCAATAAGCAAGAGAAGCAAAGCTGCTGGCATGGTCCAAAAGGCAGCCCAAACTGCTGAGACATTATGGTCAACTAAGTAACCGAAACTAAAACCGGCAATCATAACATACAACCCATTACAGGCTCGACCCTCTGGATTATAGAGCATTTGCCTACTCTAATATTTCTCCAACTTGAACATGGTGCTTTTTGTCAGAGAATTTGTGAAAGGATAAGCTCTTTGATGTCACGATGCCTAAAACCGAATCCTGTTGTACCGTTTTGTTCGATACGATCCCACTCTCGTGCTCTAGAGGAATGCTACTAACAACTTAAGCAATCCTAACCATGGACCACCTGGAAAGGCAGCCGGCAATCTAGCCTCTCAAAGGATGCGTTGATGGTCGGCTGAACCTCTTACTTCGAAGTTAGTTAGCAAGCCGGGCGAATCTCCAAGTCGGGTTGCACTGCCATTAAGGATCATTGACGTGGTGTGAAACCTCGCCTCATTCGCTTTGGATGTCGGCGCCTGGCATGGTTAGCTCATGAGTGCTTCTCGCAGCACTGATTACGTTGTGGTGGCTGACGTGGAAGGTGGATCAAGGAACGCGTCGGACGCAACGCTCAGAAGAAAAGGGGAGCAATGTAGTGTTTTGTTTGCTTAAACTGTTGGTTGGTCCGACATATTAGTGGCGGCCATCTGGAAACTAGCCGCATAAGCTGGCCTGCCGGCCGTGCCAGCAGCCCCCCTCTTTCCCGTGTTGATTACCAGTATTCTGATCTACACCTAGCCTTCTGTCCACCTTTTAGGGATGCTTGGGACGCTACACCTGCTGTTTGGCAAAAACCACTCGGTATCTTCAGCAGCATAGTTTGCACCAAAAATAATTTCAGCAACAGCTTTGCTAAATTAACACCCGCACTTATGTTTTCCTCATCAGGTCTCATCCCAATGTCACCCGTTCCTTTTTTCCCATTTCTCTACCTAATTTTTTCCTTTGTTTTACATTTACCTATTGTAGCGCCCCGAGCATTTAAAAGAAGGAGAGAAGGCCAGGTGTTGGTCAGAATACGTGTATTCTAGACGGAAAGTAAGGAAGCTGCTGGCATGGCCGGCAGGCCAGCCCACGCAGCACGTTCAAGGTGGCCGCCACTAATGTGTCCTACCAACCATCAGCCCAAACAAACAATCCGCTACACCTGTCTTCTTATTCTTTAACTTATCTACTCAAGCCATACAATTAAAGCAAATGCTTTAGGATAGCAAAAGATGTTATCTAGTCTTGTAACGCTTTGCTTGTTTGGACTCCTGGTAGGGCTTCGTATATTCTGGTCCTATGCTTAGCCTTCTTTCGTCTTTGGGGATGTTTTGGACGCTGCATTTCCTGCTCAAAGCCTTCTTGGCGTTTGTTGCACTAGGTTTATTGTCTTTGATTGCGAGTTGGTATGCATGAGGATATAAATCTGTTTTTGTTGCTGCTGCCAGTAGCAATCTCATCGCTTTATTTCAGGCAGGTGAGACACACAGGAGCATAAGATGGCTAGCATAGCTAAAGGGAATTTTGAAGTTATTCTACGGATAACGGTAGAACACGCGCAAACCGCAGTCTGGCATTGTACCGCCCTTAGCAACCCTAGAAGACGGAGGGAAGGCTAGGTGCAGGTCAGAATACTTGTATTCTAGACGGAAAGGAAGGGGACTGCTGGCATGGCCGGGAGGTGGTGGCCGCCACTAGTGCGTGGGACCAACCAACATTTAAACGAACAAAACATTACAGTCATTCCATCATATGGTTGCATCGGCGGCGCAGTGGTCAAAAAAGCATTGAGAGCATTCGTGTGCGCATATTAATCTGGAAAAAAATCCATCTTCATTTCCGCACAGTTCAGTGGAATCTGCCGTTGTAGTGCCTTGTTGGCGATGCCTTCGGTCTGGCCTTCGGTCACTTAATTGGTCATACTGACCTGGCCTCGTGGCCTGGCCAGCGGACCATAAGGACAGACCCATTCCTTTCCTTTCTTAGATTTGTGCATGTTGCGTCATTTTTTGTGTTTAAGGTGCAATCATTAGATTTAGGGACCAGTATTGTAGTATTTTGCTTGTGTGGACAGTTGGTTGGCTCTCCACATTGGTAGCGGCCATCTTGAACTAGCTGCGTGGCTAGCCTTCGGGCTATGCTAGCAGCCCCTTTCCTTCCTATATTGAATACACGTATTCTGATCTACGCTAGACCTCCCCTCGGTCTTCTAGGGATGCTTGGGACGCTAAAGGTATTAATGTGAATAGATTTTCCAAACTATTTTCCCTGTCATGAGGCTGTTGGGTCATCAGGATTACAACTAGAAAAAATCACAGCCTCATTTGACTTTTCTAAGGACGAAAGTAGGCATAAAAAAGGGACAGAACATCATTGGAAGCATATATTTAGGAAGAAATGGGAACAAATACGCTTTTAGGGCTCGTAAGTAAAGCAACATGGCCATCCACATCCATGGCCCGAACCGACAGTCACACAGAAAAAGCATTAAAAACACGTCTGAAGTGATTTGTTTGTTTGGACTCTTGGGTAGCTCCACACATTAGTGGCGGCCACTGCGTGGGCTGGGCTGCCGGCCATGCCAGCAGTAGCACTCCTTTCCATCTAGACTGCAAGTATTCTGACCTACACCTAGCATTTCCTTCGTCTTTTAGGGACGCTCGGGGCGCTACAATGTTCTTCTGCGCAATTGGTGTGTTTTTTGGAAATCCGACTTCCAAAATACGGTAATGCTAATTATTAATAAAAACCTAAGCTCCATTCTATTACCTAATTTCTGAAATACAAAACATTTCGCTTTACTACATTATTCTGTTTCGGGGATTTGCACCACATTTATTATGCATCTCGATGCATTGTTCGAATCCTTTTAGGCGCCACCTCATTGGCTGATGCACATTGAGGGTGTGTTATGCGTGCTTCGTCTAAGGTGCCGTTATTAGCTTATCGAATCTTATTGTTTAGGAGAAAAACTCCAACCAGCCTGGGCTGCTAGCCACGTTTCAGAAGTCAATTCGACCGCAATCTAGCTGGCCTGACAAGGATGAATTTCTTGATACTGTCTACTGGATACGGCAGGTCGTTGGGCTCATCACAGGCACTTTATGGGGAGTCCTACCTGTAAAGGGTGCTTTCGGCATATCCTCTTTCTTTTTCGTCAACTGCATCTTTGTCTACCTCTATGCATCCGTGTTTCAATGCGTAGACGAGGAGGAATATGGTGGCTATGCCGAAATCATAAAAGAGGGGTTAATGACGACTTTTGCAACTTTTCTGGTTGTCTGGGTTGTTGTGTACGACATGCTGTACGGCACTAAGTTATGAGCATGAAGAACTAATTTGTCGCGGTTTCCGCAAAGGTCGTAGTACTTCTTTTTCCTTTTGTGTACTTATTTGTATCTACCTTTTACTAAAAATACCAGTGGTTCATACTTTCGTGTTTTTATTATCCCGGGTTTGTTGCGGATGATTGTGCGACAATTTCCCAGGCTGATAGTGCTAAATGGGCGTCGTTTTACACATTAAGAAATTCAAGGTTATATCCCGCAATAGAGTAAGCACGCAGACGGTGCTTCGCGGAGTCTCGGATGGCGGCAAATGCTGGATTACCCTTACTACCACAGGAAGCATTCCCCTTCAACATTGCCTCCTTTGCAGCAGTCAAAATTGTCCCCATACAATCCATCTTGAACCTCACAAACCACAAAAGTTCTGCCTTCGTCTTGGCCTAGCTCCTGATCTTTCCAACAGCCTTCGAGGTGCTATCGAGAAGGCCCTTCATACGCTCAATGCTGGCTCCTCTGCCGTCATTGAAGTGGAAACAAGTGAGCATTCGTCCTTCCAGGTTAGCTTTTTTCTTCATAACCGTCTTTATAGTTGACAATCCACCTGGACAGTTTCTCAGCTCCTCAAGCCTTCCACCCAACCCCGGTGAAGGATGAAGAGGAGGAGAAAAATCAGCCCACCTTGCGCAAAAAAGCGGCAACTGGAGACAACATGGAAACTGCTAGCGCCAGTGATAACAGCACTAACATCGCCTGGCGCACCTCAACTTCCCGTCTCTGGTTCGCACAGGCTGCAGCGCTCAAAGCACGAGGCTCTTCACTTTTCAACTCGGCGCCGCGTGGAGATGTGCAGAATATTCCCCCCATTGCTGCGGCTTTTGCGTGCTATTCTCGAGCTCTGCAACTTGTAACCCTCATCCGCTCCACACTCGAACTCTCAGCGAGGGCAGAGGAAGTGGAGAAGGAGAAGGAGGCAAGTGAAGTTACCTTTGGCTCGGTGGTAGGTGATTACGTCGATCTCGATGGGGGTACGCAGTCTCTTGTAGACCCTGAAAGGGTTGATTTGGATGATGAGGCGGCTGAAAAGGTTCATTTTAGGTGAGTTCAACCTTGTTTGCGTTGCCTTCGAGCGTGTGTTTACATCTGCTTCCTTTTCGTAGGAGACGGCTTTGGCCTCTGATGGGAAATAATGTAGCTCCAAAACATTCTAATTTTTGTTTCTGTTTTCCGTTCTCCATGTGCGATAACCACCCGGTGGATGAGAAATAGGTCCCATCTCCCTACTTTCCGTACTGAAGTGCGTCGTACTGCTCAGTGTTGCTTTGACGCATGAAGCCTTTAGGAGACAACACTCTTCTTCCCTTAGAATCTCAGTATGGCTCTTGCTTGCCCACGATTGGATTGTGCCGTGTTGGAGGCGGGTCTCAGGCGTAATTATTTGACTTTTAACGTTAATATTTTCGTGTGCGACGCGCCTCACACCACGCATCAAAATTAGTCTTCCAGGGTTCAGGTGTGGCACTCGGTGGCAACAAAGTGGGTCATTTGGTAGCGGTTCCGGCCCGTGTATCCATCTTTCACTACAAATTCATTCACGACCACTCATCACTCCTGCCACTTTTGCCCCCATCTACCTCGCTCAAAAGCAACGTGTGACTTCTAACCTCTCGTGGTGAAGTTTGGGGAAATCCTCGTCATTCACTCAAACGACTTTACCATGGAAGCTCCACACCACCTAGGACCGAGTTCATGTCATCTAGGGTAGCGAGTGAGCTTGAATCCTTGTCACTGAGTTAAAACCCGCATTATCGGTATGTGGACCCCAAAATGCCACCTTTCTTGACACCTAATTCCCTAACTTCACCACTTTTGTCCGGCGTACTCAAACAGCGCCTTTCGGCATACACGCACTCCGCCACTGCTCATATCTCCCAATCCTGTGTTTGGTTTCTCTATTTGTTAGTCTTAATTATTTTCAGACGCAGTATAACCCTATCCCGATTCCACATCGGAGTATCAATTGTCGTTTTAATGGTGACTTCGCCTTATCCACTGGTGCGCAAGTGATGTGTAGTCGTTTCGCGCTCCCCATTTGTTGTGGGCTGCATCACCTGAAAACCTTGCCTGCGACTTTCCTCCGCAGCCCACTGCCTCGAACGTAGTCCATGCTTGGCCTTTGTGGCAACTTTTGTTAGCATCAGTGCTTGGGAAGCGTGGTAGCCCCGTTCACGGTTGGTTCTGCAGGTAGGAGGTGTCTCAGCAGGAGTCGGCATCTGGTCGAACAAATGCCGAGGCCTGGAAGACGGGCTACTAGGGTTTTGTGGACCAATCGACGGAGGGTGTGTGGCAAGGTGGAGTGTTGTTTTTTATGACGGTGTTGAATCACAGGTTAGTGGGGCGACTGACCTGGGACCACTTGAACGTTTGATGGGGTGGTTCTCTCGCTGATCCGTTACGGTTGTGCACCGGTGACCTGTCTGACTGAGGCTCCTGTTTCGCCCACCGCCTTTCTGCACACACGCACTTGGGTGTCGTTAAAGTCGTCCCTGTGCTACGCCTCGTTTGTCCACTTTATTTGTCGTGTTACACGATCTGGGCGTCTTGTTGTGTGTGCAGTTGCGGTGGGTGCGTCTTGTAGCACGGTGCACAAGGAGAGGTGTTGAGTGGTGTGGTGCTGTCGGCTGGATGGTGTTGTGCAAGTGGCAGTTGGTGTGATGCAATTGCTCGTGAGGCGTAGGTACAAGTTGGTACATCGTGGCGTGGGGTGGGATTTGCTGCTGTGTTGACGCCTGTAGAACGTCTGGGCGACTAGTGAAGGCAGGCGGTGTACTAGAAGATCCTCAGGGATTCGCGATCATTTTCGTTAGTAGTTTTCATTAACTTTGAGGTTGTGTTCGCCTTTAATACCTCATAACCAATTACTCTTAGCACGGTAGTCTGGGAGCAAGTCAATCTGGGCTCGTAGAGAAGATAAACTTCCTAGTCTATGCATCAGATTGAATCACCATATTAAGGCTTGTTGAACACGGTCCCAGGCATTCTATAATTGCCTGCTGGGGCTCTGATGGCCATGGGATGCTTTGCTTGTGAAGCCTGCACGATTCCTGCCATGGCAGGCAACACTTGCTCACTGGTTTGGCCTCCACTCAGACGTAAGCCCACCCACTTACAAGGCTGGCAATGTTGACGCAAGCCAATGGCCCCGTCGCGTTGTCTGGCCGCGACTAGCGGCATGGTTTTCAGAGCATTTTATGGCACTATGTCCAACTCTGCCGTGGTTCGTTGCGATTCAGGAATGCCTCTTTTGACTATGGAGAGAGTTAGAAGAGAGGAAGTATAAGTATCACCCTCTTCCTCGGCTCAGATGACTGAGTCTCAGCCACCGAAACGACGTGTCAATTGGCTGATTTGGTTTAAAGGTGCTTCCAGCTCCCGAGTTCCGTACGCTGATGACTTGAAGGCAATTGCAATGCAGTGACCCAGTGACTAGCTTTCCACCTCACAGTTGGCATTCTCGAGTCGGATTAGCGGTTCGTCCCTAATTTGCATTTGATTCAGACACTGGGTCTTGACAACATTAAATAATCTTGCATTTGGAAGACACTTTGGCTTTGCGCTGCCAAAAATCTTCGCTCTTATTCAGAACTTCACATTCTTCCTACCTTTTACTCACATCACATCTCAAACGGGATGGAGGTTTGAATTCTGCTGTAGTAGATTCCACGCGAAGCCACTCTTGATCTGGTGTCCTAGGAGTCTGCGCGGTCAACCAATCCATTGGTCAATTCTTACCATCAAGCAGGAATTGTACACACAGACCCTGAAGAGGCGAGAAGCTGCGTAAAAGTTTTAGTCCTTTCTACTTCATTTGCAGCCTCCTCTCGAACATGGCACTGTGTCAATTGAAAGTAGGTTGTCCCTCTTACGCGGCGAAACTCTGTACTCAGGCTCTTGAAATGGCTCCGCGAGATGCCCAACTCTTGGCCGAAAGTCAAGAAGAGGAAGAAGAGCAGGAGGATGGGGAGGGACGGAGGATAGCTTTGCGAGATGTCGAGAAGGTACTCTATCGTCGTGCCTCTGCCTACCTCCTGATGGAGGAGTTTGAGGCAGGCATTGAGGACGCGAATCGTCTTCTCCAACTCAATCCCACTAATCAGGCGGGTGAGAAGGTTCTCTGCGAGTTGCAGTCCTCTCTCCGTGCACACAATGCCAAAATGGCGAGGATGATGAAGAAGGCATTTCAATAGGGGGTGACGTGTGGTCTACAATCAGGTTGCTTCCCTCTTACCATGTAATCATTGAAAACCCGAGTCACTTTGTTTCTGCCGCATCTTTCGTCGGCTCCTTTTTCCCGATGTCGAATGAGGCGACCTCTGCTTGCTTTGACCAAGGTGGGACCAAGCATTTTGGCTACTTCAATGAAATCTGGTGGGATGCCTACCTGGTGGTGTTTTTTTTGCTGACGTGACTGTGACCACTAAGGACTAGGGCATTTTTGGGGTGGTTCAGGCAGTACGAAACATTGTCCATGGCCTGTGTTGCACTGAGTGGGTCGCCAAGGCATGACCGGTGATATGCTGATTAATCTAAGAGATGCTTAAGTAGAAAGACAAAGGCATCAACATGGGTGGTGATCATGTAGTTGAGGCGCATGATGTACTCTGCGAGGCACTTGAGCTCATGAGACAGTAAATTCCTGAGAAATTGTCGACTGACTTTACATGTCACCGCACTGTTTAATTGTTTTGGACGTCTTGTAGAATCGACCCGGATGGCTCTGGGCGCTGGTTCAGCAGTGAACTTGCTTCATCGGACAGGCTTAAGGGGGGTCTGGCGAACGGTTCCAGCTTCCAAGGAAGAGCGGTTGGTAAAAGGGGAGAAGCGAAGAGATACACCCTCCTTGAATTTGATTCCGCTATTATTGGTCACGGGAAGGAGAATAATCGAGTTCAAGTTTCGAGCTACCCCTTACAAAATACTTGGCAGGGCAGTAAATCACTATCTTCTCGGATTAAGCGTACGCTTAAAAGTCGCAAAGCCTCGATGGTCTGATGAATAAATTCTACTGAAAGATTGAGACCAAATAGCTGAAGCACGACTCAACGGGAGAGAGCGTAGCAACCACGGGTCGTTAACAGCGGATGCGCCCATCTCAGAGTACGCGTTAGGCTCCTACCAAAGTCAACAACAGAAGGCCAATAGTCGTACGCGCGGCTTATTTCACTGACCGCGGTGATAACCAAGCGCCTCATTAACGCCGTTAAAATATAAATTAGTCATCAACAAGAACGGGATCACAATTTGGCCTAGGGTAAGCTAGTTAATTGCGCCTTCGGAGATTGCCGCCTCTACGCGATTCCTGCGCCGCGGAGTGAGTGGATGTAGCGGGAGCAGTGACTGCCTTTTTGGGTGGCGGCTTTTTGGTGCTGCTTCCACCAAAAAGTGACATTGATGAGAGGTACTACAAGAGCGGTGAGGAACATAGATTAATGGAGGTAAAAAGGGGACGAGAATGCTCTTCATCCAACTTACATCGCTGATGTCTGGTGTTTCAGTACTGCGACCACCAAAAATGCTATTTTTCTGCATCTCCTTGAATTCCGGATCGTTGGTGTCCATGAGCTTGGGGATAAGCATCACAAAGAGGAGTGGTATGACCATACACAAGACTGTTGGATTGAGGAGTAAATCCAAGGTGCGGAGCTGTTCACGAGGCTAAAGAGATTAAATTAATGCCTGACAAATCTTTGTCGAGACTGAGAGGAGTAGCCAAATCCATTTGGCGAAAAATACCTGAAAGTACAAGGCTTTACCGACAGTTGCAATACGGAGAGGATGAGTGACAGCTTTCACGGCAGTGGTTCGCAGCAAATTGACACTTCTGGCCCGAATCTTTCCTTTGGAGTTAATATCAACTCTCACGGGCTATAAAACGGGGAAATTGAAATTGAGCTTTATTTCGTCGTAGTGAGTTACTGATGCAGAGAAAAATGAAGGCACCTCAAAGGACTTCTTGCTCACCTGAAAGAGGAAAGTGGGATTGGTGAACTCTACTAGATACGAACCAGGAGCAACATCAGAGATGATAAAGCTGCCATCGGGTTTGATGAAACCGAGGTAACGGTTCCCATCGACACGGACCTTCGTCTCAGCAGCCCAATTGGGAGATGCGCCAACTGGGACAGTGATGGTACCTTCAATGTCTGTACCTTTAACCAGGATGACTTGAAGGACGACAGCAAATACCAGGAAGGTCAAAGCCATCTGAAAACAAGATTAAAAGCTCCGGAGATATTTATGATGTGGTAGTGGTATTTATGAGGGAATCGACAACTACTTCTGCAAAATACTTATCTCAACTGTCCAAGTTGTTTAAAAATTAACGTGAATTATGGAACCGAAGTTGGTAAAAGGTGCATGAATAAAAAAGCATAACGGTAATGACAGGCGCAGATTCGAAATAGCTTGAGAAAGCGACAAATGCACTTGGCATCAAAAGAGTAATTCGGATAGGAGATCACCTAGAATGGAAAAAAGACAAAAACGCAAAGAAAACCTCCTGACGGCACCTCAGTGACGGATATGCATATGTAGCACAACGGTGAACGCGTAACGGGCTGAAACTGTTATCTGTTTTTACAAAAGCAACTTCTTTCAACATTCTCACAGCCTGATTAGCCTGCAGTTTATGGGCAAAACTTGAGATATTTAAAATAGCAGAAGACTCACAAATGTCTAATTATTGTGAATAGGACCTTACGCTGCTCGAGTAGATGGCTAAATATATTAAACCCCTAGTTCGCTTAAACGCATTCAAACCGACTGCTTCTTATGTCCTTAGAACTTTGGAACAGCATATTGGTGATGCCTTTGCATACCTTTTTTTATTACTGCACGATTTACAAAATGACCCCTTTTGGTTTTTATTAGACTTACTGAGTTCAAACTAGTCCAATTGCTTTAATGTTTTTTGTGATCCGGGAACGACTAACCTTAAGAGGCAGCAGCAGGCTATCTACGAAAAACGTCCCCTATTTGCCCGAAAATATTTATTTTTTAGCCAAGTACTGAAACTTAGCCTTTAGCGTTACATGCATCTTAGTAATTGTTTTTTTAATAAGATTGTATCAGCCGTGTTTTACTACTCAAATATGCCTGTGTGATGCTTAAGGCGTTAAATGGCTAGATCGCGCAGTAGGTCTTCTGTCGATCGGCGTCGGTCTAGGCATAGGCGCTATCGCACTCCATCGAGGGACAGGCGGAAAAGAGATAGGGATCGCGATCGATCTTACAGAGCTGGCGATCGCCCGCCTCGAAATAGCAATCGATCAGAGCATCGTCGCAAGTAGGATCGGTCAACACCTTATGCTAACCGCTGTAGGCGTGAAAGTTCTTCATCTCAGTCAAATGACGAAGAAAAGCGACTGAAAAAATCGCACTTGAGGGACATTGACAGAAAGATTCGGGAAGCTAGGAAAAAAGAGGAATATGAGAAAAGGATGCAGGAGATGAAGGAAAGGTTTGTTTCATCGTAGCGGCGTCTTATTCTGCTTTTCGATAAAATCGCACATTCTACAAGAAGTAACTACTCGGTCTTGATCTCAGTTTGCTAATGGCATGGCTGAAATGGACATTTTTGCAGTCGTATACCTCAACCTTGACGTAACTCTACTTCTTCCCATTCCTTTAGTGTGTATTAAGGCATTTTTGCTCAGACAATTTGCGTGGTTTATCGGTTACCTGTATTTTGTGCTTTCTGTGAGTAATGATGTTGAGTTTCCGTCTTCTAGGGAACTTTTTAATGCAATTTGTTCCATGAAAGGCGTCTTATTTAACCCAATTGCTATATAGGGCTTTGAATGCCACCTCTTTACTCGAATTCTTGTTCATTTCGGTGTGATATCGTATTGCATTCGCTGCAGCAGAGTTCTTAGTTGGTCTATGATAAATTGGACTTCGTTCGTTAAATAACCTCACAGTGTATGGATGTACCTGCATATTTTCGTTCTTCTAAATCAATTTCGTGTATCTTCAAAGCGTCAGCTGGGAGTGCCAGCTCTTTTCACTTTGACTCATGGCGCAACCTTCTAGGGATGTGCGTTCCGTTGTGCTAATGTTGGTCGTAAACGTTCACTTCTTAGCTCCCATAGTAACTCTCTGACAAACATAAGCCTAGGATAATTTCCGACCGCGTTATGACCCTTCCAGAGCGTAAAGTCCGGTTGCACATGTGGTGCCGTGTGTCCATGGGCGCACATGCCACTTTCGTGGAGATCGGTTCTCAGATCACTTCCAATCCATCTTTTTAGCAAAATGAACTCTAGAAGATGTACTTTTACATTGCGATGGTGCATCCAGAATGTTTTTCTTCTGTGGCCTTTAAATTGTACGATTATCTGAGTTTTTACAAAAAGGAAACCAATTCCAAGAACTGCAAGCATCAACTGGTCTACGTAATCTGTAACGGCTGAGTATTCGGATCAGCATTTAACTAATGCATTGGAAGAGTTGACGTAGGAGTTGTGACGCCCTAGAAGAATCTACTACATCTTGTCAGGTTTTGTTTTATCCAACGGTGCTCTCTGGAAACTCCAGAGTTTACATATTAGACCCTAGTTCCGCTCAACGTTAGACTCTCCTGCGTTTAACAAATTGGAAAGCCTCGTTGGTATTAGGTGTTCCTTTTTGAATTCGCCAATGCTCATAGCCTATTGTGCTGAATGTCCTTGCACAATTTCAAGATAACCTATGCGTTGATTAGGCGTTGCCCTCAGCCACTGATTGTCCAGACAAATTTTTGTCGTATTTTTGGATCGGTAATGATAAGGTTGTCATTGGCAGGCATAATTGCGACCGCTCTTGAACCGTAGGCACTTGATAAGATTCTAACCGTTGTGACTCAGCTACTTGCCTCCGTGTCTTGGCTGAAATTAGCATGTCGGCAATCCCTTCACCTTTTTTCATCTTTTGTGGCCTGCCGAGCTCGGCAGTAACTAGCATATTTATATGAAGGTTTCATACTGTCTAGGAGACCCGACATGCCGGCATTCTTTGCCTTCCAGGGAGCGCCGTGAGCAGGAGGAACGAGAACGCGAACTTGAAGCCGCACGCCAGCTGGAGGCACGAGTAACCGAGGCCTTCGAGGCCGCCCTGGTTGATCGCGCAGCGGACTTAAAAACTGAGTTAGAGCGTCTCTATCAGGCGGAGTTGGAGAAACGGGTACAGCAGAGGATGGAGGATATTGAACGCGAGATCCAGCGTGCGCATGAGGAGAAGCGGCGTGTCGAAGTGAGTGTCAGAAAGGCGGATTGTTCGTTACTTTTAGTTTTAATTTATCAGTTTGAATCTACTTTTTGGATTGCGTTCTCTTAATGTTATTCTGGTAGACTCTACAAACGAAGCACCATCATTTTCTCTGTAGCTAACTGCTCTCTCTTCTTTGTATGCTTACGTAGTGCTCTAGATTTATCCACAGGTCGTATTAACCCATGGCAGGGTGGAAGGTTCAAAACCCCAACCGGAGTATCATGGCGTGCGACGAATTGTGATTTCTAGTGGCTGAATAGTTTTCCCCTTTCGCAATTTCCCTCCGACGCTCAATTTAGCCCTTTTTATGTATCCGCCGGTGTTTCCATTCATCCCACGAACTGGCGTTATTGGTCCTTAAGATCGGTCAGTTTGTTTGACCCAATGGTATCGATGCAAGTCTCTCATAGACCGATGCGAGAAGGAAAAGGGACTTCTGGACTGCGCGCTGATCAGGCTAGGTCTTGCCTCTGTACTTATCCCATCTCCAATCCCTTACCGAGGGCTTGCTGAAGGCCTCACTTTTTATCTTCCGCTCCTTCTTCCTGAGCGTAGACAAGTCCAAGATAGGCGTCTGTGAATGAATCGAACCTGCTGTCAGTTCCATTCTCACTGGCAATGTAACGCTTAAATTTTACTCTACATCCTGTCACAGAGTATTGTGTGAGAGGTAGGTTTGAATGGAAGCCCAATGACACCCTCATGCCTCTTCCTTGTGGATTGTAGCTTTGACTCCCCTAAAGTGGACGACAAGTGACTCACTTCTCATATTCTGCAGTTGTCTCAAATTCACGCCTCTGTCGTAGCACATACCTGCATTTGAATGATCTTTTGAGTTATTTGATGCGCTAACGTCGCATCCGCCTACCCTTTCCCAAGACGTGAAAAGGCAAGCCTTGCTACCTTCCAAACCATTCTTTTTCGTATCACTGGAGAATGAGGAATATTGGCATCGCCTGATGCAGGCCGCCTGTAAGCAGTTTTCATCACTATTGTTCTTGAATGCCTCCGAATGCATCTCTCGCATGACTTTGGCGCCTTGCTAGACTGAATGCCTTGCCAAAGGGTCAGACGAAATGACCTCGAACCCTGTCTTTTTGCGCCCCTTGGTGGCTGATGCTCTGGTGGCCATGAAAGGCCTATCGTTGTCTTCTTCCCTGTGCGTTGAAGAGACAGCGAGGTTCTGGGTGTTCCTCTGATGTGTTGTTTTTAGAGTAAAGGTTCCTCCAACACAAAATAAACGATTTTGCTTCGATGCTCCTTTTTTCACGACCCAAAGTTCGCACCTATTGTCGGTGTTTTTGAAACATGGGCCCAGATATTGCGGTTGCCTCTCACTTTGACCAGTTTATTAGTTTTTTAAATGCCTTGTGACATGGAATGTCCGCATTGCTTTGGGATATCGAATAGCTGCTTCGTCCGAGTTCTAAACTCGTTTCCTTCCCTCAGCGAGGTACAAGGTTGCCTCACTAGGCTACCTTGGGGCTCCCCTTTCTGTCTTATTCGCGGACTGTGCAGTATGGTGAAAGAGGCTAAGTAGTGTCTCTCCCCTTCTGGCGGTTAAGCACTGGCCTTCATCAAACTGGACACCTCAGCTACGACGAATATTTCTGCAGGAAAAGCACTGTCGCTGCATACCTTCGAGGTCTACTGCACTGAGTGGGTGGATCAGTCGGCACTGGGAGACTGAAGCGGTGCCTTCCCGGCCGTTGAGGAGGTGAATGACTGAGATGTAAAATCCACCTCGCGGCACACATTACTCATCTAGTCGGCAGTTTTAAGACATATTTTCCTCCATTATTATCACCACGCATTTCCTTCTGCTCTAATCAACGCCTGCCATGACGCCTTTCTTGACGCCACGCCGCGAGTTTTCAAGTCGTGGTGGAGGTGTGAACAGTCAGATCCACCCTTCAGATCTCTCTAGAGGCCGAAGCGAATGTCCTCCAAACTTCTCTGCTTGCTGATCGAGTGCGTCCATCTTGACTGCTGTCTCTTGTCTGTGTCATTGACATTGACAAGGTTTCTTCAAATCCAAAAAATCATGGAGACAGGTTTATAATCTCGATAATGGTGGGGACAGATTGTGAAACACCTGAGCCAATTTTTGGTGGCAGCTTTATTACTTGATCACCTCAATGCTGGTGTGTATCCGCTAGGAGGAGGAAAGACGCAAGCAGGAGGAGTTGGAACGAATTCTCGAGGAGAACAATCGGAAACTCATGGAGGCCAGAAAACGCGAGGTGTGTTCGCTCGTACATTCCCTCCATTTGCATCATTCCCCAGCCTTGACATTTATCTGGTCATGATCATCTTTTTTCCCTCTTTACTGTCTAGGATACCGCATTCCATGGCAAGAATACGTTCGATTGACTCGTGGAGACTATCCTGTTTGTATGTATATATTTTTAAAATGTAGCCATAAGTAACAGCTTTGAGGCGTTTTTCAAAACACTATTATGAGCTAGTGTGGGGTGGGTGGGGAGGAGACAAAGGAAGGGGATGCTACTCAATGTCTTCGAAGAGGCTGTCGAATTCTGCCGCTCCAAAGTTAGCCACAACTTTCCGGCGCTTGGTTTGAATGGTCTTGGTGTCAATGGTGTGCTAAAATGCAAGCATTCAAAATTAGGGTTTTAAATTGATGAAATTTAATGGGAGTCAAGTGGTTGAATGTGAAGGGGACCAAGATGCTGTGGGGAGGACGTTTTTATTCATTATTCAGTGAGACGGCTCCGGAACTTTTTTTCCGGTCTTATACGAGTTTCTTTTCGTAACTTACATGGGCCCAAATCGTGGAGAGAATGTTTGAAATTTCACTTTCAACATCCTTTATGGGTACCTGAATGTCGTGAGTGGGGAGTCAACTGGGTGAACTTACCTTGAACAGAGCTGAAACTTTATTTTTAAAATCAGTATTGGTGCTCAAACGGCAAATCTCGCTTAATGAGTTCGCTGTTACGGATATGAAATAATTAAGCTAAGAGAATAAGGGTGAAGTCATAAACTTGCTTCTTCTTCGGTAACAGGCTTCGGCATTCCTATTCCCGCCTTTTCTTCAAGTGCGCTTGTTGGTTTAATTTTACAGTAATTATGCAAACTTTGGGGTAATCGCACCTTTTGTTTTTAAAAATAAAGTAACCTGTAACTACTGCATGGCTTGCAATTCGCTCTAGCCTGTAATTTATAAACATAACCATTAGCTCCTGCCGAATTAATCTTCTTACCGCATGATTAACAAATGTGAAGCAAAAATGTGCACAAAAGGTGAAAAAATGTTTTGAATGCTTTGAATTTCATGCCCTTTTTCACATGCGGCTTGTAAGCGGATTTATGAAACCAAATACATTTTCTGCTAATTTTCCAGCAATGTCGCTATTTTCTCAGGTTTTATGCCAGTAGTAATTTTCTCCCCATTTTCACCAATTCTCAAGCAGTGTGGTGTGCGGTGGATCATTAAACTCTCTGTCACCGAGGGGAACATTTGGCCACTGCTACACGATCAGTTAACTAATCTTTCGACAGGTATGCCCACTGTAGCGTATTGTTTGTTTAAGCTGTTGATTGGTCGGACAGATTGGTGGCGGCCAACTTGAAGCTAGCTGCGTAAGCTGGCCCGTCGGGCATGCCAGCAGATCCCTTACTTTCTGTGTAGAATAAACGTATTCTGGCCTACACTTGGCCTTCTCTCCTTCTTTAATGGATGCTCGGGGCGCTACACCCACATCTTGCATGCGAAACGTTTTTATTGTTATGCACGAAGTGAATGACATTTGCCACTTTATAATGGTTGGTGCAAGTGAAAACTGGTAGCGTAAAACGCTGGTCTCAAAAACTAACTCTTTGGGATCAAGCATTGATTGTAGGCTGGACGCGAACGGACAATTCTAACGTGATTGTGTAACACCGTGGTGACCTCAGAGCCCGCTGCAGCTCTTCATCAAATCCCTTAATGTCTACCACTCTCTGCATGCCCTTCATCCATAATAAAGATGTCAAGGAAAATTGAGCCTTCCAATAGCAAAGGTGGTAGGAAAATGATGAGGAGAAAAAGAACTCTGTAAATTGATATACGCAGATGCTTTATCTACTCTGCGACAACCCGAAACTGGCTATTGAACAACAGATATTGCATTCTCAATGTCGTTCTTGCATCTTTTGGCTATATTTTATAAATAGAGTAAGAATATGCACATTATTTAGGTGCAGAAAAGATTAGGTGTTAATTAATTATTATTCTATGGAGGGAAGAACTGAAGCTTTAGGCATAACAAGGAGCAAAGCCCTCACATCTTTGTCAAAACGGCCGACTCAATGACTGAAGTGTCAATCAGCAGCCCAAACAAATTAAGCACTACATGTAGACGCAATATTTTGATCTAATTTTTCCTTAATCAACAAAGCGAGCGTTACTGCCGGCATTGTATGGGGGTCAGTCTCTGCGGCTAGCGTAAAATGGCCACATTGGACTAGGAAAATTGCAGTCGCCAAAAGTTAAGTATCACAACGCAGTTTGGCAAAATGCTATTTAAAAACGCCGAGTTTCTACCAATTAATTTATTTTAGCAATTTTTTTGAATTTTCCCAAACTTATCCACTTTGTTATAGTGCACAAAAATAAATTGCTCCCCAAATTACTTAACTACTGCTCAATTTAAATTGCAAGTTAGATCATATGAGTGGATAATAATTGTCTTATGGAACCCCGTGAATTGGTGACATGTGTTTTTCCGAATCGCATTTCGAAGTTTACTTATGATCACAAATATGTTTCATCAGGGTAACCAGAACTTTCATTAATTGCCAGGCATTACCCCAAGGAAACAGAATTTCTCAAACATGTTATAGATAAACTTGGTCGGGAGTCAGCGGAGGTAGATTTTGTCATAAAATTCTTTTTTTACTTACTATACCATCTTAGTCTCAATCATTACCAAGTGTAATAACAAGTCTGCA
The DNA here is from genome assembly GCA_023968675.1 of Taenia pisiformis. Taxonomy (NCBI): domain Eukaryota; kingdom Metazoa; phylum Platyhelminthes; class Cestoda; order Cyclophyllidea; family Taeniidae; genus Taenia; species Taenia pisiformis. Next base: position 12,808,189 of record CM043736.1, on the reverse strand, counting down.
CAAACTGCGGCACACAAATCATCGGTGCTATATCTTAACAAGCATTGACGAAGAGAACCAAAGGTAAAACCTGCTCACTTTCCTATCAACTAGCTTAAGGATTCCAATTGGTCTTTTGAAGGTTGGGAAGAAAAAGCTTTTTCTTTTTAATGCGTTTGGAGAGTGTTTTGAGGTAGAACCGGTTTGTGTTTTGGACTTCTACGTATCAACAGATTTTCAGCGTCGAGGCTACGGAAAAGAGCTTTTTGAATCAATGCTTCAGGTATGGTAAATGGTTTGCATTTGTGACCGCAATTTTTACCTTGCTTATAACTTTTCAAGTGATGCGTAAAGTTGAAGATTGAAAAATTTGTGTCGGTCTTGGAAATGCTTGACTTTGTCTTTATCCTCTTTTTCGCGATAGGAAGAAGGTCTGGTGGCTACCGACTTACCAATAGACTCACCCTCCCCGAAGATGCTCTCTTTTATGAAAAAGCACTACCATCAAGACCATCCTCTTCGCCAATCCAACAACTTCGTAGTCTTTCCCGACTTCTTTCATCACGCCAGTGCATTTTTAGTTCCACGTTGCAGACATTCCCGTAGCCTACTTCCCTCCTCACTTTGTATATCACCTCCTGGCCCCTCAATTCCCAGTCCCCATGCGCCAGTCATGGACGCTTGGCGTCCAACCTCTTCCACTTCTTCGAACCTAACCCAACGCTGCTCATCACTTTCGTCGCGTACGACGCCAGAACTCAAAGAGCACCTAGAAACTGTTCCAAAAATAGATCTTAATCGATCCTTCACTGTTCAGAAGGCGCCGGATGCGTCATCGGTTCAAAGTCACGTTCCACAATTGAGAGGTCGGTGTGAAGTTGGATTCCTGAGGCAGGGCCCAGCTTTACGATATTCCAAACGAATTGTGTAAGATTTAGCTGTAAACAGATGCGTTCACCAGGTCATTGAATGTTCTATTACTAATCCCCTCTACGTTGCTTTTAGGGCAACGACACCTTCAGTGCTGTTAAAAGGAAATGTAAACGTCCCAAGCGCTGAAATTAATACGCTTTGGAGATTGAGTGAAAGGCAAGTAGGATTTGAGCATCGAAGGGCCGCGTGGGCAAACAATAGACACACACGGCTGTGGTGATCAACGCCGGCAATGGCAACTTGTCGCCATGGTAGCGGGATAATAACCATTATTTTCCCCCGCATCGTTCCCTTTCTGGCTGTGATCTGCACGGTGACGTCATTCTGCTTCTGTGAAGCTTTCTGATTTCCTTCATTTGTATATCAATTGGCCTTCCTTTTTCAGATAGAGCATGGCCGTGTGAAGTTATGGGGGATGCGTCAGAATTGAGTGAACGCCTGGGGGCGGGCCAGAAGTAGCAGGGTTTCGCAAGTTGAGAAGCTCTTACACCATTTGTTTGTTAATACTTTTGATAAAGGTCAAAACCAACGTGGGGTCATATTCGATGGATGGTCTTAGACAAGATCTGGAGTGGTGCATTTTTATGGGAGGTCAACAGGGGTAAACCATCTTTGAGAGGTGGGAAGAAGCATATCCATCTAACCGAACAACTAGTGACACCTGCAAAAAATGTAGTTAGCCTAAGTATCACCACGCTAAATTGTTTAGCGTTTCATTTGAAAATCCACTCCAGTGCGAACATTGCACCTAATCCACCATGCGATTGCCTTGTAATTTGGTTTACACCATTGCGCACCATAGCTTATGGCGCATTCAATTTGGTTTCTCGTATTCCTTCATTTAGCATTCGAGTTTTATTTTCAAAATCACCTGGCTTGATCCTAGTTGGTTAATTTCCATGGTGGTGACATATTTCGGCCCAAATGTTCATTCGACACCCGGTCCAAACGCGAAAGCTGCTGGATAAGTTGCTTCGAGTTGATCATGCCAAGGGGTTAGCAGCGAAATATATGTACAAGGGACAACTGGCTGTTTTGAATGCCGGGAGAGCTAGCAGTGTTATAGAGGTTAGTGATATCTTTCATTTATTGTTGGCCAACATTTGCAAGTTTTACAACGCTTACTTCAGTCTAATAATCTAGCGGAATCTCGCACGTGAGAACTCAAGTCTATCAAAGTTTGAGGAACTCATCCCTCTCCATCGTGCTCGACCATCTCTACTGATGCCACTATGGAAGACAGCAGGTTTCGCCTTTGGCATCGCTACTGCGTTTTTTGGTGAAGAAGCTGCCTTGACATGTAAATCTGCCATCGAAGTTTCTATCGGTGAATACTACAACGATCAAATTCGTGAGTTGCTTGCTGACGATCCAGTCGCACATGCAGAACTCTTGGAGGTAATTATTCATGCCTCTTATCCTACAGCTTTTGAAGTACACGAAATTCCTGTGCTTTCATATGGCCTGGTCGCCGTTTTCATTTGTAATACTTTGAATTCAAAATGCCCTTGTTATCTGCAAATTCAGTATACAATCATTGTGCCCTTTATTTGCTCAGATTCTAAAAGAATTCCGTGACAAGGACTTGGAGCAGCATGACCTGCTCGAAAACGACTCTGACTTAGTAAGTAGCACTAGATTCACCCGAATTGTTGTGCTCTGCCTAATAATATTTTTTTCCTGATTTTTAGTCGCCTTTTTACCGCCAACTAACTCGATTCGTAAAGTTTGCTACTCTGGCTAGTATCAAAGTGACCGAGAAACTCTGATCTCATCATCAATGTCAACTTCCAGGAAGTCTGAACTTCATTTGTTGTTTTTTTTAAGGTAATAAACGCATGTTTTTCATAGGCACTTCTCCATAAGTAGTGGTTGAATCCGTGGAAGCGTTTTGTAGATCAGTCAAGAATGCTGTCTTCGGCGTTTGTCAATGTTGGCTTTCCCATCGTCACCGAAAGCGACTTGTGAGGGCACGGACAGCTGCTGACCAGGAGGATGTGATGTCTGAGAGCCCCCCAGAAACATGGGCTAAATGATGCAATCAACCTTTTAGTATCCCACAGACTAAACTAATCTAATCAGTACGTCAGACATCGTTTGTTCATCGATTCATCTTTTTCCTGCCAAACGGCGCTTCAGGTGCTGAGTCATACATGTTGTTAACAGCTGCAAGCACCAATCATAGTTATGGCTGGAACCAGCGCAGTAGAGAGGTTACACTCCCAAGGGTCGGGGTGCTCCGCTTGCTCTTAACTGACGACATGGAAAAGTGGCCGGGGCGCAGCACTTAACCGGTGTCATAACTTTAGCTGTGACTAGGTCGCCGACACAGACGGTGGGGGAATATTCCACGAATCTTGGATGCATTTCATCTTTTTTGGTCTTTTTTCTTTGATCCCAAATTACGTCCCATTCATTCGTCAAAATTCCCATCTGGGCATGGCATATGTTACTAGTTTGTTTGTCAGTAGGGATGAAGTTATTTGGCACAGGTGAGAGGAGTAAGCTTGTATGGCGGAGGGTTTGGATGAATGCAGTCAACTATCGGTCGGCGATAAGCTAGAAAAGGGAGGCAAACAGGGAGGAGTTGGAGGAAAGGGGACGGGGTGGGTAAGAAGAACGCATGACCTCCGTAAATGCTGACAGTATTCACAGGTGCGTACGCTGGGGATGTAAACATAAAGCGTGATATGTGCTCTTCCATCTCTCTCTCATTCTGTGCTGATTGGATGATATTTACATCAGAAGTATGAAGAGGGTTGGGGGTTGGGGTCAGTATGGGCATTCTTAAACAGGATAGGTTGGACCGGTGGATTGGAAGTATTCTCGATTAGCCGCGAAGTAGTTCGGATTTCCGACAGCGTTGAGAGCTCTCGATCGTTTTTTGCCATCGGCTTCGGAAAGGGAGATAAAGTTTCTCGGTGTCGATTATATGAGGTAGCAAAAAAGGCTCTACACAATGGTGGCATTAAGGGCTGAAACTACTCTCAGCTACCCTCGGCAACCTACCACTTGCTCTCGGCTCCAGGTAGTCTTCCGGCTGCAACGGTTGTTTTCCCCCACCCGCTCCCTCATCACCGTCCCCAGACGCCTCAAGGGAGGAGAGGTAGTTAATCTCGGCATCTTTAATCCCACTGCCCATTGTGTCCAAATCATCATCCTGTTCCACTTGTGCAAGTGGTGGTGGCGCTGGTGGTGGTGACGGTGGTCGAACCAGAGGTCCATAAGTGCCACTGGCCAGGAAAGCGGACGTGTTGTAGTACTTTGGCTGTTGTTGCTGGTGTTGATTATGATCTACAAGAAGAAGACACGAATAAGACCCCGTGGACTGGGTCATAAAGTTAAAGATCAACGCCAAAGCGGGTCGGTTGGCAATCAAAGAGGAAAGATTCAGACACTTGAAATCCAACTGCTATGCCCTATCAATGGTGAATATAAACAAACCCAAGACAGGGTAGGCGGCAGCCGATCCTATCGCACTTCCACTTGGCCACGAGTCCAAATTTGTTGAGACCACGGAAGTGTTTGTCGATGCACCAGTGGTAGGAGCACGCTGCTGTCGTCCGTTTTGTCGCAGTCGCGCCGTTTCATTCGAGTGGGGGAAAAATCGTCGATGGTGTTGATGATTATCGTATCCAATTCTGTGTGGGAGTAGAGATTCCGACTCCAGATTACCACTTCCCTCCCCAGTTGCCTCCCCAGGACGGTGATGCTGGTGATCATCAAAAAATGGCTCTTCTGGGAATCTAAAGGCATACGCCGTCCCGTTGGGCGGCCCCAAGTTTCCATCTGGCACGCCCCTGAAACCGCTCGGCAGTGGTTTCATCTCGGTCCAGGGTGCCGGCGATGGAGTATACGGAGTAGTACGAGTTATCGCGTACTCATCACCCTAAAATATGGCAAGGGTAAAGGCGTACTCGAAGTGCTCTTGCTCTATCTACATCAGCTTATGTATAACAATAGACCCTAGAGCTAGTCCTTTGAGTCTTCTTTTAAGTTTCCGCCTAAGCGCTCTACATTCATCATTCTATATGGGCTTTGTATATGCGGTGGAAAAATTTTATGGCTAAGCGTCACTTCGGAAAGGCAGACGAAATTACCTCAATGTACAAGTACCTGCCCGGCGTTTGACAGTACTTGTGGAAGCATTTCATCAGCTCTAAGAATGTCGGTCTGGATTCATATTCTTCCATCCAGCCTAGGACAGTAAATAGAACATTAATAACGCTGGCTGACAAGGCAACACAAACACATGCTGCGTGAGACAGACGAGGGAGACTTACATTGCACCATCACCATGTAGGTGTCAAGCGTGCAAATTTCCGGTTGACTCAGTCGCACTCCCTTCATCACATGATCCTTAATCTCTGCAGTGCTTATGTTCTCATAGGGTTGCTTGCCAAATGTGAAAATCTCCCACAACGTCACACCTGCATTTAAGAGCATGCCAATGCACTACTTAAATGAAGAGAGTAGGGATGGAGCGAAAGCTCAGGTGGGAGGAAAGTTGCATTACCGTAGCTCCAGACATCGGTCTTGTGAGAGTAGATGCCCGATTGAAGCGTCTCAATAGCCAACCAACGAATTGGAACACGGCCAGTACGCACCACAACGCTGTCCTCATCGCTGCTGTCCAGCATTTTGGCCAGTCCGAAGTCAGTTATTTGCACCAGTTCGCGGGACTGGACAAGCACATTTCTTGCGGCCAAATCGCTGTGGACATGGAAATTTGATTACTCGGCATAGTGGTAAAGTGGAATTTAGTGATGAGTAATAACCTAGACATTCGATAGCTTCAAGATAGTGGAAATGGCACAGAGATTTGACAATTGGGCAAACAAGAAAGGGGAGGTGAAGTGAGGGTGGATGGAGTGAAGTCAGACCTGAAACCAACTGAGCTATCGCATGCTGTCCACTTCCCTAATTAGGTTTCATCCAAAATACCGTGAAATCTTCCCTGAAAGAAAAAAAGATGCTCCTTATCAGTTCACCAATAGGGAAATAGGCAGGTCGATTGAGTAACGGTTCTTGCCGCCTACCTCACAGACGCAAAGAGCACGACATGGAAGAGTGACGAGGCTGCTACTCGCAACACATAACGGGGCAATATTTGTTTCAGCTGCGCCAGCCTCATCACTCTCCCACGATGAGACAGTCTCTGTGAAGTGCCGCGGACCACATTTCCCACACCTACTCTGGTGTCAGGTGACCAAAGTTGCTTCGGGTTGTCTCCTCAAGTACTTACCTCAACCTGAGAACGCCTGTCACTTTTGAATGTTGTATTTTAGAGCACATATACGCCTGTGTGTGTCTGTAGGTCTTTGCTGCTTCCGGTATTACTTTCCGGTTTTTCTGGAATGCCGCTAAGCGAAGTGGCGGTTGAGACTTATTGAAGCGATGTACGAATGAATGACGTTTAACTTGGCGCCAAATCAACAGAAATTCAACGGCAGTTTTGATACAAAGCACTCAATTCTAGTGGTGAGTCATTTCAGGAATGGATGCATTTTGGTCCCGACAGCAACACCGCATCTACGAAGGTGGACGATGGGGAGTTCCAAAAACGAGTGGTGGAAATTGTGTTTAAATAGTTATATGGGTGTTGTGAGATGAGTAATGGATTCTGCCTTCCAAATCCACTCACCAACCATTGGACACTTCCAAGGTGCACACTAAGTCATCCCCTTCTTCCAAAAAATGTGCATATTTGTAACTGACCGTAAGGGAGTAACTAGTCATCATGATCGTCATCCACCCATTCGGTGCGACACAAGTCCCCAAACTCGGAAAAACGTTCGCTTCTTAGAGCCAAAGCAAAGCGAACTCGCATATCCCTCTCTCTCTTCCCCAAGAAATCTTTCCGCCTGGGGAATTCACCCAATTTTTGATGAGGGAGAGAGGGAGACACTCCTCCTCCGCATTTCCTTCACAATTCAACCAGTGATCAAGTAAGAAATTGGCAAGGCAAATTTGGATAGAATTCACTTCGTCACCTATTATCAGTTCGCTTAATACCACATTTAAGTAGCATATTTCCGATGATAAAAATTTTCTAAATTATTGACTTTTGATGGGATTTCATCACTACCTGACCTCCCCCCCCAAACAAAGATCCTTAAAGCACCTCCAGCTTCTACATTTCGATTTGTTTTTCCCCTTAAAAATGTCAACGCGAGGTTCACTTGAAGTGGACGGTTCAACCTAGGCGTACCGACAAATGCACCAGGAAGTTGGCTCTTCTTTCACTGAATAACTTCATTTGCAATGTGGGTTCAACCTTCCGCCAGTTTTTTTTCATCCACCCACCCAGGAGAGCTATTTATGGATACTTGTACTGGTCGTAACTCACCGATGAATAATACCTCGTTCCTCGAGGTAGGCCATCCCATCGGCAATCTGTTCCGCCCATGAAAGCAACGTGAAACTGTTCAAGTCGTCCTTGTGGAGGCGTAGATAGCGATCCAAACTACCCTCCTCCACAAACATTGACACCATGCACTGCATTTTCCGAGTCAAACAGACACCAATAAGGGGCAGGCAATTCTTGTGCTGCACCGAGGCCATGACCTACAAAGGTTGCATTGAAGAGAAGGAAAATTTCAGCCATCAGCCTATCAGCTGTGTTCATACTACTTAAGGAGGGTTTTCAGTAGAGGGAGGATGAGCTGCCAAATTTATGGAACAAGCCATTTTGTTCCAAAAACTTAACCTCCCCCTCTCGCCGCCTTGCAGCCACTAGCCACATGATAGGGCAGCGAACGCTACACAACAGGACTCAATTTCATTACTTAACAATTAAGAGGGTACTTTAAAACTGGCTAAGTGCCGAGGCTTTTATCAGCCGACAATTATAGGGGTCATTAACTTGGTATTCCTGGGACACCAGCAGCCAGCGCCAATTTTCCCTTCTCTTTTTAAACAGAAAAGGGGATACTCATGCCTCAATCCAAAAAATTATGCCCTTTTGTTAGGCTAAACCAAATAAAAAGTAACCTTTATGCCCTTGTTTTTTCCCCAGTTAAAAGTGTACTTATCGAATGGCATAATGCAAGAGTCCAAGCGCAGGCTAAGTGGATGCATTACAAAAAGTCGTGCCCTCGCCGGTATTTGCTGTAGATCCTCCCAACACCGAAGCACACTGTGTGTTTTGGCTCCAGCCTTTGGCAATATCCAACTCCACCCAGTGGATGTGTGTTTCTCACGATTGGAGAAATGCACTGCGTCGTTCCATGGACTGCTGCTCGAGTGAAATTCACAACAAGATGTGACAACTACAGAAATGTGAGTGGAGGATTGGAAAATTAACTCCAACAGTCTTCAACACGAGTGTTTATTTTATTTATTCTTTATTGGGGGCAACGTTTTCACCAACCTTGAAAGGGTAAGAATAGATTAATTGTTCCGCTCAAAGCGTGGTCTTATTTTAGCTCAAACACCTATCCAATTTTGAGCCGAACTTCCGTGAGTCACGATCATCTTCCGGAGGGGAGAGGGGGGGGGCAGGAGGCAAAAAAGAAGCACTCTCTCTTTTAATGAACACCTAATCAACCAGCTTGATTTAACAAACTTGGCTGCAACCTTTCAGAATTGCATAAAATCCGCGCAACACGCTGACGAATTGAGAGAGTGCAAAATCAGTGCCATTAGGTGGGAGGGGGGGGAGGCAGAGATTGTGCTGCCACTGCAAGTGGGCAAGAAGGGGAATGAAAACCTTTCACATTGGTCAAGCATTTTTACATTGATTTATGAACTATGCGGATGGAATTTTGGGGCCTACTTTTCACGGCAGCAAAACGCAACGTAGGGCAGTTATCTGGGAGGGCGAGGGGGTGGGTAAGGCGAGGCGGAGGGAGGGAGGGAGGCAATTGCGTTGAAGTGACCCATAAACCTGCCTTCATTTTTGCGTGATTACAAGTCTTAGTTATTCCGCCATAGCAATTAAAAGTTGCTTTAAAGTTGGAGAGTAAGCAAAAACTTGGGGTTAAAATTTTGTTTATTTATGCACGTATTGTGAGGAAATTAACAATGCAAATTGAATAGCAAAGTTGTGATTTGTCAAAATGAGTCCGACAGTTATTGGACCGGAGGCAATGATGGCATTTGGTTGCACACGAAGTGCTAGTTAGCAGCTTTCATCATGAGAACTGGTGCTCAAATTCACCGATCCGGTAAATTTACATCGCATGCACTTACTGTAGAAGAAAGTGGTAACTACGGCATAGCTAAAGGGCCATTAGGTGATAAAAAATATGCACGAAAGACAGCCAATTCATTCGCTCAGACAAGGAAAAGGGACGCCACACTCTGTAATGAGAGGACAGATCTTAACAGGCTGGAGATTGGACCCCTGTCGATGTTAGCATGTGAGGACCGCGATCGAGGAGGGACGGAGGGCTACTTTGCATTAAATAATGGTGGTCAAAGTCATCTGTAGTTACCTTGGCTTCTGAGAGCATGTCCTGGAGATTGCTCCTAGCGGAGATGCGATCGACAGTGTTGGCATTGCTGTCCAGTCCAGAGGCACCGAGATTGGATGCAGGACCGCCTTGTGATGCAGGTGCAGCTGATCTGATCACTTTGATAGCCACGTCTAGGGATGTGTTACGTGCCAAATTGAATTGATTCAACACCCGCTTCGGTACTCGCCATTTGCCTCGATACACCTCACCGAATGCTCCTTTGCCAATGGGATTGTTGGAGTCGTTGAAGGTCAAGTCGTCAATGTTGATCATCTCCCACCTACCCATATTCGGCTCTCTGCTCGACTTGGCGTCCTGCGGTGTCAAAAAAAGAAAGCTGTATGCAGCTTCATTTCAATCAAGTCTCTATAACCATAAGTAGAGTGATACTGCGCTTAAAAAGCTACAAAACGGTTGTTTTTCTTCGATGATCTGAACGCATAGTCGTTTTATACCAGCAAGGGGAACCTTTGACACCTGTGCATTAGGACTTTTGCTTTAGAGATGAAAATCCAGTCGCTTTTGTGTCACAATGAACTAATAGGGCGGTAAAACGGTAAAACGAATGAAAGGGTTGGATTAGCACTTGAATGCAGGAGACATTGCAGCCTTACCCGAACATAAACCTCACAATCTGTGTTAGCCTGTCCACTTATTATTGCGACCACAGCAAAGCCATCTGGGCTTTTTCCTCACAAATGAAACATAAATTATGTCGGGACGCGAGTCCGCATGGCGGACAGCGTGGCCCATATCCGATGCGACTGACCACCTCTCTCAAAGAACAGCCACAGGGAGGTGCAGTTTGGGGAAACTTACGACCAGACGCCAGACGACAGGTACGCTCAAAAAGCTAGTTTCCATCCTCGGTGTCACCTATATATGACATACGTACTTTATCACTCCTAATCGTACCCACCTTTATGTCGTAAACATATTTAATGAGTTTGTGGCAATAAAGTGAGGTGTGAGCTGCTTGTGGTTCCAAGAAAAAGGCCTTTTGTAGCCTTTCTGTGACACAGAAATGCGGTGGACTTGCCTCCTTCATCCAAATAACCGAAATTACCCAGCCTCTTCAACGCTGAGCTCTGAAATCGGACACCTCATGCCGTTAGTCAGCAGTTACGATCACCACGAGGACGAGGCATTAACAGGTGTAGCCATTCCCATCAATAAAGTGGACACAAAGTTGGCCACGATTACCAACCTAATGAGGGCACACAAAAACCGCCACCTTCATTGCCGCCCAGCAGAGTTAAAGCCATCTCACAATCGGCTTTATTGTCGAGCTGGAGGGTAATTAAGGCGGGAACAAGAAGGTGGGCAATGAGGGACGGCTCTGATTCATTCCCATCGAGTTTGACGCATCAAATTTGGCCCGACCAAAAGCGTACCATGCGCATTTCAAGGCGGTATTAGTTCTCTCTCCCCTCTCTCTCTGTTCGCTTTTCGAGCTCAGCGACCGATTGTCCACCTTGTCATTAAAAATGCAGATTTAATAGCAATGCTGCAGGATATTTTTAACTCACAAGTTTATGCTATAGCATGGTAATAGAATAGCAAAGTGTTTATTACATAATCAAGCACAATAGCCACGAAAATGCGCAAGACAGTGGATGAACAGACTGGGAGGGTGATGGGGCGACATGAAGACGCTAGGATGACCAGAAAGTCGAATCAATTGGACCTAATCGTGTGCATTGCATTGAAGCAGTCAATTCGGGTGTGGAATGAAGTTAGGCGACTATTTTAGGAGGTAATGAAGTGCGCAAAATTTTCGCCTTATTAAATGCCATCGTTCCTACCTTCGAATTCCCCCTTCGATTAGCAATTACCACTAGGCGGTGATATATGTCGCCTCCTCGAGTGAACAGAATGCACACACAGTGAGAGCTATGCATTCTCCCTTTCCCTCCATTATCGAGAGAAATGAGCCTTGTGTCCTTTAAATTGGGCGAAAAAAAGCACCAAACAATAAAGTCGAATGGAGACTGGGAGAAATGGAGACTAGGTGACAGGGTAACAGAGGTGACTGCACAATTGGACGATTTTTCAATGAGCAATCCAATCCTCCTCATCTCGGTCTTTAGGTGTAGCAAACAACCGTAGTACTACATGCTCTCTGCCACTTGGCGTCGAGGGGTGGCTTGTAGGGGGAGGGGAGGGGGAGGGGGAGGGGGAGGGGGGGGAGGGGGAGGGGGCAAACATTTGGCCACCCAAAAGTATGCAGATTAAAGACTCCACGGCGAATGCTGCTTTTAACATAGCAAGCACAAACTACTTTGCGTGTCATTGGCATGCAGCCGCCAGAAAATGGACGCATTTGGTGGCCTTCAGCAGTCGGTGATATGTAAAAGCTGTGTTTATTAGACTAGGGTGGAACTAAACCAAGTCTGACCATGTTAAGACACATGGACTGAAAAAAAAGGCATTTCTGGGCAAAATCTTCCTCCAGCTAGCGATTTCACGGGCTGAAGACCAGCGTTTTGAGAGGCGAGAAAAAAGCATCTTCAAAAATCCCAGGATTTGTTCATCCTCCATTCAGAAGCATACCAGTTTCGTGTATAATATTGGAATGGAAGAAAAAATAGCTTGCGAAATTTTTCTGCCTGAGAAAATGATCAACCATTCAACCGAATTGCACGTCAAGAGCGTTTCAATTTGACCACAGTAAAACCGCCGACTTGCCGCCTTCCTCCAGACTGCAAGCGAGGCAATAAAACCTGTTGTGGAGGGAAATGTCACTTCAAAGGTGAGCCTCTTATCATTTCCTCCGCCCTCCTTCCACACTGAATGGTGATTTTGACCCCCTGAAAAAACGCTTGCCCCCATTGGCAAGGATTTACTGCCGGAAATGTGCAACCCTCGCAAAAGTACTCCGTTCGGCGCATAAGTGGTGGTGAAAAGCAGACTAGACGTACTTTTCGTGCGATTAAATCCCAGTAGAATCGTCGCCTTGCCAGAGGCCCAGAAGGAGAGAATTGTTCCCTTGCTATGTAAAAATTCTCGTTTGGCTAATGAAAAATTTCCCCGTCTTTAGAGATGCAAAATTGTTTTATTGTCTATTATGTTATGGTGTTACCAAAGCCACTCATAAAAAGCAAAACAAAAGCCCAATTGTTGCCCACTGATAGGAGGGTGTCTGGAAGAACTCAAAATAGGGCCTATCGAGACAGACAGTTACTACCAATTGAGGTCCTGCGCAATGGCCAGCACCGGAGGAAGGCCAGTCATGGCCAGTCGCTGGGGGAGAATGCAAGGATGCTCTGCAATGTGGAAGGCTGATTCCAATGAGCCGCAAAACGGACAAAACCGTTCTCAAAAGAAAGCCCCTTTTGATCGCTAACCAGAGTGAGAGTCGCCAGAGAACCTGATCCCCTTTCGCATTACAAGAAGTCAGAAGTAACGCCAATGAGAGGCTATGAAAGGGCAAGTCAACGAGTCCAAAAAACGGTAGCATTGAATTACAGGATATCTTCTTTTTTCCGGTGCTTTCAGACATATAATCCTGCGAAGCTACAGGGATAAGCTGGACGTTACATGGCAGCGGGTCCATAATTAGGAAGAGCAGTTAATAGTTAATCCGCCTAGAAAAAAATTATTCAAAAATTCAACTTTGCAATGAGGCAAAAACTCGACACTCACAGCCAGCAGTGGGGATGAAGTAGGCAAAAAACTCACCTTCATATCTGGTGCTTTGATATTTGTGTAGGTGGACTTTAACGCCTCCTTAATACGGCTGCGTTTGGCCTTGTAATTAAAGCAGAGAACGGCAAAAACAAGAGAGAAGATGAGAAGGAATAAGAGCACAATGCCGGCCGCTATGAGGGCCTGGTTGCGAGCACGCGCTACTTTTGCGCCCGACATTTTTTCGTACTGTTCCTCGTCCAGACAGAGATTGGTGTTCTCCATCTTTTGGAGCTCCGGTGGACATGTCGAGTTGCATATGAACTGGTTGGTGGGAAGGAGGAAAGGAAAAGTGGGATTAAATATGAGTTTAAGGGAGTCTCCAGGATGGGTGATATGCTGCTTAAATACTAATTAGTAGTATTGAGAGTCGCTTCGGTAGCGCTTGGCTTGTTTGCCGAGATGATGGCATAAAGCCCTTGCTTGTTCTGCCCATAGTTACAACCTAACTCCCTTTCTATGCACCTATGAAAAGGGTATTTAGTAATGGATAGGCATTTTACCGTCTATAGATGCATCTCCAGAGCACACTGTAGCCATTTTCGGTGATCCACCAGAGAAAAGTCACGTCAAACGGTTTCACTAATTATTACCAAAGGAAGGCCGGTGGACTTTAAGAGTCTTTACTGAAATGTGCTTCATGCATTCGGTAGCTACCACAGTTTTTTTATCATTGCCTCTGGTGCAATGCCCTAGTTGCAAAGATCTAAGAGCCCCTTGGTGGGGGCGCAATCAAAACGAGCATGAAACAGGTAAAAGGCGAGAAAGAAAGAAAGAAAGAAAGATGAGGGAGAGAGAGAAGGACAGGAAGTAGTGAAGGTTGAGAAAACACCGAGCTCAACCAAGCAATGCCGTTCCATTGAAGTTTCACTCATGGATTCGGGGAGGAGGAGTAAAAAACGGAGGTGGAAGTGCGTGGGGCAAGGCTTGTCTTAATGGCTGGCATGATGGTGTAGCTGCTCAGTTTCACTAACAACGAAGTCATGTTGACATTCATCTGCTAGTAGTGCGCAGTCAGCGGCGATGCTCTAGTAGGCGCGTTCATTGACGCCCCACAGGGAAAAGTCAAGTGCTATTGTCTGCATCGGTGCTGGAAAGAAGAGGCAAAAACTCAAATTCTATTGTATTTATCAGTACTAGAAGTGAATAAATAGGTCAGAACAAAAAAAACAGCCACCGACAGCGGCGATTGAGGCATCCAAGAAGTCTTGACACCCACTCGTTTCACCACTAGGTGATCATTAAGGCGATGTGATTTCGGTATAACTCAGTCCAACACAACTTGTTGTAACTTGTGTAGACTCAGCAGATGCCATCCATCGTTCATTCGCAGCATCGTAAAGAGTAGATGGATAGATAAGCGTTAGTCAACAGGCCGCTCATTTGGCCAGTAGTCAGTCAGGCCTTTGATTCGCTGCCGTACCCTCCGCAGTGCTCCTATCATCGCATTCAACATCCTATTCCAAAGTGGGTTCAACCAGACTCGACTCGGACTCCACAAGATTGACCTAAAAGGTGCGGTAGCGATTCAATCGCCTTCCTTCCCGTGGTGTGTCTGTGCAAATAGATGCCGTTGCTGAGGCATCTTCGTTAATTTATCAATCTGCTAGTGACAGAGTGAATAAAACCTTCAAGTATGAAGTGGCGACCATGACATCAACCGGAAATGGGGCGTTCTACGCGTATGAACAGGCGACCACCGCATTCTGCTTCAAGTACTTACACCGCATGTTTGAGCATTTACCAGTCACCTAACTGAAACCTGATGAAGCGCCTTATGCATTCCACTTTTGGACAAATAAACACGACATCATTTGCTCCCATCCTCTCCACCTCACTCCCTCCCCGCAAGAAGGTTAAACGGTAAGACCCAACCCAATGTGGCAAAACCAGAAAAAACCTTCACTTTGGAAGCGCTCACACATACCGGAAAGGCACTATTCTGGTAACGCAGCACAAGACCTCAGACCCTCATTCAACGAAATGCATTTGCACCCCAAGGTGAGCAGGAGATACTGCTGCATTTCCCCTATTCCCACTTAGTTACAAAAACCATGACTATTTCCCCCTCCTGGCATGAAACAATTCCAGAATCACACACAAAATAGTCAGTTCGGCAACAGAAATGGCGAGGTCCGAAGCTGAGCTGCCAAAGCATTACATAAAGGTGGGATTAACTAAATTGTGCTTCGTGGATATGAGAGAGAAGGCCCATTCGGTAAAATACACACCTACCACATACATGAGCATCAGTGAATTGCCAACAAAGTGGATGAGAGGGCGGAGGGTGAACCAACGACGAATCACTTATGAGTAAATCGCCGTGAATAGCGTCTGCATTCCAGTCAAAATGACGTACCGATGGCACGAGCTGTTGTTCACCTCCCATGCATAGAGAAAAAAACAGTGCCCCCTCTCCCCAGTTTGTGGCCAATGTTAGTCTGACCGTCTTCAGCCCTAGGGAGTACTTCTGTATACACCTCAACCGATAGGCTAGTTACTAAGGCAGATAAATTGGATGCTTCTTTGCGCCTGTTGAAACTTTGTCCTCCTCAGTAGTGAGTGTGGAAATTGGTGGAGTGTGGATCGAGAATGTGCACACAAATGAACGTAATCATCTGGACCAGCTAGGATGTACAACGAGAGGAGTTATTGTTATAGCCAATAATATAGCAATTTGATGTCCAAATTTGTTCTCTAAAAGACTATGTGTCGTTGTACTTTTGCCTTCAACAAACGTATGGAGCGGCTTTTGTAATAGCGTCTCATAATGGTGCGCATCTGCCGGCGCTCCTTCTCCTCCTCCCCGGTGCCCTTTGCCGCTTTTTGTCACTCACGCCTTTTTGTGAATGGTCAGCTGGAAGCTTTCAACTCAAACCTCAGTAAATCAAACTTAAAAAGCAGGCAATTTGTCATTAGGTGATTGAAAAGGAGAGAGAAAAAGAGAGCATCGCTCCTTTGACAAAAGGTAGCATCTCTTTGACAAGAGCAATCGAGTCTGAGCGTGTTGTTGAGTGTCACAGTCACTTTAGAGTAAATTGCCACGAAGGTAAGGCGTTCGTGTTCTCTCACACCTGGTTAGGGTGTGACGAGAGCACAAATTCATCTCCGCTGACAAGTGTGCTTAACATGAGTGACGAGAAGAGGGGGAGAGGCACAGTTCCCCTGCAAACCTATCTAGGGAAGTTTTAAAGTCCAACTATAGAGATAGGGAGTAAAAAAGATGAGAGAAGTTGCTCAAGGCAGAACTAACTGTCTGGGTGTGCGTGTGTGTGCATCAAGAGTCGCCTGTAGCCTGGTTTATGGGGGCTTTGAACACTAATGGATGGCTCTTAAACAAACGGCAGGCTGCCTAGAAAAGTGATGTTTGTTTTGATTGCTTAAAAAATCACGGAAGAGGAAGTATTTTGCCCTTTTATAGCTTCTTTACGAATGGTACTAAAAAAGGGGGCGATTGTGGTGGTGGTGGTGGTGGTGGTGGTGATGATGATGATGATGATGATGATGATGATGATGATGATGACGGTGGTGGTGGCTATTGCTAGTATTATTGCTGAGATAGGGAATAAAGATGCATTTTGCATGGCATGACAAAGTTATTATGCACACTTCCTCCGCAAAACTGTAGCAAGTAAATTAACTTTTCTGCGACAGAACAAACCTTGTTTTCTTGCACATCAATCATGATTTTGGCATAGCGACAGTTGTTGCAGAACTCCGGTCCGTAGGCCGTACATCCCCCAGCGCATTGCTCATGACATCGAAGGCATTCGCGTCGCTCCAACATCTGTTTCTCCCTCTCCGAGAGGTGTTCCATCGCCGTTGCATTCGGTACATAGGTGTCATCTAAGGGAAGAGCTCAGGGACATCATTCGAGTAGCATCACAGTGCATGAACACCCTCATGAGGGGACATTTCCACCACCAGATGTGCTAAGTAAATTTTCGGAGGAAATGTCACACTGTCGTCAAGCTTGTTCAAGTCAAGCCTGAGTGCTGTTATCCCCAGGGTTGAAGCATCAAATTTGACGTAGCTAGAGAAGGGAATGGCGTCAAACACCATCGGCATGTGGAGATCTAAAGTGCACCAGGTGATTCAATTGGTGCCTTTAGGTACAAATCACACCCTTTTATGTCAGTCAGTAACCAAATTGATGCTGCCTTTGTGAACGCAGACACATCAACGGTGGCATCTTACCCAGGGGCAAATATGCAGCAACTATAGCTTGACATCTTCACCTCTGTTATTTTTTTACATATCAAGGCTTCACGTATTCCTCAACTTATAGCACCCGCATCCAAGTAGAGGAAGAAGTATGGCAGCCAAATATTTCCTACTGCATTCTTTTATTAAGACAACTTTGATTTGTGGAAAGCGGACCAGCATCACATCGGCCCCATCCACCGTGCGATTCGTGCTGCCGTCTTGAGGCACGGCAATCCCCCGTGTAGTAATAAAACCCGCAGCAAAATGAGTTTGAGTTACCATGGCTTCAGAGGCTACCTACAGCGGTGATCAGGGAAACAACTATCCTTGAATAATCGGCAAATGTCCACCATTTCAAAGAATCAAGACGGTGAGGAGGAAGAAGCGCCGATTATTAACTCCGAGGCGATTCAGGAGAAATGCACTCATTAAAGAGCAACAGGCTCAGTGTGTTGATTCTCCCCCCCCCCCCCCCCCCCGAAGTGGACAGCATAGCGAGGAGAGAACTGGAGATGCAATTAAATAGACGAAAAGCTGCTTCAGAAACCAGGCTGAGATGAGCCGAAGGTGGAGTGTTGGATGAGATGCTTAAATACCGTACTAAAAAAAGGTGGCTCTGTAGTCCCCTTGTTGAGCTCCGTGGTTTGTACTTTCGATTATGGCACGCTTATAACGTTCTTGTCAATCCCCATGCTGGAGAGAATCGAAACGCTAGGATATCGCCATATCCAGCTATAAAAAGGATTGTTACATGCAAATGTTGAACGTGCCACCATAAAAAGAGATAAATGCAAAGATAATGTTGACCAATCATCAACTTGACTTGTTGCTGTGCTGATTAAATGAATGAATTCCTACTTTAATTGAAAATCATGCCGACATGGTCAGTTGCCTCTCCGTTGGTAAAAAAGGAAACTTCAGAAAACACTTTTCGACAGATTGACAGTCGGCCAGGTAATCAATCAGTGGGGCCAACTCACCAGGAGGACAGGTATTGACACACTCCGATCGGTACATCCAATTTCGGCATTTACGACAAACAGAGATGTGATTCCCCGGTCCGACACACACCTCACACTCAGGATGGCATGGAACGCACTCCTGCAGAGCCGAGTTTGCCACCTGCATGTTGACCAGTGAGAGGTCCTCCTTCCTCAAGTTTAAGTACTTCAAGTTGGTTGCGTTGCCGAAGTGCTCGGGTGGACACTTCATATCCAGGCACTGATATCTGGAGGTGTCTTCATCTAATGCAAAAATGAAGTAAGTTAGCATGCGCCTTTACTGCCAGCTTTGTAACCCTTTCGATAGGAGTGGAGGGCACTTCCGATGCCTTATTGATGACACTTTTGCCCCTTTGGAGGACCTACAGCCAAGCAAATTAGCGAGCAGCGAACCTCATGTGGGGTACGTCTCTCCTGAATGCCGGAGGACTGTACAAGAGAATCGCCAACTTCTTTGTCACAATCAATAAAAGGCTCCTTCACCGGATCGAGGTGACTGGTAGAATCTGAAACTCTGTCTTTTTTCTTTCGCTAAGGAGCACTCGAAGCTCAGAAAGAGGAATCACAAATTCAGCTGAAAGAGGCTTGTATTTGGACAAAAAATCCCTACCAAAAGCGGTCGGCATGCAAAAGTTACCTGACGCAGAAAAAACATTGGACACTGAGAAGCGCCCTTTCGAGAAAATCTCTTGAATGTAGGCGAGAAAAACCGTGATCGACGGGACAGTAGAAAATAGCCTCACCTTCAAAGAATGGTGGTTATAAGTGTCAATGACGCTGATCAAAGCATGACACACGAAGAAACTTGAAAGCAGAAGGTGCGCCTGAGGCACAAACTAACCTAAATTGACATTTGCATTCAATGAAGCAATAAACGAGTGAAAGCTCTAACTCATGTGGTGGATGCAAAGTACACAGAGGACCACAATAAACGGAAATGAAAAAGGGAGGAGAGATCACGGCGAAATCCAGCCTTCTAGTCGGTCCGATTCGTGGCCGACTCAAAGCGTGGCAGTGTGTGTACGCATCTAAGCAAGTGAAAAAGGAACGCGGACGTAGGAGCCAAAAAAAGGCGTGAACATTTACTAGCAAACAATTTTTTCCTTAAAAAAACGAAACTAAAAACACGTGCCTTGAAAACCCGACGAGAGTGTCGTCTTCCACACACACACACACACGCACACACATACACGCACACACACACACGCACGAAGAGAAAAAACTACACTGCCGTTTTGCAAGCATTTTATCAACAAAATTTGCGCGAAATTCAGGATCTTTTTCATAAAAGCTAAAAAATAAACAAAAGCCTAAGCTATGGGAAGATGCTCCGTTATAGTTAGGTTCACATCACCAATTGAGGATGAGTAACATCTTTCGGTCTCCTCAATTCTCTCGCATGCAATCATTTGACAGGTCAGCGCCCGTAGACACGCCATTCTGATTGACGGAGTGACCTCTACATACCAAACTTCATCTGACACGTCGAATTTTGCCAATAAAAATACACAAACATGCCTAGTGAAAGTGAGGCATCGGTTGACCGAAAAGTTGGAGCAACTTTCGGCACAATTCAGCAAAATACGGTTTGTTATAACTTGCAGACACGCGGAAAATGGCTTCCATTGTCCACTTGTACCATCGTAAAGGGTGCATGGACAGATGGGCGTTGGTCAAATAGCCCATTAGATAGTCAATGGCCAGCCACGGGGCTCCTTACCGCATTCCCTGCCCCACGATTGCAACTCTTCCAAATTCAATTCCACCTGGCCCAACGCAAACCTCGGTGTCGCACAAATCGAAGTGAGAGAATTTTCCTCAAGTTTTGCGGGCATAAAAGCAATTCCCACCCTGTGGTGCAAAATGTACAGCTTCTCTTCTCTTTTGTGGCATGAATCTGCTACGGAAGTGGTCAGAACAATCTCCAACGCTGTTTAGTGCGAATAATTGCCTGACAATCTATTGTTGGTACCTCCAACATTGACTGGAAATGAGAGGTCATAGTGAGCCGCACCAAACAAATGGGTGCCCTACCCTAGTATCCAAGACCAGCATGCTCTAATTCACTCCATTTTTACGCATTTGAGATTTTAAAAAAGTGAAACTTGTTGCATACATCACACTTTTCTCTAACTGGGTGACCAAATGAAGGCCTTCTGCAGCGAGGTGCTTTACAACACTTTTGGGAGAACAGGATAGGACTCAACAAAAGCTATTACTTGACTATCAGCAGAGGGGTTCACTTTTTACCCTCAAATTAACAAAATGCACGTGTGCTTGAGAGATATCGTACATTCTGTCTTGTGAACTGTCTATCCAAGTGTGTCAAGTAGTGGTGTAAAGTTTACATTCGTCAAAATTGTACGAGCCTCGACAGACATAGGAAGCGCAGATAAAATATGGAGTAAATAAGTCCAGTGACTGTGCAGCCCGCCTTATAAACTGAAATACGCATAACTTTTAACGACTTTTGCCCATTTGTTCCCACACCTTCTCCTTCCAAAACACCAGTCACAATCGCATACTTATCATCACATTTGATTACTAAATTAATGCGGTAGTAAAAATAGTCCAATTCTATCATTTTCACACCCCAATTCCCTTATATCATAACCAACGTTGCCCTCCTACCAATAGGAACACGCATAGCCGGACTGGCATAACATCCACCAATCAGGAGGGAGAGCAAATGGGATAAATTTCCATGCATAAATATGCCTTTTCTATGCCGCAAAAGCATAACCATAAATGTATCGAAACTACATTATTATTACCGAACTGCGGAACAGTCGTGGGAAAAATAAAGTCAACTTAATTGCCTAAACCTTCATTTATTCACCTCTATAAGCATGGGGGAGTTTAAACGTTCGACCGCATAAATTTTCCAACTACCTACCGATCAACAATGCCCCCGGTATTTCCGTCAGGCCAGGAAAAACGCAGAAAAGTGGAGCAATTATTGAACAAAAGGACGGGAAGGTAGCACAATACAATTATTGTGCCAAACGCCCCGACCTCTGTATTGGCTAGACTTTTATTGACCACCACCGACACACGACTGTATGAAAAACCAAAGCATCTCAATTGTGATTACTTAAATTACCAAACTTTACTCCTGACATTTCGCACGCCCTCTACATCTAGTATTCATGCTTACTGACCCCAAATTAACCATTGTGTCATGGAGATACTTGCTAGTTCTGCTGATATACACTGCAACGTCAAGGTCGGTCAGACGTAAAGGCAAGGGAATGACAAGGGTTCGTGTACTTTAGCACTCCAGTACATTAGAGGCGTGTGCACACACTGTTCATCAAGTGGGGCTTGGGATAAAAGGCGTGGAATTGAATGACCTTTTGGGTTGGGAAACGTGATCCTCCCCATCTCCTCTTAACAAGTATGTGAAGCAGAATCAAAGCACTCTCCCTACCTTCACGAATTAGCCTAAAAAGTTCCCTCCTCTTTCTCTTCCCCTTCACCAACCTTTTTTCACAAAGTAGCAGAAAGCACATCCCCCAATTCCGAGGTGATCACCGGGTCCAGAACACGCAGAGACGTCATCGGGAAGGAATTTGGGCTTCAAAGGTGCTAAGCACTTTGGATTGCAGGGTAGGCAGAGTTTCCGCTCCTCGTCAGGGTATTGCTCCTGCAAGCAGCGTTTGACACAAGCGTCTCCTGACTAAAATGAGACGACAAGAAGAAAACGGGATGCTCTTTCCGGGCCAGATTAACCCATCATCCTCAGAGCTTGTCATGCTAGTACCCAGATGTCGAGTAAACCAGCGACGGCAATGATGCTACAAGGGTCACTTCCACACTCCGCATTAGTAGAAGCACTAGCAAACCTGCTAGGTGAAAGCCTTGCTAAAATGTTGTAGAATGAGGATTTCCCTCGATTACTGGATGAAAAGCCTCACATTCAATGAGAGGAAGAGACTGTTAGAGCCGTTCTCTCCGAGAAGAAATGCCTGTAAAGCCACCAAATGCAGGTGCTACACACCGAGGTTCACAACAATTGGTGACTTCTAACGTCTTTGAGGCGTAATAAAATATTAACAATTTCCTTCTGCCTTCCAACTGATTGGCCACTCTCAGCCAACATAGTAGGCATGGCTGATGAGGTGGAGACGGAATGAGGCGGATTGGGAGTCACAGGAGGCGTCACGTAACGGCAGCACAGCAATTTTAATTGGTTGCTGAGACATGGGACATCCATCGTTTGTGGTATTTGAGGCACAAAGTACGTTCTCCGTATCTATTTACTCAGCTACCTATCTATAGGATTGGCTTCTACGCGAAAAAAAATGTGTGAACTTGAAGTGGCACACCCACATCATATGATCGGTGTAACACCCGGATATGCCATGGTATTACACCTTTTTTCCACCACAGTAGCTCATTTGTTTTGTGCAGCCTTTATGTACAGCCTAAATCAGGCAATTTTTCAATTCACGTCTATGACTTCACATCGGCATTGCATCTTCCTCGGGGTGGGAGAAGGAATTCCCACCTCAAAAGGCCAATTAATTAGCTTCTCGACGGTAGGTTTCAATGCTCCACACTGACATTGCTACTCGTTCAACTGGTGCTTACAAACTATTCACAGACCAGGAGAATCAGTAATATCTGTCCAAATGCTCAAATTCAATCGTGCCGGCGAGGAAAGTTACCACAGGATGGTAATGAATGCAACGTCACATATATGTGACACTGCATTTTGGTAGGGGAACTCGAGGAGTTATAAATACGTTATGTTGGAGCTAAGAGGGAATATGTTGTGTGTGAAGGCCAATGCTCTTTGCAGAGCCTTTTCAAAGCAAAATTAGCCACCAGTATTGTGCTAAAAGTTATGCCTAAAATGCAATTGGTGTGCACTTAAAAATCTCAAGAACAAAGTGTCAAAAGGGTGATGAGAGTTTACACCAGTGTCACATTGTCAAATCTCGTGGTAGTTTGCCCCACTTCCAAACAGAAGGGGATTAGGGCCGTGGAGAGAGAGTGAGAGAGAAGTGGACCCACCTCTACGTGTACGTGCGTGCCTCCTCCAAAGAAGGAGTGCATTTTGTGACAGAAAGAGGACACAGAAGACATTTTCTACCGATGGAGCACACTGTGGTCTCGTTCATGGACGGTGATGCATGAGAAACACATCCAGCCTCATTAGCAGTTGTTTAAGTGGGTAAATAAATAGCATTAGTGGCACGTTGGATAGGCTTGGAGGTGGTGAAGTGTGGAATGAGGTGTCACTCTAACATGCATTTCACTTATTGCACTATTTTTAGTTTAACTCCAATCTTATCAGTAAAGTGGCAAAGAATAGGCTGGAAGAGTGCCCACAATCGCCAATGCTTAACATCCGACGACCAAGAAAGCAGCCTATTCTAGGAACTTGTGGAGGTCTGCATGAGATACTTGCCTGGATGTGTACTGCTTTCCCTGTAGTCGCTCGTCCAATTCAGCATGCGGCACCGCCCACAAGGCCTTATAGTGAAGCGATTTCATGAAGGTACTCTATGCCCGATCTTAAGAGCCACGCAACTCTTCTCCACGCGGGAAGGGGTCTTGATTGCCCATTTCCAAATAAATTGCTTGAGAAGTGTGCACCACGCTGACACCCCGCAGCACCTCACGAGGCGCTACCCACTAATCAAAGGTCACAAAACTCTCAATCCTCGGAGGAGTTAAAGAAAGTGCCATTCGCATACTCTTGCCGGAGATTTGCCCTACATATTTGGTAATGACAATTGAGAGGCAAAAGCACAAGAGGAAGGGAGGCGACACAAAGTAGACTGTACAATCACAAATCACGGGGTTGTGCTTCTCAGGGAAAAAACCCACCGATTTCAGTGGTGATTAGCTAATCAGATAAAGCATTTAATTTACTGTCTTGTTTTTGAGGAAAAAACGGCACTAAATTACTTGACTGGCCAAAAAAAGAAAAACGTCGCCCAGTGTCATGATGGCGAATGTAAAATATACGCTTAAAAGGCAACAAGAGAGGAGGGGGGAGGGGAGATGGAGCATCCAAAACAAATTTGCCCAACGGACTAAAAGGTTCACATAAGATTTTCTGCTTCGTTAAGGATATGAAGCATTACGATTGGTGGCTGGCATTGATATGCACTTCATACCATCAAATTTGGATTCATTGTATCATTGAAATGTCCTTATAAATGTGGCGGGGGTGAGGATAGGCAAACTGGTTTGTTTTGGGATTTTGTGATCAGGACGTTACAAGGTCTTGGACCAACACAGGACAAAACAGGTATTGGGGGCATGTAGAGACATGATTTTCAAATTAACAGGAGACCTCATAGCCCAATGGAGCAAAACGCATTCCGAGAGGAGAAAGGAATCGCAATCCTTAGGTTTGAGTTAAACGCCTATTCTATCAGGCACGCCATTGTGCGGTAAGTAAGTGTTCGCAAATGATTGCGATCTCTCCGCTTTTCGACGAATGCTACCACATCGAAAGGGTAGGATTAAAGGGATGCTCTACTCGCTAGATGTTTAAACGTTCAAAATACTGTAGAGCTCGCGATCTGGAAACTGCCACACCTCAGGTGCGTAAAGTACGGAAAGATACGCCGCAGTCTTGGAGACTCTCATCCCCTCAAGAGAAGCACCCTTCATCGGTCTGTGGGTCATTCTGCCAATGCCGAAGAGGGCACACACGATCCCACAACGTGCAGTGACCACTGAAGCGGCCCCAGTTATGGGGTCAAGTGTGGGTCACGATGTGGGTGTTCAGCGCTGACAAAAGCGAATGCAATGTTAATGATCAGTCTAATATGCGGAATTTGTTCCTTAAATTGCAAACAAATGGGGGAGGGGGGGAGGTCGCTACCAGCGTGATGATTGGCTTGAAAATACTTCAGCGCGCACAGGGTGGGTGCATGCATTGTCGAATGCGTAAATGCAATTTACTTTTGTGGCAACAAGTTTATCTTTAGGCTTTTTTGAAAAGAAACATTTAGCATTTGACGATGAGAGGGAAAGGAATGACTTTTCTGGCATACCATGTGGGCAGCTCTGTACGGTAATTTGACTTCTGTTGCCACACTGGCATAGTTGTGACTCCTAAGTCGGCTTAGGCGGTCATCGTTATGCAACTCCCATCTCCACCAGCGTACAAAATTTGTTACCTCTTCTAGAGAAGCCTATGGATGAAGTTGAATGCTCCAGAGAGCTGTGCTAGCCCAAAATCTGTGAGTCAAGATGACCACCACCACCAGTAGTTTGTGCGAACAAAGGCGTGTACTCCGAGCCTATCAGAACTCACTCAAACAGAAGACTTCAAGCAGAGAATGGTGCTGGAGCACTCAATCGCAGTAAAACAGCCCAATCGTATAACCTTTTGCCAGCAATAAAGAAAGCACTCCGGATTCGCCAAGACGAACTCACTGCCGGTGTACGAAGCACAACTGCCAACCTCTGCACCTTCAATAACCGGTACATCTCCACTCATTTTGATTTTCAATGAAACAAGCCAATGCCGCCATATTGTCAAGCATTCATGTGTCCAAGCAAAGGAGATTCTGGTTTCTTTTTGGAACGAATGCCAATACGTACTTCTGGGTGACCTTGACGTACCTGAAGTTGACCTTCTTCATTCAAAGGATTCACAAATCCCCAACGCCTTCCAAGCCAGGTGATAAGCATAGATGTGATCAGCCATCTCTTGCCACAGCTTTAGGCCAGAAATTGACTGACTAATGATTGTCAGCACACAACTTACCTAAAACTCTAATTTACTTGGAAGAGGAAAATGAGTAAAAGTGTTGATAATTTCCCCCAAAATGGCCGTTTCAGATGATCCTACTTTTAAAAAACCAAAAAAAATGCTCCTAAGAAGTTGCTTGTGAAACAAATGGAGAAACAAGCAGACTCCTTCGGACAACAGACGTGGGATACATTTGAAGTAAAAAAAATAGACGCAGCCAAAGGACTCCCTCCCCTTATTTCTTCTTCTTGCTCTTCAAAGGCATAACCAAAAGCCAGTGATTCTCTTAAGATTGTTAATTGACTTTATCTTACTTTTTTCCAATGCCAGCCAATCGTCTTTCAGAAGTTTCTTTTTAGTGGAAGTAGTGAAGTTAGAGCCGCCCTTCGGCCAGTGTGACTTGTCGCACCGGCGGTCAGTGCCTAGCGTGCTCTAACCTCAAACACACTGAGTTACAAAATCCGTGCCTAAGCTATTCTCAGCCACTTTTTATCGCCGTGAGATATGCTCGATAAATATTTCATAGCGTGTTTTAAAACAGTCGTGTACTAAACGCGCCTACTTGTGTTGTAGGAGGGCACACCGACGCATGCTTTTTGGTAATGAGACCGTGCCAGTGGCATCAAAGTTTCCGATAATGTGGTGCTTCTGAGGCTCCATATCAAAATCTTTCCTGGGTTTTTATTTCGCATGGCGTCTTGAAAGGGAATAGAGCGGATAAGGAGGTACCAGGAGTAATTCTGAATGTGTACTTTACGAACTGCCAAACCAAAATGGCACTGATATTTTGGTGAAAAATCAGAAGCTACAAAACTAGCTGAAGTAGTTTTAAGTGAGAGAAAAGGTATATAATCAAAACCAAGGGGAAGGGAGATTTCTTTGAACTCTGTAAAGGCTGTCTTAAACGCACCTTGAAATGCTTACATTCTCCCAGACACTGATCCGGCCCGGGTGCAGTACATGATTCCGCGCATTCTTCGTGACATCGAGCACACTTGATCGCCGGTCGAATAGCTGCCAACACCTCTTCCTCCTGCATTTGTGCCACTTGTTCAACCGAAAGAGGTAACGTATGACAACGAAATTGCGACGTGAGCGCGGAGACAGCAGAGCTTGGTGGGAGGTAGAAACCGGGTGCTTCGGAACAATTAGAGACACAGACACCATCGGCTTCGAAAGTGCAGCAGCGGGCACACATTGCGGGCCCTGGACCCCAGCAACCGGCTTCAGGGAGGCACTCACTGTGACACACGTGACCCTCCTGGACTGCAATCAAAGGACAGTCAGGTAGGTCAATGGCAATTAATAGCATTAGTTTTTCCTATGCAGTTGGCCAAAATCTCTTATAAACGAAGAAAAGTGGGAGATTGCCACCCACGAAGCCGCAAATTGTGCCTTTTTGCGCTGGTAATTGTAAAGAATTTCGAATTTCCATTTACCAACCTTCCCATACCATCGAAGTAATTATTTGTAAACGATTTCATGCCACACACTAGACTGATCCGGGCATTAACAAAACAAGCGGATCATTTTGCCTCAGATCTTAAGTAACATTCGAGGGAGGGAAAATCAATAAGCATAGTGCACTTTGGTGCTCAGACTTTTCCAGCCAATCGACGACTGGCTTACTCATTCGTAAATCAATAATCGATGGCTACTACGTTCAGCGGTACTGAATTGGGACCAAGTCGGTAAGTAGTGTGTGTTGAGGCGATTCAATGGATGTGCTCCGATGTGGTTCCATCTTAGAAGCGAACGAAACAACTTTTTTCCAAGAAATTATTAACGTTTCCCGAGGTAACAACATTAAACCTAGTTTTCCAGAGTTATTTCATAATTGACTACCTTCATCACATGAAAGGCCTTTGAAATTGGGCCTCATAATGCGCATTTGAAGGACATTTTGGACGTTCCGTGTGGAGGAAATAAACTCCCTGATTTTTGCTCTTTCCCTCAGTTTGTTGAAAACTTACAAAACAAAACTTTGTCTCAGACAACGGCGTCCAATCAAGACTAATTTATGTAAGTGCAGCCTCCTCAATGTTGACCGTCGGATATTCAATCCCCTTTATGTTTAATGCAGGGGGAGCCATCCACTAAAAGGCGCGTACAGGACTTAAAATAATGCACATTCATTTATTTCAAATGAGCGTCTAGATCTTTCGGATGCTAAATTATCATATTCCAAATTAGAAGTCAGCATTCAATGTCCGATGCTCAAAGTGCACTTCATTGCTATTTTAATAGGACTTAATTAAATGAATACTTTAATAGGCTGTAAGGAGAGGCAGAGATAATGGGCTCAAATGGAGCAAATACACTGAACACATATGGCCACAGTGATGCCATCAACTCCTGACGACGATGCTGTCTAAGAAAAGGAGGGAGAAGGAGAAAAATCTGGCCAACATCTGGATTATGTCAAGCTTCAACAGGACAGAATGTGAGTAGACAGATAAGTTGATATGCGTTGGAAAAGATTGACTTTTCAAATTAATTAGCTACCGCTTTGTGGTTTTGCAACCTAAAAAAACACGACTTTCAACCAAAGAATCAAAGACATGACAATGGATCCACGAACTGTAGGTAGAAATGATTTGCTCTTCTCCAAAGTCACGGGCTATCTTAAGTAGGGTGGCAGAGTCATTTTTAAGGAGAAAATAAGCCCGATTTTGCTTCTTTTACCAAAAAAAAAACCCGAACAAATAATTGCGAAAAACCAGACAGGCTTCCATTAAAAATGAACTCGGAAGTGTGACTCCTTTCTTGGTCTTTTAAACAGCCTTCATTTTCTCCTACTCACTACCATTTGATGGTGTTAGGCTATTCAAAACGAAGGTTTGTGAACGGAAGATAATTTTAAAGTTCCACTTCCGGTTTTATGACTTAACATAGTCACTTCCGTTGATAGGGGAGAATCAACGAGCGATATTAAAAGCATTACCCTTGATGAGGCAAGATCTGATCTGCCTCTACGTTGTGGACTTAAACGGGATGACTCTATCTAAATTTATAAAAATTTTATTTATAAATGGGTGGGGAGAAAGGACAAATTCTAGTAAAGTTAATTAATAAGACGTCTTCTGCTTAGTACCTAGTCAATGCTCTTCTTTCCTTCTAGTAGTGCTGGGACTAAGGAGTAAATGTGTAAGATATGGAAAAAAAGAACTTGTTGATTTACATATGATGCCTTGATTAGTTGCACAAACTCTTAATTAAGATTTGGCGGAGGATTAGAACTCCACTTTTGTACTTCTGCTGGGCTACATGGCCTCTAGACCTCAGCCATTCCCTGCATCGACAATACTATTCGTAGCTAGGATAAGTGGGCACTTTTGTACTGACTTGCTAAGCGAATAAATGGAACCGCTTAAGCATCCCAGTTAATTGGGTGGTTGGTTAATTAATTAGGCAAACTTATTCTCACAGAAAATGCTCATGTGAAAATCGTAAAGGGAGCAATCAGAGGAATGGTTGCATCTCTCGAGATGTGTGGATGAGAGAAGAGCCGCCCTCCGGAATTTAAAACATCAGACAAGGGGAAAATCGTTGGACAAACTATGAGCCTCCAGACAGAACAGACATGCGCTTTGGGTTGAAGTGGGGCATATTTATCCACACTAATACGTGTGTGGTGGGAGGCAGTAGCAAGCTAAATATAAACTGTTTTTGTTTTTGGTCCGCTTTCAGTAAAAGAAAGAGGCCAAAAGCGGAAAGCTGAGGGGACGTCATGGAAAAATGGCGCAAGAGGCTGGCACTTGCCTATGACTGCGACAACTTTACTGGAGGAAAGTCAGACCTCCTTAATCGGAACAACAAATTAACTCACTGCACTTGGCTGGATCCTTGACCCCCTTCGTTCGAACAGGTAGGATTTTCTCCAAAGCACTTGTGTAGCACAAAGATGGCAGCGCCTCCAAATAGGCGGTCATATCCATGTAGCGAAGACTTTTTAAGCCCAAAAACTCCAAATACTCTGAATGATATATCACCAGAGGTTGATCCAACGATACTCCATCAGAAACTGCAAAAAACAGCACTGGTGTTACAAGTTCCTCACAGTTAATCCTAACACAGTGCATGAAAAGTGGTTCAATTATTATCTCCTCCTCCTTTTTTCCTTTGACATGAGGTGTTTTTTTTTTTCGTGAACCGGACACACCTGCTGATCGGATGAAAATGCGCAAAACACCACTGATCGAAGTAATCACGAACTAGCAGCTCTTTGGACTGCCGAAAAAAGCACAGATTTTCACTAGTGTAAACAAAGTGGAATGCAAGCACAAATTACATTCAGTAGTAACTTTGTAGAGATTCTCCAAAAATGTCAAATTTCTCAATTTCGGCGATGAGGCATTCAAATCGAGGTAAATGTAGCCCACAATTTCGCGTAGATTATGCAGATTCCAGAGGTCCTCAATTTGGAGGCCTGGTCGCTTTGATGTTACCCTAGACAGGGTGTGTAAATAATATGGCATTAATAAATGCCTATTTGACAGTCAATTGATGTTAATTAAATAAGCGAGTCAGCTACATACTGTCTCCTTAGTGAAAATTTGCTACCTCTCTTTTCTATTTTTTTCATTTCCTTGTTCTACCCCAAAAGACTGAAAGTGTTTGCACGGCAAAAATTACATGTGCCAATTCAAACAAGTGGGAGAGAAATGGTCGGCGCCACAGCTATTTGCAGCAATTAAGAGCTCGACCAATCACCCAACCGGGCAGAAAAAACTGCAAAATGTTCACTTTGATAAGCCTCTTTCTGGCAGCTCGAAAAATGTCATACAGCCCCTAGGGAAATTATTACATGGTTCGTTGAAATTATGGAGTTTCACCTGAAATGTGATATTATCGTGGTGAGTTACAACGTGGGTTTTAGTGGTTTTCCGTCACCCTAAACCTCAAAACTGGTCTTTTTATGTGTACAGAGAGTGTCAAGCTTTGGTTCAACCGTAAATAATTCGGGTTTTTTGTCTCGCCTCTTCATCTTGTCCGAACTAAAGCAATGCAATAAAAAACACATAAAAACCGCAATTTCTGTCAATTGTCCTACGCTAAAAGCTATTTAACCGGTCAAAGCGGAACACTAGGCAGTTCCTCTCTTGAGATGACTCCAGAGGTGTGAATAACGCAGCCTGACAGCAAAGCACCCCTTTCAGGTGTTTCTTGTCAGCAATTATGACCTCGAAAAGTGCCCAATGAAGAGGATAACCTCGTTGTGGAACGCCATCTTGTTGACGTTAATCTCTCCCTCCTGGTACAGCTAGTCTTGCCGAAGAAAGAAGCATCGGGAGTCATGACACTTCCACGTTTGGACTAGGGCTACTACAGATGGCTACAGCGCTCTCGTCCACCAATGGCACATCTTCAGAGACAAGTGCAGCGGCTACAGGTGCTTGACAGCAGTGGAAGAGGGCAGAAAATGGTAAATTACTCACTTGAATGAATCCTTATTGATGTAGATAGCGCCTGAGTAGAAGACGCACTGCTTCATCCGTTTTGCAGCCTCAGATGTCATCAAGGGGAATTTGGAGCCAAAGATGTCCTTCTGTTCACAATCTATATGAACACAGAAGCACAAAAAAATTTCAAGTAGTAAAATGCCCCCCTTTTTTTGAAGAGTGACCAAAGCCAGACGCTAAATTAAGCTGTTTTGGAGCAAAAAGTTATCTCAGTAAAATCTCCCGCCATGCGCCCCACCTCAAGTGGCAACGGTGCAGTTTTGGTGGTCTTCCAAACGCGTTGTGTACACATTGCGTACTGCATACATAAGTTTGTAGGAACTCAGTAAGATCAAAGCACAAAGCAAGCGAAAAACTCATGACAATAAGCGTAGTTTTGGTTTTTTCCCCAGAGCAACACCAAAATGGGGTATGTTGGCGAATCGCCAAAATTCAACAAATTGTCGGGCGGCGTGACACTCGAACGACGCATTAATTTGTGCGTGTATGTTAAAGCTCCGTTCAAATCGCAGCGCTTGCTTTGCCCTAAGGCAGAAGAAGGGAACAGGAAGCTGGGTGGAGGGGATCACTTCCTCCCCCACTGCTTTGACCCTCAACAGTGAGCACAACTGATTCGTTGATAACCCATTTACTAGGAATTAGGGAGGTTGGGACGACATAGAGCTCACAAAGGAGTACCTGCTCCATGGCTTTGTGACACTGGCGTGATATCCCTTTTCCTGGTGTTATTCTTTAGACAAACGCTACCTCGAAGTGTGATCGTGAGAAGAAACGCGGTATGCTGCCATCATTCTCGCCTTCCTGATTCTTCGATGCCAGAGACTGCTAGGAGGTATGACACACTAATGACTCACCAACTTGTTTGTAACTCTGTTAGTTAGTCTCTGTTTTTATCCTTTTAAGCAGGAAAGTTTGCATCGAGTTGAAGTGTGACACCTGACACGCGACCTCTTCAATGGCATCGCTTTCATTTATTTGTTGAAAGAAGGTGAACAAAGGAGGAGGGGGGGGGGGAAAGACGAGAGGGCTCATTACTTGATTACTTGTTTACCGGGGATTTAGAGGCAATGTTAAACAAATCTTACGATTGGCACATGGAGTTTTTGCACAGGGAACACAACTGCCATTCACTGGTATGGTTGTTTTGAAGTCACATTCAATCACACACACCGTGTCCATCTTCAACAGTGGTTCTGAAATGAACAAGAAAGTAGGAGGAAATTACCCCTAGCAGACATGTGAATAGTTTTATCTAGAAGGCCTAAGGCAGCTGAGAAAAAAAATGACAAAAGAGAGCCATAATGCTTGCAAAGTGATTAATTGAAGCGAAAACGGAAGCACGAAGGTCTGAAAAGCCGGAGACGTTCATTGTACTACTTTCAATTTTGATGTCAGATTTTTTTTGGCACAATTTATGGTTTCGGACACTTTGTCAGCCAGTTGAGGAAAAGAAGACAAGATAATAAGTTAGGGAAAAATTTTTAGTCTCAGTTGTCAGGCAGAGTAAAAACTTGAGATTATAATCTTCTGCACATTTCAAATGACCAGCAGCACTGGTTCCGGTTTAAGGGTTTGAGAGGGTGGAGGGGGGATGAACTGAATCCTCCAAGTTGTTGCCACCACGGCCATTGAGGAGGGGTTTGTCAGCTTTTCAGCAGATCCTAGGGAAGATTTGTCACTTTAACCCCAATGTATAGTTGTAGTTGAGGCAACAGCGGGGTTATTAACAGACATCTGCCCAATGCCATTATTCATTGGCTTCCGCTATTGGAGACGTTATGGCCGCTTGAGGTGGAAGGCCATCCTTTGAGAGACACTGACAAAGCGTCCAAATGTCACTATTCAGACATTGGAAGTCAACGCAATTCATCAGCCCCAATTGGAAGGGAATGGGATGAAGGCAGATTTGACTGGATTGGAATATTTATGTGTGAGCTTTGGCGAGGTTCGCAGCATCACCTTATTGTGTCGATGTGTTAGAGTGCCACTAAATCTGGGCCTCTGGTCAAATGCCAAACGAATCCTTTGAATGTGATTCAATACGCCATTCCAAAATCATCTAATTCTTCAGCTGAATGGCTCAAGACCTTTCATGCATGTTTACGCGTTTTATGGGGCAAATCACACTAGATTGTTAGGTGAGAAAAGCCTTGATCAACGCCACTGATCAAATTTGAGTCAACTTTTGGCAAGAAATGACACTTTTACACCGCCAGGTCATTAACGCCCCACCAACCGACTTACTCATTACTGTGTTTTCATTTGCGAATGTCCGCTTTTCGAATAACAGAGCAATTGTGGTCCTAGATTTGGAGAACACCGCCTTGAGAAATGCATCCAGAGATATTCACCTTCCCTTTCTCCAACAAGACACCACAAAACATGACCCATTTTACCCCGCAGTGATCCAAGGGTAGGTTTTTACTCTACGCTTGAACGGGGGAGATACTAAAGTCACTCCCAAGCCAGGATAACAAGATCCACTTCTTTTTCCTCCGCCTTCCAGTCTCCTAGTTCCCCCTCGTAAAAGACAAGCAAGCGGCAACGTAAATTTGACAGAAACCGCAAAGTTATCAATGATTAATGACGCGCGTTTCCCACCTTAATGCCCAAAAAAAGTACCACATTTTACGATTCTCTAGCTTTTAAGGAGAAGGAATGAAGTTGCATATTTCTTTTTAACTGATTCATGCAGCGTAAGTGGCAATTTTTGCTCTTTTTGTTGGGCTCGATGTGAGGGGTAAATAAAGTGAAGACCAATTTGTCCGGGGTCCGTAGGAATGGAAAGAAGGTGTTGGGAAAGAATAACAACTCTGACCTCCTCTTCCCTGTTCCTCAATCGTTGTGGAGAGGGGAGAATTAGAATGACCCTTAAAATTAACTCACTTTTCTCCCTTCCTGCCCAATTCTATTTTCTCCGATGGTCTGTTGTTCGGCAGAGAATATCTGAGCCTTAAGCCCCACCAACAGGGGAAGAGGAGACTAATTTAGCGCTGTTCATCATCTCCCACCCCACCATTAGCCCAGGATCCGTAAATCAGTGCTCTCGACAAGTGGTGGGGGAATTAGCCACAGACCACATGACTCTCCCGAGGACATCCACTGCCATCTTGCCAAGGGGTTCGAGACAAAAGGGGCAGGTAAGTGGATGAAAAGTAGAAGAGGCAAAGTAGTTTATGTACAACTGATTTCCCCAGCATAGACCATGTGACTTGTTTTGTGTTCGATTTAGAAGAGAATCCTCCCCACAACGAATACTGAAAAAGGATGGAGGAGAGGGGGCGGGGGAGTTGCGCTACTAACCTGGACACCGTCTCACACAGATGTCATGCAGCTCGTATTTGAAGTCGGGATTCAGCTCCTGTCGACTCGTCGTCGGGTTCACATGGTGTCGTGGGGGGCAGAAGCTCACACAGGTGTCGCCATTCCTCTTTGACCGACACGCCTGAGCCAACAAAAAAAGCAATCAACTAATCCTTCAACCTAAAGTCAACACGATCCACCAAAAGGAATCTGCCATTGGCCTGGAAATCTTACCAGTGGAAAGGAAGTAGCTTTTCCTAAACTCCTCACCTCCACCGTCCATTTTAATGTGAGGCACAGACACGTGAGAAAGTTTTTGTTTCCACGTCTGGCATGATGGAATCAAACTTTCACTGATCCAATTGTTGGCCAGTTAACTATCAAGTGGTTCCCACTTCAGCGTTCGGTGTCTCAATTCGGCCAACTTATATCAATTAGGCGAAAAATCGCCCCCCACCGAAGACAAGTGATCCACTTGCCTTTCGTGCTAAGCGCTCGTAAAGAGGGAAAAGGCTTCAGACTCCTTTCCCTCCACAGTAATTGTGGCCTTTTCTCCACGTCTTATCCGCTCATCATGCAAGAGGTAAGTGAAAGGCAAAAATTGTTTTATAGGCTTCCTATAGCAGCCTACAAGTAGCAAAGTAGATAAGTTTCTTAATCACAAGCGAAATGATCGGGGTACGTTGTCATTCAATTTGGGAAATCAGGAATGAAATTGGCACCTAAATGATGCCATGTGTGTGGTAGAGCCAGAAGTTCAGGGGGATGACAAGTTAGCATTCCTAGAGGGAAATTTTTAGCACAACATGATGAAATATCGCCAGATGGGTACAGTTGGTAACGCGAACAGAGGGAAAATGCCATTTGGCTGTTCCAATTGCCCAATCATCATAAAAGAGGTAACTGAAGGACAAGAACGGTTGTACGGATTATTACGCCGCAAGATTACTGGTCTTCCGATGTGCTACTTATAAGGCTATATAAGTAGAACTGTGGCAGCATGTACCGGTCGCCAAGGTGTTGATATGAGTACGCGTTAAACGCTTAGAACTGTCGCTCATTTTGAAAAAAAGGTACCGATGATTCCTCCATGATCATACGCATATGGTAGAGCTTGACACTGGGAGGGTCACCGGTTAACAACCCTAGAAGAAGATTCCCGTGGAGTAGGTGTCAGTAAATTGCATGGAATGTTGAAATAACTTGTGTTGGTAACGTGAAAATAGGAACAAAAAACGCCGCTTGACGGGGTAGTAAGTGGATATCAGACAGACCGTCGTAGAGCGAACGCAAACTTAACCCAATTACCGCACCTTCTGGCCTATATATGGATTAACGGGCCTACTAGGCTGTCCAGTGAGTGGTGAAGCGCCATTCAGCCCACTCATATCAACCTCAATAATTTGGCGCCCTGTATATTCGGCTTACCAACTATAGACCAGTAAGGCCTGAAAGTCGTCAGGTTATTTCAGATGCATCCAATCAATCTAAGCTATTTATCATAAGCTTATAAAGAACATATGTTATACATTTGTGACGCTGATGCAAACTATCCTAACTGAGAAGTTTAATCCTTTCTCCAGCAATGCAGTTAGCAAGAAGGGCGCATCAAAAGTGCATAAGGGGCTTTAAGGCGAACAAAAGCCATTCAAACTGGGCCGTGAATAGGTACTCCATCATGCAAAGTTGAGATGATAAACTACAAACTGCAAGGCGGTTAAAGGATAGAAATCGAGTCGATTCACAAGTAGCGTGTGGTTCATGGCATAGCGATGTTACTTCGGACATCACCATCTGAGTAACTGTCTGAGCAAATGCGACAAATGTTATACTTTCCCAAGGAATCCCACAGAAGTTCCCTTTCTTGAGCGAGTAGACGAAACCAGAGGCCATGCCTTCTCCCTTGCCCTCATGCAATGTAAGAGCACCAGACGCAATTCACTTCCTTAATTAGGTGGAGCAGGAAATAAACAACAATCCACCCTGAAGAGTACAATGCTTCCGGAGGGATGAAATGCGACAGATAGCATGATTTATTATCTCATTACTACAGACAGGCCTAAAGAAAACGTCCTCCATTTTTTGTTGCCAAACGCCTCCATTCCAAATTTGATGGGCAAAAAGAGCAATCAACGGTTTGTGGCGGTCTGCCCAGTGGACCACTGCCAGGAATCCTGGGCATTCGGCATCCGGGTGCTTTCTTCTACGGCCCTCTTCGACCCCAAATATGGAAGCCAGATTGCCTTAATTTAGCCTGATAGACAGCCGAGTATGCGACAACGCTAAGAGGACCATAAACGACGGGCAAGTTTACTTGTTGAAAGGTAATTTTTAAATCATCGTTAAAAGTTGAAATAAGCGTCTCGAAAGCGAAAGTATCTGCGCGAACTTCAAGCTGGGAAGTATCCATTTATAGACAAGTGCAATGTTTAAACTGACCCAACAATTCGAGGTGCTGCCATTGCAACCGCCAATACAAGCATCATCACACTTTATGCGTTCAAAGGGGTTGTCCAAACGGCAGTAAGTGGTGGATTCCTTGCTGCATTTTGAACCTTTAGATAAAGAAGAGAAGGAAAAAGGAGTAAAACAAGACAAGACAATGATAGGCTTTAATTGCGCATGCAATCACGTGGACTCTTTGAGTTCCCTCGTGGTCACATCTCTACAGTTTCTCAAGCCGACTGTGCTCTAGTTTGGCATACAAAAACTTCGGAGAAGGCTTAGGGCGCTCCGCCCCAACGGTGCTGACGAAATAGGCCCAATTAACAGCATAGATGACGTAGATGTAATCGCCCGTACATGTTTAACATCAAGTCAAAGAGTAGTTTATGACAAGTGAACGTAATCATCCATCTCTAATGCATGGCTTTAACGGCTGAACTCGGCCCTTTCGATTACGCTGATAATTTGCGCTCGACCATTTCACTTCCGTTGGCAATTTTGGCCTCTACGCCATGGTGATAGACTCTTAGTACATCCGTACCCAAACAATACATCCGCCGCCACACTCTTCTGACTTGCTTTGATTTTTGCGAAGACCCAATGAGCCACATCCACGTAGAGTAGTAAATACGTTTTTAGAGAAAAGAGATGTACAAAGGAATGATCACGTTTTCGTCACCATTATGTGCTGTGCCAAATCTAACAAACCAAGTCACCAAGGCGATAAAACAGCACAATGAAAAGTTTTATTGTGGGGTAGATGAAAGGTGGAGGAGAGAGGCGAAGGCTTAATGGCGGTGCCTCTCGACTATTACTTTGAACTTGCGACCCATCTGGCATGGAATTGGTGGATGCGGTTAGAGCGTGTCTGCTAACGCAAACCGAATCTCCTTCGCTTCCATTAATGGAGATAGAGGCCAACGCTAAGCTAATTTGTTTTTTTTTTTTTGTGAGAAATCAGTCAAAACTAGGAGATTTCGTGTTATGTAAAAAGTCAGCTCCCATGAATGCGCAAAGACTCCTTGTAAGGGATAAAACAAGTCCTTCAAACCCATGGTAATCATTGAAGGGATGAAATTTATGGATGGCAAAAAACCTTAAAGGCTAGTCAGCTCCTCCCACTCCTTAGGTGATAAAAAACAGGTTGCTTTCAAGTGACCAGATAGAGCAATTCGGCTATCCTCATATAATTTACTCCCCTTCCCATCTTCGGCATTACCAGGCCCCACGCCATTTGTGTTTGTGTGTGTGTGTGTGTGGACGCGCCGCCCATGTGATTGTTTACTAGGCATCGTCCACCTTCTGGTAGGTAAACAAATGTGTCTAAGATCTGTCCACCCAATCAGATCATAAAATAAGGTCACAGTGTCAGATAACAATACAGTATGATATTGTATGACCTTCATTTAAGCAATGGGGAAGGAGGGAGGTGTCTCGGCATGTTCCAGTTTGCCCAATCCTCTTTCACCTACTTATTGTCCTTTTAACTGCTTGGAAAGTTATAATCATAAACGAGGTGGACGGTTTGCGGGACTAGGATGTTTGCTTCTCAAGGCAAATTGACATTCGCGGGTAATTGATGCCTCGCTCGTAGTGCAATAGTTTCACCAAACTGCAAGGCATCCTGCATTCGCTGCCCTCTCTCCTTCGACCACTATTTTTAGCCGTCCAGCTCACGATTGACAAGGCAAATAAGGTGGCAAGGATAACTTTAATTCTCCTCCTTTCATTAGCAGACTCAAAGACCAATTCCTCCTATTCCCCCTTCCCCTATGGCATTCTGCGACAAGAAAAGTCAACTTACAGCTTCAAGTGCTGGTACCAACTTTGAAGTCACCTGGTGCTTTGCAAAGCAGAGTGGTAGGGGGGGGGGGCGGGGGGCAGGAGGCGAAGGACAAAAGTACGGGGAAGAAAAAAAGGAAACTCACGCAGTTGACATTGATTCTTCTCCGGTCCCCAACAATGCCCCTTTTCGCCATTCTCAGAGCAGTTACGGTGACATGTCGTGTTGCCTGAAATGCACAATTATTTGTACACACAAAGTGCACTCGAGGAGCGGCAATAGGGCTGAAGTGGAATGCATATTCTTCCATCATATAATAACCAAGGAGATGGGAATGTATTGATGGGTGGATGAGTGTGTGTATACGTATTTACAGGTGGGAAATTAGTAACTTAGAAAGTGCAAGTGATGGTAATTATTGAAAGGCAATTAATTCAGTCATGATGCCTCCTCTTTCCACCCTCTCTTACGCATGCAGGCAAAGCATGAAGCTGAAGAGAGGGAGCCAGAGAGAGAACAATG
Source organism: Taenia pisiformis (assembly GCA_023968675.1). NCBI lineage: Eukaryota > Metazoa > Platyhelminthes > Cestoda > Cyclophyllidea > Taeniidae > Taenia > Taenia pisiformis. Next base: position 12,768,686 of record CM043736.1, on the reverse strand, counting down.
CAGAGTTAAGCACCGCCTTTTTGCTCAGTTGCATTGGCTTCTGTCAAACAGTGGCTCTTGTGGCCATTGAGAGGATGCAGTGATAAATTGTGAGTTTAGAGGAATGTGGAGCTCACTCCACGCAATAATAACTGGTACAAGATCACCTAGCATTCTCTACTAATCCAAATATCTCCCTTACGAGGAAGGCTAATGTCGCCTTCCTTGAGGTGGAGGTCTCATAATTTGCATTACAAGGGGATTTGGAGGATGTGCTTGCATTCCTCTCATTCCGTGGGTCTAGCGACGGCTCCGGGAGGTGGGGAAGAGCGGAATGTGGTGCAACTATGCCTTCGAGTTTGCATAAGTGAAAATATGCACTAAATCATGCACGTACACACACAGACACACACAGCTTCAAAGTTTCATTAAAAGAGTAGAAAACGTCAAATTGTGTGTGGCCCAACTGCGCCCATTGTTGGTGTTGTTTTGGCTGCATTCCGAGAAAGGTGAGATTTGCGGAGAAGTCAAAGAGGAAGGGGCGGAAAAGTGTGTATAGAAGATGAAAAAGAGGCACAAAAAGGATTTCTTACTCAAGCTCTATTAATTGACTACACAATCCCATTGGCGTCAATTTATCCCTCCACGAGTGGACTGGGAGGGGGTGGGAAGGTGATGAAGATGCGACAGATCAAATTATGCCAAAAGTCGACAAACCTTCACCGTTGAGATGTATTGGGAGGTCATGGTAATTTAGAAGGGAGGGGGGAGGGGTAAATGGAGAAATTGGAACATTAGAAATGATCCCTTTCTTATCAAATCCGTTCAACTACTTCAAATGATCGAGCATTTCAAAGCCGATGCCCTCAGATGCTACTGGATTTAAAAGTGACGATTCAGTAGATCATCTCAGAACCAAAGCTCTTTTGTTTGGTGTTGCGTGGGATTCGAAGGCACTGAATCGTCAGCACTTCTGTGCACTTGTAGCAAGAGTACTATCAGACACCCAGCCCCTTGAAGGTCTTCAAGGATAACGACGGGCTGCAGTAATTGCAGCAGACCACCTCAAAGGATCCAAGCATCGAAAATGAGTAGTCAGTCACCGGTGGTGATCTTTGTGAAGGAGGCCAACTCGGCCTCATGGTAATCAACGAAGGTAGGTGATCGTTGACTTGAAAATATTGTTGCCCAAGCATTGTCGGAGAATAATCCGGGTGGATGGAGTAGCAAAGTGGAAAACAAGGCACGATATGAATGCAACCAGAGCGAAAACCCAGAAAGGGTACTACTAGTTCGATATTTCATCAAATGTTTCGTCTTTATTTCTAGGCAGGTGCCCCACGGTGATGGCGTTGAGGTCAGTCCACACCTGACTCGTACGGTCTACGACGCTAGCAGATGTGACTCGCAGCCTCCTCTCGCTAAAGCTGAATCAGCGTTTCGCCTTTGGTGCGTAGTCTGAATTGGCGTCTAGACACCATTCACCATCGGTTCGTATGAGCTCATCCTACGGCCGAAGCCTGCGCAAACACGCGCTCATCCATGCCACGGCCCGCAGGAAGTCGTGTTGGTGCATGCAGGGGTCAGTTGACAATGAAAGGGGCCTGACGCACACTGCTCACTCTTGACACATAATGTTGGACTGCGACTAGGTGAGCAACATCACGTGTTAAAAGAGCCTTTGTGCAGGCCTTTGAATAAGTCACTTTCCCCTCCTACGCGTTGGAAAACACTTGTGTGGACACCTTTCCATGCATTTGGCCAAATGTTAAGACGAGTAGGCGCGATGAATCACCATGGTGAAAGTGGTGGGACAGAGCGCCATTTATTGGGATTGCATTGATTGGTTGGACTACCTCTCCATTATTCCAAGAGTGGACAATACGGACCGACTCCGATTGATGGACATTCGATGTGGCCAATACAATCGTCGCCAGACAGATTGGCCAATGGGAATGTAAAATGAATCTTACAATCCTTCGAATTATTAATCAGTCAGTTGTCTGGGCCTTCCAGCCAATGGAACCACTCTCCGTCATTAATTGGAGGAAAAAAATGAGGTGAAGATTCCAAAAAAGATGTCTGTGGTTTGCAAGTCGTTCGGTTGCTTCCCTCGCTGAGCGAGAAAAACCCATTTGCCTTCAACAGTACAGTAAAGCATTTCATGATTGCATACGATGGACGCTTCAACAACTAATTAACTGTACCTCCATCCGGACGTCAAACGCGGTTCAATCGTCAAACAGGGAGTTTGAAAGTTGCTCAAAAAGTCAGAGCTAGGTTAAGCAGAGGCCATACACAAAGGGGATTTAATGAGCGGTCTTCAGCTGGAGGGGCAGTTTGGATGCCAGAAGCGGCCGGAGAGGAGGAAAACAAAATCCTGAAGCGTCATCAACGCCCTGGTTGTTTACAGCACCACAACAATAAATACCTCTCCCCCTTCCTATCCAAGAGCGTGAGACCGGAGGCGTGAATTTACCTCCTAGAGAGAAAGCGGCCCGAAAAAAAACGAACACCGGAACTGAGCGGACGCCATTGGCCCCTGGAGTGGGGGCGATCTCCAAACCAATATAGTAAATCTACTCATTCCAGCAATACGCAGGCGGAGGTGGAGGAGAGGAACGCTAAAATCCGTTGTGGCAGTGAGCTTGTCGCCCCCTGGGTGCAACTAGCATGAACCCTGTGGATTGTTTAAATGACTCTCTTAAATGCACAGCACCAATAGACGCAAAAAAAGTTGAAATCCAATCGTCGAAATAGTGTTTACAGGGTCACTGTGAAATTGCATCTCCAGCGTCAACAACTCTGGGTGGTGCGGGAGGAGGCGCTTACAGCACTGACTGAGTGGGGTCATTTAAACCAGACAATAGACACACTTGTTTGTGGCACATTTCACGACCAACCCTGCGGCTGGATGCCAAGATCACATGACAGTTGTAAGCGATTCGCACGGTTCCGATTTGATCCTAAGAAAACCGCACATCAAGTAAGTGTCCGAATGTGGAATGTACTGCATGCAGTTGTGGCGATGGGCCGAGAGATTCGAGGCACCATGGAGGCCTAGGCGATGGCCAAGTTAAAAGCCTGTGCATGCATTAACACCTGTATTACGGCTCGCACTTCATTAAGGATGAGGAGTTTCCTTATTTGCATTCCAAAATAGGCCGGCCAGGCCATACAATGTAAATATGGAGAGGTAAATCTCGACCAATAGGTCATTTTAGCCCACATCCAGCTAAAGTACGCACCATTCTACCATCCTTGAGGACCCGGAGGGAGCAATCCATTCACCCTCCCCCCAGAAGTAAGGCGTTTATGGAACCCCTATCTTCACACCCTTGACATAATTGCTGGGTAATTTTACAGGGAATCTTGATCACCGAGAGTTTGGAGGAAAAAAATGGCCTTATTGCGATAACGTGATTTGCTTCTATGGAAGCAAGTGGACGAGACACGAGAGCACAAGAACTGAAACGCCCCCATGCTTTCGAGGTCTGGATAGAGGTCGGGCCGCTGATTGGGAAAGGGTGAAACAGGCGAAGGAGGTCAATTTGTGGACCACTGTGCAACCTTCATGTGAATAGCTTCGCGAGAAGCAATCGAGGAATGGAGAAATAACACGACAGCATTACCATCGGTAGAGTGTCGGAAAATGTATTACTGTCTCCTTCATTTCGCCAAGACTGCTGATTCGATGTAAATCGAAGAAGAGAACGATGTTTAAAGCTGAGCCAAAGGTACAATGGAAGCGTTTGAAATAGGAGCATCGACATTTTGTCGACACCTTCATTAGCCGGGTCTGTGAGGAAAGTCAACTACGATGGGAGGGGAAGCACCTACTTTCCCCCGCCCTCCTCCCCGATTTTTAACCATCAACTCAAAAACACACGAAACTTAATGTGGAGGGGTCAGGGGCACGTCACACAACGAACAGAAAGAGAAAAATGAAAGCGTCACACATACGTGACACAGATAATTAACATCATTTTGAAAGAGGTGCAATTTCCAACGTCTTTTTTGCATTTAAAGTGATAAGTGAGGCCATTCTGTGCAACAAACTACCGACAACTAAGCGAGAAATAAGATGTATACGAACGTCCATTATAAAAGCGCCATTTCTAAGGTATGCTTGCGAAGGACTCGATGCAAAAACAAGAAACAATTTCACCATGTTGATTTCATGCACGATTGGTGAACCAAGAGGAAAATAAACGCATGTGTACAAAGAGCCGACGCTGCAAATGCCCCTCCTGTTCACTCCCTTCCTCCCTCACTCCCCGCTTTGTGCATCCAAAAACGCGGCAGTTGTACCTTTATCAGGATCTGTTGGCATTTAAATGTGTGTGGGCACTTTACCTCTAACGCGCGATCACAGGAGGCCCGAGGTGTATGTGTGCATCGGCTACGATTACCCGCATTGGCATTACCAGGAGACCAGACCCAATCCACTCGGACAGCTGTTGGCATAGGGCAAGATGGCACAGCTGCGACAACAACAACAACACTAACAGCGTTGGCAATGCCGATGCCAACAACAACAGCGCTGTGGTGGACGCCATTTTCCAAGAACCGGGTCGACAGATCTGAAAAAGGCTTTTCCACGAGGAGAGACTGTGCTGGTCCCAGCCACACAGACAAATGAGTCATAGAAGAAGGTATGTAAATTAAGTAGACTTTCCCATTTTTACCTCGATTAGGTGGCAGGCAGCGAGAGTGACCGCAGTAGGATAACAGAGGCAGGACATTAAATTCCACTCACCATGTGGTTATGGCCTTACGGTCCATCTAATCTCCTCCTTCTCCTCCTCTATGTCGTCCTCTTCCACCTCCACCTTATTGTCAAGCAAGCAAAATCTCAAGAAAGGTGAGAATTTAACGCCACAATGCTACCTCACTGGCACATCTCCGCGTCTCGGTTAAGAAGTTGCACAACTGCCGGTAGACTTTGGGGGGGGGGGGGAAACAGAGGATAGCCATTTCGGTGTCGAGAAAGGGCCATAAAAGCCATCTCACCATATGTTAATTTGAAGTAGGCATTAAGTAGCAAATATCGCAAGAGGGAGCGTCATGCAAACCAACTGATGCCTTTAATCGTCTCCGATGATGGTGTATTAAGGCCTCCCACCGGTTTGATTGTTTGTGCAGGAATAAAGGGAGGCGTGGGTATCGTAAAAAAGAGCACTTAAGAGGCTCAGTCCAAACCAGGAACCATAGTTATCAAGGCGGCAAAGCTGGTGCAGAGACCACATGCAAAGAGGCGATGCAAGTCCGCTTGGAAGTCGGCAAAGTGAAGGCGCTGGAAAGGAGTCATAGGCATCACAAAGCAGTCCTTCACTTGCTTCTTCTCCATCCGGTTACCAAGCACCGCAGTAGCTTGCATGCATGCTTATTCGAGCCTCGCAGATATACACATGTGGCAATGTAGCTACCTTCCTTCGTTTTTTTGCTCTCTCTCTCTCACTCTCTGTGAATCAATCACACAAATACACAGGCACGGGCACAAGCAGGCAGGCAAGAGTGTGCATTCTCTAGTCCTCAAGCTTCTCCAGAGTGTGCTTCAATAGAGATAGGAAGGAAAAAAGAAAGAGGAGGTAAGCAATGGGCAGGCAAACTTACGACGCATTGGCGAGTCAGTATCTGGGAGTGATAGCAGAAGACAATAAGAGAGGAAAGCGCCTTTTGCAAGCACGAAGAATCAGACAGAGACAAACAGAGAAAAAAGAGAAAAGGAGAGACAAGTTGTTGAAGTAAACCGCAAAAATCACGCGCACGCGTCATGATGCACCAAATTGTGCAGTGGGAAACACATAGAAACACACACACACACACACACGCACACACAGAGGCACGTACCGTAGTCGCATCCCCTGCCAGATATGATATTCTCTCTAGACATACTCAGTCGTCTCTGGTTCTTCACATCTACGAAGAGCTGAGGGCAATCGACGGTGTACTGGAAGTGGCAGAGCATTGGATTGTCCCATGCTATTATATTGTGCTCCTGTATCACTAAACACACACGAGGGGGAAGGGAAATAAATGAAGTGATTTAAGTACAACAGTAACCATATGGATGGCAGCAGGTGGTCCAGTCTCACTGTCTACAAGGACTTCTAAAATGGGTTTGCACTTTTCATCGTCTATTGGATAACGTCAAGGGGGTTGGAAGTGCTAAAGGATCACCACTACGATAAGTCCACCCAGACACCTAAAACGCTTTGGCTGCTTGGTGGCATGGGAGCACGGTGGGCGGTTAGAGCCATGGGGTCGCTGCAGAGGGACACGTGGTAGAGGCAGCAACAGCCTTGGTGTCATCATCAACACCATCTCCGCTTTTGATGCAAAGGAGGCGCAGAGCCAAAGCTCGTGTACGCACACGCACACACATGCAACACGTGCACACCTGCAGGCAAGCAGGCAGGCACACACGCACCTCGCGCTCACACGCAGGCGCACATGTGGGTATAAGGGGCTAGGCCACCTGACCTTCGGGGCCAGACAGATTTGCATGGTGTCGCCATCATCTTAGATAGCGACCTCGTGCCAATACTGATCGTGCCGTATCCCCTCTTTTTTAATTTAGCTCAAAAAAGCAACACTTCCCTGCCCTGAAGTTCGGTTACCTTTCAACTACTGTAGGGAGTCATTAAAAGCGCAAAAAACAAGCTTAAATATGCTCTATTCAATTATTTGCATGCATATGCGCTAACAAAGTCGAACTACCAAATTTGTGAAAATAGATTCTCAAAATTAACTCGACAAGAGCTGTCTGTCCGATAAATGGATGGGATCATGATTAATCCTCAAGGACCCACCGTTGAATAAATGTGATAATTGCACTTAATTTTCCTCACAGCATAATGAATCCTACCGGTCAGACTACGGAGATCCAGAACTTCCAATCCATGGGTGTAATTTTTTGCATTCCGAGTGACGATCAAAGCTCCATCACCGACATTTTTAACGTGGTATGGGACGCGTCCGCGAATGATCCGTAGTGAAGTGAGTGGGATTCGTTTCACCTCATTATTGCCTATGAAAACGTACCCTGATACTTCTCGAATTGAATTCAGGAAGGAAAGATCAGGGTCACTTCCATTTTCTAGCCAGGTAATGCTATTACGTGATAACTGTGCATACCTAGTCGTTTTAAATTGCACAGAACGAGATTGCCTATAATATGTGTGCATTGAGAATACTGCCTTTTATAGTATGCGATCAAGGTTTTATCATTCATCGAATTACGACAGTCAATATTCCTGCTTCGACATACTGAACGTCTGATAAATAATGATACAAACATTACTTTTTATGTCCTTGTATTCTGGTGCAAGAGATAGCTTAAATGCAAATATGGCCCCTAAAAGTAACCATAAAATTGCAAATATACCAGAAAATAATAGCAGAATAAAAGTGTTTATCCAAACGTGAAACATTTCAGATGAATCACATTACTCTACGCCGCGCAAGTTCATAACTGCACGCAAGCTTTGACCCTGACCATTGGGAATGCTAAATAAGCATCGGAAACAGTTGTTTATTTCACCTAACTTTATTAAGTCAACAGAATTTCAAATTAAAATTGTATCACAAAAATTAACTTGTGAAAGAATTTAATTAATAGCTTTGTATAATGATGCATTTTGTTCCATGACTAATTTATACTGTGGATCATCGTCAAAATTATTGTAAGCTTTCTTCCAAGCACAATTAACGTACAATTCCATTTACTATAATTTTCGTGCAACTCACATTTTGCCAAACGATATTTGACACAGTTACGGATAACGGCGCCTCGGGACGGCTAATTGTAGATACACATTTAAGTTACATAGCCTCACTCCGATTTTACGTCAATCGTGTGGTTTGTAGCGATTTAATATTAGGCAGTGTGCCAATGATATAGTTTATGAACAAATCTCATTGTCCCTTAATCACGTTGTCAGACCTTTTAATTTGGATCAGTACTTCTAACCTTTGACATCATTTCAAGCAGCTAACCGTCAGCTTTACGTGACACGCTCACCATAATCTACTTAGTTTCTGTAGCAACCTGGGCATCCCTAGAAGACGGAGGGAAGGCTACATGTAGGTCAGAATGCTTGTATTCTGGACGGAAGGGAAGGGAACTGCTGGCATGGCCGACAGGCCAGCCCACGTAGCTAGCTTCAAGGTGGCCGCCACTAGTGTGTCGCACCAACCAACAGTCTAAATCAACGAAATACTACACATCCTTTCTCTTCCCCCGGCATTGTCCCCGACGCGTCCCTTCCTCCGCCTCCCGCGTCAGCCATCACAACGTAATCAGTACTGCGAGAAGCACCCACGAACTAATCGTGGCATACGCCGACGTCCGGCAAAAAGGAGGCGAGATTTGACACCACGCCAATGATCCCTTATGGCAGTCCGACTCTACCTGCACGTTCACCCGGCTTGCCAACTAACTTCGGAGTAAGAGGTTCAGACGACCATCACTGCCTCCTTTGCGAGGCTAGTTTACCGGCAGCCTTTCCAGATGGTCCACGGCTAGAATCGCTTCAATTGTTAATAGCCTTCCTGTGGAGCATGGGAATGGGATAGTATCGGAGATAAGGGCAGTTCTTAGTCCTTCAGCAGAGGCACTTCTTCTGCACCGTTGCAATGTGCCACTTGCAGGGTAAATCTAGGTAGGAAATGCACAAATTTGGGTCCGCTTTCCGCTGCCACCACTGTAGCGCCCCGACTATCCCTAGAAGACGGAGAGAAGTCTAGGTGTAGGTCAGAACATCTGTATTCTAGAGGGAAAGGAAGAGGACTGCTGACATGGCCGGCAGGCTAGCCCACGGAGCACCGTTTAAGGTGGCCGCCACCCATGTCGGACCAACCAACGCTCCAAACAAACAAAACACTACAGTTGTAAATCAAATCTTTCATCGAATTAATAATATTGAAGAAAATATGTGATGCCTCTGCCCTCACCACCACTTGGATGCAATATTGATTTATAATTAACTGGGAAGACTTCATAATCAAATTATCCTGTAACACAAAGGGCGAATGTGTAAAACTCGGTGTTGCTATCGATTTTTAGTTGATTTACCGCATGGGAATTAAAGTGAAAATCGATACTTATTACCAAGTCCACGTGCCACTATTATCGGCGTGAGTCATCATCTTGAGTCGTCGGCTAATGGGGCCGCAATTGCAGTGTGACGGCCTTTGGTGCCACGGTCGCTTGCGCATCTGTCCCGGCTCTCGATTTCAACCACCTCATACTTGCGCAACTGACAATGCTGACAACTGTGAATCCCCTCCTATATCAATACACAGAAAATACTCAGTTTACGGCGATTTGTAAGTTGCTTTGCTGCAATTATCTGCGTTTCATAAACCTTTTAACAACTACTTATTACAAGGTTGAGTTTTGATTAAAACGCATTAAAGTTTGCTCTGCTTAAGAGATCCAACAAACAACTTCTTCTATTTACATATCTCATTAAACAAATCCGATATTAGGAAAAAAGCAACCTAATTTCCGGCACACTTGATTGGTTTCACCTGTCACTGAATTAGTTTTGGCGCCTTACGACCACCTACGTGGACAAAGATTGGCGAATTAAATCGATAAATTTGAGGTGCACGCAGGAGATGAGCAAAGCTCACATCGATCCACGAGCATGAGATAAGGCTCTTTTTTTAACCGCAGGGATGCCTTTGCACATCTTACTCACGAACCTGGTAATTTTGACATAAAAGCGATGATCAGATCGTACCTGGTTACATCCAAATCAAATTAAGCCAATCACAAATAAACTTCTTCTTCTCGTCTTCTCAAAGATTTAAACTAAAGCCGACTTTATTAAGGTAAAAAAGAGGGCTTCAAAAAATCAAGGTCAAATAAATGTCACTTAATTCGATTTAGACATCCAATGTTTGTCTATACAGAAAAGAGATTGAAACTACAATTTGAGCTTGATTTATAACTTTGCACAGTGAGATTTGTGTGAATTTCACCTCTAAACTTCGCCTTTGGAGATACCGAAGCGATGCAGGAGGAGGGAATGACTTATTTTCTTCTGGGGGCACTATTTATTGACTGCTAAAAACCACACAAGAGTGGTGGAAATCTTACTTCGCAAGAACGAGGTGGCTTGGCAAAATTATTTATCACAACTTCCAGTTTGAATGTTGAGGACTGCTTACAACTGTAGTTGATTAGAACGAGACCATTGAAGGCGGTAAAGGGACTAATCCAAAGGAGCGGTGGCACGTTTATTTACTGTTTTTGACATTGAAACCAAAGGAGCCGAAAGAATCTCTGGACGAGCCAACTCCTCCTTTGATAAGAAGCGGTCTCGGAGATCCAAACTTGACCGTAACTTTAAACAAGATAATCAGCAGATCTCAAAATCCAAAACCGCAGAATTCGGCAGGGGACTCAAAATCGTGTCATTGATGTAAGTAGGCGAGAATATCTTAGTTTGAGGTGATATTAAAAAAGGTGTAGATGAAGCATCGGTTCACTCCCCTTCCCATCCCAAAGTAGCATAAATGACGTCACGTTATGACTACTCCACACTGTTATTGAAGGAGTTAGAGGGTCTCGTATTTAACGTCTTTGAATTTTGAAGTTTGGATTATATGAGGTGTTTGGTCCCTTTCTTATGGACTTTAAGGGCCAGACAGCGAGTTAGAAATCTGGTGACGTTGCAGTTTCACATACCAATGTGAGGTATCCAAAGCGGTCGTCCTCTCACCTTCTTGTCCATCACTCACTGCTGTGTTTATTCCAAAGCTCACACTATAACTCCTTCATGGAGAGTGCGTTGGCAAGCCCTACCATGTCAAATTCGTCTTACATGGCGGACAGGCCTGAATATCGTCATGCGCGATCAACTATTGCTGGGTTAAAACGACGCAGGGACCAGTTGATGTCGGTCGACTCAACTATGCTATCTCCCCTGTTCGAATAGTTTCGAAGGGAACAGTTACTCAAGTCAGCTTGTTCCAAGATTTACAAACGGATCTCTCCACATCAGACAAGCAATTAGTGGATTTCAAAGGTCATGACGGAATGTGCATATTTTGTGATTTCCTCGCTATAAACGACACTTTCGAGACACAAGTGGGTAATTAACAAATTCGACGCTCCCATCGAGGATGAACACAATGGTTTTAAATGGGCGAAAGGAGATCAGTGAAGGCTGGTTTAAAATTACTCTAGTCGGGATTATACCTCTGTATCAAAGTAACCGCCCCACAACCGATTCCTGTACCCACGTATCACGCCATAGGAACAATAAACTGGAGGCGAGGGATCGATAATGCCGTAGTGCATCATGAGCTTGAGTGAAGCTCACACTGTGCCCAGTCCGAGAGATGCGCAGGGCAGTGGTGATGGTTGGTGTGCCAGTCAGTGGTTAATCGATCGATGGGCCTCGCTTCGACACTCGCAAAGCGCATCGTCGGCTGGGCAGTCTCACCAAGCCTCGCTCCTCACTTTGTGCCGCCGCGGCCTAGTGGGTAGGGCGTTCTTCTGGTGCCTTTACAACGACCCTGACTTTTAAGGCACATCTACTGGCACACAGCTTGCATTTATTTATTCTCTCCCTCTCGCCTTTGAGACCGGTGTGAACTTTTATCTCTAGCACTTGAGTTTTTTCCTTCTCTCCAAATCCCAATTGGTGTGACTATTTGCGATGCCTAAAAAGAGTGGTAAGCCAGTCTCACGTAATTCATGTCCATATTTTAACTGTACGAAACGCTGTTACGCTTTGTTGTTTGTTAGGCGTAATTTGATTTACCTCTGAGTCGGTTTATTCTTAGGTACCAATATTAGCATTTTTATTTGATTTTCTGCTCATTTTGTTTTTACTGACAACCGCAGTGGGGAATAAAAATGTTAACTAGGTGTAATTTTCAACTCACCTCACTTCAAATACCTGACTCACAGCATGCATCTGATTTTGTCATTCTCTTCTCTCCGACTTTTTTACTAGGTATTATTTTAAGCCGAAATTGCAGATGATGAATGAGAGAACAAATGGTATTATTTAATGCGCGAAAGTTGGTTTAAAGTGCTCATGAATGGATGTTGAACTGGACCTTTTAGTTATGATTTAAATATCATCGAGGTTGCATTCGATGGTTCAGCAGAAAACTGCTTATTTTAAATGCACTATTTCCTTTTTAAAGATGGGATTAAGAAAAAAGAGGGGATCTCTACTCTGCAGCACCCACCTTGATTTTGGTCCTAAAACGGTCGAGTTGGAACAACTAGAGTTTCTTTCGTTTTTTACCTCTTTAACACCAAAGATATCGAGGGCTTGTTTTTGTTTGTCTCCTGTTCATTCTCTGAGAAAAACAAATCGCCTACTTCTTTTACCAAAATATTTACCGTTTATTGTCGACATCACCGTGAGCGCTTGCTTTTGAATGGGTTATTCCATCCAATTCACAGATACTGCCATCATGACTAGTGTATTGTAAGCACTAGACAGAATGGAATTCTGCAAAAATGGGGGATTGTTCGTGGAGAAAAAGAGGGAATGATGTGTGTAAGTATGTGATAAGGAGTAGAGAGCGGCTCCAAGATTCCACTCTCGGGCTTAAGGAATGGAGCAATGGCATTAGTTTTTAAGCTTCAGACCAAGTCAATTTTATCCCTCGTGATTAGCTTCTAGTTTCAATAGCTTGCCATTTGTTGGGCTGGCACTATCCGGGCTGTGTGTACTTAGCGTGATGAATGTGGACGCTTGACATATTTTCACTCAATTCTGCAACTAACGGTGCTTTTTTAAAGAGCGAAGTTACCTAATTGAGTGAAGTATAAGTTCACTAGGTTACCTTTACTGGCAACCACTCAAGAATGTCCCTCTTCGTAAATCACTTTTGCGATTTGACTTTACATTATTGTAGGTTTGAAGATTATTTTTAAATTTAAGAAGTTTATGCGAAAGGTGGTGCCATGGGAACTATATCACTCGGGCGGGGTAAAACGACGCCATGGCCCTGGGGCTCAGGCCGTCTGGTGGTAGTGTTGCGGCGAGGCGTCAGGAGCAGCCATTTGCTAAACTAATTAGGGCATTACAATGTGCCTTTGCGGTGGTGTTGGTACCAAAAAATGTACGAGCTGAGTGCGTATCATCGTACGGACAGCAGGATCGACTTAATCGTCAAATTAATCGCTTAAGGTAGAAGGCAACTTTTTAGCTTACTCTTTTATGGTTTTAGCAAAAACTCATGACGAAGATGACAAGTACATACGAATTCCACTAGCCTACGAGAAAAAGGTGAGTTTTCCTGTCTCTTGCACACCAAATGAATGGAATAGATACAAATCCTTAGAATGATTTTGTCGAGATTGCAATTGCCCCTTCCTGAGGTTATCGCAACGATTTGACCCCAGAAAAATGTATTTTTGTAATCATTCGCCACCTTTAGAACATTTTACGGTCTCTGGGCTCTACCACAATGTAACCTTAGCCAAGCGTCCCAAGTTCTGCTTATGAGACTGGCTTGGAGGCATTGGAAGGTGTGACGCAAGACAGAAATTGCCATACCACAGGATGGCATTAGGAACCGTGGGAATTGAGTTAATCTTGCAGTTAAGCATTTGCTTTGACAGCTGGCGAAAGCCACCCAAACAAGATCAATCAATCAAATTAAAAGAGCGGAGTATCTCCGCTTTCTGACATGCTTTTAACGCTGGTAGTTAAAAAAGGGCATTAACTCGACTTACTTATTAAATCAAGAGATGTTTTTTTTGTGATATAGCATTATTCTGTTAATGTCATTGTTATTTGCAATTTGAATTTTTTTCCTTTTCTACATAACTACATAGCGTTGGAGTTCTATTTTTTATCATTCACTTTGCGTTAAGGCGACAAACGAGGCAGCAGAGCCAGTACCGACGACGGAGGTGGTGGCTACGGGTATAGTAGGCCAGACGATGGAGGATCGAGTGACAATGAAGTTGGATGTGGCGCACACCGAGCACAGCCATCTGATAGGCAAGGGTGGGCACTGTGTGAAAGCGATGATGCTCGAGACGCAGTGTCACATTCACTTTCCCGACTCTAATCGTGCGCCTAATGTGGTGGAGAAGAGCAATCAGGTCTCCATCTCCGGCCAGTCGGAGGATGTAGAGAGAGCTAGAAAGCGTATTCGGGTGAGTCGATCAGACGCACTTTTTCTTCAAAATTACTAGCTTTTATGCGTTGGAATCAGCCCAAATTTCACATACACCTGCTTTCTTTATGAGAGTGTGGAAATCGGTTTGGGCTTTAATCAGTTTTAATTTTAAATTTTACGATCTAGCCGGGCAGACCCTGGTTCACCATAACTTCATCCATGTCCACATTACAAAGAATGCAGCTTTGGAACGTAATTGCAACTACTTTTAAGGGAAGCCAATACAATGTTCCACTGAACTTTCATGCCGTGATCTTAAGGATGTGTTGCATTAATTTTTAATAACTTTACCATTGTTTCTATCTTTTTAAAGCAAACAAACAGAAAGGAAGCAATAATTTTAATTGTCTAGCACCTACTTTAATATTAGCTAAAATTATTAAAGAGCCCTGTGGTACGACCTTTCTGAAATGGAGCAGTTACTGGAAGGAGTGCGAGGGCCCATGCACTCAGCCGACCATACAAACAATGAAGTTTATATAAATGACTTCTCTGTCCCATTTCAATTATAACCACATATTGCCATTAATGTAGTCAAAAGTGAACTTACGGATCCCTTAATAGGAAAATCTCAAATTATTCAAATGCTGCATTCATTGCTGCCATTCCAGAAGGAAGATGATGTGGTGCATTTCTACCATAGCGAGTCTTGAGTTGCGATCAGTACATTCAGTTTGACTTCATCCACAAGTTGTGTGCATCCGATGCCTCGTATAACGCATTTGAGTGAAGCCTCATAAGTACAAAATGAAACCATATCCTATTTTTCAAATTCAACAGACCTTCCCTCCACTTACACTTTTTCCAACGTACAGGTTACTGATTTTGCCAAAAGTAGATGAAATATTTGCCTCTTGCAAAGCGAATCCTAGTTAATATGGTTCACTGTTGCTACGCAAAATGCTCCAATTCATCTGTACCGCAAGCACACTGGTATTCCTTCACAGAAGAGGAATAACGTTACAATCTTTGAAAAATAAGGAATTGGATATAAGGAATGCTAACTGCGTAGATCCACTTTTGCTTCCAGGCTTTGTCTTGGTGGTCAAAGAAAATGTCTGTTTGGCGTGTTAAGCGCTTTACACGCTATAGTGAATGTGAACCCGTGTAATCAGGCATGCAGACTGTTACGAGTTTTCGCATCCATTGTTCTTTGCTTGTCAGAATAGGTTTAAGGGGTTTCTGCCATTTCTCTTGATCTGACACTAGAGTTCGTGGGCCGTCCAGATCAAATTAGCATGGATTCGGGCCCGCAGCACTACTTTTACCCATAATTATCTTCACTTAACAAAATCGGTTTACTCTGACAATTTGCCTTTTATTCAGCAGGCATTTTTACCCTTGACCTAAGTATAATAAGCTGGTGTGCATCTAGAGCTCCAAAGGGTGGGAAATGTGCCAAAAGCCACACACTTCTGGAGCATAGCTTTCATCGACCGCGTTGTAAAACGCTAGCACAGACTTCTTTCCGTTTTTCTTTCTTCTAGCAAATGCTTCCATTGGTCTACATCTTCACTATCCAGAACTCGTCACCACACGCATTGACCCTCTACCGCACCTCTTACATAGTACAACAGCTTGAAGCCAAGTTCTCCGTCGAGGTGACCTACCGTCACTACTTCGCCTTCCCTTTGGCCGACTTAACTTTTCGCCACCACCCTCACTCCAAGTACCTCGCCTCGGGCAGCACCATTGTCGTCAGCATACGAGGACTCGTACTCTTCGCCCAACAAGTAATTGAGGCTACTAAGACACTACTGGAACACCATTTTGGAAGAATGGCTGTGAGTTTTATGAGCTAAAGTTATTCGTAGGGGGCGCTACTCGAATGGCTATTCCGTTCACTTACACGTTTATTGCCAGTGTCACAAATGCGCTGCACCGAGTTAATAGATGGAGAGTTAATAAATGACGAAAAGTGAAATAGGAGATAATACTAAGTGAGGACAACAGGAAACTTAAGTCGCGAGATAAGTGGGTCCGCAAAATCAAAGAGTCTTAAAAATATTTGGCCGATTCAGTGTATTTTTGCATGATCAGCCGAATTATCGTCGCTTAAACAGCTACATTATCCACAAATTTGAACCTGGTAGGTACTAAAATAGTACACCCTTTTCCAACTGCAAACATGTGTGCTTAACACTCTTTTACATTTTGAAAGAATCTTAATATAAGCAAGTTGGTTATTCATATTTATCCAACTGGCACTAATAATGCCTTTGAGTATCTAAACTCACGAAATGGGACTCGTTGTTCGTGAACCATGGGTCACCAGTTCGGAGGAATCTCCAGTGTATAATAAATGCCTTGGATGCAATAGTTATTTAAACTTCTGCAATTCCCGTTCTGCTTCTTAAATCGGCCCAGAAGTAATGAAATAGGAACTCAAGTGCAACGCTGAGGTTAATTAAATCTTTTATCTGACAGGTTTGGTCCCCCTAGCTGGTATTATTGACGGATCCGTAAGAGCATGTGG
Organism: Taenia pisiformis; assembly: GCA_023968675.1. Classification (NCBI taxonomy): domain Eukaryota; kingdom Metazoa; phylum Platyhelminthes; class Cestoda; order Cyclophyllidea; family Taeniidae; genus Taenia; species Taenia pisiformis. The sequence goes on along the minus strand of CM043736.1, from coordinate 12,752,059 downwards.
TCACTTTTCAGACCACCTCCTTAAGAATCGTGAAGGTAAACGAATCGCTTTAAATGCCAATTAACTTTTGCCGAGAATATTTTTTTGGGCCTAGGCATTACATTAGGTCGTAAATAGAAAGGAGTGATTCCTAAGTGTTGACCTGCCCAGCATGAAATACCGTATTTTAGCTCCAATTATTCGCCATGATAAACCATTCAGAAGACTTAAATCACCGTTTTTTGGGCGTTCCAATATGTTTGGGCCATAGGAACCAATGCATCAACTAGCTAAGTATGCAATAAGGTCGGTCCATGAGTGGGTCTTCCATCACATTCAACTCCACACGTCAATCCAACTTCTAGCAATGTAAGACGTTCCCATTTTTGGTCATCGTCATACACTTAGGGAATCATAAGTTTAGGTTAGCAATCCCAATGTTCACTTATTCCTATTTAGCAGCATAAAAAATTTAATTTCTTGGAGCTTCACGGATCAAACCAGATATGCTGCGACTAAGGCCAAGAGTACGGAATTGATGAGAAATTTGATTATGACAATTCCAAAGCCTCGACTAAACCTGAGTGCATGAAAATTTGTTTATGTAATGAAGGAGGCAAATTGTTTACGTTTAATATGAAGAGACAACCTTGCAAGACATTGATCAATTGTTTCGCATGCCTATCTAGCTACACAACTGCCTACTGCAAGTGTTACATTTTATGTTGCTTTAATGACCTTCCATTAAAGCGAATATTGCTACCAACTTCATTTATACTATTTGTTTCATTTAAATGCCCACCCTTAGTCGTAAAATCGCATTATTTGCTCAATTTGACCCGCGGAGACTATGGCAAAAAGTGATTTAATTGAAGATTTAGTCGCCATGAAAATAACCGTCTCTCGCTCGACCGTTAGTGTTTGGTCAAAAGGGTTTAGGACTCGGGCATTCGTTTAAACGAATTTGTTGAACCACTGAGAAAACATGATTTTAAGTGTTGACAATGTGTGATCAAGACATTTGATAAAACGTCTTGTATTTGCGAACCTGGGAGATGAATGGGTTAAAAGAGTAAATGCTCATCAGATATCTGCCTTTAAATATTTAGGCAAAAAAATCACAATGGTGGGTTACTTGCCCTCTTTTGTTCAAGCGTTGACATTTCTAGCATCGTCAAATGCGTGACAAGGCTGATTTTTTCGCATTGTGAATTACCTCATTGTCGGAGTTGTACCTTAATCGTTTATCAACCACTCCACGTGTGAGCACCCTTAATCATCTCTTTTAATCTTTTTTTGTCTTTCTCCTCCTGGCAATTGTGAGATGGCTAGAACCTCTAAGGAAATTGTCTGATACATTGAACGGATAAAAAGTTTTGCTTGAGTTGGATGTTTTAAGATTGGCACAATATAGGAGACGCGTTTGTTCGTAATTGTGTATGGATATCCGCCTCGGTTGATTACGGTTAAAACTGGAGCTCTTTTCGAAACTAAAAATATTTGAAAATCACCTTCAAAGTCACTGACCTAGCTTCATTGATGGCAAAATGAAACATTAATTGAGGCGTTTTTGGCCAATGGAGTGTGTGTTTTGACAACTAATTATCTGACGTATTGACAGAACATTACGAGCAATTAAATTGACATTATCGAGAGGACGTCCATCCCCTAGGTAATCATAACTTGGTAAACAAGAAACTGCCCGTTTCATTTACTTATTTACTTTCCCTCTGGATAGTCCGTCAAAACAACTGACTGCATGAAAATGGGATTTTTTCGTCATAAAAGCTAAAAAATAATCAATCAAGCTTTCTTAATAGTCCATCCTGATAAAACGTTAAAGTCGAAAGTGCTAAAAGACTAGGAGGTAGGATTTTGAGATACACATCAATGAAGAGCCCTTAAGACGAGGCTCTTAGTGCGGAACTCCCTCATAGTCAACCTGCCGTGACACTAACAATTTGGTGAGCAGTATGAAGCGAAAAATTAGAACGCTCATCGCAATCAGACTCAGGCACTTCTTTTGCACATCGCATATGCAATTTTGCGTGATGCGTGAGAATAGCATTTTCACTGTTCACCTGAGCAGCTGAACTATTTCTTTGATATCGTATCATCATCAGCAGGCAAAATCCTTCGGTCAGGTCCTTTACTATCTTTGTAGAGGTTTATTCACATGCTAAAACGGGACTTCAAGACACTAATTCGATGTGCTACGGCATTCGACATTTCCACTTGCACTTTAATGCAGAAGATGCCCTTGTACTCAGTAAAAGAAGCTCCTTTAAAGTATACCTTTCCGTAACAGGTTGATTTTGGGAATCTACTATGAAGTCAGCCTTCTCCACACTTAGTTTGGTCAGCGTCCATCAAACATGCAGGATCAATCCTTCCACGCATTGAAGCAATAATGAGGGTAAGGGACCTAACCATCACGGTTAGAATTATCGGTGACGCCCAGACACATGCACGTCTTTTAAGTATTTACCATCGTGGATGAGCATTCGATCAGCATACCGTCTGAAAAATCCTTTGGATTTCCATAAATTCCTTTTTTGTATAGGATTGGAGCTGCATCCACTCTTCGTCATCTTTGCTGATGGTGCCATGTTTCGAAAAAAAATGGAAAAACGTGCATTAGCTGTTTAAGCTTTAGAGTCTTAACCATTTTTCTTCTAAGGAGAACACAAACGTGTGGATGACCTTGGACGTTGAGCCCAAACACCAGATTATCATGCAGAATCATACAGCTCCACGCAGCCTAGCTGAAGGCATCTACGAGTCAACTGGAACTCGGGTTTGGTTCTCGCAGGAGAATTTATTTCCCAACATAACCACTTCTGCATTCAATGTTCTCGCACCCTGCCCCGGCTCTCTCTCGATCTCTCCACGTCGAAGTGGATTCTACGCACCACGACTATGCCCCACTCCGAGCATTCCCACTTCCTCTGCCAACCTTCTTCAACGGCCAGAAGCTCGAACGATGATTACCATCTTTGGGAGTGTTAATGGATGTTTTTTGGCTCGACAAACTCTCATGGTAATGAACTTTTATCTTTGATTTATCCATAACACGAGTAGCAAATAGCGTATACCTTTAATCTTGGTCCCAATCCTCCGCAGGATTTAACTTCAATGCGGCTTGTTTACGATTCTATGGTTTCCTTTCGAGCATTTACTTCCCATGATTGCTAAGTAAAATAAGGGAAATCATTTAACATTCGTTCGTTCCCTTAGTGTTCGTATAGTATCAGTCGAAAACGGAAATTTGGCATCGCAGACATTTTCCAATTACGATTCCTTAAGTGTTTGCTTAAGAGCACCCAGGATTTTACCCACAGATGGCTGTTAGTTGGCTGGGAGAAAATATGCAATTTCAGCTGTGAGCGCAGCCCCTAGACTGACATCTGACACGCCTAGGCACAGGTAAATGGATACGCCCACGTGCAACGCAGTTCCACCTACTAATGCACGCGATGCATATTATTTATAAAGCACTCTTGACGTGGTTTTTTTGGAACAGACTCATCGCCGTGCTTAGTATTGACGTAAATTTCACCTCGGAAATCTCAAACCTGTAGACCTATCGATACGATACCTAAGTTTAAGGCAAAGACAGTGCGAGTCACCAATAGCAGAGGAACAACTGCGTTGGCAAAATTTGTTGATTTATTACAAGGGAATTATTTTTTCTTCATTTTGCACAAAAGTTGCCTGAGTCGCTGATGCATCTGAAGTTCAAATAACTCCAACAGTACACTTTAGTGACAACCATTTTTTAGCTTGACAAGATGCTAGCGTGAAGGGTGAATTCCGCATATCGTTGAGTTTATGACGAAATCCACCCATGCGTTAATGGAGCATGCTCAAATTACCCCCAGCACGAATCGCTTACTCAAAAGAAAGTCAGCCATATCATATTGACACCAATGAATGAGTCCCATTTTGAAGGTATAAGAGACCTTTCTAGCAGCAGTCAAAGATAGTTGCTGAAACAGTAAGTCCTTATTTTCGAATAGTCATGGTTGTAGCCGCCTTATTGCACTGTAGCTTCCTCAGCATCATATACTACGATTTCCATTCATATTTTCTAATGCTATTTTACTACTGGTGCAACTCTAGAGCTGGTATCATTGCATGTAAGATATTGAACATAAAGTAAGCGTTATCCATGATTGATTGAATTTTATCTGCAAAACTCAGTGTCTCGATATCTCGCTTATCTGCCGACCGACGAGAGAAAGAGGATGCTTCAAAGTGCAGGAATTGCTAGTTGTTGGGCTTGGGAGACTCGGCTGCTTAGTTCGGTCTTGCTCGGGAAGTTAATCAGAAAGTAATCCACTTTTATGTGATTAAATCTCGTCGTCAAATTCGCTAATCAAACGCTTCATTTTAAACTGCTGATGCGCGACCTGGTAAAAATCATTTGTCTTGACCGAAACACTTGCTCTCCAAGCATTTTGACTCTTTGCTCAAGGGCGTTTTACACAAACCTCCGTTTCGCCTTGCAGACTCTGCTCCCAGTGACTCTTATTGCCGAAATTACCAGCGAGGAGGCCTTGCTTCTTTCTCGCATCGACTATAGTACTTACAAGTCTTTGAATGACGTCAGCGTCACATTTCGAGCCAAGCCTCGGCACTCCTTCCGTGTGAGATTGAAATTTGACCATTCTGTAGGCATTTTAAAATGCAGTCTCCTTATTCCCTTGGTGCTACGACAAAGAAGCATTTTGAAGTTAATCACCTCAAGTTGCATTTTTTCCATTTAAAAATGGTACACTTGCATTGCCTGTTAATTTTTTGCCCTTTAGCAATCGTTGGTTCTGAAGACATACGAAGCCAACGTGAACTCTCTTTACACCGTGCTCTCCAACTTGAAAATGATAATGAGTTCACGAGGTAGGTCTCACCTTTCTCGCTTAGTTTGTTTAAAAGATCAAAGGTTCCTTTGGTTGCTTGAGGAGAAGTTTACAAGTGCTTAATATAAGACCCAACAAAACGTACGCAATTGGACACCACATTTCTTGTTTGGACACAATAGTCTGGTCTGATTGATCACTTCTTTGACGGCTCAATATGACTTGCCCAAATTTTGGCATGGAACTTTTTAACCACATGATTAGTTGTTGCATTGTCGACTTGCATTGAACTCCCAAACAAAGGTCAAGTAGTGCCAGTCTCAAACCAAGTTGGTTACTTTCACGAAATATCGCCTTTTTATTTGTCCTTATTATCTTGGCAGAAAGTGGAGCTGCTCATCAGCAAAGACGTTGAGACGATGCTCTGCATTTAACATACTTTGCTTTCCGAACGCAACTCTGTGTTTAAAACCAACATATTTTATTGCTTATTAATAAATGCTTTAGCGATTTGCGAGTACAATTTTCGTTATGAAAAGTTTCGACCAAAAAGGCTGTTAAGGTAATGCGAGACGGGCATTTCATGGGTTAATGGACAAGTGAGAATTGACTGCGCCCTTTTGATTTACACTTGATTTTGATGTGCACAGCTGCATTGGGCTGACTTGACAACTGACAAGATGAAAAGTAAGTGAAAACAGACCTCGTCATCTGCGTAACTACTTCTAGGACACGCACACTAGCTCGCACAGTGACATGTTTTTCCTTCACTTATTCCTGACAGAAAAATTAAGATTTATCATATTGCAACAAAAGTAATCCTCTGGATTTCCTATAATGGTTTTTGCTGGACAAAACATCCGCCTACACACGCACAGGCAAGGCTTACCTTTCCCGTTTTATGGATTAAATTAAAATAAGGATAAGATCTCTTAATTTGCTTTTTTTGGCAATGCTATTTTAAGAAAAATAGCTGGAGTTTATTCCACCCACCACAAGCTTACTGTATTTTAAAATTATGCAAGGTTTAATGACTTGATGGACTTAGGGCAAGACTTAGTTTTGAAGCAAATTTCTTGATGCCTATTGACACTTGAGCAAGCACCAATATAGCATCTCAATGCTACCAGAAATGGTTTTTTGATAGCCTCGAAATTCCGAATTTCATGCGTTCTGCGGTTTGTTAATATGTTTTGTCTACCACGATAGCTGAACGGCTCCAATTCTAGGTTTTTAAGTGAGTTAGATCTTCACATTGGGATTCCAAACTTAAGGTAATCCCAGGAAGGAAGAAACCTATAATCCAGACTAGTAATGTGGTTCTTTTTGCACTTCTACTAACTTTTTTTCTCGTTTTAGAGTGAACACCTCAGTGTTTACAAGGACTTGCAGACATAGTTATTTAAGAAACTAGCATAAATTGGGATTTAAACCGCAACCCAACATTTCAAAAACTGGTCTGTTGAGCTTCAGGAGTGGTTCATGCGGATTATGTTTTTCCACAAAAATGGATCTTTTAAAGACCGGTTGGCATAATACCCCGATCTGTGGTGTAACGAAAAGTTGGTACACCTTGTCGTTTCACCTCTTACTGTGCATAGATAACAAGAGTACCTCTAGCATAGCTGACCACACCAAGCCTCCTCAATCACTGCAGCATGATTTTTTCATCATTCTTAGCTAATGGACTTTTCGCCTGCTTACCATGACTAGAGGCGATGTTCATTAAAGTTGTGCGAGGTTTCCTTCGACGATTACAGCACCTCACTTTGCTGTCGCTTAACACAATGGTGCATTTTTTTGGCTGCCGTCATGAAATGTGGGACGGAATGCTTTTTAATGTTTACAGATGCAACATTGTCAAAGGGCGAATGTGGCGTTGGGTGATACTTACTTAGCGCCATACATTTAATCTTAATAGTCATATGCAGCTTTTCCCCATTGTTAAAACTAAGTTGTATTTACCCGAGCCTGATATCCTGCCTCTAAAAAATCCGCACTTTGTGCAAAGATGGGAAGAGTACTTTTTTGGTAATCTTGATCTCAAGTACGGGCGTTTTACAATCGCAAGTTTCGGAAAGGGTTGATATGGAGGTGTCCATCTTAAACATGTCTGGTAGATCGTGCGTGAAGAATTAAAACAAATTCATGTCCTGTAATTACCTAAAGAGATGACAAGGCGCTAAAACAAGAAAGGGTGCTCTATTATCAGTCAGCATTCTTCTTTTAGTGAGAGCAGAATACGGAGTAGAAAATAGATATTTGCCTCTGATGGATGAGGTTCAAAAAGGCGCTATCACTTCGCCACCGCTGGAGGCCTTAATACCTCTGTCTTTGAAAGAACAGGACATGGAGAATGAGCTCGGAAAGGAGGCTGCTCTAAGGAGACAGCAATTGCGCTGTCCTACTCTAGGTCGGTACTTCGCCACCTGGGCAGGCGGAAGCAGAAGCCCATCACCAAAATCGCCGGTTTTACTCCCGCATGTTCCCTCGGATAATGGAGACACTTCTTTGTCTAACGCTGGTGAGTTCCGACTGATTTTTTTCCCATACCACATTTAAACAGGTTCAAATGTTATTATTTTTGGTCATAAAATCAAATATTTTTTGATCTTTGATTTTGAATTAGACGAATGCTTATCGATCGCTCTCATGGCAGATTTTTTAATGCGCAAGTGAATTACTATCATGCTGTTGATCATATTAGGCAATTGGTCTGCAGAAGCATAAACTTGTACCCAAGTGTTCCTGCTTGGGCCTCCGTTTTCTCGCACGGGATTTTGTGATTGCGTTACCTCAAGTAACACGGAAGAAACATGAGGGTAGTAAGACGTAAAGGCGAAATTTCCCTCCTTATCATTCCACACCACACTGTAATCTTTTCGCTAGTGCAGGTTTTATGAAGGAGAAATTTCAAAACACCAATCGACCAAAATTCTAGGCATTTTTAGTAAGATTTATCCTTTTGACGTTTGAGTTGTCTTAAATAATATTGCAAATGAAAAAAAGAAACCCCAAATAGAAGTATTTGATCCCATGCGAGCAAACACATGCATGCGAAGCACATCAAACACAATACGAGCGTAGTCTTTTTTAAAAGGGCACTGAAAATTGCGTGTTTAGCGTTAAAAACACAATGGCATTTACCTTGTAATGTCGATCGACATTGCTTTATAATTTGCTATAAAAACAAGGTAGAATTTGACAGGCTAGAAATCTTATTATTGTCTCATTTGTAGATACGAATGAGACTAAACTGGTATGCTTTAAATGACTTGTTGTACTCGTGACAGAAATTATGATTGTAAATTGTTCTCGACAAGTCCGTCGCAATGCGTATCCCAATGAGTGCGTGTGGTGTCCACCTAAATGTAACGTGCCTATCCTTAGGCAATTTCGCTAGGGAATTAAATCTTATTTACACCTTTCGGGTGGTATATTCCGTACATCGAAACAAAAATCTAATACGGTTTTGCAATGCTGACAGGATCGTGGCATATCACATTCATGGGGCAGTTGTTAAGAAATCCAAGTGAAAATGGAGGCATGTCAACCAAACAAAAGCATGTTTTTTTCTTTAATCGCCAACATGGCTGCCAATTTTACGTCTTGCAGCCTAATCATAATTCGTTAACAGTGTTAGTAGGCTATTATCATCAAGCACATAATCTGCTGAGTAGTTTGCAATTCCACCAATATGGACGTCGCCCTTGTTACGATCAAGGTTGCACATCTACGGCTTTGCCATTCGATAACCTCTGAGAACACTTTAAACTTGACCGGCTTTTGCTTACAGCACATTCTTTGTAGGTTTGAAATCCAAAGGATGCGGGGAAACGGGCCTTTTAAGTGACATTTTTGAACAATTGTCCCTATCCCCAAGGGACTCCGATCCCAGTGCAGTGAGCTACGAGGCTTCTGCCAACGAAACGGCGAGTACTGAAAATCGTGAGCCCAAGGGATTGCTGAAGTGCGGTAAAAGTGGGGACGATTCCATGTAATTTAATTTTCATGTTCTCAAACCATAAAATTCTAAACGATGCAAGCATTTTTTGTCTGTTGGTGCTTTAAAAAACTTCAAACGTTATATCATTATAAAGCCATAAACACTTTGAATTTATGTTGCTTAGGTTAGGGTTTAATGCATGAGTGATTTGCGTGCATTAGGTGGCCTAAATGCAATGTAATTGTAGCAGTAAAAGCATGGTATGGTTTTAATAAAAATGTTTTTAGCAACACAAGTGCCAATTTTTTTACCATAACTTGTGCCATGCCCAATGGCAGAATTTATCTTCAGTCCTTTTAAATGAATTTTCGCATTCCCATGCTCGATTGCAGCCAAAGCTCTGCCCTGACTCGGCACACTCTCTGATTCTTACCTCTTCACGAACCCACTTGGCGGAGAGTAGAAACAAATCACTGCATAGGTTTACCAATTTATATAAAAAACTGGCTTCCTCTTCCTTCATGCAGTTTTTTCATTGTGTTCCCCAAATTTAGAGTAAAGTGCACTTTAAACGGGATCGTAGTGAGTTGAGAGCTTTAGTCCGGCTGAAGCGAGAACAGTTTTCGCCTTTGAAATGATACAGTTAAAAGTAACTACAATGGCTTCCCACGTTTTCTGGTTTTCATTCGCAATAACACTGTCCTCAGTGCGAATCCTAGATTTTGCTTAAGCACCTCGGCTGCATAACGTTGTAATCATACCTGAAAGATCTTTGCTTGAAATTGCTCGCGAATTGAGCGCACGCTTAAACAAGGTGACGAGAAACTATCGGAGGGCTATCATTCCCAAGATTCTTGCAATTACCTCAGGTCTTCACATTATCGCTAATAATTGATTTGAATCCCGGTAACTTACGTGGCTGCATTTCGCTTTCGCTCATAAAGGGATTTCTCTAATCAAATTTTTTTCGCTCCCAAGAAAGCTTCAAATGTTCCCATTGAAAGACATGCTAATTGCCTTTCCGTCAGGGAGGACCAGCTTCCCAGGCAAGGTCGCTCTGTTGGCAGTTGCGAAAATTTAATCTGAGGCATAAATTTTTAACAGCACCCTATAGAGAGTAGTTTGAGGTATGTCAGAGCAGGCAGACCTTTCGGGTGTCAATTAGTAAACAAGCTGAAAGTCCAGTAATTAGTGTTTTTTCCATATTCTATTTTTGCTTACAACATAAAAGCAAAGCAGATTTTGTCTTTTTTTACGAGACGCTCACACCTAAAGTAGGTTGGATGCGCCATCAAAAAGTTAAACCGAATGCCTATGCTATAAGAATGTACAACATGCCTTGTCCCTCCTGCTTTATTATTCATTGACAGATTAATGTGAATGCTTAAATTTTCGGAAGGGCCTTTAATCTTTGTGCTGGCCTAAAAAGTCTATATCCTATTGACAAGAACTGAAATTGATGACTTATTTGCAGAGGGCGGTGTGCAGTAGGTTACTTGTTTGTTTAACTCTCGATTTTGTTAACGAGCCAAGTGGGTGCTCCGCTGGACCAATATTTATGGGTTTACAGTAGTGAATAGACAACTTCTGGAAGCAGGTGCAGTTTGGTGTAAAGACAAGTTCATCGTATAGCTAAAACAGCTTAAAATTTCTTTTAATGGTGTCAAAATCACAAATGTACGCAAGTGGTCGTGTTCTGCCGCTGCCCTAGAAACGGTATCGCCACAGTTAGGGCCAGACTAGGCGTCCTCTCATCGCAAAATGATCAAAGCATTTCTTAGCTATCTGCCAAAGTCTAACATCTTATTTTGTCCCCAACTTTCAGTTGCATGCACCCATGTGTCACAACTGCTATTCGACACTTATTGACGGGCTGATTCAAACTAAAAATGTACAAAATACTTATCATAGGTTAAACTTACTTCCAATCGTCATCACAAAATTAGGCCTTCTTGATTGCTCCTTGCACAAGAAGGGAGTAATAATGCGAGACTGGTAAGATAGGCGGCATAATCACCTTACCTCTCTCTCATTTTGAGTGCATCTAATTGTCGCTCCCTGTATTTCCCCCTCTTTGCGGCCTACTCCTCTAGCTCTCATTAGAGTCCGAAATGAAGGATTGTTCGCCCACACCTTGTTTATGGCTGCAATAAGAGAATGAATTTGCTATGCTAGTTAAAGCTAGATATTCCATGAGAGCGGATTTCACAAAAAACGTTTTATATAAAAAACAAAATTATTCATCCGAATCCACACGGGAAGGTTATCGCCTTGAATCACCTCCCGCATTCATTTCCACTTCCCACAAATGGGCATGTGCTAAGAGGTCAGAAGGAGACCTTTTCTCCAATTACACCCCGTATATACAATCAAGGTTGTAAACAGTTCTTTAAGGGACTGACTTGATTTACCTGTGCATGGATTAATTAACTTGGCCAGAACTACGGCGTCATCGCCACACGCAGCTCTCCAGGGAAGGTGGAAGTTCTCTCATAGTAATTAGCCTACCCGTTTAGACTGAAACCACCCCTTAAAAGCTTAGCTAATCATCAGGAGCAAGAGAGCATAAACTCAATTCCAAGGCTCGTCACTAATTGAGAGCCCCTCCTCCAAAATTTTACATGGTGTAGGGGCCAGAAAGTGGAGGTTGTTCGAGTTCGTATGCTTCCTTTGTACAGCGGCTTTAAATAAGGTCTTAGGATGATCATAATGTCAATGTTATATATGGTGCCAGACAAAACAATAATTAGTGGTAGTTGCATTCTTTTTTTAGATCATTGGAACCCATGTGGCCAAAACTGTCAGCCTTGTGGCAACAAAGAGAGTCTGGGGTGGTGCAAGAAGAGCCGCTATTGAGCTGTACCGCAGACCAATGTGCGACTACAGACTCACCCCCTTGGTACTCGACCAGGAGCTTGTGCAGTGGTCTCTTTCTCAACCCCTGGATTGACAGACCTGGCGGCAAAACTAATCTCCTTAGGTAATTATTCAAGCATTTATTTAAAATGCTGCTAGTTATTATTGCTAGTTTTGCCGTCTTATCATCCATTTTAAAGCCGGGTAGTTTGTTCTAAGGTACGCGCACTATCCTGCTTTAATGTCTATTACCGGAAGTACAAGGTGATAACCTTTCAATGGTTAGTCGATCACCATCTATTTTTCTTATCTTTTAACCTCTACTTGGGCAGCCCTTCGTGTGGCAGTTACAGGTTGCTGCCTCAACATTTCCAAAGAACAAGTTGCAAACTTTTGTTTCGCACATCTACTCAATCGCATTATAAATTTAAGTTACCATCTACTTCTCTCAAGGCTTAGGTCGAAGTATTTAATACCACTGGTAGTTTTAAGAACGACTTTCATTTTGGATCATGGACACACTTTGAGACAGATTTCGGTTTAGTAAACTTTGGCCGGAGCTAATGCAAGTAGCCTTCAATTTTTTACCATATTCTCGATACACCGATTAACACAACAATCCTACAAGCATCAACTTGTTCACCTGCTCGTCAAGTCGTCTACAAGTTAATTACAGAGTTTTGGAACGATTACGCTTATACGATGAATGTCGAGTACTGACGGCAGTCTAAGCATGCGGCATAGAAAGTGTAGCCTTTAGTTTAGGTCTTGTGAAAGACGCTAAAATAAGAGTGGACAACAGCGTTTCGCCAGCGAATAAATGCGGACATTAATCTATATCCCTGGGGTCGTAAGTGTCCTGCGTTTCCGTTTTGTTTGGTATTGTCGCTGTTGTTCCCCTCCCGCCCCATCCAATTGACTGTTGTTTATTATCGGTCTTTACTTTAGTGAATCCCAAATGCGACCATGGACAACGAAAAACCCACCGATGCTTGAATCAACAACAAAAGAACCTCTTCATTGTCCTGACATGAGCCAGTTTGTTTGTAAGTAATGCTGCATCGCAGCAAATGGATACCCAACTTGAGAGGTTTCTTCGAATCAACATTAAACTAAGAATTCTCTCCAGGCGAGCTAGAACAGCAACCAGCTTCAGGCTGCTGTTTTTAATTCTCACTTCCTTTCGTTAATAGCTGTATCACATCAAAAGACTTCACTGGGGGCATCTTTTCACGAAAGGAAATTTTACGTAAATAAATGGAGGGAGATGAGAAAGGAGGAGGAAAACTTTATCCGTCTTCCTCACTTCAATGTTAAACGATTGATTTTGAATGCAATTGCAGTGAATTTTTTGATAAAATTGTGGATTTTGCTGCTTCTGTGCAAGTGGGGATAGTTCTTGCTTAAAGTGTCATTTTGAATGCTCATTTGCCGCGGTGGGGCATATAGCATTCCAAAAACTCACGGACAGTTCGAGTTAGGGTAGTATTCTGGGTCCCCTACTATTCACGGTCAGTGTGGCGGCCGTTCAGCTAAAATTGCATCACCTTAACAGGTAAGCCCTCAACTGGATGGCATTTTTTGCCTTTTGCTTTTTATTGGATGCATTTCTGTTGGTGTCCCTCAAGCATAGATCTCCATCGTTCCAACTTGTCATTTTAACGATCAGTTGGTGACTCACTGCTCTAAGTGATCGTATTACAAAACTGCAGGTCTATGAATTACATATGTCACTCAAGACATTATGGCCTGATTTCCCCCAAAATACAAAGCCAAAACACCGATTAGCGTCTAAATTTTCTCAAATTACACCGAACCTAAGAAGCCATTTTTCTGTATTTGTCTCACATTGCTGCATAACAGCGAAATGGCAGCCATTAATTTTCAGCATTGAACAGCGTCTGATATAAGTCAGACAGCTTTATCGAAACGGCAAAACAAGTCTGTTTTTTATTTTGCTTAACTTTTAGGACGACGACGACTACAGTGGATAATTTACACGCGACAATTGTTGTTTCCTGCATTTTCGTCTTGTTGAATTACTCCTTCCCTGCCTCCCCCCCTCTTCCTGCACCTTTCAAGAAAAGAAGAATTTGTATGAATGGATTGTGTTTTTGTAGACCAACCTTGTCTCACCTTTTGTACAAACCTCATTTTTAGTCCCCAACTTAGTCACTGTCGATCAACGAGATGATTTTTTCGCTCCTCCTTTTAGCTCAGCGTTTCATACTCATGGTTTTATTGTGTTGATGAATAAATGTTTAGTGCATTTCATCCTCTGTTCTCCACAATTCAGCAAAGAATTGACGTAAAACATGCTAGTGATGGTTATAAATGACTGATTGGTATTGCTAAGCTTTGTTAAGCCAAATGAGCATGCTGTAATCTTAAGATGTTGCGTAATTCTTAATATTCGTGTGCAGTTGTTTACTTATCTGTGCGACTTCATTTCGAAGTGGATGCATAAGACTCCATCCACATTTTTCTACCAATGGGTCGCCGTGACCCTCAGCATGGAGAAGTGGACGTGCCATTCTCTAAATTATGAGCCAAACACGCGAAGTTCCTGCAACGCCAGGCGTTGGGAACTCTTCCCGAACCTTTTACAATAAAGCATAAAGATTGCTTTTCCCCGTTTATTTAAGATTGCATATTTCTCAAAGGTTTAAATGCAAGTGCCCACTTTTAATATTCGGATCCCAGGTAAATGGGACTGGAAGTGTCAGACGAAGGACTTCTTTGCGTAAAAATGTGCCCTTCTTATGGGATCTTGTTCGGATCGTTCCTTCTGCAGGTAGAGAACAATAAAGGTTATCCTCAAGGTCCATTTGACGGACAATCTGGCACAATCTTAAACAGTCCAAGCAGAACTCGGCAAAGCCTCTAGCGCTTTCCACATAGAGGACACAACCGCATTTCTGGGAAAATTTGCAAAACTGGTTCTAGTGAAGGTAAATGCAATAGCCCATTGTGATGCGAATTCTCTTTAGCTTACACTTCCGCCTTTCAGCATTCCACAAAGGAGAGTTATGGCAGAAGCTGCCATGAGTGAGGCTGAAAGAAAGAGAGCGACTTATTAAGAAAGTCTTCCCTTTTTAAATACTGCTAAAGATTAAGTCGAGTCCGGTGAAAATTGAAGTGGCGCCTGCTCTAAAAGCAGGTTTGCTTGCTTAACCTTGAATTAAGTGGGGCTTTTTCTTTAAATCACAAGTCAAAGGCAGTTGGTCCGTCAGACGACGAGAAGCGAAAATTCACATTTCTTGCATGAGAAAAGGTAACAAAACGGTGGTAGTCCATGAAGCTCAATTGTTATCAATTAACTCGTGGTGCATAGGAAGCATTTGCCTTTTTTTCTCCTGCTCGTTTGACTTAGGTGGGAGCAAAGTTTTGGGAATTTTGCGCATTGAAAGCCCCTACTTCTATTTATAATCTTTAGCCATACTTATCCGTTCCTTACTGGGACCGTCTCCCTAAAGGAGCGACTTCTTATATCATTTAAGTTCTGACAAGAGGCGAAGTGATGGAGAGAAACGTTAGTAGGACGACGTTGTTGGGCTAGCCCATGCTCATGCCTTTAAACTAATTGCATTTGTAAAGGTCTCGACCAATAATCGCTCATATTTTTTTTAAATTCCACTGCTTACTAAGCTAATTTCGTGACACTGACCATCCTTTTGTTTCGATTGCAGGCATAAAGTTTGGTAAAGGACTAGATTGAATATATTCGAACATCTCTCCTAATATTTGCAATGGTCTTCCTCATTCCTTCAATATCCAGATTAAGGATCTCTGGTTCGAAGTTGCTTGCGATTGTGTAGTTGAGAGAGGATTCGGAGATTACCAGTTTCCGTTCCCATCGACTTAACCCAACCGCTTATTATCTAGGAGACATGTTAAAAAACATCTTCCATTCCATTCCCTACAATTTCTTTGGTACTTCTTGCCTTATTTTAGAAAACTGGCCTGTCGATTTTATCGCATCGCCTCGGCTAAGCGAACACACTAAGCCGAACCGCAGTCAACATTTGACCGTTCAATACAAAGGGATTGTAGCCTGCTTGAAGCCTACCCGACCCCCCTGTTACTATTTTCGCTACAACAGTAATGCACTTTTTTAAGTATATATGCGTGATAAGGGGCGTTGCTGTGAAATACATTTGTTTTAATGTGCCCTTCAGGCGAGAGGCGGTCAGTGAAAACGAGCCTCGTGAGGGATCGCACGTTATCGGCCCCCGAGGAACGCACTTAACCGCGACATATCTGTCCCTCTATCATCCAGCTAATTATTCCTCGCTTTCCACTAAGATGAGGACGCGCTCAACGCGTTCCCCTCCTATCAGGCGAGGGAATATGGAGGATGTGGGGAAGCGAAAGGCTGAGCCCATATTCCACTTAAAATATCTCCACTTGCGATAGCTCCTTCTTGTAAAATGCTGATTTATTTCTACATCACTGAACTTGCAATTTTGATTTGCATTTAATTTAATTAAAAGTCCATTAAATCTTAATTTAGGCAAATTTAAGATTTTTGAGTTGATGTGCTGTGTTGATCTGTAGCGATTAACCGTCTTCTGGGAGGAGAAAAAACGTCAACTACGATGCCTATTTCCAATTCTGTAATTGCTCCGATTCGTGTGAATAAATCTGCTTACTTTTTACCTTCAATTTGCTTACAGGGTGAAAGAGTCGCCAACTATGGTGAAAATTTAGGGCGAAAAGGGCTTATATTCTTGTAAAGGTGGGCAGTTTTATTTAATCTATTGTCCACCACTGTTTGTTGGTGCTACAAACACCGCATGACTAGCGTCCCACCAACTATTGCTCGAAGTTCAGAATGTGTGATTATTCTCCCACTCCCAATAAGGTATTAAACGGTTATTTAACAGGCAACTTTTTATCATTTGAAGGTTCTCGTTTGACTATGGACTAATCACACGTTGGTGAAGGGACGGAATTTGCATTGCCGGCCGGGAGAAGGGGTTATGAGCTGCTGACGTGGCTCCAACGGAGGCGCAATGGCCGAGTCTCCATTTGTCAAGTGAGCAAAGTGTCACGATTGCATCGGCTTATTTTTAATTCTTGCCTTTTTTTAGCACTTCGTGTAGTTTTAAAAGAGATTTGTGCTTCAGTCAGTAGACAATCTGTAATCCGGTGGTAGGTGATTTCAAGTACGCATGCGCATACTTTTACAATGTATCATAAATTCTCAACGAGACAATGTTAATGCAGTTGTTACCACAGAAGGTATTTTATCTTCTGGAGCAAACAACCTTTCCGCAAACAATCCTTTTTTTTATTCTAAGCTTTATTCGCAAACTGTCCATTTCCTAGGTGATTTTTGTTGTTTGAGGAGGGTGATAATTCTGTTTCAATTCATTGCAAGAGCAGTTGAAAGGGCGAGGGCGCAGGTGCCTTCGCCTTACCATACAGACCAAACTTTTTTCTCCTGGACAGATTTTGAGGCGGGTGATGCTGAAATCGCCCTATGGCCATGCCCAGTTGCCTGGCCTTAACTGCTCAAGTTGTCGTTGCTTGTCCAAACTGCATGACAATTGGCCTAGTACGTTAGCGTTCGGGGACAAACTCTAGGTATAGTAATGTAGAAGGGTTGCTGACAAACTTTTGAGCCTCGTGGCATCGAGTGAGATTATGCCTTGACAAGTAGCCTAAGTTTTTTTGTTTGCCTTAAGAAGTGTAACCATTAAAAAGTGCATTTTGCAACATGATTGTATTTTTGACTGCAACGATGACTACTCTCACAGGAAGTTTGTTTTAAAGCTTAACAGTTATTTATTTTTTTACTAATAGGGAGCCAAAAAGTACTGCTATCAGATTCAATGTGATGCCTAATTCGCACGGTCAGAAGAGGGTTCAAAAATGACAAATGATCGTGAGAATGGGGTCATTCTAGCGTTAAAAAATTGCGATGTTTTATAAAAGTCACTTAACTTGACACTTTTACCTCCCTTTGATTAATCCACTCTCAGTGGCTTTAAGTCCAAGGCTGCGTGTGTCAGTAACATAAAACGAAGGAGCTGATTGTTTTATTTAGACATTTAGTTATGCAGCAAATAGTAAGACTTAGATTTTCCCACCTTCAGGCGATTCAACTGCGTTGATATCATAGAATTTTGGAGTGATCTTCTTCCTCACTCTTTAGGTGGAAGGTGCACGACTTTTCTAGTTATGCGCCCGTCGTTGTAACAGCAATTTAAGAAAAAACGTTTCCGTTTCATTTTGTTTTTAATTTTGTCTTTTATAGCCAACGAAAAAAACAACCCAAACTTTTGCTTTGTACTATTGGAAGAAGTTTTTACAGCCAACTGCTGCATCGCTTTTTGAAGCGTTACTAAGTACAAAAATGGCAGCTGGGAAGGAAGACCGTGCAAGCGGAGGCGTTCACCTCGATGGACATAAAACTCAGTATTTTTTTCTTTTTTTTACAGCATAACCCTCGTCTCTTGATTGCGCTTCTCACGTCCTTTTGGGGTGTGGGAAGACAGGGAGGGAGAGCTGCACGGAAGTCATTTGAGTGCCTGATACTAGCACTCTTTGAAGGGACAGGCGGTCCTTAGTTCACAGAGGCGCGTGTCCGGGAGCATTCCGCATCGAGGCATTCCATTCTAGGGCAGACGAGAAGAAGGGAAGCTCTTCTGCCGGATCGTATATTGTTGTGCTCATAGATTCTTTACATTTAGTCCTTGTTTCCAAAAAGAATGTGCGGCGACACAAGACGTCCGTCAATTCATATTTCTAGTTTTACTACCACCGAAGCCATCCTTTAGGACACTGCAAGGAATGCACCTTTTAGCGTCGATACAATGGGACTGGAGTGGGCACCAAAGGTGGGAGACTCGAACCGCTCACTCAATCAAGCAGGGCTTTGTGCACTTTTTGGCCACTGTGTCAGTCTAAATAGCATAACCGTGTTTCTCTGACGTCTTTCAAAGAAATGCCTTTTCTTCCAGGTAATTGTCGTTATAAATGCCTCACTTTATTAAATTGAGTTAAAATTTTTTGTGGACTCAAGGTAAAGCAGCCAGTTTTGCAAATTTTAGAAGCGAATTGCTTTCTCCTGCTAATACTAAGTAAACATTAATGGTGATTATGACTACGATTCTGACATTCGATTAGTGCAGTGACATCAAAGCTCTCACCGCTAGTTGTTACTCCACCTCCTCACCCTTTCCACCATCCGACTCGACAAAGTGCACCATGTTGTCATTAGAAACACCCCAAAATTTATTATCATTAAGTCACTTTATTATAATTTTTTTTTATTATTGTACGTGGTGTCGTAGCCTAAGTTTAAGGCCTGGTGTGCGATGCTATCACCGAGGTGAATGTTAATTTTCTTCGCCGACCTGCAGCCTCCGATGGGAGGGGGCAGGGTGTCAGCTCACCGCTCCCTTTTCCTCCCACTCACGCTTAGGGTTGTTTTGCCCTCCATCTTCTACTCCAATGATGATGTTATCTTGGGTCGTAGGAGGCCGGGTGGTGCAAGTGACCAGATTTTGAAGCAGGTATAGGTTCATCAGTGAAGCGTTTCCGCCACATGTGATGTGTTTCTATCTTTGGGACTTTGAGACCCCTCAAATTATGGAGCCGACTTCTCGCTCATTCCCCGCGTTTCCCTAATCGTCTAAAAATGTGCTAGTTTTTTTCCACTTTTAATGATATCCGATTGGACCCTAAGCCATGGCTTAATAAGTAACTGCTATTTTTCTAAACTGGATTTTGAGTGCTGACAGCATCTACCTGTCCATTGCAAAAAGCATTAGGTGGATAAAGCGACACAAAAAAATGTTTTCTCTTCAGAGACCTGCTTGAGTGATTTCGCTCCTCCTCAGCCCTGTCTCTTCCCGGTTCCCCACCTCCACCCCCACCCCCCTACCCGCCTTGAGGGGAAGAGGCAGCACCGAAGACGCACACACAGGGTGGAGGACATTGAAACTGTCTGTTGAAATAACTGACAAGGTGATCAATCTCACATACCATCTGTTTGCAGCAGTTAAAAAAACCTGATTAATCAGTAATCACCTTGTGATTCGATTGTGCTAATCAAAAATGGACTGGTCGGATATTTAAAAATCACTGCCAAAATATCCATTTAGAGTTACGTATTTTTAAGAGATTTTTTTCTGCGGCAGCAACTGATAATTAGGAAGGGCACGTCAAAAGCAATTTTGCTTGACCACCCATGCGGAAATGACATGACTTAAGGGTTAAAATATACTTTTATAAGAGTACAAAGTAGAAAATCCACGTAAGTTCGAGAATTGCATAAATGTTGCCTTATTATTATTAGGAGGTAATAATTTATGGATGCAAATTCAATGTTCAGCTGAGGTAAAGGGCTGGAGTTGTGTTTACTTCTGACAGTCGTATATCGTGCCACATTCACTAAAGTCGGAGGCGTCCTCAAAGGTGGCATGCCGACGCTATTTGGAACCGACGTCTTAAAAATTTTACTTACTTAATATAAATTAAGGAATAGCTCTTACTGGCTTCATCGACTTTGTGCATTTAGTGGCTTCTATTATTAGCACCAATTTAAATGTAGAAACCTTTTTGGTAGCCTAGCCAACTCTCCAAATTTCAAAGCGCCGCATTGCACTGTCGACAACGCAGTGGGGTAAACAAAATGCAAAACAAGAGCTTTTCCTTCTTGATGAAAATAGCCCACTCTTCTTTCCATTTTTGTCGAGACGCTTTCGCTTAAAAAGTATCCCGTTGAGTTGGGGCCCATCTCTGGTTTATTAATCAGGTGTTTATGGGTTGCAGACACCAAAGTGTGACAAAGGGCAGGGGTCAGGATGGGGAGGAGCAATGAAGGAGGAAAAATATGCTTTTAAGTAAATAGGGTGGGGTGTTTTTGTTTCCCTCCTTTCTACGAATACTCATTCAATGTCCCAAAGCATTTCTGGTGCACGCCTGCGTCGAACGAGGGCATCAGAGCCGCCGTCAACGCAGGTCTCGTAGACACTCATGAGTCGCGAGATCTCCGAAATGAGGCGCTTTCGTATCAGACTGCACTCACCGGAGTTTTTGGTGGGTTCTAGTGCGACAGCTTCTGCGACGTGATTCCAGGCCATGCAGATGCCGACGATGGCGAGATAGAGGAGGGCTGCGCGACTGATCATGCTGCTGGAAAAGTTCTACAAAGATGGCTTCAATTCAGGGCTAGGCTAGCAACATATCACAACCCTTGAATAGGTCCATAAGGTTCACTAATTTTAATGCCACCGCAAGAACACTGGGCATTTTTCGCAAGAATATTTTACGCACAAATCACAAAACTAATTTTGACTCGGGTACTACTTCATAAAAGCATCAATGATCAAACCACACGATAAAATTATATAAGAAAAGTGGCTAAATTATACCTTGCGAAGGCTTTTTATTCGTAATTTAGCGAATCGCTTCAAGCCCTTATATGCACCCCGACGGCCAATCCAAATATTTGACTAAGTAGGCGAGAGATGATTGGTGGAGTGCGGAAAAGCGAGTCCAATCACAGCAATTTGCTTGTCTACTGTCTGCTGTAAGCTACGGAGCCTAGGAAGTAGTATATTTTGAGATGTTTAAACAAAATGAATGGGCGAATGTGCACTGATTTACCAGAGAATATTTCAAATGCCGCTTTTCAGGCACTTTATATTGTGAAGATCGAGTGGTGTACATTGCACAAAACCGAGTTTTGCCGGAATCATTTGACTATGCATTATAAGTTACTTAATAACATAAATTTTTATTGTACACAGCTTTTTAAAAATTTTAAGAACTTTGCATGGATTTCCATGTACTTTCCTTAAATAGTTACTAATTTGAAGGGGAACGGGATCCAGTCACTTCCTGGTGCGACCGGTAGTTTTACAATCACCTATTAAGCGAATCCATTATGGTGGAGGCGAAAACATTTGAAGTGCTATAAAAATAGCCTCTATTTTCCCCTTGACACATTAACTCTCACTGGAAGTTGAAAGGACCAAGTATGACGCTTTTACTCACGCATTGAGTAGGATAAAGCGGCCATTTTCGGTCCATTGCACCCCAGTCTCAGGTGACAGTATTTAGATCAACGAAACGCCTTTTTGGACTTGTTGGCATGAATTTCACTATAAGTTAGGCCGCTTTGAAAGGCTAAAACACAGTTATGAAGCGAAAGCTCTGCCACATCGTAGTCAGTGTTCTTTTCATCTGACTTTGTCAAATAATTTTGATGATAAATATCATAAAACGACTGCAAATGCACCTTTCTTGACTGACCAGTTTGAAATGCCGCCTTGTGGAAGCGCAATCTACGGAGACTTGTACATGCTAGTGTACCGTGAGTAGTGCTAGGAGGTAAACACGTACGAAATGAATGTGACCTCACTCAATTTTGTGCAACTCTTGTGCCCACTCCTAATAGCATAAACACTAAACTGAGAGTAGGGTGCTTAATTAAGTACAGCTTAAACATCGTATTATAGGAGGCAGAAGGGCGGGGCTTCGTTTCTCTCCCCTCTTACCCCTTGCTCACATTTTCGTAATACTCTGTCATGCATAGATCTGGGTTCTATCCAGCTATATAAGCACAGGCGTGATCCCTTGTTTACTTATTTGGCGTCTTCATTGGTGCATCAAGGGTAGCTCCGTAATGAACTCTTCAGATGGTCTAAGGATAGGGTTTATCACTTGTCCGTCGTTTTATTGCTGACCGCAAGACATGATTAGATGCCAAACGTGAAGGCTGTTTTCGGCGCCTTAGTTAGAAGTCTGTATGTGATCTTTTTCTACCACTTCATAGTTGTGCATTTTTCGTGTTCCAAACCTGGATGGTTGCTATTTGTGGTCGGGTGCATTTGTCGCTGCTGGTAATGCACCGCCTTGAGTCTCTCATAGACGTCCTACAAAATCATAGTAGCATCACAGAGGCGAAGACACTGGCATAAAGCCTAGCCCTTAGTGTCCCAATAAGACGTACGCCCTGCGGGTATTTCTTGTTGTCAGATTTGCACTAAGCGGCCAACAAAAGCTCTGTTAGCCACCGTTCAATAGCTCAAGTTTTTCAAAGGCCTCATTTCTTTTCATATTGTCATCTGTTCGGACAGGTCACCAGACTCCTACCTTTAGACACGCGTTTCACCAACTCTTATCTTGGAGGAAGCCTAGGCGACAACCCATTGAACAGGCATTTGATATGTGACTCAAATGAATCTACAAAATTTCCAAATCCACAGTTTCGACAAATGACGCTACAGGAGTAGTCTTTTAAGGTGTGTCGAAGGTACCGCAGAGGTTGACCGATGTTAGCTGCGGGAATAAGGCGAAACGCGTCTCGGCCTGCTACTCAAATTAAGGAATGGGTGTTTCTCCTCTGCCTGTCACTCATGCCATTTAAAAATAGGACCATGCTGGTAAGTTATTCTGGGACTTGAAGGCATCTGTTTATGTGAGAAACCAAAAAAAGCCAGACTCATAAGTTTCACGTACTTTTGAATTGTTCCAGTTCATTGTTCTACTGTGAATTGAGATAAGCCAAAAAGGTCAACAATTTTTCATTGCAAATAAAAGCTCACCATTTGCTTCTCCAACGTGTTGAGCCATTATCATTATTGAGACTAGGTTTGCGGATTTGGGAACCTCCTCCTATTCATTTTTACATGCCGGGGGGAGGGGGGAAGGAGGAGGAATGGAAGGAGGGGAGTGGATAAGTAGGCAAGCAGTGATTGGTGGAGTGCACAAAAGGCGGTTCTCTTGGCGGATTTTATCGCTTTTTTGCGCCATAGGCAGACTGACCGGATTTTCTTTCCTTCTTCGACAAATTAAAAAATGAAGCAGTGCATTGTACAAAAGATGTGTAGTTCATCGGAATGAATTGCATAAGTCGTTCTTCTTGGTCAGTGAAGGGACAAGTCACGGGTTCGCGATGTGCTTAACAATCGAATTTTGGCATAATCCTCTTGACACCTTCTTGAAGGCAAAGCGAGGCATAAAACTCGGTTGAAATGTGTTAATTTAGCGGGTTGAGGGATCGAGGCTACTAGTTTTGCAGTATTTTGTTTGCATGGCAACCGGTTTAGGGCTTCGAGCACTTGGTTGACCCCCATTGCCCTAGCTGGGTGGATCTGGCCTCTGGACCGTGTCAGTAACCCCGTTTTCTCTGTTTGCTGAGCTCGCATTCAATTTCGCCCTCTTGACCTCAAAGGAGTTCTGCAGGCTACATACTGCGGAAGCAGAAAGCGAATTCGGCTTAAAATCATTTTCACCATGATTCATTGCGCTTGTTATAGACAGTAACAAATTGAAAAGAAACACACGTGCTACGGATGGGAGAAACCCTGTCTCCTCATTACGTAAGGGCTCAGAAAGACGCTTGCCCTCGCGTTCTTCAGGAGAGCCGTTAACAAAGGAATCGACACTGGTCTTAAAACGCCTGAACAAGTTTCGTTTGGGTGATTTCCTTAACATATCCGCTTGTGAGGTGACCGCAGTTCCAACATTTCTCAATGGATACGCCGATAGTCAGCGGAACCGCTCTCACTCTGAAGTCGGTCCTCTAGCCTAACCAAGGTCCAGATGCAGTCATTTTGCCAAGAGGTATTTTGTCGCGTTGCAGTCAAGTATCGCCTTAGCGGTGCCGAATGGTGATGAGTGAAACAACACGGACACAGAACACAGCACGGATTGAGCTGTGATGGCTGATGTGAGAGGCTTGATAAGGGGCAGCACCGTAGACGACGCACTTTGACTGCCACTTTGGATCACGGTCGGTTGGGTGGTCGTCTAATAGGCGGATGGCTGAACTTTGGGCCATATCATTCGCCCCAATTCCTATGTGTTTGCTGAATATGTATTCCGCCATAACATTTTGCACTCAAGGAAGTCTTGAGACCCTGTGGAAGGAGTTGGCTCCCCAAGGGAATCTAACAACTTTTATTGCCTTTTTGAATACTTAATTACTTCAATAAACCGCCAACATTGGGGATCTTGGGAGAAAAAGTTATTATTTATTTGCTAAAAACAAATTATTGGTGGGTAGGGCTAACGACGACTCAAAGCTTTAGACTATTCAATTCAATAGTCGCTCTTTTAGGCACCTTGGGCGTCGTCTTTTCGGTACGTCAATTGGTACCGAACACTTGCTACATTAGACATGCATATCGAGTAAATAAGTTTTACTAGTGTAGAGCCGAAAAAGGTTCCCGAGAGGTTATCGATGCTCACAAACCTTTTTGATCTCATTTTCTGTTTTGATAAGGTGAAAAATTAGCGAGTACTTGAGTGACAGGGAATATCAAAATGCCGTCAATTGGTTGTCAGTAGCATGCGACCTTAGTTTTGAGAGTAGATATTACGAACTGCTTTAATGTAGGTAAACGTTGGTGCGGTAAGTGAGTAGCATAATCATTGCGTTTTCACTGCTCCGTTCGCAAAATCACCTAAAATGTTCGCATTCTCGGAGAATAAAAACGCAAACACAGTCAAAATTTACTGGTTAATAAGCAATCGCTGCAGTGTTTTGTTTGTTTGGACTGTTGGTTGGTCCGACACACCAGGGGCGTCCAGCTTGAATACAGCTGCGTGGGCTGGCCTGCCCGCCATGAGAGCAGTTCCCTTTCTTCCCGTCTTGAATACAAAAATTCTGACCTGCACCTAGCCTTCTCTCCGTCTTGTATGAATGCTCGGTATGCTACAATTGCAATGGCGGACTGACCTATTATTTTACAGGGTTGGTAGGAGGTTAGCTTGAAGTCCCTTTTCTGCACATCCAATCCTCAAGAGACTGTTGGGACATTTTCGACAGGGCATTCGCGCTACTCGCAGAATCTGTTGATGCATAAGGACGCAGGAGGGCTCAACCCTTGGGCGGCTTTGTGCGATGCCGACTTAAGGGAAAGCTTTCGACCGCTTAGTGGATGAATCGGTGTCAGTGAATCTGGGTGGTTGCGTGTCTGTTGACGCACTCAAGCGGCACTGGTGGGAGTGACAAATGCGAAAGGAAAACACTTAGGGTAAGTACATTCTTTGAATTACTACATTCCGATGCAGCCGTTCATCGCAACTTCTGAAAGAAATTCGATGGTTTTGAGTTTTAGTCATCCAAACGATGTGGTGGCCTCAACTTCACTTCCGATTGAGTGCTTAATCGTGAGGCCTCTCTGACCTCTACTCTTCTGGTTGGCGTCATACCGTGCCCTCTATGGATGGAGTTTTTTGTACTCTGCTGCATAAGCTTCTCGGTGAGATGGAAGAAGTCATCAAAAACTGTGCAGAAATGGTAAATGTTTTTAGTATTTGATATTTTTTGAAAAAGCACGGCACTTATGCTCTTGAAAGCTAACATTTCCACAACTTATCTATTCATTAAGCGACGTAGCTGTTTCTGCACATTCTCAGACTCTTATACAAGTGCCGATGCACCAGATATCCGTAAGGACTCCAGCATGACGTTTTTGACATTTTGAACTCGCAATCGAGGCAGTAACTTGTAAAGTTACGGTGATTAAAAACGTGTTTTTGGAAAATTTGTTTGCTATATTTTGCTTTCCTAAATGTATATAAGGCGAAAGGTTATGTAACAACTTGAATTGCGACTATTTTTCCTTCACGTTGCCCAATTGTCTTTCATTGATATGGGTAGGGCATCATTCAGCTTTGGAACACTGTTTTTACTTATAAATATTAAGTAGTATAATGTAACCAGTCTGGACTTACGAACTGTTCGGCAGCTGTGTGATGGAGTATGTTTCTTCGCCATCGGCGAGTATGAACTAGGAAAATGGTTTTCAGACTAAGCGATATTTGTTACAGTACGAGTAAGGAAGCCGATAGTGTGCATCTTTAAAGGAAGTCTAGAACGATGTCCAACATAGCAAACTCCACTATCTCATTGCTCACAAGGTAACAATGTATCAACTGCAAGAAGGAGTCCAGGATCAAGATTAAATGCTATTATAGCAGAACGATCTTCTGCACTCAACTTGTGATCAGCTCATTTGATAGAAATACTTGGCATTCCTCATGAACCGTTGTCATGATAAAGGTTGTGTAGACTTCATGCTGCCACAGTTTAAGCTCCTTTTATTCCCACACATTAGGTCACCGACATTGTCACTGTGTTTTTTTGAAAAACTGTTTGACTGCAATTGTAACGGTAGCTTCTTTAACTTGATCCTCGACATGGAAGCGTATCCTAGACAAACTAGAGGGACTCATCCAAATCCAATCATTTCGTTTCTTTATTGAAAAAAATGTATATTTTAGGACTCTTCAGCAGCTTTCTTTAGAAAATCACACCCACTTGGCCGTGTTTTAAACAGGGCGAATTCAAATTCAAATTGTTTTTTTGTTAATATTGATAAGGAATCCCAACATTCGATGCATTCAGGTCTCCGTTTTGTCCATTCACAGAACTCATTTCTTCTAAAGTCATAAGACCATAACCCACAAAAGCGTTTCCAACTGCGCCAAAAGCAGAAGTAATAAGTAGGTAAGTCAAAACTGCCAAGACCCTTAAAGGGATCCCGTTACACAGCATTTTCCCTTTGCACTTTTTCATAAGAAACTCGCGCCTACTGCTCCTTAACAGAGAAGTAAATACGCACTTAGAAGGCTAGCCATATCTTCGGTGTTGAGAATAGAATTGTGGCTATTCGAAACTACCTCTGGCACTTTATCAACAGTCCGCCGTCCCAATAGGTGGAATAATGCGTCCAGTGAGCTAGAAGGTATTGTATTCAGTATTATAGCCAAAAGATTAGCTTCGCTCCCTACCTCTATCTGCAGCCTTAGATTGGTATGATTCAAATGCGTTTCTCTTAGCGATCTAATACGGAAGGTTTTACATTATGGCATTAACCAATCAGGTGGCTGGACATCTTGACACCGATCCAATCGATCACAACGGAGACTCGACTGGACGCTCTAGCGCAAAGAGCTGAAGTAAATTTGGCAAGGAGAAGTCACGGAGGAGGCGGATGGATAAAAGTAGAAGGGGAAAAGAAGTCGGAAAACTACAAATTGTTCGTACTAACTAGTTACTGTCAGTGTGGAGATGAGGCTACTGGATGGCATCCATTTCTCTTCTTTAAGTAACTTAGACCCAATCCAGAGAAGGGCATCCGCGTCTGGATGATTTGTCACTGGACCGTTGATTGGATTAATTTATCCTGGCCTTGAAGTAGCCCTCATTGCACAAAAGTACACGAAAAGACCTCGTTTGCTGTGTATTTAACAAGCATAAACCATGAATGTGAAGAGAATGCGTGAAAAGGATGAACAGCGAACTTAACCCGAAGAGCAGGGGAGAGTAAATACATCTACTGCCCCACCGCTCTATTCTCCACCGCCTTCTCAAGTGACTTACAGGCATCTTCAAGGGCCTGGTAGTACATCAATCCATCAAAAAAGGTCCTCTGCAAGATCCTGCAGCTCTGTTGTCTCAAGCACTGTTCCCACCAGTTTAGCGCTCGCTGTGTCGAAAGCGCAGGTGCAGTAGGTCTCGTTGCTGTGTTGGCCTTCGTTATACCGATCAAGTGCACACTGACGGTGAGGAGTGTGACGACGATGGTGATGAAGGTCAGTCGGCAATCCATTGTAACACCTCTGTAGGGGATGTAACTTAAGCAGTTTGACCAACTACTTATGAACGAAATAGTAGCATGATCCTGAACTTTATCATTTGAGCCTATTTTATTTGATTGCTGAAGAATAAATGATGATTTAGCTAGACTAAAGCATAACCTGCCTACCTACCACAGGATTGAGAAAAACTTCTTCTTAGGTACTTATATTACCTCCGAAGAACCGATTATGATTCGGTCCATTGGTCAGGTGTAACACTAATGTATTAATTCATATTGTCCTTGTTGGTCCAAAAAACCTTGATCAGGTATGCTTTGTACCGAGAAAAGTCAGGAAGGACATACATAATGTAGGGGTAGGTAGGAATGTATCCATTTGCAAGTCAAGCCAATTTAGGGTGAATCGACTTTCCTGACAGCAGGTAACCCTTTCATTGGAGTGGTGTAGTTTTATTCTCTGACTACTACTGCGGTAGGGTCTTTATCAAACAATTATTGTCCAACAGAGGCAGTAGTTTCTTTGTCGGCTAAAATAATCGCGAAGGCAAGCGCTAAATTGCCGATGATGGAAGTTCACATACCATATTCGTGAAGAGGTGGTTTCACCAGCCCATCTTCCACTTCTGTTTCAACTTCGTGTTATTTTTTAGCCTAAAAATGTTCAGACTTTAAAAGGTTGCTTAAGGCTATCGGTGGAAAAATAAGGTTGAAGCCGGTTCACTGGGCTGCGATAGAGGCCATTCATTCTTTGTCACACTAATTTTGATGTGTTAGCGAATAAGCCGTGTGGACTTTTTTGACAAAGGAACCACTTTGAAGTGTTTTTCCCTTTTCCTGACAAATCTGAACCACCTAAACTGCGATAAGTTCTTAGTAGGGCACAATCGGGGCTCGGGCCTGTCTAGCGTGCACTCTACCAAACGCAATGCAATCTGAGGCGTTGTAGGTTTGAGCTCGTCCTTGCAAGGCAGAATTACGGTCCGCCCTGACACCAAAAGGCACAATGTGCCACCAACAACGCCATTACGACGACTTCATACTCCTCTCGAATAGGGCTTCAGGGGAAGGGAGCGGCGCTTGTCTCCATTTTATGGCCGGATCAAGTGGCAGTGAAGTAACTTTTGTGAGCAGCTAAGAGAATCCATCTAATCTCCCAAATTATAGATAAAAGAATACCCGAGTAGAATGACAGATTGCGTTTATTGAGGAGGCGATGCTGTGGTTAAAGCACAAAAGTAGTCTTTAGGCCACTGTAGGTACCTTGTTGCAATCCTCCAAACGATCAGCCAAGGTCTCCATCTTGGCCTTCACGGCATCCTGCAATTTGTGGCAAAGTTTCAGCAACCTCGTTTCGCGTTTCGCAGTTTCTTTTTTTCCCTTCTCCTCCTCAGCCTCCTTCTCCTCCACCTCCACCTTATCCTCCGTTTTCTTTTCCTCTTCCTTCTCCTCCTTCACCTTTTCCTCTCCCTCCTCATCGTCATCATCATCTTCTTCTTCGTCATCGTCATCCTCCTCCTCGTCTTCCAGTTCCTCGGGGTCCATTAGTTCTTCTTGCCCATCATCCCAACGGAATCCACTAGCTTCAGCCGATTGGATGGAGAGGCTTAAAATCATTTCCGATATTAACAGCAGCAAAAGACAACCATGTTGAGGCATTGGGAGGGTTTCCTACAATTCCGAAAACAATAGTGACAAGTCAGTTGCTTAATGCACACCCCCTAACTTATTTGTGAAGTAAATTGATAAAATTTCTGCATTCACCGAATGCGATTACAGATTCGTAAAATGAAAAAAGCGATCCCCGAATATGACTTGCGACCTGTCCTACGTGCCCTCCCAAAACCGTTTGCAGAACACTTTATATGCGACGGTGAGGGACGTTGCTGTCCAATGGACGCTTTCTAGTGCTGTGTAACAGTGAGTTTATTGTACCAAGGCAGAAGGGAATAGGGTACGAAATTGCGACTACCTCTTGTGCAGTCATATGCTTTAAGAGATATATTTACGAGGTGAAATATTTAGAGGATGTCATAGCATGCTTAGCAAATGCAGCTTGTTGATTGGTGCAGAGGCATGGCCTCTCAATAGAAGCAGGACTTCACTTTCATGAGTGTTTAACCGGTTGAGATCAAGCAGTTGGAATTTTGGAGCAGGCATTTTGGCACTATGTTTGGACTGTGGTCACCGAGATGGCCGTACTGACCTAACCATGTGGTTTGGCCGCCAGGTCCTTCCATCCACTGAATGGATACAAGTATGCACATTCTGCCCTCATACTTTGCCTCCTTTCGTGTTTAAGAGAGACTTAAGATGCTACATATGTATGATTTCCAGTTTTTCAGAGTGCTTGACATTGCTGATTAAAGAAAAAAGTCGATTAGTCCAGACAAACGGGTCATCATTCAGATATTTGGAATTGCGATTATAGATGGGTGGTATAGCTCCAGAGCATCCATAAAGACGAAAGAAAGTAAAGCGAAGGGTGGTGTAGTGCCCCGAGCATTCCTAGAAGACGGAGAGAAGGCTATGTGTAGGTCAGAATACTTGTATTCTAGACGGAAAGGAAGGGAACTGCTGGCACGGCCGACAGGCCAGCCCACGCAGCTAGCTTCAAGGTGGCCGCCACTAGTGTGTCGCACCAACCAACAGTCAAAACCACCAAAATTCTACACATCCCCTCTCTTCTTTCGGCGTTGTCCCCGACGCGTCCCTTCCTCCCCCTCCCGCGTCAGCCATCACAACGTAATCAGTACTGCGAGAAGTACTCACAAGCCATGCGCCACCATCCGACGTAAATTATGCGCAGTTTGACACCGCGTCAATGGTTCCTCATGCCGGTGCGCCTCCACCTGCACGTTCACCCGGCTTGCCAACTAACTTCGGAGTAAGAAGTTCAGACGACCATCACTGCCTCCTTTGCGAGGTTAGTTTACCGGCAGCCTTTCCAGATGGTCCACGGCTAGAATCGCTTCAATTGTTAATAGCCTTCCTGTGGAGCATGGGAATGGGATAGTATCGGAGATAAGGGCAGTTCTTAGTCCTTCAGCAGAGGCACTTCTTCTGCACCGTTGCAATGTGCCACTTGCAGGGTAAATCTAGGTAGGAAATGCACAAATTTGGGTCCGCTTTCCGCTGCCACCACTGTCGCGCGTTCGCTATTTTCTTCGTCTTCCCATTGACGACCCTTAACATGAGAAGATTCTGTCTTTCTCGACATCTTTATTTTGAGTACAAATACAGACGAGGGATACGTAGTTAGTCTTTACGAGATAGGTCAGCGTCTTCCTCCTCGGTACCTACGCACTGTCCTTGCACCGTGTTCGAAGTCGCTTCGCTCCACTTCCCTACAAAGCACATTTAAAGAATACAGACATTATAGGCGGAGCATATGTATGTTCAGTAGAGGTAGGGAATGCGGCTCACGGCATGGCTGGGAGGCCGGCCCACGCAGCTAGGTCAATACGGTCACCACAGTGATTAAAAGCCAACCGGCAGTCCAGGCGAACATGGCGTTGTAGATATCCCTCCTCCCTGTTGCATTTTATCGCCTGGCTGGCGGTTTCGGTTGCGATCGATTGGTGGCCACTCCCGTACTTCATAGAGAGTTTGGAAATTTAGAGACACCAGCGAACGCTTATAAGGTCCTTCGTGCTATCTTAAACCCTTGGGGCTAATGAGCGGTTCCGATATATACCCCAGCAGAATCTTCAAGGGTTCATGGTAGGGTAGAATTTGAGTAGATTCAGTGGTTAACTTTTTTTTAACGCGTAAACCGCAAAAGAATTCGTTTTCATGGGGTATGTGTTTCTCACTACCTGGGCGACAAGTGGTTTCGACATTCTAGTTTTAACCTGGAGCAATACAGGCAATAAGCACACTAAGCTTTTAATAGAACTAGCGCTTTTGTGCAAAGCAGTTTTGTTTATGTTAGTCGGTTCGCTTCTAGAAGGTCGTCAATAGAATTGGCGCGCTTTTTTGTACGTGGAATGGTGACTAATTGAAAAAAGACCTCAAATGCAGGTTTCTGCTAAAATTGCTGACAAAAAAAAACATTGGTATAAAAAACCTAGCTTAGTTCCTTGGTATTAAATTGCTTGAATTTCCTTTAGTGCATTTATCACCAAAAAATGGCGCAATAATCGTGTTGCCGGTCCTCAAGTCTGAATTGCATGTCATTGCTTATGATGCTCACCGATTTGATAGCCTCCATCCCCTTACGTTGAAGGGTATGAAGCCGCGTTGCTGCGAGCTTCTTTAGCATCCCAATCTCAAACCATGCTCCGTTCGTCTTCTTGTTAGTGATACCACGTCTTATGCCGCAATGCTATTGCACACGATGTATTTCAGTGCCTATACCCGATCATTTTTCATCATTCTCCTCTCTCCTATTATCCGAAAACTTGGTGCCAGCTGGCGAAATGAGTTTTACTGTTTTTCCTGCCCAATCACTCCCACCCACTACAAAAAAGCACCAAGTAAGGTCACTTAGATTCTCCCGGCGTCACTTCACTTTGCTTAAGTTGTCATAAGTAAAGAATCAAAGCACAACTCCCAAGCAATGTGTGTTTGCTAGTGGGAAGGCGAAAGGATCTGATAGGCTTTCAGCTGAACAGGCCGACAGACAAGCACAACTTTGAATGTCAGAGCTAAAAGAGACCTTCCAGGTTGCAGAACGCTAAAGGTTGATGTTTGTCATTATTTCCTCTATCTACTCACAGCCAATGCTTCCCTTCCAGATAGCCAAAGTTCACTTAAAACATGGTAAAACAGCCAAAGGACACAACTGACCATCGTTTGGTGCTCAATGGGAGGTGTCTACGACGGTCCCTTTATGCCTGGGCATTGACCACTCACTAACCAATCGAAAGTAGCTCCACGAACCTCCACATCTTGTGGCTAAGACGAATGACTTTTTCATCTCATAGCATTGCTGCATTGGTACAAGTGGGATGGAAGATGCAAAATTCAACCATGGAAGAGTCGAGACTGCCAGTCCCGTCCACAGTTTACGCCAACGAACGGAAGTGCAGGCTGCGAGACCCTAACGACCTCCGTACCCAAACCTCAAAGCGAATAAACCATCAGACAGTTATGATAATACACTCTGCAGCGCAAGTTTTGTGCGGTGTTTTTCAAAAAATCTTAAGTACCGTCCAGGCAATGACAACCTATAGCCGGGCGTTCGCATGTTAAGCCTCCGATATAAGTACTACTCATTCACACCAGTAGAACTCAGTGATTGCAAGTACTCAGGGCATTTGGTAGTCAACTTATTTATGGCAGACAAAAAACAAAATTTGAGGCTTCCCTGTCCAATTCATATAAGAAAATAGCCTCCATCAGCATCTCTGTCCAACTTGCAGCCCTGTGAGGAAGGACGCACGTGCTGCGTTGAAAGTGGTGGAGAGTTGCTCCCCTTTTTTAAACAAGGACTCTGATCCTTTTTCAACAAAGGCGTTACAGAGGGGGACGTGCCCTCTCAACACCAAAGCTTCTTGTCCTTCTTGTTGGATCCCACCATGAACCATGTTCTACCTCTGACGTGTAAATAACAAAAGTCAGTGGAAGGTCTTGAGCCACACCGGGTTACGTCAAAATTTTTAAGGTTTCGTGGCAATTTATAAAAACGACCATCCCATCAGCTTTGAGGTCAAGATAGATCGCAACGTGTTCTCGGAATAATGTTAAGGTTGAAGGTACCCAAAAAGATCCGCGATAGTCCGGCATAATGTGGCACTTCTTCGGCAAATACCAAAAAGGCAGTCTGTCACACCATTCCAGGAGACGTCCCTTTCCTGATTGGTGCGTTTAAAATCAGACTAGCTTCTGCGTCCACCGCCTCTAAAATTGATTTAAGTGAACAAAGAGAAAATTCAATAAGCGCTTAAATGATTAAATGTTAATAATGCAAAATATTATTAGAACAAGGTATATTTAACAACTAAGTATTTAAAATTGATTTAATCAAAGAAGTGAATCCACCGCAGAGTTATTACGATGTAGTGCTAAATTACTTCTCCTTAACTTGCAGTTCTCACAACTGCAAGGGACATTTGTGTAACAAAAGGCGAGCAATATGATACTTTTTACGATTGCCCTTCTAATGGGCTTACTTTGTAGCGGCCTAAGCATCCCTTGTAGAGGAAAGAAGGCTAAATGCAGGTCAAAATAAGTATACCCAAGCAGCTAGGCGACGGAAGGCCGCACGGCAGTGCAGACAAAGAGCATGGCATGTGATTCAATAAGAGTCTTATAGACGCTGTAAACATCCCTTCCATTAACGTTTTAGTTGAAGCAGTCAAATGTAGCAACCATTGGTAATTGCATTTCCTTAACCTCACCAGCAGAAACAAGCAAAAAAAAGACTAAACATCTTTTTTTCTTAAAATTCTCAACCCCTAAACAGCTAATTCAATGACAATGACATCCAGGTCAAGTGACTAACTAAATGCGTTAACCTTTTGATGCGTTGTAGAGCAGTGCATTTTGGTGCCAATTTCATTAATTGAAAAGTGTCCAAACGCTTAACTACGGATTAAGTTTGCACATAACAGACTCAAATACCTTTAATTCTGGCTATTTAGCTTTTACAATGGCAAGTTCGCTAGAGTAATGCAACGACGCAATTTCGAATGCACATATCAACCTAACCGAAGCAGTCCCCAACTTCGTACAGTGTTTGAAAGTTCACTTATGGCTATCACGTCAAAATTTATTCTACGTGTGTGCTGCTTTTACCGTTCTCAAGGGAGCGTTGGCCCCTCGTTCACACTTTCAAATGGTTTAAATCGACTTGGCCTCATCAGACCAAAGTCCGGGATGCTACCTAGATGTCAACAGGACCATTACTTTGGGGTGAAAATGATAAACCCGCAGGCGAAGCCGCTCATTGCAGACGCGCTCTTCCTCTTCAGACGTGTTTTAGTTTGCCTCTACTTAATTTCATATCAGTAGCATAATATTGAGAGGATTTTACTAATCGTTAAATATGAAAAACCACAACACAATTGGCATATTCTAAGTATTCGTGTGTTCAAATACCTTTGTTTTCTACACGCCAAAATATCGGACAATATAGGTATTTGGTAATAATTGTTTTACGGGTGGATACTGACACACCAAAGCAGTCACCCCTGCATACTTAGAGAAGCAAGTCTGGAGGTCGGAAAACATCGAGTCGTATATTAACAAAACTACACATCATAACGCCATAATATGCCTGAGGGTCTGTAAAAAAGCTTTAGAACTGTTTGGTAAGTTTGGAAACTTTTCATTGATAATGGGTTCACAGAAGATTATCACCGCTAAACCTAGGCCATCCAAGTGGCGTACCTATCGTCTCTCTTTACCTTAATTCAAGCACAAATAATTTGTTGCAATAGTAAAAGCGGAACAAACTGCTTTGATTGCCGGAAAGGCACTAGCTGTGGAAAGAACACAGGATTAGGGCTGAGACTTTTGTACTTCTGCAGACTCATTTGTTATAAACTGATGGTCCCAAAGCCTCGACACTTCCGTCAAAGGGAAGACATAAAGGTCAAGTACTTTAGAGACGCCGCCCAGCCTGTTAAACTATTGAACATAAAGGCTGTAGAAAGGGTTACATTGCAAAACGGAGACAGGTTATCTGCCTGTAAAAGTTCTTTACAATCTGCCTAACAATATTTTAAGCATTTATTTTAATGCACAATTGAAGATTTTTAAAGCTTGGGTATCGCACGTTATTGATAGAAGGTGAAGGTTAAACTTTTTATGTTAAAAATAAAAATGTGCATGGCAGCGATCACGTCGGTCCCTTGGCCTAAAATGCCACACCAAAACTGAAGAAGGTAGAAAATGACCAAAAGGTCATGGGCACAGCTCATATAAATCTCTAATTGTACCATTAAGCTAGCAAATGATGGATTTCCCCCAAAATCAAGCATATTTGTGCAAAACTTTTCTCTGTGAAGAATCGGATAAAGGCGCCTTTTGAAATTGGGCCAATCTATGACTGTTTACCCGTTAGCGAATTAAAAGCATTTTGAAGACCTACAAGCATGCTTTTTACAAATGAACATTTGACGTCTCGTTGAAAGATAACTAATGCGATAAAAGCATTTTAAGCAAATAGATAACTAAACATTGTTCCACCATTCCAAAGGAAATGCCAGGCTATGCATTTAACAAACTGCAATTCAAATATCGGGCTCTTTTTTTAGCTGGTATGGCAATGAGCACGACTGAAAATCATTTTTCGTGCAATCGGAAGAATTCAGCTTAAGATATTCAAAATAATACCGATTTTCGAGAGTTCTCAGAAACATTTTTATGAAGTAGACGAAGTTGCCTACTGTAGCGCCCCGAGCATCCCTAAAAGACGGAGAGAAGGCCAGGTGTAGGTCAGAATACGTGTATTCTAGACGGAAAGTATGCGAGCGGCTGACATGGCAGGCAGGCCAGCCTACGTAGCTAGCTTCAAGGTGGCCGCCACTAATATGTCCGACCAGCCAACATCCCAAACAAACAATATGCTACACCTACGTTTCTAAAATAAGCGGACATCTTTGTATTGCTTATGTTCTTTTAACCTGATCGTGCAGCAACGCGGTGGCTCCGTGGACTTTGGTGCAGCCCTACAAGCAGGAGCGTGAAAACGGACTGTGAAGAAAAGAACGAAATCACTGCATTTTTTTCACTCATCTGTTTTCACTCATCTGTACCTGTAATATCTGTGTTCTTTAAGTGTGTTTCGTAGGCAAGTGGAGGGAAGCGACGTCGAACACGGTGCAAGGAGAGTGCGGAGGTACCGAGGAGGAAGACGCTGACCTATCTTGCAAAGACTAACTTCGTATCCTTCGTCTGTATTTGTACTCAAAATAAAGATGTCGAGGAAGGCAGAATCTTCTCGTGTTAAGGATCGTCAATGGGAAGACGAAGAAAACAACGAACGCGCTACAGTATGTTTCTTGAATCTCCCTGGAGTTGCAAAGAATCCTAAAAGTATATTGGAAGCAGAAGGAAGGGCTGAGAGGTTGATAGGATGACCCAGAAGTCCCGCTGCCCAAGCGAAGTGCAGAGGTTCAAACAAACTGTTAGAGCGTCAAATCAAACGTTCAGGTACATAAGCAAGCGCTAAGAGAGGGAGTGTCATGTTTCGTGGCCTTTGAGGCAAAAACCGTGTTTAGGAAATTTTAAAAAGCTGATTTGGAATTCTACTGTAGCCTCCCAAGCATCTCTTAAAGGCGGAGAAAGGCTATTATAGAGCAGATTACATGTATTTACGATAGGAAGGAAAGGAGCTGCCGGTATGGCCCGGAGGCCAGCCCACGCAGCTAGCTTCAAGGTGGCCGCCACTAGTGTGTCGCACCAACCAACAGTTCAAACAAACAAACCACTACACAGCCCCTCTCTTCTTTCCTGCCTTGTCTCCGACTCTTCTCTTCATCCACCTTTCGCGTCAGCCATCACAACGCAATCAGTACTGCGAGAAGCACTCACGAGCTAACCGTGCCACACGCCGACGTCCGGCGCAAATGAGGCGAGATTTGACACCACGTCAATGGTCCCTTATAACAGTGCCACTCCACCTGCAGGATCGCTTGGCTTGCCAACTACCTTTTGGAGTAAGAGGTTCAGACGACCGTCACTGCATCCTTTGCGAGGTTGGTTTACTGGCAGCCTTTACAGATGGTCCACGGCTAGGATCGCTCCAGTTGTTAATGGCTTTCCTGTAGAGCATGGGAGTGGGATAGTATCGAAGGTAATCGCATTTCTTGGCCCTTCAGCAAAGGCACCTCATTCACACTGCTGTACTATGTCAGTTGCAGGATAAATCTAGGTAGAAAATGCACAAAGTTGGGTCCGCTTTCCCCTGCCACCATTGCAGCGTTCCGAGCATCCCTACAAGACGGAGAGAAGGCTAAGTTTAGATTAGAATACGTGTATACAGGATAAGCAGGAAAGGAGCTGCTGGCATGGCCGGGAGGTCAGCCCACGCAATGTGTAGGATCAACCAGCAGTCCAGACAAACAAAAAAGTACATCCATCTTCTGGGTTGTCTACCTCACTTATTTAAACACGACAGATTTCGTGAGCACTCAAACACAATCTCACACGATTCCGTTGATTAAGGAAGGTTATTTTTAGCACTGTGGCAGTGGTTTTGTTGCCAGCCAAAACAGACCAACGTGATTTCCTTGAAGTAGGAAAATTATTTACAGCCTTTACCGAGGAATCTGTCACATGACAGCGTCTCCCGACTCCTCCTTCGTGAAAGCCCCATCATCACCGCCATCACGGTGAATCGGACGCTCTCTCTCACCGCCTCGACGATCGAGCTAGCAACTAATGAAGGGGTGAAAAATTGTTCCCTCAAATTTTTGCAATTGCCAAATCTTGTCTGAGTGTTTGGGAGACGACTGGAGCACACTTTCCGTTTTCTAGACTAAATTGAAGTGGATGGATTTAAAACTTTGTGTCACTCGCCATCGGTGTGGCTTTTTTTACACCACAAGCTGGTTCGACGCTTGGCGTCGCTTTGTTCAATGCGGCCGAATTTCTCACCCCCCTCCCCTCCCCTTTTTTGTAATCATTTAATTCGACTTTGGAAAAAGAGCCTCAGTTAATGCGCTCTCTACCACTTTAATTAAGTTCACATTTTCTCCACAAATTCAAATTATGACCGACCACTGGATTAGCTTAAAAGAGGATGCTTCTTCGTGAGCTTAATAGGTAAAGTTGTTTACATCGTCGCCTCCATCAGCGGTGGGCGAAGATGGTCGGAACTGGGAGCGACGGACGGGCGGTTGATTGAGTCCTCACATCTGCGACCACGCAGTCCACAGGCAAATGGTCGAGGGTCGTGGAGCGATGGAAGTAGCGAGAAATGCGAAAACACCCATTATGCAGTAGTTTGCCTCTAAAAGTGCGAATTACGAGAAGAAGTATGCGCTGGACAATCTTACCCGTGATCACGTGAAAAACCTAGGAAGAAAGGGCAGAGTAAAATGCAGAACTGCAGGCCCACGAAGCCACTTCATGCACTTGTATTAGCACCTGGGTAAACATTCTCACATTCTGCGACTGGTATGTAAAATGCACTGCATCAAGTGAAGCAGGGCAATGCCAGTGCCACCCTGCGATGTGATTTTGCACCCCAAAAAACCATCGATGCTGCAGCAAGGGGCTCCTCAATCTTCCAAACTAGAAGAGGAACATTAAAACACCTCCTTCATACTTTTCCCATTAAGTTTCCAAGCCCGATCTCTATGTTTGCGGCATGCTGGTGTGAAATAAACAAATTGAATATTATGCTACTGAAATAGGATTTCAGTAGCCATACACCAAGTCACGGTGATAGTTGCCGGTAGATTCAGAAGAGCGTTTCGTCAGACTAGCTAGCATAACCTTTTACTTTCAATGGTCTCTTAGGTTGGCTTAAGCCATCATGCACACCGATGCCCACGTTTTTGGTGTAACAGAGTAAACTAAGCTAACAGCGATGGACTTGAAGCTGAATGCCGACCTTGCCCGCATCATTATCATCGGCTCACCAAGATGCACACTGTTGCCTCAAAGTCTAACCAAACGAAGAATGGAAAAGAGAATTGTGCAATCCAACTGGTTCCGTGGAAATGTTATTTAGTTAAGTGTGATTGTTAGTGGAGCCTAAAAATGCAGTTTCTCTGCCACCCCTGATTGCACAATTTGTTCAATGTAAGTCCCTTTCCCCAGCCCAGTACTTTTAGCCCCAATGGGCGAAGGTCAGCACCATGCCTTTAAAATGTCCCAAAAACACGCTCCAACATGTGCATGTGACCGGATGACATCGGGTGCAGACGCCTTTGCCCGCTTTGCCATGGCCGGCTTGGGCCTGCCGACGAGACACCCGAGCGGTCACTGTCACGGCTATTTATGGCAGCTGAGACGCAGCCTTGTGTCGTGTAATGATTTCAACCGTCCTAAAGTGCATTTGTACCTGATATCAGCCAATCAGGAGGGAGGTCACGACCGAGGACACAACTTTGGTCATAAAGCTGGAAAGCCTCGAGAACGTCGAGGTCGCGAGTGCTTTTCTGGGGTTGCAGACATGTAGTTAATTAAATATAAAACAATCTTTTATCCTTAATACGATACAAAGCCATTAAATGGTGCAAGAAAAACCACCGCAATTGTTGATTTCCCAATTGAAAGCACAATCCCATGGAAGAGACTGGACAAACGGCCAAAAAGGCAGGGATGGAACAGAAAAGTCGGAGCTTTCCTCCGACCCCATGGTCGAATGCCTTCCCGACTGAAGGCGTAATAAACAGTTTTTACTCATTTTAGAGCTTTCCAGACTGGCGCTAAGTGATCCTCAACGCCCTCATGACCGACAGTTGAGAGTCTTCAAGCCCAATCGGCCGAAGCAGAACGATTTTCCAGGCTATCCCTTCGTCTTGCCATCAAACACACCCGGCATCCACCAGCGTCGTAATTTCCTGCCTCCTTTGATCAGTGCCGCCGCAGTCGACGTTGTTGTTGCCTCTTTTTTTCTCTTTCCAACTCTCATCGCCTGTGCCTGTGTGTGGTGAGCGCGTGTGCGTGGACTGTGGGCTGCGGACGCGCCTGTCCTCGCAACGCGGACTCCAGCCAGCCGGCATAAATAACGCAAAGATGCGAGATTACCGTCCGAGTGTCCGTGCTTGGCCTGAATGGGAGATAAAACGAACCATCTGCAGAGATGGTAACCCAAATTTGGACAGAAAAGTATTTTTTTTTCTCGTCCAATTTGAAGTGAAAGTGAAGTCTGCAGGGTGTGGTTTCAGCTATCCACACAATGGCTGGACAAGGAGGCGACCAATTCATTTGTTCTGTTCTATTGTTGCGGCGGCGGTGGCGGCGGGTGCTACTTTGGTTCCACTGGACTTTGGCCAAGGAGGCCAAACAAAACGCTTCTCTTCAACGGAGGTGGCGGTGACCACATCCGCCCTACGTCCGATTTCGGTGCCTGGAATGCTCCCCATCTCCTTCAGGCAAGGGAGGTGCACAGATTACATTCTGTGAAGGGTCAGAAGCTGTTGTCACGGATGTTTAACAAAACTGCGGATTCACAAGCCTCTGTGCCTCCTTGCGGCGATGTGGAGACGAGAGCTAGCCATTCGGGATAGGTCGCGATGCTGTGTGCTTCACCTAGGCGCCGGTCGGTTGTGGCAAGGAGGATCAAATTGCAGGGAGGCATTCCTTTTACACCGAATGTCTACACTTCAAAAACGAATGTATTTTAAAGCCATTCTTCCAAGTCATAACTGAGACGAGACTCTACGCTACAGACTAGCGAGCCATCTGGTAACTGCATCTCGCCTTTGAGTGTTTTTGGCAGCTTCGAGTCGGCGGCCTTGACGTGCTTACAACATCAAAGTGATCATTTCTTGATCTCCTTATTTTTGTGCGCCAACATGGCGTGATGGAGATGATTCTGCATGTTCAAAAATAACAACTGCAACCTTGACTGGCTAAAAGTGCGGAAAGAAGGAAGCGAGGGAGGGAGGGAGGGAGGGAGGGAGGGAGGGAGGGAGGGAGGGAGGGAGGGAGGGAGGGAGGGAGGGAGGGAGGGAGGGAGGGAGGGAGGGAGGGAGGGAGGGAGGGAGGAGGGGAGGGGAAAAGGACGTGTCAACTTTAATGCGTTCTCCAGGCGACAGAGTCCCTCGATGAATGTGTACAGCGATGTCAGGTAAGGTGTGAGAAAGATTGTTGTCCGGTAGAGGCACGTCGGCGCGTCTGATGCACTTCAGAAGGCTTTGATTTTGTGAGTAAAGGCGTAAAGGTGCAATGGCGCCGGGTGACGAACTAGCAGTTAAAAAGACGCTTCGGACCAGTCCTTTTTAGGCAGTCTAAAGGTACGCAGGCTGTGGAGCCGACAAGACAAGATCAACACCGCCGCCATCCCCACTGACAGATGGACAGTTTAGAGCGAATGTGCTGATGGTGGGTGGATTAGCACTGAAGTTGAAGCCTTTTTGGAGCACGAGGTGACAACCGTGTTGTGTAAAGACGAACCTGTCACTTGCCAACCCAATGAAAATTGTTGCATTGACTAAACGTTTGCTCTCGCGATCCCGAATGGTACCCCCATTAAAATTTTATGCTCATCAAGATGTTTAAAGGTGGACTGGGATGCTGATGTGCCACGATTTAGCTGATGGAATGTGCATTTGGGCTAGTGAGTCGGATTGGCACAATTAGCACAAAGAACGGATAAACCGTATATGATAGTACAAATTAAAAATTTCTGTTTCCCACTGAAGGAGCGAGAGAGCTTCCCTAGAAAACAGCCTCGACGTAGCCACCCGGGTAACTAGCACCTCCACAAGAACAACTTTGCCATAGTTGTAAAGAATGCTTGATTTGGGGAAATTTCATACTGTGGTTGTTAGTACGATGTGCTTGGCGACCTCCATGCGCTGGTGATTTCAACCTGTGGAGTGAGCGCTTGGGCAAATTTTGATCCCGTACTGCTAAAAATGGTCCAACTGGGGCCCAACATTCCCAACAATGCGCAAGATTAGCCTAAGTAGAGAAATAGGTTGGCAAAACCCACGCTTTTGTGTCACAGTACCACAGCCACTAAATAGGCAAACAAGACCAGAAGAGGATAGCATAGCGTAAAATGTCCTCGTAATCTTGAAATTTCTTGGTTAAGAATGCCTAAAATAATGGAATGGTTTGTTTGAAAACGCGCCTCTTCGCTCTTCTAACAAATATTGGTGCTTTTTGCTCGAGGAAATGAGCATTTGGATTAGTTATGATAGCCCGTTGGCATCAGAATACTTTAGCACGAGTCAAATATCTTCCTTTTTCGGTTATGGGAATGTGTGATGGCTCTAAATAGTAATAAAAAGGCTCAGTCCGAGCCAAATTTTCGCGTGTTAGCGTTACGCGACATAATACTGTTCACCGTTTTGATTCTAACATCTTTGTAATTGCCGCTTTTACTCAAATACTTTCGTGTTGATAAAGTGGAGTAGTGGCTTGGCTAATGAGATTATAGTGTTTACCGGTGAAATTATTGGCTAACAGCTTGTGGTTAAACAAAGTTAGCAATCATTGCTTTACGTTGGTGATTGAGCATTTG
This sequence comes from Taenia pisiformis, assembly GCA_023968675.1. NCBI lineage: Eukaryota > Metazoa > Platyhelminthes > Cestoda > Cyclophyllidea > Taeniidae > Taenia > Taenia pisiformis. The sequence goes on along the minus strand of CM043736.1, from coordinate 12,708,754 downwards.
GGTCAGTCCCACTGACCCGACGTGGCGAATAGCAGAGGGCCAGGCAACACCAAAGCTTCCTTTAAACTGCTACAGCGATGTACTGCTTCCCAATTTGTATGGAAACATGAAAAGATAGCACAATAAATGGTGATTTTGCCCATATTGTTTGGGAACTATGGGGAACTAAATTAAATCCTTAATTACGCTGGGAGTGGGGGCGTCCATCCGAAATCCCGCATTTCTTGGCAGAGTAGTGGATTGATTTAGGATGTGACTTGACCTTAACACCTAGCGCTTTCCCCGCCCCTTCACCCTCCTCTACCATTTAGGTCCAAGGGCAAAGGATTTGATTTTGTCTGCCAGAGAAGCCTTCGACCAGTTCTTCTCTGGTGTGGATGGTCGGCCAATAGCCATAATTCCTGCACTATCGGGGTATCAATATGAATGGCCGATTCCACGCCTTCGGAAAATAGGCAATGAACTTTCGATCAAGGTGGATGAAATTGTCCGGAGTTTGGCGCTTGACGTGGCCAAGGCTCTCCCAAGGCTAACACTATCAGTTTTGTGGGGGTGACGGGCAAAACTACCACAACTCCCATCTTTTCCCATAGATGGCCGTGTGTGGGCCTTCAGCTGGTGTGCCGACGAAGACAAATTTGATAGTTATTCCGTGAGTTCAAACTGATGCTTTTGCATTAGGCAGGGCACAATTAACATCATATTTCGCAATGTAGAGTGACAAGTCGTGAGGGTCCAGACCGCCTAAGACCGTTTTCTCTTATGCAATTTAGCCGAACTGGTTCAAACACAAAAACCAACGTCTAAAAATTGACGTTGCGTAAACCGAATGAGTCCAAACGCCGTGGCACGGCATTACACTTCAGCAGGGAAATTGTGCATTTGGATCAGTCAGCGTAATTAGTCCGAATTTCCTGCTTTTATTGTGATATCCAAGTGTGGTCTTAGCTTACTATTTTGCGTGATCAAGTTACAGCAGTTTAATTAAACACCAAATAGGAATGTTGGGTTTCATGATGAAATGAGAAGCTTTGTGATTTCGACATCACAACTGCTGCACTCCAAGTAAGATAATTGCGTTCAATAATTATAAGTGTTGTACGCCCGGCTGGCGTTCAACCTACTCTACTTTTGGTGGGCTAATTGTCATAAATTGGGAATTTCGGTCAGTCGGTTAACCCAGTTTTTCTAAAGGGCTTTTAAACAGATGAATTGTGCCCCATGAGCCTCTGTTTCAGCATAACTCGGAAATAAATAGCATGAAAGAATGGTACAAAGGTGGTGGTTGAGCTTACTTTCGGGCAACTTGTCTACGGGCTGACTGAGTATTGGGTCCGGCTTTGACGCTATCATTTGGGCGTAAAACCACTTAACCCTAATGGTTTCGCTTTGGTTATCCGAAATGTGTAGTAGACGGAAAGAAAATGTGCGAAGACTGTCCTATTCAGCACATAATTACATCTAGTTGGCCCTATGTGTCACTGCTCTTAATAGTCGAAATGAGCATTTGGGTCAGTCTAAGCAGGCATGTTAACCAATTACGGATGGCCAAATTTCTTTCAATATTTCAACTGCAGGCGCGATCTAATAATTGCCTACCGTAGAGTGGTAGAAGGGAAGATAGTCGTAAAGGAGGAAACGGCTACTTGCCTAGTTTTATATCGGTCACTTCCAACTAATTTGGACCGTCCATAAATGCTGTGCCCAGCATAAAAATATGAGATCATTTTGGTGCAAAGCTTGTTGCGCTGGCATGAGACACTATCAAAGACCACCGGTGACGAGCATATGGTAGTCGGTAAATAACGCTGAGCTGGTGTGCCGTGACCACGGCCTCCTCCTTCTCCTTCACTCCTTGGACCGAAAACTAGAAGATTGCGGATAAAAATCAATCTTCCAGCGGAGCTACCGCTTACTCCGCCTTTGTTCCCGCCTCATATCATCAGTGTCTGCGATAGTTGGACAGCAAACCTGACGTGGTCCGCGGTATGTCCGCCAATCGTGTGGGCGGGACCCCTTCTTCCCTTGTGCCGTCCCACATTGATTGATTGTCATAACAAAACTAAAAATATCCGCGGATCTGAAGTGGAGCCTGAATCAGTGGTGCTCGTGTGGGGGAAGCGGCCTAGATCCCACCAACAGATGGAGGGACAGTCTGGAGACCCTGTAAAGAAGCCAACACCTCTCATCGGCACCACTTGAAGATTCCAAGCATGGTGCGCTAAAGAAACGAGGAGATGCAAAATATTGATGATGGACTGGAACAAATTGTGGTTGCAGCAATCCGATATGGGCAACCTCGTGTTTCACGCAGAGAGACTTAATGTTTTAAGGTAAACTTTTTTGAAAACAGGCCACTGACTGATTTGATAGTCCAATGCTTCCAACTAACGAAACATTAGCTCGGGCTGGTCAAGACCAAACATAATCTCTAAATGATCGGAACTTCCATAAATATGGTCCCACTTGGGAGCATTGATTTGCGCAGCAGGGTTACAGTCGTGTGCTAAAAAACGGGTCTGAATGCCACGTCCCGACTTGGCACAAACATTCCCGTAATTACCGCCTTTACTCCACTCAATTTCATCCTGCCAAGCAAGAATGATCCGATGAAGGCGGTGTAGCGGTCCAAAATGGTCTTACTTGTTATGTTTGCCTGACTTTGAGTTGTAGGGGGTTTATTGCTTGACAGAATGGACACTTGGGTCAGTCTGGTTAGGCTGATTCGGCCAAAAGCCAATCGGCACGGTTACAGCGATTCGTTGTGTACTGCTCCAACCACAGCACCGATCAAATATTGTCGCATATGTGTAGCCTCACAAAAGAACAAAGTGTGCTGACCTTTTATCCTCAAGACTACCTGATGCATTTTGTGGCCACTTCCCGCTATGTTGAACACCAAAATGGGCCTTAAGACTACTCAAAAAACCCCTCTACGACAAAGAAAAATGGACTTGTTTTTGATTTGAGATATCTCAACGTTGCACCGCATATTATCGAAGGTTGCCATTTCTTGTTATGGAATTCTTAAGTCACGGGTCAGCAAACACCACCATCCCTTGATTTGTTGAGATGGGAACTGGAAGTTCATACACGGTCAGACAAAAGGGCTTTAATTTTCATTTAGCTCGACCAAGGTTTCGTTCCAGGCTTGCAATCACTTCCTCATCGAAAGTAATGTTCATCCTGCCCCCCCCTCCTTTTCCTTTCCACTGTTGGGCTAATGATGTGGCTTATGTTGTACGCCTCCGAGGTCCTCTCAATACCGCCTCCTGGGCCAATAGGTAATGACCTCATGGAGCTGTGGAATTCCATGTAAACAATTGCGTCCATCCCGCGGGGAGATGAGGGGAGGGCGGCGTCACACATGCACACAACTTGAGGGAGGCAAAAAGAGTGAAAGAAGAAGGAAGAGTAAGAAGTACATGTCATTTCTTGTGTAGAAAATATGATTCTGTACAGGGAAAATTGCAGACACAGTTTGATGTGGAACTTGGTGCATGGGTGCGAATTTAACGGAATACAGTGAAAAGAAGTGAGGGAGAGGGAAGGTGGAGCGAAATATCCTCTCTACTGGGGAGGGGGGCGGGGGAGGGGGTGTGCAATGGCTATAGCAAAAGTAGCAAGTGACGTCTTCACTGCATATGAAGCGATTTGAAACCATTAAACTCATAAATAACATCTTGAGGGAGGAGGGAGTGGGGCGTGCACGTGAAGGAGGAGGAGGAGGAGGTGAGGTGGGTGGAGAGGGAGAGGGAAGATGTCTGTGTGCTCAAGTTGTTGTGACGTACATGTATGTATATATATTTATAGGTAAACACGAGATCGCCCTTATCCACTCATCTGTCCCTTCTCCTCCGTGGTTGGATTTAAATTATTCACCTTGAGGGACTTTGAATGCAGCGCTCGATACCAGGCCTCGTATTCCGAGCTAAGAAAACAAAAAAGCAAAATAAGATATACATGTGAACATTTTTTTCAGTAATTTGCAAATAAATTTGTTTTTTTCTGTCCTATAATGCGTTAATTGTTCATTAAATCCACGGTTTTAGTGAGGAGACGCTTCAAACCTCCGGCAGGGAGCGACTTGGCCTACGGTCCCCTTTCTCCACCCCCCTTCACAACCGTCCCTCTGTGGTAGCTGGCACGCAAGTAGTGTGGCTTCCGTTGTCGTCAAGGCAACCACAGGCCTCCTCACTCCCCTTTCCATAGCAATGCCCTCAAATCTGCTCCTGTTTCAACAACCTACCGTGGTAAATTTGCCTGCAAATTTGAGTGCTTAAACCCATCAATCGAAATTGTGCTGAGCAAATGATGAGGACTCAATTGGTATCGAGGAGAAACCACCTCGGCAGCATGGAAGGCTGCCCCTCCTCGCAGATGGATGGAGAGAGCTATTGAAGGCAGCGGGGGAGGGAGACGGGAAGGGGAACGAAGCAGAAAGGAGGTAGGCACGAATTTGTGACAAGGTCACACAACATGCTTAGTGCAGAGTGAACAAAAAGGCGTGCCATCGTACCTCGTGTTAGTAGGGCTGTGCTCCGCGACGAAGCAAGCTGTCGCGTTATATTGACATGGCCTGCCTTTCGGTTGGCCAGGCACAGTCTCTCCCAGCCCGTCTGTGCGTGGATGATAAATGTTTTCGCATGCGCTTTATTGTTGGCAGTGGGAAGTAAATATAACAACTGTCTCTCTCCACCCGGGGCAATCATCAGGTTTTACCGTCAGATAGGATAAAATCTAAACCGGCTTTCCTCTGTGGTATTTGAATCTGTGTCTGACCGTTGTGACAAATCCCCTCGTTGCATGTCCTGCCCACTAGCCCAGTGTGGAAGTGTGATTTATTCCTTGGACGATCTGCATCACATATCGTCCATGCTACGACTTACATCGCAGAGGACGCGATAGAACAAACACAGCAGTGAGCCAGCTTCAAGCTAGTCCCACGAACGATCTGCAAACTGCATAAAAACTGGCGAGAACAGCACTTATGAGTGGTGCTGTACACTTAACTGCCTCGGCTTCCAGGTTTTGTACTTCTGTCTCGCAACGCGTGGCCTTTCAGCCATCCCCTCCTCCTCCCTCCCTCCCTCCACCCGCCTCCATCTCTCCCACTTTCTCCTGTAAAGAAGGAATAAACTATTTTTCTCCCTCGTTAGTGTACCCCCATCGCAGATTCAATGGGGAGGACTTGAGGCACGAGGCTAGTGTTTATGCAAAGCTAATGCCAAGTTTTGCAAAACAATTTGTTTGAAAAAAAGCGTGTAAAATCTTTTCTTTAAGTAGAGCGTTTTAACAACTTGCCTCAATTTTCATCCGCTGGAGTGGGGAGGGGACGAGGGGAGGGAAGTGAACTTTTCAGCCCTGGTTGAGTATGTTTAGGCTCTTCCATTAGCAACCTCCTTTTAATGAGGCAAATTTTGGGCGTCACATTTGTACTTTCACCCTCAACGGCACTTTTACCCTAGATAACCACTGCTGAGGAAGGAGAAGGCTTATTTAAGTGATATCACACCAGTTCTAGAGTGGCAGCGCGCACCTTAGCCTGGTTAAGGTGAAAACAGTGTGGAAGTAACAGAAGAGATGTGCGTGTTCTCCTCGCGCACTGTATCCTGTTACACACAGGCCAAGTTGGCCACAGTTATGGTCAGTTTCTGGTCCATGTCCCCAGGTTTGCCTCGAAAAGAAGTAAAATAATGCTGTTTCATTCACTTTTGCCTAACCATTCACATGTTGTTGATCACTCAGGCGGCACTTAAGCCTCACCTGGGTTGTACTTTCGCCGCAGCACTTCTCTTTCCATCCGCGAGTAAAGCGTCCTCCGCCAATGCCCCCTAATGCCGCCTTTCAGCCTCAGGGTTCTTCCTTGCTTCCTCGCACGCGCCAGTTGTCACGGCATAAAACTGCCTCAACGACAGGCAAAGCAGGTGTCCATTTTGAAATATGAATGCTATTTGGGCTAATGGTTTCAAAATAAAGCCTGTCGCACAAAAGTAATGGCGTTGGGAGTTGATATGTTCAAGCTAGGGATGCAGAACAGTACGATTCATTCGGCCTTTAGCTCACACTGCATGCCTTTTTGATGGATATCAAAATTGGTGCATTTCAATTTAATTTCATCCTCCATTAAAGTGGGGTGGGTATTGCATTCAAGCGGACAAATTCCTTGCCTTCGCCCCCCCCCCCCATCCTGCGCTTAGCTGACACACAGTCTCCAAGGCTGCGTGTGGGTGTGTGCAGCATCCACCTTACGCGAGATGCATAAATGTGAAGGCAAACTGATTTGCCTGGAGCCTTTTTTACCCCATCGCCTTCTAGAAAAACCTAATAACTAATCAAATTTGTATTAAAAAACAAAAGCAAAAAGTGGCCAGATCGCACATCAACTTCGAGCATGCTTTGATACATCGCAATTGAAATCTTAAAACAAAGCAAAACACAATTCGTGTCACATTGGTTGCGACAGAACGTTAAGTTAGCTCACAATCTTTGCCCCGAAAGTGACTAACATTGCTACATTGTAGGCATTTCTGACCTCTGGCCCACTCACGAGCCTCGACTCTGCATTGAAGTCTTTCAAGCAGCCCAAACTCAGTAGCTCTGTGTGAAAGCCAGGTGTCACAATGCCATGAATCACATTTGATGGCATTCATGAGGCAGAATGAATCCAAAGGCACTAGTGCACCGCCTCTTAGGCGCAGTCTGGATCTCTCAAACAGGTCACAACCACAATCAGGTTTGCATAGCTTCTTCAGCAACAGAATGAGGTACTGATTTACCTTCTTACAAATCTGTGAACTGAATTAGTTAAGCAAAAAGCGTGCTTTTATTTGCAATTGTAAAACAAAACCCATTGCGATGACTTAATATGGGCATGCTGACAGAGGAACCACATTGTTACAGCCGAATGTGGATAGAAAAGTAGTCCTTCTCATGGGAGCCTTAGAACCAGTCATTGAGTTGGGGGAAGATTTCACACTTACGATTGCATATTGTTGCCACGTTTACCCATGGGGAAAGCTGTGCTTTGAGGCGGGAGGAGAGGAAAGGGAGAGATATGACGCCTCACTCCTCCCCCCTCTCCCCTCCCCCACTCCACTCACCCCTTTTCCGTATTCCCCTGATGCCTACTCACCAACTGATAGACGTCAATGTCTTTCTGCTATCGCACAACTTGATCATGCCCACAAATAATAGGCCTTTTTCGGCGTAAAAGGGAAATAGAGGAGGATGTGAAAAAAGGCGAGCTTGTCTACCCCAAAAGAGGGAGAGGAGGACAAAAACCTGGAGCGGTGATCAGTTCACCATCCCATCACAATTGCAAGCAAACAAATTCACCTTAGAAAACTCTCTTGAAAAGGAATTACGGATCACAAGCAGCCGTACTTGGTCTACAAACCTGGGAAGCACTGTTCCTCCTCCAATCTGCGAGGCTTTTCACACCATTTTCATGCAAGACTGACGTTTAACTGCATTTCCTGACTTGTACGCCACCATGATCCCTGTGCCAGCATTGTCACTGTCAGTAGCGCCGTCTTCTTTCCCCCATTTACCAAGTGTTGCGTTTTCTTTCGTTTACATTATAGTTTATTTGTTTTTCGCTTAAGCGAGAACAAATTTCGCCACCAAAGTCAAGGTTCATATGGACAGTTTTTGCCTCAAAATCTTAAAGCTAGTTATAGCTGCCACAATGTCAAATGTGACATCATTTATTAGTGTTTGCCAAGGTTTAAATTTGTGATTAGAAAGGTTTAAATGTATGGTGAAGATATTGGGTGAAAATTAGCAATCTAGTTGTCATTTCTAGTAGGAAAAATAATCAAAATTCTGCAAATTTATCGATGAGCATCGTGAATTATGGCTAATCAGTACATTTCAATATTCATTCAAAACTAATAGGATAGAGCTGGAATCGTTCTAGAATGAAACAAAAGTTGTATTCCCCAATGATAGCGTGTTTGAGTCTGCAAGTCACAAATATGTGACGCCCATTAGTACCGCTAAGAGAAGTCATCCTCCTCTGACACTCCAATGATAAGCATGTCGTTTACAGGCGCGTCGGAATTAAAAGTGGAAAAGCTTGATATGCAATAAGAAACTAAGTAGGCACCCAAACCTGTTATTGGTGGTAAAACAGAACTCCGTGCAGGATCCGCTTTGACTTTCAGTCAAGCAGACGTAGAGGAGGAGGGGAAGGTCCCGATTAATTGTGGATGATGGTGATGTGTAGGAAACTCCAGTTGGGACCGATTTTGAGCTGAGGCTGCTTCCAGAGCGTCTCAAACGCACCGAGGAGAGACGGGAAGGGGAGAGAGGTGGTGATGCAGGCGACCCAGCACCACACACCTCAATATTGCTCGAATCCGATGAGGCAGAACTCAAGGAATAACCCGCTGTAGGCGAAGGATGCACCGATGCCTCAGCACCACTATTGAAGAGGGCCTCAGGCACCTCGGGGGTTGTGGTGTAATGACGCGGACCACCCTTGAAACCGAGGATATTTGCGCTGGGCCGTTTTTGGCGTTTCGATGTCCCACCGAAACCGCCGTTATTGTTGACAGCCAGGGCTTGGGAACGAGGAGCTGAACTTGTGAGGGGATTTAGGACTGCTTCGTTGGGGTTGCCTATGGTTACGTACACCTTGTCACGAGGACAGTAGTCTTGTACCAGGTATCGATCATTCCTGAAAGAAGGAAAAACAATGCCTGTATGTATTTTGAGGGGACAAAAAGTTGTCAAGCTCTATCCCTACGAAACGGTTCCTGTAACTCTGATTTTATCACTACGTAGAGGTTAATCCCGAGAAAATCAATCAGCCTGTCATACAGTGCTGATAAATGTGGTAAACTATAAGCAACTCATGTTTTTTACTCATTCCAAAGAATGCGGCTGGAACGCTGTTGCTGCATTCTATACAACAACTGCTAAAAAGGAAATACCGCCCTTTGCTCCATGCGGATTCAATCTTGAAGTGGAAGGGGTCCGCTGAACTCCACTTCAACTGAAGCCTGAATTTAGCAGGCAACATGCGTCCACACCAACTTCCCTAAGGAACAACTTAACTACGACAACTGCAGGAGAATGCAATTTTGTATTTTGCGTACTTAACACCCGCACCAGCAGTGCAATGTACAAGCAGTGCTACAATTGCCTTACTTGGAACCAGGCGTCACAAATGTGCGACATGTGTTTTTATCGCCTTATGACAACTGGCTGTTGCAGTGTGTCGCCGAGGCATTCAATTAAAAACGCAAAATAAAACTACATTTCAAGTGTTCTTGTTTTTGTTTACAGTTGCATTTCTGTTGACTGTGGGGTACGAGTGAAGGGAGGCAGCTATGCGGCTTACGCGGTGTTGTATGAAAGCCATAAAACATCTCGAGCTATTGTGGTAAGTACACCTCTTCAACCCCAGGGGCGAAATGGTTAGAAGCATTGTTACAAAAGACAAAAAATATTCCACTTTTGAGGAATTTTAAGAAAATTAATTAAATAAATTGCAATGCCTTGATGGTGAGTTGGATTACACTGACACTAAAGCCGCCGCCGACTGCACTCGCGCCCGGCGGCATGACCTTCCGATTGTGTCTCAACTCTTCAGAGGGATGTGAAGCGCTACCGAAACCTCACTCAACTTGGAGAGAGGATGAAACGCTTGGTGTTTTCTGAAAAAAACTACGCGAGCTGAAGTCATAAAGTAGGTTTGAAGTTGAGACTTCCCAAGTCAACAAGCAATTAAGTTTGTAAAATATGTCTGCGCCACTTTGATAATGTTTTGCTCAGCTTCTTCACTTCTTTTGGGTGGCATAGCCACTAGACTAATGACAGTAGCCCTCTTCTCTACCCGATCCTGATTTCAAAGGCCAAACATCCTGGTTCCTGCCTCCGCTCTCAGCACATGCCCTCTGTAATGAAATTAAAGGCTTAAGAGACAACAGCCGTAAACTATCAGGAAAAATTCGTCACAGATCTGTCCACGATCTTCACACACACCCCCTCCACCTTCCTACTAGGTAAATAGAACGCATATGGACGGAGTGGCAAAGAGAAAAGGACAAAGAATGGCATTCCTATGGAACCATGCTTAATCCTGTCTTCCCTTACACGGCTGGTATGTCTGATCAGTGCTTCTACGACTAAAAATTGACTTGCGTCATGGCCTACACATTCCCCACCTCCCAGCGCAGTGCCCCTACAGGACAGAACGATAGAACCGGCAGATTGCTCGTCACCAGAGCTCAGTGACACTGCTGTCAATTATCTTCTCAGCTTGACGCAAATGCGGTGACTGGGGGGAATAGTTCGTAAGGCCAAGCCCTTACGTTGCTTTATTAAAAGCGTTTATTTGTGCTGGTTGGATAACCAAAACAAATTGGCGCATGCAATGCCCCAAACAGTTTAAAACCAGCCAGCCGTCGACTTCAAAGGACTAGTATCTTCAGTGCCACTGATTATTTACACATTATGTGGTCTTTAAATCAGCCCAATCATCAAAACAAGGTTATTTATGGAGACGTTTGACTTGTATTATGCACCCAAAAATAAAGTGATTAGCCAAATTGAGAGGTGAGCAGTAGAGCCCAAACGGGTGTAATTAAGGCGAGGCCAATAACCGACTCCGGAGACACGAACTGCAAACGAGACACACGTCTAGCGCCCACCGATCCATCACAGGCATCCTTGCATGCTCCAAATCATAGGGCATGGCGGTTGCTCTTCTAATTCAGCAAATTTTTTGTGTATCTGCTGTAGCACATCAATTCTACTTCCCTTGCAACATCTCCCAAGCATCAGAAACGGCGTCCAAGTAAAAGTGCACGCTAGCAGGGGGTGCAGTACGAGGTATGGATATTTTTCATTCTGTGGGAGGCGCCCCCAACAGCTTAAATGGGATTAGTAAAACTTGACGCGGTGTTTTAATGCTTCCGGCTATTACTGCGGTGGTTAGTGCAAATCTGTGGCCCGTAATAAACTGGAAGACGCACTGCAACACGAGCAATCCCGTCTTACACCTCCAAAAAAGGCCTTTGAAAAGGCTAAAAGCATACAAATGTGGCTCACTCACTTTTTCAATTTCGTAACCATGAGAAGATCGTTGAAGAGAATGAGATAGAATGTTTCAGCTTTCTTTCTTCCCAACTTCTTGAGCAAAACTGACGCTTTTCCGTCCGAACTGGCCGATTTGAGCTCACCTTCCTTGATTAGACGCTTGTCACTGATAGCAATTCTCTACAAAATAGAGCATGGAAGCAGTGTAGATGGCACAATTTGATTGCATTGTTGGCCTGCAGGAGACTAGTTGGGTCGGGAGAAGCGTTCACCTTCTGTCATAAATCCTAACACGCTGTGGAAAGACAGGGAGCAGAGTGACTCGGTGAAAATGCTCACCCCTCAGGCACTCCAACTTTTCTTGCTTTTGTACTAATAAATCGCTCCTCCTTAAACTGTGCCATTTGCATTTAAACGAGTTAATTAAAATAAATAAAGGGCGTTGCAATTTCCTATGGCTTATGCAAAAAAGTTAATTGAAAAAAAAAACAAACTTGATGGACTCAAACCTCTGTCAGAGTTTTGATTAGATGGCAGATAAAACACCAAAAAAAGCATCTTTAATTTCCACTCATTTGTCGATTTTTTTGTACTAAAAACTGTGCTGCGGAAATGGGGTAATTTACCATCACTTGCAATTCCACCGAATGACAAAGTATGAAGGTGTGCGCCCTAGGGGCACGCAGCCTTCGATGCGGCCGCGCATTGCGCGGTCCCAACAGCCTCAAGCAAAATGTTATTATTAAAGAAGGTCAGGCCATATCAAAAAGCGCAAGCAATAGCCACCTCCCCACCTTGACATTTTCTGGAAACTCCAGGGCCGAGGAGAGTGCCAGTAATCGTGCCTTTTCGTCCATGAGCTGTTTCTCCGACTCGCTTTCCGACAGAAGCTGTGAATTTGTTGTTTTTTTTTAATGAAAAAAAAAGAACCAAGTTGAATGTAAAGAAGCAAGCGTTCAGTTAGCATCATTTTACAGCTCTCCACCACCACAACTGTGTGCATGTTATTTTTCTGTAAGCCTTGTAATCACTTTCCCACGTACTGATGAAGTGGTGCCCATTTTTAAATAGATGTTTTCCTACATGTGGGAGGATTTTTTGGACACCGGAAGGCACCCCTACGTTTACAATGTCTCTTGGGATTGGCTATTTCTTCCTATTAGAAGTGCACATAAAATTTGTCCGAAAAAAAATAGAGATTTAGACATGAGTAACGCATTAGTGGGCTTGAAAATTGCGCCTTGATAGGTGGGCGGAATAGGACAGGCCAAGGCATATCAATGACGGTGCCTAAGTCTGGAAGTCTTCCTGCTGTGCTACAAAAGATGGTCATGGAGGAAGACGGCTTTCCTATTGTCACATGGTTAGTTGCAAGCTATCCAAATTCGTGAACCGTAGTGTGAGCTATGCTGCAAAAGGCGCATCGAAGGCGGTGCTAAGGCGGGAGCTATGGTGTGTCAATTCACAACTACTTATTCTCCTGTGATAAAAAATGCCAACTAGTCAAATCGTTTTTGCGTATTTCAGTGTGAGACTATTTGCCTTTCCCCTTGCTGGATTCACTCGTGGGTAATAATGGAGAAGGGACAGACAGAATCCGAACGAGACTACCTGACATTTAATGTCACCCTAACGATCGTGTAATTAGTGCCCCGTTATTTGCCCCAGGATAACGACAGCACCGCCAACACCATAATTGGGTTTAAGGTGTTGTTTCTGCTTTCAAACAAAAAAAAACAGGGGTTTGATGAAGTCGGGGGAATTTGAAAGGAGTTTGCAAGAAGTACTTAAAAATGTTGGAACTAGAAGCACCCGGAGAAATAAGCAATTGTCACAAGGCTTGAATGACTTGAGAAGCACAGAAAACGGCGCACTTCCAGCAGATAATATTGTGCACCCCCTCCCATAAATGGACTATAATTATTGAGTTATCCAAATCTGTGCCCTAACTGAATTCAGTATTTGACCCCTTTAGCAAGGAAATCTGATTAAGAGCTCACTCGTTTGAGTTCTCTCAAGGCGATACGAGAATTCTCCAACTGCTGTGGCGTAATTTTCATTCGCCGAAGGCCCTCACACCCGCCCGGCGTCATTGTCTCCGTCGAACCAGTCACTGCTGTCTCCTCAGCGTCACTAGCCACTGCCATTTGAAGTTTTTGAATCACCTCGACGAGCAACTTCAGCCGTGTTAATCTCTGCATCGGCAGCGCCAGGAAGGAGTCCAGTCGATTCTTTCCTACCGCTGGATGCGCGTGCATCCTGGCGATGGCTTTCTGGAAGTCTTCACGACGACTATGCGAGGCGGGGAGGAAAATTATGACAGTAAAAGGCTTAGTTCAAGTTGTCACGTTTGTTTTGAGTCGGTTGGTTATTAAGTTCAGTCGCGTCCAACAGCCCAACTTGAATAGCCCCATATACACAAACTTACCCAAGTGTTCGGTTTTTTACTTGGGAAGGTGGTAACGGTTATGCCAACTAGCGTTGTTTACGAAAAATATGGTCGGAACTTTGTTCAAACCGAAGGCTAAGACTATGGGCTGGGTTGTATTTCCTTTCCCGAGGAGGAATGACAAGCATTACTGAACAGAGTTGTTTTGTCTGAACAAATAATGAGAACAAAATCCGAATGAATCAGATTTTGCCCAAAAATAGGTCGTTTTTTTTCATTTCCTTCCAGATGTCTTGTTTTTGAGTTGACTGAAAGAATGGCCAAGTGATTCGTGTTTTTTTTGCATCAAAGCAGAATTTTGTTTTGCCCGACGACCACGTAGCAAAAAAAACTACGCGGCATTAATTTTCTCAAGGCGTGTCAGCTTAGCTTGTTGCTTATAAATTTGACCCAGCCTAATCAAAGGGTAAAAACACACTGTTTGAATAATAACTTCACGCAATGACCTGCGCTTGTTTACAATAAAATGCCTTCTGAAGCATGCGGTAGGTGAGCTTTAGCCTGTCTACGGTGCCGCCTTTAGTGTATCCTTAACCGGATGTGGCGTGCAGGCGCATCCGCTCTACGAAGTGAGGTTGCCTCGGCAGCCTCTCGTCACATTCATCGTTGCGCAGCCTTTGAAGACAGCGCGGTAGCAAAGTAGGCAATCCAGAGAGGTGGTTTGAACTATGATTAACAATTTCCCTGCCATTCCCCTCCCTCTATGTATTGCTTGGAAATGGGGGCGGAGGGATTGCATTGCATGAGGTCCACTCTTTTTGAACCGATAAGGCCATGGACATCGCACTATCTACTGAGCATAATGCACTTCCGGTCAGGCATAATTGCATGTCCAATTTACCAGTGCCTGTAAAATTGTTCCCAATCATCCGGTCATCCTCATCCCTTAACCGTAGTTTCTGATGATCTGACTGGGAGGAATTTCAAATGAAAAATGACTTTACTTATCTGAGTGAAACAGACGCCGCTCTCTACGCATCTCCAGTTGTGAAGAGAAAGCGCGAATGGACAACTAAAGAGGCCTTTATAATCGAGGAAAATGCTTGCATTTCCCCTAGTTCTTATGCGGGATTAAGGCACAAAATTCAAACAAACTTGAAATTATGAAGACGAATAAGCGTCTATTTCCCGGTTGAAAGACTTACTTAAGTCGTCGATAGGCAGCAACTTGATAGGTTTGATTGCGAAGGTAGGTAAGATAGGGTTCAAATTGTACGCTTCCTGCATGTTTGACGATTAGATCGGAGACCTCGCTTAGGAGAGGCTTCTCTGAGGACCATCTCGCCTCCAGATCTTTGAGAAATCTAGTTTTTGTGACAGAGGAACAAAAAACACCCCACTTGAATATTCGTAGTGAAGGCAGATTGTTTGCTTTCACCATGCCCCTATGCAATTGTTTGACGAACGCTCATTCCCCTTACCGTTGATGTAAGGTTGATTTGACCACTGGTGTGCCGAGGGATTTGTAAAACATCCCACACAGAATATACAAAGTGTTTAATTTTTAAGACCAAAAGACTCCCAGTTTTCATTTTCTCCTGCCCTCTCTAATGGTCAATCAGTAAGCGTGTGGAGTGGATGTCTCCAGTGTAACATAAATTAGTCGTGGCATTCAAATTAAATTTAATATTTAACCATGACAAATTCTCCAAGGGTGCTTCAGTGAAAGCGTCAACTTCTAATTTTTATGACTGGCATATATTGCTAATTACAAAAAAAAAAAATGTCTCCCTTTTTGATGTGCCTCCCTAGCAGTGGTTTCAAATTTCCCCCCACTGACGTTTGATGTTGTTGCTGAGATATTTACCAGTACCTCGTGGTTATTTGGAATCAGAAAAAAATCGCAAAAATATTGCTTCTTGCCTGTTGGCACGCCAAATGCTCCCAGGCAATGGTCTGGCTTAATGAGTTGCCCCAAATCTATGCAATATGCAACTGATAAATTCAAAACACCCTCCCAGTAGCATAATGAAATGCACGCGTGTTCACGAGGCGACGTCGATTTGAGAACAGCCTCACCTCAACTCCGAGGCTATAAGTCTCACATTTTTGAAAGTGCAATACTTCCATGTAGCTTGTGATTCTAGTAAAAAAATAATGCCTAAAAGTGCTAGCATCTCCCGAGTTTTTTTTTAAATTTACAGGCTGCGCGTGTGAGGTCTGGTAGGTCACCGAGAGCTGCGAAGTATGTTTAGCGTCGTTTTAAGCCTCACGAAGCATCACACTCAATTAAACGCAGCATTTAGGTCACTCCCAAATTTCCATCCAAACGAATGGTGCGATGAGTCACTTTTGAAATCAGAAAAAGTTCTGAGTTTGTTCAAAAGAGAGGCTGGAGGACGGCTTCATTTCTTCCGAGTGTGCTAGTGCAAAACAAGGCAACAAAAGATTCAAACATTTGAATGTTAAAGTAAAAAGCCTCGCCTTTGGTCTAAAAAAGTGTTCAATCGGTAAGACTATGCGTCGATCTGAATAAAATAAACGAAGGTTTAGAGCTAAGTAAATTGCCATTTACTGGATCACTTTAGTGTCAAAGGGGGTACAATTAAAAGTACCCTTCCAATAAGAAATGGAATGCATACTTCCTCACTTTTCTTCTCATCCCCTCTCTGCTTAAAAACAGAGGGGAAAATCGCCAAAAGAGATCAATCTTCGAGCCACAATCTCACAAAATGATCGCGAGATCATGGCATAATTGCTTATGAAACGTCTCAAAGGATTCCAAAATTTGTATGATGCTATTTTAAATGGTATTTCTTGGAATATTTAATTGTTTCAACTAACGTAGTGTAAATAATCACAGTTAACGGTCAAATCTCATACGTCACGGATATGTGACCTTGGTGAAAACGCATAAAGAACCATAACTAACCTCTCACTAGCCATACAAATGAGCAAAACATTAGAGAAGAGGTGATGTTTCTCCGTTGGGCTGAGAACAGACTTGACGACTGGAGCAGCTGTGGTCTCTGTGGGTATTGAAATCGAACCTGCTCTACCGTATCCACCCGATGCAGTGCTCACACCAGATGCTCGCCCCTCACTACCCTGAGAGGGGGTATTATCATGATCGTTTTCAGCACAAGCGCTAGGCACTTCCATACTAGCTGGTGTTGATCGAGAGCAATCGAATTCGGGCGCGCTGTAGAAATGATCGATCAGGACTTGAAGGCTTCGGTAGTAGGAGGCCTCAGAGGTTATCACCTCAAACATGGCCTGGAGAGATGCAAAAAAAAAGGGGGTGTAAGTCTGGCAATGGAGAATTCAAGCATTGAACGGAGACGCAACATGCACGCACTGGCGTTACTTCTTCCCACAAATTTACAAACAAGCGCGAGATTGAATAATTTATAACTTCATGTCACATATTCAGCCGAGTAATTTTGAAGAGGAGAGAACATTTTTTCACTGCCTTTAAGTGGTCAAAGGGCGAACTGTAGACTAGGCTAGGCTTAATGGTATGGTTTGCGAAAAAAAGTGGATTATCACCCCATTCCCCTACTTTCCTCTATCAATGGAAAACTGTTACTTTTATTTCTACCGTAGGACTGTCCTCAGACTTGCAGAAAATCACTGGTCGTTTCGAGGTGAACTTTTTGGTCACCCTGTGGTGTCCAATTAATCGTTACCTTGTAATTCTGTTAATATTTTTCCTCTGGAAGAAGGAGGAAGTTTGGTCAAATCATAGCGTTGAATGTGTAAAACTAGAGTGTGAGCGGAGAAAAAAAAACATCTAACCCGCGGGTTGAGTTAATCGGAAGGCGTTTCACTCACCTCCTGGAGTTGAATTTCATGGCGTGTTAGTGACGTGACGAGACTTCCAGACAGCACCTAAAGAGGTGGAGGGGAGGGAATAAGCGCATGCATAGAACTTTGATGTAGCATTGCAATGAATAAATAGTTAATGGGTCCTGCAAGCCTCCAGTGGGAGCTTGTCAAGTCGCCCACCCCCTCCCAACTATTGACAATGAGGGTGCAACTTCATTGCGAAGCTAAGCAAACATTTAGCTATTTACTCTGCCTGGTGGATAAATAGTGAATGTCTAGCGGCATTCAAAGGGGGTGGGATGGGCGAGGAGGAGGAGGAGGACGAGGAGGAGTTTGGTGCCAATCTACTTCTGACGTAATACCTGTTTAGAATAAGTTGAAAAAGTTAAACTTCAGTCTACTTTTTTTGCCGAAACACGACACCGAATTTGATGATTTAGTAAGCTAAATTTAGTGTCCACTTGAAGGCAGCATGTAAGAGCGGAGGAGGGAAGGGAGGAAGAGAACACTAAGCCACACAATTTCACAGTATGAAGAGCAAAAGTATTTGTTCCAAAGGAAAAACACTGACAACTTCCAAACTCTTGTGTTAATATTGTTCCAGAGTAGTTAAAGAAATGCAGCATAAGTGTTATGAGCCTCTGCCACTCGTAATTGTCTCCGCTGTCACATTAACATTAATAACGCTCAACATGGTCTCAATGAAATAGCTGATCGACATCTTCATTGGCTTAAAAAGAAGTTTGGTGTTTTGCGGGCGAAAGTGAGTGTTATGTACATTGTAAGGCCGCATGACAATAGCTCCAGAGCCCAAAAAACAAGTTGTTTTTTCCCAATTTTGTGTTCCAAAAATGTACCGCTTTGGAGTGTTCACTGACTGGCTGGCTGTTGATGCTGGAAAATGGTTTTGTCCGCCAACATTAGGTGATGGCAACGGACGTATCCTCAGTTGCCCTTAGCCAGCAGACGCATTAACCATTGCACGCTTGCAAAACACCACTCCATCTCCGGTGACTGCGCTCTGAGTGAGTGTGTGTGTGTGTGTGTGGTGGAATGCAAAACGAAATAGTTCTTTCACCAGGAAGTGTTCCCTCACAACACTAAATCGCAGCACAACCCGGAGGTGTGCAAGAAAAACTTCGTTCCCGAGAAAAAGGTATGACGATCAGAAAATTTGCTACAATGACCTATTTTTACAGTTATAGAACAATGGAAAGCACAGCCTAACATCCTCCTTGCCACGTGACCCCACTGTGAAGAGACCCGCGTGCCTCACTTTGTTTGGGCGGGGGAGGCATCGCCCAGTCGTCGCCATCGCCCCTGTTCCGCTAACGTTTCTCTATGCGGTTATTGTCCTGCCTCAACATTAGGATAATTAAAAACAAAAGCGAAAAAAAAGCTTCCCTCCGTAGGTTCGGTTAAAGGAACACCATGTTGCGAATGATGTTTTGATTTTGAGGAGAGCAGACACTCAGTCAAAACTTTTGAAAATGAAAAATGCTTCAAATGATTATGCATCATAATGGTGACTGTTGAATGGTATCCAGCTTTGGCAATTAAACACCGGATCCATGTCAGGTCTGTGCCATTGATACCGCCAATGTGTCACGCTTACGGAACACATTCGTCGTAACAACTTTGAATTACGTATTTTTAACCGAGTTACAGGTACTTTTAAAAAATCCGAATGTCATTTTTATGAATTTATAGGTAGCGACATTGAAGCATAAAACAAAGTGACGCCAAATGAACACGAATTGTGGAAATGAAATGTAATCGAGAAAAGAATTTGTAAGTGCTCTTGCGTTAAGCGCGCTTCTTCAATTTTTAAGATAGACTCCGCACGTCACAAATGTGTGACAGGATTTTTCACCCCCTTCGACATACCTGCTGTGTTCTACCGAGGGCGAATGGCCCTTTAAAAGGGAAACGAGGTATTGGGGATCCCTTCTAGGTGGAATAAGTGCGTCTCTTGACAATTGGACAGCACTTAGACTGGAGCTGTTATGAAGCGTTTTAGATGTGACAATCCATCCTTTTCTCCTAGATACCGGCAACATAGGGTTCGGTGGCGACAGCCTATTGTACATAATCGACTGTGAACCCATTTCGACCATTGAATATTTCATTATAGAAATGGCACGGGCGATTCTACAAAGAGTAGGTCACATTTCCTCCCACAATTCAAGTCCCTTCATTTCGTAGAAGAAGGGCCCGTGCCTTTTCTAAATTTGCTGCTTATGTGAATGCATTTGATGCCAAATTCCACCTTTTTCTGGCGTCATAACACGTACAACATGCTTGAGTGCTGCACGATGGATGTGCGTGGGTGTGTGTGTTCATTTCTATCACATTTTGGCGAAAATGCATGTGACATTTTCCAAACCTTACCTCGGGCATCTCTGACCAGGCGATCCGACAGGGTCCTGTTTTCGTGGCCAGTTGGTTGAGAATTTGATGTTTGTAGCCAACTTCCTCGCTCTCGGCCTCCCCCGCTGCTTTTGCCTCGGCGGAGGCGTCCAATGAGCCGGTGGCCCCACTGGCCGACGTAAATGAGGTCTTGCGACCGGATTCCTACAACAAAACAGCCACATGGATAGGTCATCAAAACAGAATCCGTCTCAACAGTCTCAGTCTCTCTGAACTCTGTACTAGTACACTAGTACAAAGGACTTGTACGAATTTATTACAGGAAGAAATGTTGCATGTGGAAGAATTTTAGGTTTTAATTTACAAAAGCAGTAGTTCATCACTCTCCTGTGCATATATTTTCTGCCTCGCAGTAGCCACTTCGGTATTTCTGGGTGCATTTCGAGGGATGATTTGGATGGATGTGAAATGCTTCTTTTCAAGGCGACTCTCATTTTTCGCCTTGACAAATGCATTTTTGTGGACCAATGTATGACAAAATTACTGCATGTATGGTATTAGGTTGTAGCCACAGTCAAACCTTAAATGTTGGTCGTAAAAGAGCGCAATTTTAACCATTCAACACTTCAAAAGGTTAAAAAAAACCCGACTCATCTCAGTAGGGCATATACGTAGTGCAATGGAGATCGTAAATTTCGCCATGCACATCCACCAGTTGGGTCAGCATATTTCAAAGGAGAAAATTTTAATTTTCTAAACACGAAATGGTTTATTCTGAAATTGCATGAGCATATGATATTTTGTGCCGAAAGGAGCTCGGTACAGCCCAAATAAATAAGTAGTTTTTGCCAATCTCAAAGTTCTACACTATCGTGGAAGCTGATCATCCGACTAAAGTGCTTCCCAACAAACTACTTATTATGCTACTTAAATGAGTTGACGCTGCGACTGTTTGATTACGAGGCGTTTCTTCGGTGGAGGAGGGAGGGCAAAGTGCTTTGTAAATGCATTTTTAACCCATATAGAAATTTCAAGTTTAGCCTGTACTTAGGCTAGAATTTGCCACCTGAATTCGCACCTAACATTCAGTCCGCCAATGTAGGTTGTAAACTTTCTTTACGTTTTAATGACATCACGACGAACACACTCTGAGACCTTGACCTGAGGTGAAATGTTTTACCACCAACGCCACTAATACCCATTTGGGCGACCCTAGGCTAACAGCCGGCAAAGCTCGATTGGAACACCTTCTTATCCTCCTCCACAAAGACGTTTTCGTGTGAAGCACTGAAACACTACGTCGCCATTTAAAGTGAGCAAGGGAGCTCTCCTTTTCTTTGCAAAAAAAAGCATTTTAATTGGTCTATAGACTTTCCACAGCTTTGCCCAACGACTTAATCAAACTGGGAGGGGAGTGCAGGAAAATGCACGATGAATCCGCACAACAGTAACCACCCCTGGCCTGAATTGCAAACTATTATGTGATCATGGTACGAAAACATCCAATATTTATACACCACGATGGAACTAATAAGGCCGTATTTTAAGGGCAAAAACCGAACTACCGTCACGAGAGAAGCTTTGGGTGAACAGCCAAGGCGACCATCTGGTAGCGGAGGGCACAGGCTTTGAATCATCATGAAGGCTAAAATAGTCGGCGTCAAACCCTTCCACTAAATTCGTCTTGACATTAATGGAACAGCAATATGCATGCCTGGGTGCTGCTTTCGCAGAAATTTGCTGCTTTGGCATGAAGAAAGTACTTCTGCTGGGGCTGATGGACACTTCTCTTAGAGGAAAGCATTAATAGGAAATGCCAGCGTTTTCAATGGTGCCTTAAAATGTTTGAGGGAATGATTTGTTAATAATTTTTATGGCTTATATTCCCATAAAAAGAGCAACCAGCACCAACTTCTCAGCCTCGCATCACGAAATAGCAAGGGCAAGTACAACCCTCTGAATAATTGATGACAATAAAAATGTTTCAGCACATGGAATACTACCGAATCGCTGTTGCACTGTTAAAAAAAGTGGATCTAATAAAAATTAGTGCGTTTTTAAGGCTCATGCAAACTAATTTATTCTTCACCTACGGTGGAAACTTACTTCGCCCGCCTTGTGTTCATTCTCGGAGGCCTCCTCGATCACCACACCGGGTACTAAAATAGAGTCGAAAACAGAAACTTGAATAGACGCGCACAGTCGTCGAGTCAAACAAAGGTGTCCGAGTGTTGGGCAAGTTCTGATTAGTCAACGTTCCCCCAAACCCGACAAAATTTGTGTGTAGGAAATGGAGAGTTTTAAACTCTCGCTTTGAGAGGTGTTAGAACGCCACCTACACGACGAACTTCAACTACTCCCAGCAAAGTTGCCATTTAAGAAAGAGGGGCGTCAGAGATGCCTCCACTTCAAAGTTTTTTTTTCCCACCGCATGAGCGTAGTACTTCAAAGATGAGGGCAATACGAGGAAACAAGTTAAACATTTCATTTACTCAACTCAAGGAGGTCACATGCAGAAGCGGTTTGATTGTTTAAAAAAACGGATTAATATCATGGCAACAAAACACATTAATTGTATTTTTGGCTTTTATGTTCACAGCCCTATATGAAGCACTTCCCAAGACAAGGATGCAACATTCTGTTGCATTCCTTATGACTGGCTAGCCTAAGCCGTTGAAGTTGGCACTTGAGATTACAGTGATACGCAGCGACTCACTGTCAATTGCAGGTCTCTGAGAGATTGTAAGATCGCCAAAGAAATTGTTGAGGTCATTTGAAAGAAGAGTAGTTTTTGTCGCCTCTTCAAACATCTTTGTAAGGGAGGCCACATCAAGCTGATCAAGCGATCCATTGAAGAAGATGGAGACTGGTGATTCCGAGGGGTCATTGGCCTTAGCCTGTAAGAGAGTTAAAGGTCCCCTTAGAATACAAAAAAAGTACTTGTTGATCAGTTAAAATAACAAAAATTGACCCTTTACTTTTCCTATGCCTTTTAACACAGGCCCGCTTTCAAACTTCCTTCCTTCCTTCCCACCTTACTTGTATCGTCTACCCTTTCTAGTGGGCAAAATTTACCAGAAGATGTTCCGTTCCACCAAATTACATTCAGCCGAACTTATTTCATTCCTCCTCCCCTAACCCAGTGATGGGCAATTAATGCATTTCAAATTCATCCCTCCAACCATACAAAACGGTGCCCTAATCCGAGCCTATGCTAATACATGTGTAGGCTGCTTCGGGTGATAACGCACTAACTTCACGCCCATCGTATCAAACTCTGCGAGATGGACTTTGATCAGCGATACTGGTTATTTTTTTTTAGTTGAAGTAATTTGTTTTTTACAATAAACTTGGGAAAAACGAGTGCCTTATTTTTTAGCCATTAGTCATATTTTGACGTATAAGCCTCACAACTTATCACTTATTAAAAACGGGCCGACGTGAGTGTGATGAATTATGCTCTGCTTCGTTTAACACATTTGTCACCTTAGAGGGCTGCAACTTGGCGTCCTCTGCTTCACCTCTTCGCCAAATCAACAGTCGGGCATTATTCGAGTTGAAAGCCTAGTCCAGCGGGGCGAGAATTAATCTGCGCTGCCCTGACGCAAACCTATACTGCCTTACTTGAACAGATCTATTCGGCTTCAGTGAGAAAAAAAGAGGGGAGAAGGAGAAGAAGAAGAGGAAGAAGAAGTAAGCAATGAAATCAATGCGTCAGAACGTCCCTGACACATGGACAGTTGTGCAGACAGGGTTATTTCATCCCCTCGCAAATATGGGCGTTAGAAAGAGCACAGTTGCTTTTACTCGAGTTACAAAACTGCGTTATGCTTTTGAGTTAGTGGTGGGTGGATCACTACAACTTCGGGATGTAGAATTGCATTCACTGATGGTTTTAATTAACTTACAACACAACTTTTAGGCACTTTTTGTGTTACATTAGCTCAGAAATTTGATTTAAAATGCTTTGAAAATTTAAACCTAACAAAGGAGATGCTGTGCCAGCTCAAATGGTGCCACTTTTGCGGTTGGCATGACAGGTGCAACAGTGGGAAGTAGTTGCCACCAATTTGTAAGTCAAAGTGTGTGCCAAATACACAACAAAGAAAGTTGTTTATTTTCAGTCATATTAGTAAGTTTGCACGATGCAAAGCCATCAAATGAGTCATAAACGTTTTGTTTATCACCCATGGGCCAAAAAACAATAAATAGGCCACTTACGTGCTGACCGATCATGCCGTAGCCCTGGTACAACGGCAACCCATCAAACAGGGAAGGAAATCCCGTTCCCTTCAAAGTTGTAGTTGTCGTTGTTGTGGTCTTGCCGTTCTCCGAGGTGTACTGGTCGACGACCGTTGTGGAGCCGTCGGTGGGGGGCGTTCTGGTGATGCCGAGTCGAGTTGCAAATTGACGTTCACACTCCTACAAACAATAATTTGGGTGGGCCGTGATACTCATGTCGTCTAAACGGAGGAAATTATAGCTGTTTTTGAGATTTAGACGTTGAAGTCATTCTTTCCCCAAAATTTAAGTGCATAGAAGTGGTATGTTGGACGTTGAAAAGGCGACTTTTCGTAGTGCCTTGCAGAAGCAAAAGGAGGCTCAATAATTCAGCGATTATTTTAAAAATGTTATACTCAACAACTTGAATAAGTCCTTGAGAAATAAAATGATTATTCCACAAAGAAAAGTGATTAGGCCGAAAATGAAGAAGTCAGGACTGGTTGTTCTAGAATGGAACCTAAAAGTATGCACACACTTAATCTGACAATTTATGACAACCAAATAGCTGCCAAGTAAGAATATTTTTACAGAGCCAGGTATGGGAACGGTTTACTTCGATTCATAAAATCTTGCGTCCCGGAGATGTTTGCCCGACATTCCGATGTTGGCCTCACGAGGAGGGCGCATATGTTTAGATGCAATCTGCTCTAGGCTGGATAGGCAATTAGAAAGCAGCCTTAAATCACGCCTCTTTCGGGCCTACAGATAATTATGCAATGGAAGTTGAATGCTCTTCTTATCGTGCCATTCGTATGGGGAGAA
Organism: Taenia pisiformis; assembly: GCA_023968675.1. Classification (NCBI taxonomy): domain Eukaryota; kingdom Metazoa; phylum Platyhelminthes; class Cestoda; order Cyclophyllidea; family Taeniidae; genus Taenia; species Taenia pisiformis. Next base: position 12,684,072 of record CM043736.1, on the reverse strand, counting down.
AAAGTATCAATCGTCGCTTGACAAATGGACCGCGCCAAAATGTACCCAACCTGCCTGTCAACTGAGCATGAGTCTTAATATGAGCACTAAAATGACAGGTGATGAGTGAAGTCAGTCAAAATATTCTAAGAGGAGCCTACACCCACGTGCATTTATGCTCCAGAACCTTCAGTCCACGAAAAAGGCTTTAAAAGTAGCTAGAGGGAGGCAGTTGGACGGTAGCAAGTGTCTCAGGTTTTATATTTTGCCACCTTTGGTGGACAGGTGCGACAGTTCCAACGCCTGCAGGCATGAGCTCGGGGGATACTTTGTGCCTTCAACCACCTCCTCTGCCAGCAAACTTCGCCTTCATCCCTGTAAATTTGAGTCGAATGCTGAGTGGGCATTGCAATTAGCGCCTTTGCAAGACTTTGGTCATTCATCCTACTTCCGAAACGGGTATTAGGTGTTAAATAAAATGGTAACATACAGTTTATAGCTACGGGGACTGTCGTTAGCTCAATTTATGCTCTGTTCAGGCATACCGCAGGCACATCCTCAAACTTGTCACGTGCATCAAGTTGGCCCGAGTAGGACCAAACCCGAGTTAGCGCTTTGTGATTAAGTCAAGCCATCACCCAAAAAATTGGCCTCAATTTTTGAACACTCTGATAGGATTAAAAGATTTCACTCACCCTTAGGGCGGTCATCGCGGCGGAGTCCTCGTTGGATAGACTGAAAGTAGAGAGTGCTTTTAAGCTTCAGTGAAAAATGAACAAAATGAGACGACTTTGGCTTGCATTTGGAAGGTTTTGACCATCAAAGAAGCTTTTGATGAGGGTTTAATGCGCTGGACAACTTACTCCAAGCTGCTGTTCCCAGGTTGACCTCGTGCAAGCTTTTCAATTGAGTCGCCTTGAGACGGAACTATTCCAGTACGTTTAAGATGATCTGAAAGTGTTTTTTTTTTAATTATGGAGTAAGAAGGAGGCAAAGAGAGACGTTAAGCCTATGCATGCACACACCAAGGGAACAAATGTCAAATGACGTACGTGAAGCGCTAAAAATGAACAGAAAAAAGGGATCAAAATAAAGTGAGGGAAGAAAATGCTTTTTCTCCACTTGTCAACTACTTTGTATAAGAGCGTAGGAATTTAAAAAAAAAACTTTAAGATGCAAGGCCCGAAGATGCCTGATAGGCTGGCAAGTCTATTTGTGAAGGCGAGGAATTCGAGTGAATTTACTTTTTACCGTCCACCTTCGTGTGTCGAGAGGCGAATACGGCTGAGACTGAGGTTGTAACACGCTTTCGAACAGTTTTTGTGGTGGTTTTTGCTTGCAAAGCGCCTTCGACTAAATCCTCATCGCCTGATTTGCCGTCGGTGTGAACCTGGACACAAATTATGCGATTATCGTCTCTGAAAGGCAAACTCACAAATAAACTTCTCCTAAATCTGACCTCTTAAAAATGAAATGTAAATTAAATGGAAATATGCAAATGAATTTCATCTGACCAATGATTCACGACCTTTATGAATTTATTTTAACCTTACAGTTCAACAATGGCATAATGCTGCCATCCAGATAAGCTGATTACTTGATCATGTGGACTCGGTGGTTTTGATATGCGAATTTTTCTATAACGCTAAGCCTCAAAGACGCCGCAGTCCTCTTCAGCGAGTTTCAATGGTGTCGTATAGTAAATTTTTACCTTACTGGAGGGAGCATAAGCTTTAAATGAGCATTTAAGGCATTAATTAAGCCATTTGTCTCTAAACGTTGCTCTAGTTTATTCTTCGTTCACAAATCACTATAAAATAGGAGGTGGAAATTTCTTTGCAAAAAAGGATTTGTCCAATTTCCCTTCTCCTTGAAAGGAATTGAATTAATCCCTACCACGGTGGTGCAACTAGGTGTGGCATGCTGGGCCAATGAAATATCCCGACGGCGGTGGTAGTATTTCCACTGAGATCATAGTAACGAGGGTGGTGGATCTTTGCAGTTTCATCCCCCTCTCCCCATTAGTCAACAAATTGGCGATCTGAACTATGCAAATATGTACAAACAAGCATGACGAAAGTGGGGAGACTTCCAAGCGACCTCTCCTCCAAAAAACTGGATCTTCAACGGGAGGCATGGGACGCCAAAGCGACGCGGAAGAATGCGCATTAGTGACTCGCACAGCCTGAAGGCCACGTCCTATGGGCGTTGATACGCCCACGCAATTCAAGACACGGTGAAACCGAAATACCAAATTATTACATCGAAATGGAAGAGATTTTATTTCAGGTTTTTTTACAAAAGGGTAAGACAAAATTGCATCGAGTTATGTTCTCATCAAAACACCGCCCTTCAAGATTACCATGAAAAAAAGAATCCAATGGTTCAAGAGTGTACCAAGGCCATTCTCAGCTCACCCGTTCCGTGATCAAAAGGCTGAATGCTATGTCAGTTTGACAATTTCGAATATTTGCCTTATAAGCTTGTGCCATATTGCAAATCAAAAGCAAATCTATCCTTTTATTGAGGATTTCCCACTTCTTAATAACGCCATTCACAGAAGCATATCAATTGAAGTCAACATTACTGCCCTCCCTAGCATGGATGCAGTCCCAAAGGTTTGACTCACTGAAACAGCGAAACACTGGTGCTTTCTGTTCGTTGTTCTGGAAAGTCATGAACAATTTGAGGGCTTTACATTAGATGTAATTGTCTTTCCTTCTATGAACTGACTTATTAATTTAATAAAGTGTTTGTATGTGGCGCAGAGCAGCTTTCACTCTAAAGCCATCCTTGGCACACTTGATTTTCCCATTTAGAAAAAAAAATTAAGCTATTTCATGAGAGAGCTCAAACACTTACTTCCACAACTTCTGATGTCTGTGTCTGAGGCTTCATAAAGGTGACCTGGGTTATATTTCGAGGCTGGGCAGGATTTCCGTCATCTCCGGAGACATGGGTCAAGCGGACGACCCCTGGACCTCCAGTAGTCTGTAGAGTGCCCTCCTCAGCCACGCTTGGAAGGGCTGGGGTTTCAGCAAACATCTTCGCGCCTTCAGGAATAACGATATCGCCTTCTGGAATGCCGGCGGCTGTGATGGTGCTTCCTGGAGCGACCACACAGACCCTTCGAACCGTAGTGGTGGTTCGCAAGGTCGTGGTGGTCGTGGTCTTGAGCTTCTTCACTCGGCCGTTGGAATCCGTGATTGTGGATGTGGTGGTAGTAGTGTTTACAATCTCTGTTGGTGGCGACTGAGAAATAATGCAGGAGGAGAGAACGCCTTGCACTAGAAACAGAATTGATAAGATGGCTTCGATCCTAATTGGTTTATTGATTTTATCTGGGATGAGTCATCAAAACGGTGCAAACGTATCTCGTGAACCCTTAAGTAGCGCATTATGGACTCTGGTCGCTGAGCTTGTCTTAGGGCTCTTTTGGAGGTCAAAGAACCAAACATCTTAACGGTAATTTATTCGGAATCTTTGCCTTTCTGTCTTGCTACTTTAACCATGGAGAAGTTATGAAAATCTATAACAAAGGACTTTTATGCATTTTGTCCCTTTAGTAGTTCTCGTCACTACGATAGAAGTTAAGTTAGGTATTTGTCTAAATACCACCTTGATCCATGATGAAAATCGAGTTTATTAGTTAATTTCAAGTACTTCAATAGTTTGTGTTTAAACACGTAAGAAAAGACCTATTTGATTTGACTGCGTAAGCTATGAAAAGGTCCATATCGGACCAAAGTTTCCGAAGCTTAAATCCCAATCTTCCTATCTGAAATGCCTCTACAGCTATGTTTACAGTTCTAATTTCATCATGCAATTGTTCTTCAATGGAAGAATTTGCTCGTTTTTGTGAGTACACCGCTATAAAATGCTGCGACATCATCTATTTTCTCTCTGAACCCAAATTCATGCTTGATAACTACTGGTTAAAAGACAATAGGTTGCCTAGGTCTCATGTAAACTACCATTGAAGGCAAACTAGTTTTTGTTATTCACCTTATCAATAACTCAGAACACAGGGAAGAATCCTCTTTCATATCTTTGTTCATGTAGGAAAAGGTCTCCCAAGTCTATGATCTGTTGTATCTTGTCTGTTTGCAGTTATGCCTTGTCTTGTATCATACAACAAAGCCCTCCCCGTGTTTTTTTTTTTCAGGACCTGCCATTACCACCTGTCAGTAAACACTTGGATAGGCACACCATGCGCAGTGCCGAAGAGGACTTCATCACTTGTTTCAATAACATCAACTTATCAGGACAATTGGAAGATGTCTTTACGATTTTACTAAAGCAGTAAAATTTGCTGGCCAACTGCCATACCAGTGGATAGCCCATTTGTGACCTCTTCATCTTCTCGATGCAAATACGTAATTATGCAAAGCAATTACCAGACGACAGTGCGGGCAACAAACAACGACAACAACGATTATGCAGTGACTCCAGCGGAAATAGCTGTATGTGTTCCTCAAATGATTGTCTTTAGTGTAGTTTCATGTTTCCATTGGACTGAGCATCCAGTAGACATCTATGCAATGGCATATTTTTCATAGGAGGCAGGCCGAAGACGCTCCAACTTTAATGAACTTCGCATCACTAGATTTGGCTCCACGCAAAATTACAGTCCGTAACTTGATTTTACCTTTTTGAAACAACGCGACAAATGACCGGGACAAAGTAAAAGAAGTTGTGGCGGTAGCGGTAAATAAGCTTGCATTACGACTGCGCATCTAGGATTGGGAAGAAGAGATTTGTGTTTTAATGAAAAAGTCCTAATTTCTGGTAATATGAGGCATAGAGGAAGGGAAAATGGGGGAGAATGCACTTACAGTTCAGAGAATCAATGTAACACGTCTGTTCCGTGGACAAAAGCTAAAAATACTTCAAGTAGCCTGTTGGGGGGAAAATCCGTTTCGCTTATTAACTTTCTTGCTGATGCTGCTGCTGCTACTACCACTACTACTTCCTTTGTAGCACACACGAAGAGAGGTAATAGGCCAAGCGGACCGTTAAAATGAGAGGTAGACAGATAGTCCAGGAGGGCAGGGAAAGGGGCACACAGACACATGCATGGGTGGATGGGTAGGATTAGTGATTCTAACTCTAATCACCAATCAAAATGGGAAATTAAGCATGACTTGTTCCCCTTTCAAGCGTAGGGCTTTCTATGCGGCCGATCAAGGTAGTTTAATTTATTCTGAACAACTGAGGAGGAAGTGTTGGCGCTCGTTCTTGGAAAAATGAATTAGAGGTTACCTTGAGTGTTTTGTGGAGAATAATAATATGATCGTATCGAGGAAATTGGTGGTCAAGATGCGTCAAAATTGCATTGTAACATGAACGACGTAGACACTGCCAAATCCCGAATGCCTTTCCCACACTATCCAGTACTTGATGATGGTTATTACCTAGAATTTCGCTCCGTGTGAATGGAAGAGCAACGCATGTGGTCCTCTTAAAAGTTACATTGGAAAATTTTTGGACAAAAAATTGTGTTTAGTTAATCATAAACGCCTATTCATTCCTCTATTTTGCTTCCAGAAGGTTTGTGCCATTGTTACGGGGATAAATTTTACTATTTGAAGTACTCACCTCCAAGGTTGTCTCTCGGTGAATCGTAAAGCTGAAGGGTCTTGCATTCTTCGGGTTGTGGTGTACTTTCTGCAGTTTCTACCGGTGATGCCATTTTTGACTCAGTTTCTGAAATAAAATAAGTAGCATAGGAGGAATGCATTGTAGCACCGATTTCACGCAAATTGAATGTCAGGTTTAAGTGTCATTGAAAAGGCTATTTGCTGCTTCTAATGCTATGAATGTTATCTAAAATTTTAATTTTTATATTCCTACTTCCTTCCCGGTCGCCTAATTTCGGTATTTCGCAGTTTTGTGTTTAAGAGAAAAAAGAGGGAATCACCCAGGCGGCTTTATCGTTGCCACATTTAACCGCTATTTTTTTCTCACCTTATCTGATTGTGCTCAATTAAATTCAGTTAATTGCTTCGCGCCGTCTTTGATCCTTTGTTTTACCATTTAAAACACAAAAATGAATAGTTAAAAGGTGTATTTAACAAAGCGTCTCCGGTAAAGCAAACGGCTTCAGCAAAACCATGAGACAATGACCATTCCATGATTCGCGGTCTTTCTAAAAGATTGGAGATGCATTAAGAAATTGGTACTAAGTGGTACTGAATTATAAAGAGACCGACCCAGCACCCCGTTTTGGTGGTGTTTCGAGGTAGACATAAAATTCTGCTCCCACCACCATCCAGGTAACACAGGATCTAGCCATAAAGTCCATCCTCCACTTTGCAAATAATTTATGTGGAAAGATACACCCTCGAAGTATTCTAATAAGTAGCAAAACGGCTGAATTTTTTTAGTCAAAAAGGGTAAAGGAAGGGCATCTTTCCTTACAGATACGGAGGTCTTCTTCGACCGCCTTGAAGTCGACCAACTTAGCTGATTAAAGTTTATGAGGGCTGTCCTTTTGATCAAAGAATCTGATAATTGCTGGCTTTGAATTATCACTAAATGTTAGTAAACTATTTGGTGTTTACTTTTTTTGTCACTCCCAAAAAGTATGGAATTTTCCTCACTCTCTGATGGAACAGATTGACCAAACTTGTCTTTACTCAAGAGTTCAGCTTATTCATTGCGATCGTATCGCTACTTTCCCACAATGCATATTTTTCAATGATTTTTTACTTTAATACTTATGTTTCAGTAGTCGAAAGTCGGAAACTTGATTCTATGGGAAAGAAAACATCAAATGCCTGATTGACCGAGGGCTATCATTTCACTTCCACCGCCTTGAATGAGCGGTCACTAGCCTGTCATCAACATCAATCAGCGCAAAAATACTCCGAATGTTTGGCTTAAATTTGTCTGCAGCCTAGAAGCCTAGGAAGCATTACATCTTGGGAGGGTGTATTCCTCATAAAGGAACAAATCTCTTCATTCAATCTATTTTGGGCACCGCGACGCCGAAGTTGTTTCCATCATTCAATGATTCAAGCGCAGCCCATCTTTGCATCTGGTTTATTTGTACAGGGTGTCACACATTGTCTTACTTCTATGTCATTTGAGGGAGTTCGTTCTAAAATCACCTCCATTTCGAACGCATTTTTTCTCTTTAAGGGGTAAAAAGCGTTGGGCTAGAGGTCGTTTTTTTCTGACTCCGCTCGGATTCATTCGTGGTTGAAAAGTACTTTGATAATGTGCTGTTTGTAAACCGAACTTTCAAGATAAAGAACTGGAAGGGCATCAGCTACAGGCGCCGTGATGGAGGTTGATGCGAGGTTAAAAGTACCCTCCCCCTCTCCTCCTCCCTCGCCTACATGGTGTGTACAAAGGAGCCTCTAAAAACGTTGTGATTCAGTGCCTTCATCATGTGATGATAAGGTGAAAGGGAGGCCTTCACTGGATGCCGTTGAAATACCTAAAACACAACTCCTTTTTTACCCTCATTCTCGGCACCAATAGTGGGAGATCCAATCGCCTGGGTTAAAAGAAGCCGTCACAACGTGTGAGTATCTCGAAAAGTGATATGGTGGGTAAATTTTACCCAATAAAAAGGCCAAAAGACAGGCTGACAACTTGACATGTAAAATTCGTGCAACTCTCTTATTTGAACTAAGGCGTTTTGGTGGCAGGCAGTACGATGCCACAGTTACCCTCCTCCATGTTTGCGAGCAAGTTGTGCCTCAAGCCTGATCTCTCAGCACAGTGTCTAGCAAAACCCCACCGGGTTGATTTTTTTGTTGGCGAAGCAACGGAACAATTCCTTACTTTCCACACATCACTTACTTAAAGTTGAAATAACCAACCAATTTGTTTGCATGGTGGTCTACAAATGGTAGACTGAAATGAAATATTTCTCTAGAATGAACCAGTCTACTGAAATACGTTGTCATTTCAGTAGTATCCACTGCCTACTAGCGACAGTGCTTCTGTGTGAAATTATCAATATAAAGGGGGTGAAAAAAGTGCTTGGCAAACGGACTACGTGCGTATACTTGGTTGGTGACGTAAGGAGTTGCGGGGGGGGGGGGGGCGGAGAAAAGTAAGCATCACCTTTCTTTCCTGTTTTTTTATTGCTATTTCTGACAAAAATAAACACTAGGTGCTGGAAAGTGAGGCTGCCAACGCCTTCAGAATGCAGGGTGCATTATCTTCCACCTTCGTCTTGCCTTTTTTCAACTATTGTACAATACTGTGCATCACGTGTGTCTACACAGCTTCTGCTGGCCTTCACATTTATTGACACGTCTGACTGGCAACCAAACGGTGCTCGTAAATAAATTAAATGATCACCAATGCTACATTTGAGTCTCTCCAACTGAGCAACGTAATAGCAAGAGCCGAAAGTTCGCCGTAGCTACATAACTTTGTGTAAACTCTTGCCCATTTTGACACACTTGGCTCGTAAAACGCTAAGCACAACCGTTTCAGGCGCTAAAAGAGTAGCATAAGGCGGCACTAAACACAAGGCGGTGACATGATTACACTGAATTCGTCCCCTTAACGCTTGTAAACGCCTGTGTGTAAGCGTGTGAACGGCGGAGTTTTCGATGTGTGATAGGTGCTGTGTGGAGGCAACTTGGTGGTTGTTGAGGTGGTTCAGGCTAACCACACTCACAGCTATGTATGACTGATCATCAGTCTAAATGCCAAACTGCATCGTGCCACATAGAAGTCATTTTTGGCTGGCTAAATAGACTTAGATTTGATTATGCATTCCTCGTTTTTTTTTGCTTCCCCTCAAGTATAGACGCACAAATTGTCTCACAGTATGATGTTAGTTGGGCAAGTTGAAGTGATTTTTAAGGACTTCCCACCACCATAGGACAATCAATTTCCGTCTTACAAATTCCAAGTCACCTTCGAATGTATGCACAAAAAAAATTTTCCAAGGGATAGAAGGTCATTGTCTGTGCAAAAATTCCGTCATTTCGAGGGGCCGGAGAGGTGAAAACACTCCAACGTCTTTCCTACTTACTGATTAAATTGCCTGGCATATTTGCAGGTCCCTCCTTCATGCCATTCAAGCAAATTAGTCTCAAGGGCAAATTTTTGCTTCCCTACCGAGGTGGTCTCGGCTAATCTCAGTTAAATTAAACTTCTCCTGCTGTATTTAATTCAGTAACTGTGCACTCTTTTTACATATCATACAATGGACAATTTCTTTTGATGCTAAACCGTATCCAGGTGAAGATTTTATTCTATATCTTGGGGCAAATCATTAAACTGTCTTCATTTTGGAGTCTCGAATAGTGTCTTTAAGACTGCTTCAAATCAAACACTACAACAAGGATAAGAGGCCAATATTACAGCAAAGCTGGGCAAACTTTAGGTGATGAAAAATTTGCTTTCACAAAACTTAGAATATCTTCTTTTGCAAATTGCTTGACCACAAAATAAAGTTTGGGATAACACTTGAATTGACATTTGACAATGTGCTTGATACATATTTGATCTCTTAGAGTGAAACACCAGACACGCCATTTCTTTATTTGAGGCACAGGTGTGATCAAAATGGTACGCAACAGTTAGTCTGGATTGCCCTCATTAGTGTGCAATAATCCGGTGACAAACTTATCAAACCGTATTTTAATGTCATTTATTCTGCTATTTGGGAGTTATGTGAGGGCTTGACCTGCAGAGCTCCGAGAGCTCGAGTTGAATTAATTAACGACAATGCCTTAAACACCAAAATCAGTTGCAATGTGCAAGTTGGTGAGATGTGGCACGTGGGGATAAAAGTTCACGGAACGGCTCGGGCGCTTCGCAACATGACATGAATACGCACGCACACACACCGCATAAAATGCACCATCAACAGGGAGTGCGTAATTTGAAACGGCTATTTTGCTACGCGAACCACCAACAGCGCGGTGGGTGAGGAAATTTGTAGCACACCTGCCCAGATTATTTGAATAAACAGGGAAGAGACTGCAAAAGTTCTTTTTCTTCTGCGATAAAAATGTACCTGATGTGAATGTAAACACACTCTCCCTCCTGTTTCAAAAGGATTTTTAGCCTGAAGAAGTGATGTAGAAGTGATGTACGCGCTTATGTCATGGCCGCGGAGGTGACTCGTGTCAAAGGGTGTCATATAAGGTCAAGTAACTCAGACCTACTGCATGGAAAGCAAAAGACGGTGCAATGTACTACTACCTCAAAAGTAATACAGTGGACCATTAAAACTACAATGAGGTGAAATTCTGGCTTCAAAACGAACAAAATTTTATCAAAAATGGTAACTAGAAGAAACATAGCATTTATTACAAACAAAATAAAAAACTACACATGATAAAATCAAATAGAATATAAGATTAACAACAAGGCAAAGTATATTTTAATTATTTGATACGAACTGGCTAAATTGTGACTCGCTTACAATTATAGCATTGAGTGATAGAAGCATTTTACAAGTACTTCTCCAGCACAACATCTTTGAAGCTATTTTTTCAAAGTGAAAAAACGAAATGTTGCAAGCAGCAAGCAATTATAGAAGTGCGCAATTGATAGCGATTCGGGCTATTAGAAAAAATCGACTGCGCAGATCAATTATTTAGAAAAATACATAATTTCATATAATTGTGGCTAACAATACTAAATTTTTTATACCTAGAAATTTACCAAAACAATGTATTTATCTCTGCGTCTATGGTCAAAATGCATTGTACTTAGTTTTTGCTCAGTAAAAAATAACATCGCAAATTAAATAAAAAGAAGAGTGGTTTTGGTTTCCACTAGAAACGTCTAACTTAGGGCAGTTGATTCTGTGGATGAAACTGATAAACGACACCGCAACATTGCGTTTACTTACCCAAGCCTAGATTTCCTGTTCCCACCAAAGTCAAGGTCGTCTTACGATAAATACATGCGGTGCATGTAAACAAAAGTAAAAAATCGCAAGTCTTATTTATTTATCTTTTTGGTGTTAACTGCCAGTATACAAAAGTATTTAAAATAGCTTTAAAATAATTTTCTTAGTTGAAGTTAGAAGAGCTAATCTCTAGGAGATTTTCAGCAGGATAAGGATGGTGGCCTGTTTTGCAATGATCATTCGATTCATAAATAGCTGCAGCGATTCAATCCGTAGCATCACTGCAGCTTTTTAAGCTTTACATAAAGCCAAAGGAGGACACATTCACGTATTTAATAGAAGAAATGAGGAGAACTTTGACATGGACAGGAGTCCAGCGTACGCACTCAAGTTTATATGGCCATTTAAGTGTCTGAGAGTTTACTAACAGCCAAAACATCAAATTGTTTTAGCCTCGGTGCTGACTTAGCGTCTTTTAATCATCCGAGCTGGCAATTTTTTTACAGAAAAGCAGTGTGGTTATGTGATTCATTCTCATTTTTAAAAAAGCGGTACATAGGGTAACGATTATTTGCCTTATCTTTACATTGTGGAACGGCCTAGGGCCATTCTAGTTAAACATATTTCTTTTTTTCTTTACACAACAAATCACAACAAAAAAAGGTTGATAATTTTGAACATCTTAATTTTGTGCAACTTAATCGAGATCAGTGAATTCAATAACTACAAATAAGTAAACAATTAGCCACCTCTCCGCCATAAAATCAAAGCAAACCTCCTGCAAATTTTAAATTATTTCATTGCTTTTCCTTGAAAAAAACACGTAAATGCACAGATAATTACCCTGGCTGTAAGACATTCATCCTATTAGTCACTCTCCTGTTGACCTCCTTTACCACTAAAAGGCTCAGGCTCTTTAATTATAACGTTAAAGTACAGATCGTAAAGCGCCCCGAGCATCCCTAAAAGAAGGAGAGAGGGCCAAGTGTAGGTCAGAATACGTGTATTTTAGACGGAAAGTAAGGGAACTGCTGGCATGGCCGGCAGGCCAGCCCACGCAGCAAGCTTCAAGGTGGCCGCCGCTAATATGTCCGACCGACCAACAGCCCAAACAAACAATACGTGGCAGATCAGAACTGGGAAATTAGCCAGCTTGCGCGGAATGGGCTCGTGGGATTGTTCCACGATCACATTGGAATATTCGCCCACCATTCACCCATGAATCACATTTAAAAGAACACAAACATTTCATCATCTAACCTGATTTTATTCTGCCGTTTATACCTAGCTGTAGGGGCCAGCGGCCCTCTTCCACCTTCTCTTGAACATACGTATTCTGCCCTGTGCTCAGCCTTTTTTCGGCATCAAGTAGGGCTTGAGACGCAATAATCCCGACCTACTTCCTGGCCCCGAACCATCATAATCTTTAAAATACGAAATTTTTTAATTGATATCTGCTTATTGATTGATGTCAATGCAAGTTCATGTGGGATCAAAATGATGGATAGCGAGAGCCGTTAACACATTTTTTGATTTTATCCCTGTTGGTTGACCCTACACATTTTTTAGCGGCCGATTTTAGCCTAGCTGCGTAGGCTAACTTCTCGCCCATGACAGCAGCGTTTCTAGCACCCTTGGAAGACGAGATGTAGGCTAAACACAGGCCAGAGTGTGTGTATTTAATACAGAAGGAAACGAGGCCGTTGGTATGGTTGGGAGACCAGCCAACGCAGCTAGGTTAAAGACACACCCCTATGTGGAAGACCAACCAACAGTCCAAACAAGCAAGGCACTACACCTATTTCCTTATTTCGAATGTATGTATGTAGTGTTTTGTTTGCTTATACTGTTGGTTGGTCCGACACATTGGTGGCGACCACCTTGAACGGTGCTGCGTGGACTGGCCTGTCGGCCATGCCAGCAGTTCCCTTCCTTTCCCTCCAGGGTACAAGCATTCTGACCAACACCTAGCCTTCTTTCCTTCTTTTAGGGATGCTCGGGGCGCTACAGTTGTAACAGTGGAAAGTTGACCCGAATTTGTGCATTTCCTACCTAGATTTACCCTGCAGGTGGCACGTTACGACGGTGCAGAAAGAAGTGTCTTAACTGGAGGACTAAGAACTGCGTTCATCTTCGATACTATCTTACTCTCGTGCTCAACAGGAAAACTACTAAAAACTAAAGCGATCCCAAGCCGTTGATGACCTGGAAAGACTGCCGGCAAGCTAACCTTGCAAAGGAGGCAGTGATGGTCGTCTGAACCTCTTACTCCGAAGTTAGTTGGCAAGCTAGGGTAAACGTGCAGGTGGAGGCGCACTGCCATGAGGAACCATTGACGCGGTGTCAAACTGCTCATAATTTGCATCGGTTGGCGGCCTTTGGCAAGGTTAGCTCGTGAGTGCTTCTTGCAGTACTGACTACGCTGTGATGGCTGACGCAAAAGGTAGACGAAGAAACGCGTCGGGGTCAACGCTGACCAAAGAAAGAGGCTGTGTAGTGTTTTGTTGGTTTGGACTGTTGATTGGTCTCACACACTAGTGGCAGTCACCTTGAAGCTAGCTGCGTGGGCTGGCCTGTCGGCCGTGCCAGCATTTTCCTTCCTTTCTGTCTAAAATACAAACATTCTGACCTACATTTGTTAATGTTTGAAGCGCTACAAAGTATTTTGATTCATGCTTAGCTAGTTATTCTTTTAAAATTTGATTTTCAGCACAACCTATTTTCTCTATCTTATTTTTAACTTCTTTGTAACATCAGCTATTTAAATATCAAAAAACTTTACAAAAAAATCTATTTTTTTAATACAAACCTTTAATAACTCGCATTTATTGTTAGCACTTGCTTTTGTTTTATTGATCCATTGAAGAGTTTCTTGTGTGTGGCGTCCCGTTGTGTAAGCCTTTATCACAGTAGGTGTGAGTGGTTGTGGTTGCTGCTGCACTGGTGGGTTTGTGATTCGCGGTTGAGTTGTAACTGGCAGGGGTTTTGATTTTGCGGAGCTCATAATTTTTGGATTTTGTTAAGGTCACTTTGGTAATTTTTCTTCATTGCTTTACCTATTAAGGACCATTGTGGTTTTGATAGACTCCAAACTCCTGTTACTTTTGCTTAAGCAGCCGCCATATTTGCATTCGTTTCCCCCGTCAAACTAATGCAGATTGAGTTTTATTGCTTTTTTCATCTCTTTTCTCAAAGTATACATTTTCTGTGGGCATGCGCCTTAACATTTTCTGCTTATTGTTCGAACTCAAATACTTCCCTGCTTTGCATGATTACGCCTTTTATTTAAGGTTAACGTTGCCGCATTTGTGCGTTTTGATGGTAAAGTTGATGTAACAACTTTCTGTAAACTTTTGGTGCTACTCCAAATGCATATGAAATATCATTTTCACCACATTGAAGGTTCATGTGATCTCCTGGACAACAAATGACTTCCAACTCGGAAGGTCAATACAGCTTTTCGCTGTCGAGAACTCAAGCACTTACACCCTCCGTCTACCTGCCTTCTCTCGTCGAGAACATTGTTGCTGAGACCTCTTCGCGATCTACTACATCCCGAAACATTGAAGGCATACCTCAACGCCATGGTAGAGTTCGGCGAAGTCATTGGCATTCCTTTCGCATTTGTCGGCGTCTTAAGCGGCTAATCTCGAAGCAAAATACCTCCACTGATATCAGAACTTTTACCACAGCTACCGACCCACCTGTCTGTGATGAATCTTCTACACCTTTAGAAGACGCTGCTAGAGGTCAACGTTGCTGCGTTACTCTTCGTCTCTCCTGCCTTCGTAGTTTCTGTTTATCCCTTTCTAAGTCATTGGGCCGTCTCACGGGAAGACGAATGCCCAACGAAAACTTATTTGTCCTTAGCATGATTCAATTACTGTGTGGTCTTGCTGCGGTTGTTCTCTCTGGTGTAGCAGTCACAAAGGTGGTATTCCTGTATCAAATGGCTACAGGACTGTGGTCTGGCTTCCTAATGCTGGCTACGGGGTTCCATGGCATTCTAACTGCTCGTCGTTGCACTCCACGTACTCTTGTTAGTCTACTCATCTTCTGCGTCCTTGTCGCGCTCTCTGCTTGTCTTCTGGCCTGTGTGTCGGTGGCTGGGCTGATTGAGGATGGGATTCTCCGACCGGACACTTCGATAACTCTTCTTACCTCTCCTAATTCTCCCTTCTACCTATCCAGTCATAGTTCGTCCGTTTCGTCTTCTGGCCTACCCATGGACATCCCTCTGGGTGGATTCTCTCACCAACGTTTCGCATCGTCTAATCAACCGCCACGATTGCATCAAGTCATGTTACACATCCTCCTTCTTGTTATTGGCATTCTTGAGGCGTCTGTTAGTGTCGCTTGTGCTGTCCTTTGTTGCCGACAAATCTGCCCTTCAGACAATTCCCCCCCTCTCTCTGCTATCTCTTACCTTCAAAACAGGGGGGCTACGCTCGTTCCAGGAGGGAGTGAATTTCTCCTTGCTGTTGCTGCAGATCCTGGGAGGCCAGCCCCAGTTCTTCTAGACTACACACTTCCCAGGCCAGATTTGCATCCCTCTGTGCATCATTTTCTTCCTCAACCAGGTCGCAGAGTTGTGATCTTAACTCAGGCAGAGACGGGAGTGCATGCGCTAGCAGCTGCCCAAGCAGTTGCTAGTTTGGTTTCGCCCTCTTCTTCCTTACAGCACCCACATCCTCTTCCGTCTGTTTCATCTTCCCAGCGAGCCCAAAAGCGTGAGGAATCACATCAACTTAAAGCTCATCTTTCCACTCTTCTCCCTCGATTGGCTTCGTCATCTGGAGACTCTACTTTTCGTGCCGCGCATCCATCTAACCTCCTCTATGTTCTTTCTTCCCCTTCTCCTTCTGATGCTCCCATGATTTTTCCACCCTTTCCACCGGCATACTGCACGGAAGAGGAGAGAGAGGAGACAGGTGGACAGTCGGTAGGCATTCCTTTTCCTTCCCAAATACCGTTACACATGCACCCCCAAGAGTTTAATATCGGACCGCTGTCGGTATCCGAAACGGCTCCAACTCGAACTGGTAGTCGTCGTGGTGGGAGACGGCTCAGATCAAGATCGAGAGATGTTCTAGCTCCAAGACACCACTTTCGGGCCTCGCGGAGGAGTCGCAGAGGCAGCAACATGGCGGATGCGGTGGTGGGATTACTAGGCGACCGCATTCTTCAGCCTGTCTTGGTTGTCGAAGATGCAGAAACAGAGTCAAGAAATGCAGAAGAGAGGAACATCCCTCCACCGAGTTACACTGTTGCTACGAGAGAGGTTTCCAGACCTCTGCTCCCCACTCCTGAAGTGGCGTATCATTTCTAGGTCGGTGAGTTCTACCCAGCCTTCTTTTTGTACAATTTGCATCACGTTATAGGTCAGCTTAGTAGTACACAAAAACTGAGGACTATTCCGCATGAAAAAAGAACCCAAGTTGGTGTGAGTGAGAGATTGAGATTTTCGCACAAAAATGCACAAATGTGCACACGCACACATACATATGCACTAGATAGACCCTGCGATTTGGTGCGCAAACTGCATTGTCTGTGTGGAGACCAAAGCAGGGAGGTAGTTTTGAAAATGTTTTTCTTCAAAATGAAATACACTAAAATAGAAACGCTCTACAAGCACAAAAATTACTTCTGCAATGTTAGCCCTACAAAAGTTGTCTCGTCTCCCCTATGCTAATTTCCTCTCAGTTGCTTTTTTTGCCCAAAGGAGGTTGGCTGTATTGGTGAAGCATGTTTTGGGTTATTGGGGAATGGAGTTCTTTTTTTCTGTCTTCCCTTCTCGACTGTTTGTTTGTCATGTTGAGGAGATGTCTGCTTCCTTCACTCAACGTGCTAATTGCGTTCGGCCTATCAATAATTACTAAATGCGTCCATTCCTCTGCTAGTTATTTTCACTTTTAAAGCAACCTCCACAGACGGAGGTTTTGTCACTGTGATTGTGCTCACACTTGAAAAAGGCGTAAAAACACTTGCTTGACAGAATAGCTTCGGGACAGAGCTGGTGAATCATCCACTGCAACAGCCGAAATCCTGGGAAGGTGGAAGCTAAACGACCCATCGCAGATGGTAGCTATCAAGTTTAGCAGCTGGGACAGTCCCCTCCTGCCGCTTTGCTCGTGTTTTCGGAGTCGCATTTAATTACCCCTTGATTTGGTGATTGGGAGCATTTGCCTCATATTTACCAAGAAGCAAACAGTGAAAGGCGGAAAAGCGGTGATAAGTATCGAGGGCTTCGAGGCCTTTCGCTATTGAGTGACCTCCATTGACCGGTAGCCTCTCAACGATTACCGGTAGTGACAAGCTAACGTCAAAATTTTAGCCTCGCAAATTTCACCTCATTTCTTGGTCTCAGGCTGCGAGGAATGCTTGTGATTGTGGCCATTGTTAATTTATGCACACCGGGACTTGGCTCGTTTGGATGAGGTTGTTTTTTTTCCTCCGCGCACTCATTCGACAGATGGTGGCTCCTCATCTGGCAGGAGGAGACGGGCAAACAGGAGGCGAATAACTCATTATTAGTCGCTCAACATATGGACTTCCACCATACTCCCATGGTGTTTGAATATCATCACTTGCTGCATAACACTGTAAGTGGGTGTGGCACGCCATCCTTTGAAGTCGCCGGATAGATTGAGTTTCCACTCCGAACCAATGCAGCACTCCGGCTGTGCAAGGAATGAATTTAGGCAAATGAGGCAGTCATGACCCAACGTCAAGGCAACGTCGGATAGTGATGAATTGATAAGGTGACTGACTGGCAGGTGCTTAAACTCGCCCCCTGGCGGTTGATCCGTGGGTTAAGGCGAATCAATTGATAGGAAGACTTGCATTTCCATTGCGCTCGGAAGAAGGAAGTTGTGCTCCACAATCTGCTCCCTTCTCCTTCCATCGTGTAGACGTGCAGCCAGGTGAGTTGGTTCAGCGCTGCGGCATTGCAGAGCGGTGATTTTATGTGCGATAAGCCAATATGCGAGGTCCAGCTTCCGTGGGTAGAGGACCTATTAACCCCCTAACCCACAAAATTGCCAGCCCAATTTGTGTAATTGCCTACTCAATTTCGCATCGCATTACAGGACGCACTTTGGCGGCAGTAGTAGAAGCACAAATAGCAGGAAAATGAAAGCAGATATGAGTGTGCGTGTTTACAATTTGCGTCCTCCTCTTCCTGCATTAAAGTGCGCCACGAAAACGGATGTATGGGCCGTGTTGGTATGAGTTAGGTGGCTGATGGCCTAAACATGTCTCTCCGTGTTTTCGCTTTTCTTTTTTTTCTCCTTCGCCTTGCCTAAAGGAGAAGGTCACCTTCCCCTCAGCCTAGTTACCACTTGTACTTTTACTCTCCTTTTTCAAGGTCACGCCGAGTCCTGATGACCATCAAACAGCGCCTCCGTTGAAACTGCAATTCCAATCGTCCCCTTCCTTCTCCATCTCTCTCAAAAAAGGCAAAAAAAGCTTTCCAAATAGTTGTCTATTTTTATAATCTCTTTCCCCGCTTCAGAGAACTTTGGTTTGGTCTCAACAACCAAATGCACACTCATACAAACACAGGCACAGAAGGGCAAGGCAAAATTACATCATCTCTTCTTTCCCCCTCTCCCCTTCTATGGTGCTGACGCTCGAATAAAATGAGTATCTCTGCTTATGCCTCTTTTAATCTACAGAAGGCTAGAAAAGAAAGAGAAATCTAGTCAGGTCCATCCATGATCGGCTTCAGTAGGGGAATGACTGTGCTGTCCGTCAATTGGTGACACCGAAACTTCTGATAGGCATACTCGAAGTCGGCCACTGATATGCGTAGATTGCGAGGGCGTCTGAAAGGAGGGGAAGGTCAGTTTGATTTGACACAGCGACGAGGTCTGCATTGCTACTACTGGCGGCCAAGATATGCGTGTCGTGGACCACTTCGAACACGGCTAATTAGGAGGGCACGGAACAAAGGCGTTAAAACTTGTCCATGCTTGCATAGGGTATGCTAGTGAGACGCTTAGTGGTGAGACCTTCCAGTTGTGACGGCCTCCACCCACCCTTCTCCCTCCCTCCTCCTCCCCCCTCCCAACCAGTGAATGGCAGTTATTACAGTAGTGAACGTCGATCGGGTGGGACCACCATCTCATTTGAGCAACATTTTAATGCAAAAAAAAAAACCAATTAATTGACTGTCGACTGCGGATTAGGCAGGGGAGGCGCAGACTAGACTAGTCTGCTCTCCTCGTCCACCCACTCAATCAGGAAGCACGTGGTGGACGAGCCACGTGAGTGAATCCCCTTTTTCCCAATTGGAAAGGCGGAAAGACGGAAATAGAGGGGGAGGGCGGGGTGTTTGCGAGAAGGGAAGGTGGAGGCGAAGGAGAAGGTGCTGCTACCAGTCTTAAAATCCAAGGTCAGCATTTAAACAGATTCATGGTTAAAATTGGATGGGGAAGCAGTTCAACAGGAGCTGCGATCTCTCACCGATTGACAGCGTATGAGTGTGCCAAGCAGTGTGGCATTGATCTTTTCCTAGTTGAAGGGGTTAGAGGGACTTCCGCAACTTCGTAATCAAATTGCTATTATCATAACATTTTAAGCTAAATTAGCCTTAAGCAACCTTCATTTTATTCAAATCAGCCGGGGTTAATTTTCAGTGTGAAGAGAATCTCTGCCAATATTATTTACTTGAGGTTTATTGGTTGAATGGGGGGTCTGAAAGCGACCCCCACGCTGTGCAACACCTGTTTTTTTGTTTCATGAGTAAATGTGGGAAACAGTGAATTTCTTTACAGACTGAGCAAGTGGAATTGAGGGACTCCAAGCTTCCCTCACGACCTCAGAGGGCGCTTAACCTCACCCCAAAAGCGGAGCGTAGAATCCCCAACCAGCGACCTTGACACGGTAACTTACTCAAGCCTGATTGGCCCGTTCAAATTCGGAAAAGTTTACACAATCCAAGGCTTTGAAATGGACCAGTGAGGGGAGAAGACATCTGTGACGCCTTAAAGAAATTGAACTCCCACTTTGGATAGCCAAAAATACAAGCAACTAATCGGAAAACATATTTACAAAAACAGATGAAACAAGCTGATCGGTTGATGCTAAGGTCGTGGAAGTTACGACCCCACCTTCTGCCCAAAACAGGTCAAAAAGCGATTCCCCCCTTAACTAAGTAAAATAAATTGCGAATGTAGGAAATTCCCCTAAAATGACTCGATCCCATTTGATTGGTCGAACTGACGTCTAAACCGCCAATTCATTGGGACTACTTCCACTACCTCTACTTCTTAGCCCATTTAATTACTAACATTTTTTTGTGCATGGTTGGAGGTGTACAGCTTGCGGATAGTTTTTTTGTCAAGGCAGCAGTAGTATTTCGCAAAAAAAAAGGAACCGACAGTTAAGAATGGAGTGCACATTCCCGGGTCAATTTTGGGGTGACAATAACTCCTGACCTTCCAATCGCCTGTCTTTATGAGCATCCCGTATAGATTGAAATGAACGATTCCCGGTTATTTCCAGTGGCGAAGATACTTGAAATTATTGGGGAATGTATAAAAAAGTGAAGGAGGATTTCATTGGTAGATTTAAGGATACAGCATTCCTCCCTCCTCAAAGCCAACTTTGCGCTAGAGTGTACGGGATTGGGAAATGACAATATTCTCACAGGACCGATAGAAAGAACCGAATACCTTGATTTGGGCATATTCTTTCCAGTGGACGAGTTCTTCCCTACGCCACCTCAAAATGGTACAATTTTCAAGGAGGGCGAAAAAATTTGTGACCGGAGTAAAGCAAGGCGAAAATTTCCACTTCAAGAGACAATTTTCAGCAAAATATAGGGGCCAAAGAGAGTAGAGCGTGGGAAACGCCTTCGTTTTGCCGTTTCACGACCACGTTGGAGGATCGCCTCGCGAGTCAACATCTGACACATAAACCCACTAACCATCCACCACGTGAAATTTCTTGGCTAGGGTCACAAAATTCTCCCCAACTTGTCCGCAAAAGTACACATTAATGCTGCGTTCAAGAATTCAAAGGTCATATGCACAGATGGTGGGGGAGGAGAGGAAGGAGGCGTTAAAACGTGTCTATTATCCACCTCCACGGCCAATAATACGCCCAAATTAGTAAAGTAACCGTTCCAGGCAAGTCTCCAGGGCCCACATAAAACACGTTGCTTGCATAGATGGCATATCTCCGCGCCTAACCAGAAAAAAATAAAAAATAACAAAGGGTGAAGCCCCTCTAATTCTGATTGGAGGAGCTGCATTTCCAATTATCGCTCGCCGCGATGGAAGCCTGAAGCTGCAATCTAGCCCCGGTTGCCTCAGGTCGACGTGATCGACAACCACTCTCAAACGCCAACGTAGTTTGATAAAATGAGACGCGAACAACGTTACAACAGCCTCAGAAAATGACTTTAGACCCCCCTAGAAGACTTCCAAGGCTACCCCTGCCTCTTGGGAAGTCATTGATGAGTTAATGAACGATCACAAGTTGGTTGTCCTGGCGCCGAGGCTACAAACCGAGCCTTCCGAGACAGCCTCTTGAAAAAGCGTCCCATCGCACAGCTCAAAGTCAACAACACCGACTCAATGGTTACTCACTGTTTACCCTCCTACAATCAGTACACAAAATACAATTTTAGGCGCCACGTAGAGCTGTTTAAAGGGGAATAAACAATTCCGTCTGGGTATAGTAACAAATCGCTTCAAAAAAAGGAAGTTTGAGTAAAGGAGGCCTTAAAGGCAGGCAAGCATTAAAGGTGTGTTCGTGAGAGGGCTAAAAAAACCGCTCCTCTCTACCTCGGTTAGCTACTTGCTTTTCACCGAACCCACCTTTTTGCTTCAGCGCTGGTGACACTACCAGGGGTGACAGCGGCGACCTCAGGTGAATTTAACCACTCTCGGAGATTGCGTAGCGCGGCTTCACGACAGATTTCGAATAGATCACTGCCCGAAAGTCCCTCGGTTTGAAGGGCAAAGTCTTTCATAAATGTGGGAGTAACTGAAGCATCCAGTGGTTCACCACGCAAATGCACCTCCAAAATTTTCTGCCGCTGTCTTGCATCTGGCAGTGGGACCCGAACCTACCAGTAGCAGGGGGCGATTATTTCATACAAAAAACTCACTTTGTAGGGTAGTCGACGTAGAATAGCGCTGTCAAGATCACCTGGTCGATTGGTGGCACCAATCACCATAATTCGACTGTCGGGCTCGGAGAGAAGACCATCCCAAAGCGCCATGAATTGCGTTTTCATCATTCGAGTTGCCTCATGGTCGTGCGAGGAACGGGTGGTTAGGAAGGAGTCTAAAGGTTGTAACCACGTAAGAGATGGAGAGGCAAAATTGTTGACACAGACCCCAAGGCAATCACAATTACTCTTCGGGCTCAATGAGCCTACGAAGGGGTGGAAGACGCCACACCACCGTGGAGGAGACCGATCCGGCGGGACATTTGAAAGGTTCGCAACATGACAAACAGACCTCTACCACCGACACCAATTAGTTCCATCAGCGCTCGCACCCAAGCATTTTCGCCTCACTTTTGATTTGATGCTACCACAATTGAGTATTCAAGGCGTTCACTCAAAATCAGTATTATTTAAAGGTGGAAGAGCCCAGTGACTTGGGCAATCACAATGACTCGTTCCTAGGCGGGGTCGGTGAAGTCGCTAAGGGAAGGCATGGGTGTCTAGTCCCACCATCATCCTCCGCGGCGTTGACTCACCATAGAAGGAAGTTAATTTAAACCCGGATAAGGTGCACGCACCGGTTGCCAGGCCAGAGAAAGAAAGCGAATAGTAGCAAGTGGTGATGTTACATGATAGCCGCCTGGACCACGCGTACCGGGGGAGAGCGTATTGCCGCGTGACCTCCTTGTTTTTTGCCTTGAACAGTACAAGTCACGCTGTCGTCGAGCGGACCTTTCCATCATCAAATGCATAACACAGCAGAGGCTTCAAATTTTGATGCGTCAATAAAAATCATAGAGGCAACGGTGGCAACAACTGATTGCTGCCATGCGTCTCCAAGTGAGTAATATCAAACCATTCAACGCCAACGACCAAACTCCGACTAATTTAATTTTTCGTTTCAGTAGTCCCCGTGCGCTCAATGCACCAGCTTCGACACATCCGCTTCCTTCCGCCACAGTTCAGGGTCCTCATGGCCACCTAACTAAACCTTGGCTCAAATCTTCCACATGATTGGTTCACCCTTGAGATAATATCTCCTGTCAGGACGAGAAATCTCCACAATATCACGAACTATGGAGGAGTGGGGGGGGGGGGGAAGGCTAAAAAGTGATCAAACTAGGCCCTTTTCGTGTCCCTTCAATGCGATGCTTAATACCTGCCAAGTTGACGTTGATGGTGGACAAAGTGTTCACACCGAAGTTTTTCCACTTAAAAGTCACTGAATGTATTACAGTGGAAAGCGACGGAGGTGCACACCAGATACGCCTTTTGGAAGATTCAAACCATTACCGACTTTGATGTGCCTTGCCGACTTGCATGTTGCCTACTCACCCCCCGAAAGCACGGCTTCTAGTAACAACAGAGCTTTGAGTCACAGTGCAAAGCTGTTCTCGTGTTGTTGTTCATGTTGGTGTTGCTTTTATGCCCGTGCCAATTTCTGACCGAGGCCATTAAACATGGAGTATTTGACGACGACAATCAGCCCGCCAGCACACACTACTCCAGTCCACCCGGCAAATTTGACAATGTGGACCCTTTCAGACTCCCACCCTTCGGCCCCTACGGTGATGGGATGGAAGCTCCGCTCCTACCGTCCATAACACTATCTTTCCAGCTTCCCTGTACAGACCTGTGGGTGCTTACAATCACTGAGGCTCCAAGATACTCATAGGTGAAGGACGCTCCCTACGGATGGAAGGGGAAAGCTCAGTTTATCCGAAACAGCGGTTTAACTATTAAACTTTCTTTCCATGGAGCAATGATCTGGGGATATAGCAGACAGATGCACGGAATTGAGGAATATGGAATAGATAAATGGATGGACGGGTGAATGTGGGATGAATGCATGGGTGGACATGAGATAGATGGGTGGATGGTAATAAAACAAAGCAGTAATATAATCCACGGAAAGTGATTAGCGTAGTAAAATTAGCCGTTGAGAAATAGCCACCAACATTACACGGCGCTTCCCAAATAGGCCAGTCAAAGCCCGCCAGAGAGAAAAACTTTCAGTGCAAGGAAGTTTGCTCCCAGTCTGCCACATGACAAACAAACACCGGAAACGCTGAGGCCGAAGTCCAAAACAAGACGGGGGCTGTGAAGTCGCGATACCGCTTGGTGACTTTCAAACCCTGGTACGTACCACTAGCACTACCGGTCTTCCATTCCTTTCTGTGTTCAAGTCATTCATTCATGCTGCTTCTTTTACTTCCGCCTGATTCACTTCAAGCAAGCCGGAGTGGAGTGCCGCCCTTGCCGTTCGTTGCATTCATTGTGACTTGTGATTTCAAAGACGAAAGTGCGGCGTCATCACAGCCTCAATGCGCGTTACATGATAGCCACTCCGTCCATAGAATACGACGCAGCCTTCAACCGTTATCTGACGCCTGTTACACCAATTGTGAGACCACGTCTCCTTCACGCATAGCTGATCTATTTGTGACCGAGACTGAACTCAATCCATGATGACACTATCTCCACGCAGAATCCATCCAGAAAGCTAACAGGCAAAATACGTGCTTGAATACTCCTTGCAGTTAAGACATCATCTTTCAAATGCCATCGAACCTTCCAACGAAGACCAGATGCCTTACCAATTTCGTCGATGAAAATGATGGAGGGTTGGAGTTTGCGCGCCAATGAAAACACCGCCTCAGCAAGTTTTTGCGACTCCCCGTACCACATATTAACAAGGTTACTTATCTACAAGAAAAAAAGCAGATTGCAGATGGTCAAAACCATAAATCATGCATATGGCCACGCAGTAGGCTGCCTAACAGTGCTCCTCCCGGTGGCAAGGCAAACCTGGACCAACCGCCGCTCAACGACGCCTTGTGAGAGTTTCATCAAAGGCTAATGATGAAAGAGGCAAGGGGAGCGGGCGGCATTTGTAGGGAGCTTTGGTTCCATTCACCAGGCCCTCAACGCCCAGACTACCTTTTTTCGTTTTAATAAAACTCTGGAGGCGGAGCTGAGCCTCTGCCAGCTACCACCCCTTTCTAACTACTTAAAATGCCTGATTAGAAATGCGCATGAGGTGAAGTGATTCGCTTTCGTTCTATAGCCAGCCCCCTACACTCCCCTTGGATTGTTGACAAGTCAAAATGCCAGCAGTCTATTACAATGCAAAACAACTACGGGGGGAGGGAAGCTCGAAAACAATTACTTCCCCCCTTTTTTGAATTGGCAACAAAATTTTTCTCGTATACAGACCAAAACCTGATGTGGGTGTGCCACTTTTAGTAGAGATAAATTGTACCCCAAATGCTGCAGTCTTCAGTGCAACTAAAATTACAGCATTGATAATAAAAAGCATAGCAGAGAGGAGGAGGGAGGGGGAAAGCAGAGGTGGAACCTCCTGTGGGAATAATATTGGCGCATGATTTACGGGTGTCATAGGACTTTACCCTCAGGAGTTATAAGGGTGGTTTGAGAAGCATTTGTCTAGCTATCAAGTGACCAAAAAAAAGTACACCTCGGTGTAAGGCCCTAGGGGCCGGTTATACGCACGCCATTTGGTTGCCATGACTGCACCACAAGTCACAGTGATGTGCGTCAGTGTACTGGTGTGGCACACTTCACACCGCCGTAGCCTCTAATATTGCTCCCCTCCCCCCTTCCAACTCCAATTTTGAGCCCTAGTACCTTTCACCGACTCCGCTTTGTCCACTATAAGAGCCGAATCGGTCGACTGCAAGGGGGGAAACAGAAGCTAGTTTGAAGAGGGTGTGGCAGTAGAACGCCGTACCGCCTGCTAATGAAGGATGAATCACATTGAGGAGTACTTATTCACCCTTATGGCGTTGGTCGCGAGGAGAGAAGAGACGTTAAAGCAGCTGGTAGTAAGGGTACGGGCGACAACAACAACCTTGTAAGATTATCATCGGTTAGCCACACTGCCAAGCGCGTCTACTTCAACCCAGAAGACGAACGCTTTGTGTATTTGTGCTGACCCGAAGTCGAAATTGTTTACTAGAAACTATTCACTCTACTGAAGGCCAAACATTTGTGTCTGAGATCCACCTCGAATGTGTGCAATAGAAAGCGGGTCAGAAACAGCCAAGAAGCAGAGTGAGCCAGTGAGCGAAATAAAGAGCCTACTTTAGAGGACAACGCAACGCAAGCCCCGTAACGCCAACGATCTGTGTCAGGCATCACACACTCCGGACTTGACACTGGACGACCACATGACCATAAAAAGTAATAGAGCTAAATTTGTTTGTTTTGACGGAGCTGGATGGAGGGAGAGAAGGGGCGGGGTAGTAGAGGGGATCCTTTTTATAAGGATAAAATTAGCAACCAATGTGCGTCCCATCTGATTAGCGTGGGAGACTGTAATTATGGTTGTTCCCACGGCAAGCCTTTCAAAACGCACATAGAGTTACCCAATTCCCACTGGCATGAAACCACATGAACTTGGTGGGTTCACCTTCGAAGTGGAAGCAGAGCCGCTGAAGACATTGGACGCATTCAGACAGCAATTAGTCAGCAGTACTGGACCCTTTGAGAAGGGGAAAAACGGTAAAAAGCAGTAAAGGAAACACCGTGTGTTACAATAGGGGGGAAAGTGGACTCAAAATTAAACAGGGCACACTCAATGACCCCATTCAACGAGGCTGCTTCTTATAAATGCCCTTTGGCTCGAAAAATGCCAATCAGCTGAATTACGAAGCATTATCCATTCTCAAAAAGGATACATGGAAAGGAGGCAGAGGGGTAATGTATCGCCCTGGGAAGAAGAAAGCAAACTGCTCATTGTTGGGAAAAACGAAAGGGAGGAGCATGTGACGGAGTAATTGGTGTACCTTATTGACAGCCTGAATGCTGCTTGCCACATTGAATTAGCCAATGACAAGCAACAAATTGTTTATGCAATCCTGTACAGCCTCTGTCACCCGCCTAGCAACCCTTCTGACATAGTCGGCTCTCGTATTAGTCTCCTGGGTCAACTTTGCAAAAATAAGTCCACCCATATGAGCGGCCAGGATCAATGGCCCTTGGGTTTTTCCAGAAACATCAACTCAAGACGTGGATTCAAGAATAGGTTTAAGTGAAATGCGCGAACCCACCTGAAGATTGAAGAACCTGGCATTGGCAGCACGAGCTGTAGCCCTGGCAAGGAGCGTTTTTCCACACCCCGGAGGGCCGTAGAAGAGGACGCCCTTGGGTGCACGAAAGAGACGCGAACGCGGCAAAAGGTAAGTCGAAGCACGGAAGGGCAAGATGACGGAGTCAAGCAGGTCGGTCACCACTTCCTCCAGACCCCCAATGCTGGACCAGGAGGTCTCCAGTGTTGAGGTATCCACGAGGCTCACCGCAATACACACCTCATAGTCGGTGAGCTTCGGCAGAGGGCTGACCCGAAGGAGTCTGAGTACCTCCATGGCCTGTGCGTGGAAAGTAGTGCAAATGGTGTTTAGGTGGATTTACGACTGTGATTCGAGTGGAAGAAAACTTTCGACTGTTCAGTGGATGTGCTCCCCAAATACCTTCAGGTTGTAAGTGGGGAAGAAAAAACAGCGCCATCCATTGTCATTTTGACCTCGACCCAAATGACCAAATGATGCACATTTTCGTGTCAACAACAACGCGGGCCTTTGGCAATTTGCGACTTTCTGTTCCACCTGATCGAGACGTAGTAGTCTAATTTGATGCATTTATACTTGAGTGATTCATCAGGAGAGTCAAATTACCCGTCGAAGTAATTACCAGACGGTACAATTTCCTGCAACCGGGGCCGCCGCACCCCCTCCGAGTGTTGTCTAACAACAAATCGGAAGTGGGGCTAGCTGCCGCGTCAACCAAGTCGACTACGTCGGCTAGTAGAGAAGACAAAGTGAACTTTACGGTGGGAGAAAGGTGCTGGAGAATACGGCCAAGTGTGCGCACAGCCACACAGCACATTGACGTGCATCTTCATGCCATGTGATGGTGATCATGACAGCAAAACGGTATGCATGTGACCAGTCGACAGGGTCTCACACCGAGTTGCACGGACAGCTGCGCCAACTGCCTTGATCATCTGACATAACGAAGTAAGCCAAATTGGAGCGGAAAAGCATTCGACTCGCACTTTCCTGACGCCAGTGAAATAAGCATTATTGACCAATACCTATGAATTTCCTCCTAGGAAATGGCCACACTGGCTTCTGCCAGCAAACTCAAGTCGTCTTCCACACTAGTTGAGCATGAGGATAGCCCAAATACAAAATGACAAACCGCCATGATACTAAGTCCTGAAGACAGCAAATGAGTTAAGGTTTCAATTTAATTCGCTTTCTGACTGACAGTGACTGCCTTATTTTGAGGTCAGAAGTGAAGCGGGTCACATTCATTCGGAAACACTCAAACAAATAAGTTAGCAAATCGTGCCGAAATTGACACATTTTGCATCACATTTCATGTTGCCGGTTCACCGCCTCAAGAGGCCAAATTCACATCAGGTAGTTGGAATTCCAAGATTACGGCGAGCTTTTCCGCTGCCGGAAAGATTGCTTCAATGAAGCTTTTGATAGAGGGGAAGGGGAATAGAACGTGGCCGATTCGAAGAATTGCTACTTTATGAATGGGGTTTGGGGTGAACCGAATGCCTTCCTTGGGTTATAAGCCGCCTCCCAGCAAAAAGCAGTTGTTTTTTTTTTGGTTCTGAGAGGAAATATTTCGCTACATTGTTTAAATGAGTGCCTCTGTATTCAATCGCTTCAAGAGCAAGGCAAAACATTGTTGAACTGAGCCGCCTTTTTCTGGGATTAGGGGGTGGCACAATTACCCGGTGAAGATATTTATTTGGCTGAATTTGAACATAAATCACATCTCCAATTCCAGAGGTTGGATTATGCAAATGATTTAGCAATGCGGATGTCTGGAAACAAATGTGAAGAGAAGTGTCTATTGGGACAAGGGTGTGGTGGACTAATGACCGCACCTACAACAACTCCTAGGTAGGTCGATAAGGCGGGGAATAGGACACTCACTAAAAGACTGCCCATCAGGAAAGGCGAGGGGGTGGGGGTGGGAATTGCTATAATTAAAACTGGGCACGAATGCTCGGGCCTTCCAGCAGAACCAGGACTAGTAATGGAGAAGACAGGCTCCATTGCAAGCTTCAAACTAGAGAAAAGCTGTTCACCCAAGGATCAAATGGAAATTTGCATTTTCACAATACGATTCCGTCGCAAATATTACTCCTAGGAAGTGAATAATTGGTTATAGTGGGAGGACGTTTGCTACCAAAATTAGCACTTAAGAGAGGTCAGATCTCTTTCCGACAATAATCCATGCACTCGTCTGCACTGGTTAGTGACGGAGTGGCACAACCGAAATTGGATTGAACGCTCTCAACGCGGCAACAGAAAGGCGGATTAGAGCTGAACAGTGGATTCTTTTTGTGGTTGTGCAGCCCAAGCTAAGACAACGCTTAAGAGAACAGGCTAGTAGAACAGCCAATTCGCTTGACGCACTGTTGCAACTCCCTACGATGACGTGCACGCCCCAAAATAGAACTGTCCAACCGCCTGGGGAAATAAAATATTTTTCTCAGGCTAGGAGAAACTAGGGTACTACTAACGTGCACAGCTAGCCCTAATTAATTCAGAGCAGACGACGGAATGCTAATGATGTAAAAGTGTATGGTTATCTCTTCATCCAATAAAATATCAAAAGCTTTGTGCTACGCCCCTATTTACGATAACACAATGGGGTATGAGGGGGATATTTTAAGCATATGGGTAGAAATGCATATAAAAATGAGGTGTACAAAAACCGTGTGGAACAACAATGCAGCAGAGGTAAGATTCACGAAATCTCGGTGCAGCATTCACAGATTGATAGGAATCAGCCTAATGACCTCTCATTGACCTAGATGCAGAGATATATTTGCAGCCAGACTCCCAATCGATGGACAGAAGATATCCACTCCAAGAATGAGGAAGAGATTTGAAAGCAATTTGATCAAGAATCTAGGCGCCAAATCATTTCAAATTTTGCGTTCCGCAACCATGCGGAGAGTACCACTACTTATTTTTTCCAGTAGTATACCCAAAAGCTGGAAATCGATTCTACGGGAGGGGTAGAAGGCGGGAAGCCGATCGGCAAATTGATGGGATGAGATATTTTACATCTTTTATGCCCACATTCACAATTGTAGTAATATTGAAAGTTCATGCTACTGAATTTCCAGTAGTAAGTGCACAAGTCAATAGGCCATGAACAATTGTGCTGGACGACATTCAAATGTGACAATGAATTTCATCCTACATTTATAATGAGTGGTCAAACAAAGTGAGTTTAATCCCAATCATGAATTTGATCAAAATATGAGAAACCAGAGGCTGAAAGAGAAAACCATCATAAGATATCACACCCCATCTATTCAGTTCACCCATTTCGGCAGAGCAAATCAGTAGAGCCAGTGAGTTGAGAAAGGCAGGTAAAAGAATACTGACCCACCTTCTTTCGCGCGGCCTTTTTCTCCTTTGATGTGGGATTTAGTTGGTCGATGAGGTAGTAGAGGAAAACCATGGTCCCGACTAGGGACAAGGGGGGAACGGCATACCGCAGAAACCTCTGAAAGCGAGAGAGAGGGTGAGGGGAGTGGAACAACTCACGCCACCTATTCCGCTATTCTCACAACTCTTTTGTGTTCAAGTTAGGTCGGCTTCTCGATTTTATTATACCGAAAAGTTGAGTAATATCGTTGAGATAGCACACAGTGTCTCGAGGCACCCGCTATAGCGTAGACCCAGAACTCAAGAGCCGCAGGAATGTCCACTTTCGCCTAGAGGAGGCGTCAGGCAACTGCAACGTGGTGGTGGGACGTCCAGATGGTCAAAGATACAACATTTGACTGGGAGATATAAACAGTTTAATGGTATCCCCACGTGTGGCTGTCAATGACAATCTCGGCCACGATGACCTACCTCCTACGGGCATCCCCTTCTATGCACATTCACTGCATGAAACGCTTGATAGGTGCGTCCTTCTATGATCGGAAAGTTGATAAATATAAGATGGCAAGACTTGAATGATGTCCTGGGACGATTCAGCCACAATGACGAATCTTCCCACCCCAAAGCCTTGTAAATGCTAGTCAAAAGTTGACACATACAGAGAATTATGTCCGAAAATAAGTGTAGCTGCTAGACCCACGAACAGCACTTACGACAATGCGCTCTTCACCATCACTAATATCAGCGGAATACGTCATGATGTGATGCCCCGTGGGAGTAAAGACATGCAGCATCCCACAGAAGGCCTCCCACGCCTCCTTGAGAGACTCTTTGGCAGCTGTGATTTGGTTTCTCAGCCATATTTGTGACGACTCAGTGGACTCGGCCAGAACGACTGGTGGTAGATTCGACATCTAGAATGCAGAATAGAATTAAAGTGCGAACCAGAAAGCAGGAATAAAGCCGAACGATAGTCGTATTAAATCTACATTTCAAACATGCAGCTCCCAAACTCTGCAGTGTGATGTGAACAGACTTTAGGAGTACTCGTACTTCCAGACTGTTGACTTACATATTCGGGTGTGATTTGAGGCTCCGAGTCAGCGGTGGCAACGGATGGAGCCTACTCAAATGGGATAAAAACTAAGATTTCGGTAAGTAATCACCACTCCACGTGACTAAATCGGTGCAAGTCCAGCGGAGAGGGTTTTCTGGAAGTAAAAAAAAAACACTTTTCTGCGAAACGGAATCGGCTCAAGCTAATGAAGCGCACAAACATTCGTGAGAAAAGCCAGTGAAACCCGACATGCACTCCTATGTAGGGCATCGACCCTTTGAAAACGTCAACCTCTCAATCAGTCTTGGTTGGTATGCAACACGACAACTCCGGAATTAGAGCTTAACTCAATAAGGGAAGAAGAGACATCTCAGATAATGCTTTGTGTCCACCTCACCTTCAAGCCTACCTTGCGATCGACTGACTTAGAGGGGGTCTTGTGATGGCCGATGGTGGCACAATGAAAGTTAAGCTAAAACTTCCTTCCGGTAATGGCGAGTCTAATTCCGAACTGAAAATCTAGCTCATAGATTGTGGAATAGGTAATGAGGGGAAAGTGGTACGTTTAAGACTAACTAAGGAGACAAAGAGGAGACATGTTAGCAAGACACGAGGGGTTAAAAAACCACAAACATCAGGCGTCGTACAGGAGCTAGTGAGTCATGCGTGGCCTCTACCCTCCCTCTCTGGTAACCTAGTCACCTCACCCTAAACCCCGATGGGTAAACAAATTAACTGAGCTTCTCGCATACACATCTGGCTCAATAACACGGTTGGATAGGGGGCCTGACCTAATACACAGGTCCCTTGAGAGACAAATGCCCCTGATGCTCCCACCAGGATGAGTGCAGATGGAGAAAGAAACGGTTCCACTTCTGAAGGAGGAAAAATGCTCAAATGCAGCCGTTCACACCATGTTCACCAATAAGTGAGGTTTCTTTTTTCTCGGTGAATGGAAAATTCACAGAATAAAACATGCACCGGCACTTTTGCGACACACACAAACGCATACACATTCCACTTCTCCTCTCTTTAAGTAAAACACTCCAAAAATGGAACAGTGGTTAAATTTCGAAATACACCCGTAATCCACCCGGGATTCAGGATAAAAGATTATGCTTGTTGAGAAGCAAGCTTAGGATTGTTGAGAAGGTTTGGGTAGAAAACTGGTTTAAACGCAAGAATAGAAACTTGTTTCATCGTGTAACAAAAGCTCAATCTTGGGAATGTGCTTAATTAAACCCATTTGAGTATGCCAAATTAGAGCAACACCTTTGGAGAACGGTTATAATATAACATGCTACTAATGAAAAATAAGTAGCGCAGCTTTGCAGTTGGAATGCAATGGGGATTTAAGGCATGCTGCCTTGGGGCTGCTACGACAGCGAAGAAAGATGAGGGCGACGAACTATAAAGATGCCATAAAAGAACATTAAGAGCTATCATGCTGGTTGAGCGAAATTTAATAAGCTGAGCTCATATGCACGTAGGGGAAAAAAAGCGAAGCCAAACGAGAAATATGAGTGGTAAGCATTGATGGACCACAATTTATTAATGGCTAAAATGTACAAAAGATACAGAACCACGACCTACAATCTTCGTGAAGTTTGACATTTTGTTGCCCGCTCCGTTGACGTGGCCGTCATGCCACCAATGGAGTGTTCTGTAAGCTCAAGTACTACAATTAACTGTTTGTAAAAGATGCTTTAACAAAAGGACAAGAATAGGATGGTGTCAAAGGTTCTGGGCCGTTTTAAATAAATTAACACGAAGCCGACTGAACACCATCAAAATTAAGAAGTGACGCATTATATAAATCCCAAACTCTAGGTCCGCTTAGACGAGCCAAAAAAGGAGGAACGGTACAGCGAATTCCCAGAGAAGTAAAGCCAGATTCGGCACACCTAGAAAGAAGCCTGCTTCAAGGCTAAGTTAACAAATGCAATTTCCATTACGTCTGCATAGATGTGTCAAACAATCCAAAACAAAAAAGTGGATGACCGCACGAGACTGGCTAAATAAGGGACAGAGCTACTTCGTGGGACTGTACTACTAATGACAAATACACGAACAACCAAGCGAAGTAGCTAAGAGCAAGATTGTCATAAGCTTATTAGCCCACGGATGACCATGCTGTTTGCCGCTGATATTCGGAAGGAAAACCGATGTCAACCCAAAAAGAACAAATTAGCGGATGTAAAACAAGACAGAAAAGAACTGTCGCATTATGATAGACTTGAAAATGGCCCATAAAACCGGTTGCTGTGAATGAAGTCCCAAAAATAACTGAAATTAAGAAATAGCAGTAACTAAAGTAGACCCAGCAAAAATAAGGCCAAGCGTCCTCACTCTAAGGACTTTTGACAATGTCGAACTTAAAGAGCGAGCATATGATCTCATGGCTTGCTTAAAAATTCAGCCAGTAGGCCACAAACAGATAAAAAGAATGACGAACCACACGCCGAGCAAGGCTGCGGAGCAAGCTCGCCCTAGGCGCCAAAATGTACTATCTATTATAACGCACAAAAGCACCTAAAATTAAAATTCGAACTAATGGAAAAGAATAGTATTTGAGCACAATGCAATATATGTTTTTCTGTTCATTCTGCTGTTACCTAGATAAAAACGAATTAAGGTCTGCGTGTATAAAACAGCATGGCCCACTCCTTATAATTTCGTCGAGGAAATGCTTTATAGTCCAGCGATAATCTGTTTAGGCAGCTTTTAAGTGATCAGACTCAAAGGCATTAACTGTGAAGTAAGGCGATCGCCCCTAATTTTGTGCGCACCTGCAGCATACCTTTGGCCACAACGCGTTTAATATTCTGACTTCAGAAAACAAAATGTGCTCACACTACACAATGCTTTGCTAATTTTGACTGCTAGTTGGCCTTAAAGAATTAAAGGTAGAGAATTTGACCTATTTGCTAAGACTGGCCTCCGTCCACGCAAGCATCCTCAATCCCTTTTCAGTATACGTGCATTGCGCCTTATGCTTAGCCTTCCTCCGTCTTTTAGGGAAGCTTAGGAGGCTGCGATGGCAGCAAAGGAAAGCAAACCTGACAGCGCGCGCTTTCTATCTTGATCTATACTCCAATTGACACATTACAGAAGTGCGAAACAAGCGCCTGTGTTGGAAAATTAAGACCAAAGTTCGTTTTTTGCACCTGTTCTACTTCTGTGCTTTACAGATAGGCTAATAACGCTAACCGTTAGCTATTTTAGGAGCAAATGGTGAATTGACGACTCAATGGATGCATTGATTATCGGCGTAACCTCTTACGCCGAAGTTTGTTTGCAAGTTGGATGAACGTCTAAGTTGATTTGCACCTCCGGGAGAAAATCACTGAGTTAGTATAAGCACGGCCTCCTTTGCGTCGAAATTTAGCGCCTGGCGATTAACTCGTGAATGCTTTTCGCAGCAATGATTGCGCTGGGATGGCTGGCGCAGGAGGTCTACCAAGTAGAGCGACGGAAGTCGCGCTCGAAAGAAGGGGATAGGGATGCAAGGCTGCGTGCGTTTGAACTGTTGATTGGTCTTTGTTCATTAAAATGGCCATTTTGGCCTAGCAGCGTCAGCTTGCCTCCTCGCCATGCCAGTTGCCCTATCCCTCCCTCTCTTGAACATATATATTCGGCCTTATGCTTAAACTTGCACGATACTACAAACCCTGTTACGAAAATACCGTTTGGGGCGATGGTGCAAAATTGCGCAGAATGACTTCTTTAGGCTCTGCTATATGCATGATTTGCTGTAAAGTTACTTCGAGCCAGCGGTATCGGCAGCGTTTTATCTAATCACTTACCTAATGTTTTAACTTTTCCCTGCTTTGATGTTATTATCAAACTAAATAGTTAAACGCGTACGAAGTTTAGCTTTACTATTACTGCTAATCAGGGCCATTCCCAAACCTAGAGTCCACTGAATCCCAAGGATTAGATGATGCACGCTTTGGCCCATCTGAACACATCTGTGACAGATAGCCTGTGGTTTGTGATACGATGTCACTTGAATGCTTTGGCAGTCGAGATTGGCTTGGCAACTACGTCAAGATCAACGTTGGAGGTTCATTATTTTACACCACCATATCAACTCTCACAAGGGAGGATAGCATGCTCAAAGCACTGTTTAGTGGACGCATGGATGTAAAAACTGATGATGACGGTAGTTATATTACCAACTGAACTGTCTATTTAATTTGAATTTCTTTAACATTTGAATCTGTCATGTTATTTTATGTGGGCCTTCGGACATGAGTCATCGATGACTGAATGTGGTTTGCGTAAAGTTAAAATAATCGTGTCTAGCCTGTATTCTTTATTTCCATGAATCTGTGGAATATTAAACTGCCGCTGAAATGTATATGCGTTCGTAGTTTTGGATTCCGTCCCCTGTTGAGCATTATTTTGATCCATTTGCATGTAGTGCTAGGTTTGATCGTCTTTTTGGTCCATTTTTCTGTCTGAATAATCTTCAAAATCCCACCACGTAAGGAAAATGCAGATTTTTATGTGCTTCCTATCACTTTATTTGGTGTTTGGTAGTGAAATCTTATTGGAGTGTAGTCCATGTTGCTGCCAAGTGTCGGTGCGTTTTTGAAGGGTTCTCTTTTCGAGCCCCTAGGAATTCAGCGGCTTGCAGCAAATACTTTTATGTAGTCATAAACAAATACGCTTTGAGGCCGTTTGCATTCGAAACATCAGTGAAGTCGTTGCAATTTTCCCAGTGGTCGACAAACTATAGTGTCCAAGTTAACCTTAGAAATGCTGTAAAGATTGCTTCTTGCACAGGTTGTGCTTTCAAATTACAAACGGATTGGGATACTGGAAGAACAGTTGACACGAGCAGAATCCTCTAATGCTGGTTAATTTGTGCATATCGATTCACGTGTGTAATGGCTCTTAAGTATATTCCTTGCTCCACAGGCTGGGTGCTTCTGGATCGCAGCGGCAAACACTTCCACCTCATTCTTAACTATCTTCGCGATGGTTCCGTTCCATTGCCCGACAATCGTCAAGATCTCGAAGAGCTCCTTATTGAGACGCGCTTCTACTGCCTGGAGGGTCTGCGCCGCGTGTGCGAAGAGAAGCTCGAAAAGTTGGTAGCAGAGACGCAGGAAAAGCCCAACGCAGCGAGCATCTACATTGTTAAGTATCCCAAAGTCACCAAAGCCATATTTGCATCTACAAAAAAGGTACCTCATCTTCAACTTGGTTAATCCATACCCCATCTCTTTCTAGCTGTTTTGAATTTGACAGTTTGTCAGTTTTATCTAAGCGAAGGGCATAATTTTTAAGGAGATCGTGGAATCGAACTCTCTGTGATTGGTTTTTTGCTTTTATTTCTGCCGCATTGTTAGCTGCTTTACTGTGACAGACCTAGCCTACGATAGTGTACACCCATTCAGTATCGTCTCAAACCGGTTTGCGGTGAACAAGTAACTTCTGAGGCCGTATTGGGAGAGGAATTTGAATTTGGTCTCGATATTTGAGTGGGCTTGTTCAAACCCCGAAACTTACGAGTCATAAGCGTGTTTTTATGGACCTTATTTCTAGCCCCACTTTTTGGAAAGCATATCCATTTCGTTAGGTCACGCGTTCGTGTGTGGACTTTAGTAGTGTGTATCGTTTTCTGGTCTATTTTTTTAGCCAGTCGTCAAATTAACCATGAACCGATACAACAACGTGTTCTCATACACCAAGTACGTTAATTTCTGTCCACTTATATGCATTCAATTTCAGTGCTTTTGCTGTTGCTTTTTGTCTCGATTTATAAGCTAGGATGCTTTATGCTTTTCATGCTATTTTCCATGATTGCTGCTCTCGTTTGACCACTTGGCGCGATTAGATTAGATTAGGTTTGACGTGAGGTGTCAAAAATGCAGTGACAGTTTGCTTTTTGTGCAAGTGACACATTGACCTATCCGATCATCCTGTTAGATGCACCACACAAATCACTGGTTTTTTTAAAGACCTCACTTCGCGCACAGTTGCAGTCACATATGTGAATGCCACCCTATGACCAGTTTTGGTGTTCGGCGGGGAATGATTAGAGCTGAAGCTCGACACGCTTGAGTGGCCTTGACTCATTTCGGGCCAGACACCAGCGTGTTCCCCTCGTACGATGTACCGAATGAGGGGAACTGAGGCTAACGTAAGCCCAAAAGTTTTGTCCGTCTACTGCTGGATGATTAAGGCTTTACGGGAATGTGTAAGTGGCTCTCAAGGTGTGCAAGACTGCCTCTATCCGAAAGGATAACTTCAAACCCTTCTTCAGTTCCCCACATGTTGATTCTGGTATCTTTATGGCTTAGGCAAGTCCCGAATTCGTTGTAGGACCTTGGAACTCGTGTTTTTCCTTGGCTTTTCCCTACAATTTTGCTACCATCTCCATCATTATTGGTTTGTTCTGCGGCATGAGGCTGTGGATAGCTGGAAAAGTCATTTTGCAGTTCTTTTTCTTTTAGCTCATTGAGTAAGCCTCGTATTATTCACGGCTCGCGAGCATTACTGTCACGGCCGTCTCTTGCTGTGTCCGGGTAGGATTCATGGTTTTGGGAAGACAGTCAATCCATGACCGATTCTAGGCACCTCTCCACAACCATTTTCTCACCTTATTAGCTGCGGGAATAGCAGCTGCGATAGGCAGCGGTCCAACTGCAATGTCTGTTAGTCCTCTAGCTCACAATGTCCATTCTCTGGCGCCTAGCAACCGATTGGCCCTGTCAAGTTAGGACTTTAAAATGTGGCAGATTGCCGTTCGTCTTTTGACTGTATCGTTATCCGCCTTGCCAGGGCAACCAAGGTTTACAGTTCCACTTTGCTTCCTCCAAGGTACCAAGTCTACTGATATCCTTAAACACTGTCCTTCAAACGCTTCCATGGTTATAGTGCGCCAAACATTAGACTTTCATTTTGCCTTGTGTTAATTCACATGAAAACAACTAGGGACGTTAATAACAAGTGCTTGCTGTCAAAACGGGGCCTACGCACCTCGAGGACTTTTATAGGGCTCGTTAATCACTCTCAGTGTCAAACTGTTGCGTGGTCGAGGCGGTTGCGGTTTCCGGTCCACCTCGTTGCGTTGACTTGATGCAAAGAGGTGGAGCATTGTCAAGTGCATGCATCATCACTGGTTTTGTGTGATCCTTAAGCCCGATATGTCTGCCTTACAAACCAAAAGCTACAGGGACTGGATTCTTGTACTTTTTGTGTGCCGTTTGGGGAATGCACACTCCGGGGCAAAGCACCGCCAAGACAGATCGCTTTGGGGGATAGAGGACTCTATTCATAATCAAAGCATCGCTTGGTTATCATTGCTGCCTGACCCGGTAATGTGATGTGTGCAATTGCTTGGCTTGTATTCTTCGCTGCAGCAACTCGCACGACAACCTGCTTCGGAATATTGAGTGTTTGGAGAAGTATGCTCTCATGTTCGCCGATCGGGTGGTCTTCATAAAGGACGTGAGAGACAAGTGTGAACAAAATGAGATTTGTGAATGGGGCTTCTACTGGCGATGCCACAAACTCAAGAGCATCGATTGCATTGCCATTCACTACTCCTCCGAGAAACGACTCATTAAGGTGAGCTTTTTTGGTCTTCGTTGAGGCTAATTGGGAACGGCCTTTGGAGCAAATATATGTTCCGTGAAACCAGCCCTGCCCAAATATATTTTTGGCCTTGCAAACAGCAGAACTCTGCTCCAGCGGTGTAGGAGATAGCCTTTCGCCAAGTGAGCCGCGGAGCAGTTAAAGAGAGCATAGCATGTGAGGCGTTAGAATAAGTTATCGCTCAGAGATGGCATCGTTTTTGGGAGCAGGATTTATGATTCCTCGTGCCACCAGATGATTCGGGGGTCAGCCAGTGCGCTATGAACTGCTCGCTGTAATGCTTAACGTGGGCCTTGAAATTGCGAAACGAGGGCAACTTGGTGTCATACGCCCAGCAACATCGGATGGCAGGAGGCGCAAAGGACTCGTGATTTGTTCTGCACTTTTCTTACCTTCATCTTATCAAATGTGCGTATTTGCTGGTTGACTGAAATGGTCTTCGTATTTCGGGGGCCATCTGTTGGTCATCTCAGATCACGCGCCATGGTTACTTCTGCATTGGAGGCGCTTATTCAAGCGTTTAAGGCCAACAGGTGGTAGCTGAGGCCTGTCAATCATCCGCGAGACACCATAAAAGATGTCTTGGGAAGGGTTCAGATATTGAAGCAACGCCAGCATGGTTTCTGACTCCATAAGTGGGTCCAGATGTGGCTCAACCATAAAACCATGAATTTTCTCTCGATAACGCGTTGAAAATTGCTCTTATCACAAGATAATACCATTACTGCTTAGGTCGAATTTCCCGAGTCTAAAATCCACGAAGAAATGCTCTTCCTTCTCTCCATCTCCGATCGTGATCTCTCCGATGCCGAAATCCTCGACACCGCAATGTGCCGCGGCAGCGCAGCCGGCCTCGGTCTCGCCTCCACTGCCGCTGTCCCCCAACCCTCCGCCTCTCTTCCCGACCCCAATGAAGATTCCATCGTTCATGAACCGGAGACCGCATCCTCTTCCTCAGTTGCTTCCTCCTCCGTCGCCACCACTGCAGCTTCCGCCTCTGCATCCACCTCCGCTATTTCTCGGGGAACGAGAGGGGAGGAGGAGGGGGTGGGCCAGCGTTCTACAAATGTACTCTTTCCTCGAACATCCCTGCCCTCGTCGTTTGCTACATCGTCATCGGCGAGTACGACGGGAGCTGTAGCAACAGCTGCAGCGGTGGCACCGACGACTTCTGCTGGTACTGGTGTTACTGGTGGTGGTACCTCTCACTCGCGAGGTTTCGTGGGCGCTTTCACGGGCTCGCATCGCAGTACAAAAAGATCATGAAAGGAGGTCCTGTGATGGTTATCTTCCTCTTCTCTTTATCTTTTGCTGATCTTGTAATGCAGTGATGTGGTTAATGTGTACAGGGAAGGCGTCATTTCACTCATCCTATCATTGGGTTCTATTTATCTTGTTATTTTCACTTTGTTGGCATAATATTACAGAGTCATTTCTCCGTTCCATTATTTTGCTTTACTGGGAGAATTTCTGGTCACGGGTGCTGATGACGATGGGACGGCGTGGGGAAGGCTTGGCCTGGTGTCACTGCCGGAGATGTGGAAGGAGCACTTTCCATAGCGCATACTTGCAGCGATTGCAGTGGAGGTAAAGACGTTTGTTATAGCGGCATGACCGCAAGGGGTTGTGTGCAAGTTCCAATTAAACTCTGTGGATTTGCACATAGTGTAAATTTGATTTAAATGGGCGAAAGATTAACATCTGAAAAAGATACAATTTTCCGCAATATTCTTCAGTTGATAGCGCTTTTCGATTTGCGGAAACTAAAAAGGAGGTTTTTTGTTTATGCTGTGAAAAATGTGGGTAATTTGATGTGAGTTACGAAAATCTGTCGTACGGGGATGGACGAGCAGTCTTCTTGTTTTAGAGCAACTAACACTGTAATCTGTGTTTCTTTGTCAATTTCATTCACGTAGCTTAGGAATATACTTTTACAATGGAAGAGTGAGGTGCCTGATCCATTTCCTCTTTCCAGCGCACGAACCTGGCTGAGACGCTATTTTATCGCTAATCATGAAGGTGCTGTTAATGTTGATGAATTCCTCTCTTTTCTCCAAGCACATGACTACCTTAAGGTTGCGTGCTATGAAAAACGCAATTCACCCCTATTTTAGTAAGAGTCTCTTTGCTTGCGCACATCTCTAGTCCTAATGATGAGTCACTCCATTACGCACCCGGTGGCCAAACAAGTAATTTATCCTTTGTGATCATAGTGTTTAACTTTGAAAGAATCAAGCCCTCATTTTGAATATGGAATTCCATTTTCCGAAGTTGTCGGAAAAGAGCTTTATTATCGCTCGCTGTCTTTGAATCTACTAGAAAGGTGTGTTTTGTATCTACTTTAGTATGCATAATAAAGGCTCACTTCGTACTTGCCAGACCAATTAAAAAGTGATCTCCATCCATCACTTCACTACAAAAACCTGTTGGTCGTGAGAGATATTCCCAGCTTCCCACCCCTCAAATCTTGCAAATTCTGCTCAGATTGGCTTACTGAAATCGGTAAACATCTATGCCATAATTG
This sequence comes from Taenia pisiformis, assembly GCA_023968675.1. Classification (NCBI taxonomy): domain Eukaryota; kingdom Metazoa; phylum Platyhelminthes; class Cestoda; order Cyclophyllidea; family Taeniidae; genus Taenia; species Taenia pisiformis. Next base: position 12,642,432 of record CM043736.1, on the reverse strand, counting down.
TCAGGAATCAGGAATTAACCTTAGTCCCAGTCTTCTTGTTCATCTGGATTTCTTAACTAGTTGTAAGTTTCATTTTTTTTGCCAACTTCGGCTAATCTACTTCCATCCGAGTTGTGCCCTGTTTTTAATTTCAATTTAGCTAAATTAAATTCTCATTTTTTACAATCTCTTTGATGAAGGCTCTGATGGTATTGTACTTTCGAAAGAGAATAAGGCCAGCGTCTTGAATGATATTGTTCGAACCATCGTCAAGTTGTTGAAGACCTTCGATGCCTTTGTCCCTCCTAATCCGACCACAGTTTGCCTTTTCAAGTTTATTTTACGTAAGTATAAAACCATTTTCAAATATAGTTTTGCATAATTTCTACGTCTTAACTGGGCAATGGTTGTCCTTTTGTACCTAGGACGTCAAGAACAAAAGAAAAAAAATCGACATCCACCCAGTGCATGGATCGGTAACAGAATAAATGTTCCGTGAGTACACTCTTCGGATGATTTCACTTTGAAATCACATTAACTCTTAGGAGTAACCTATTTCTTCCTCAACAAAAGACCTTCACTACGTGACTCCAGTGTGCAAAGATCTACAGAATCAGAAAAGCCAACTTTTAAAGCATTTCGTCGTTCCCAATCTGTATCCCCAAGATCTCGGAGGTAAGATATGGAAAAAACTCTCTTCTACCTTTTCTCGAGGTTCTCGTTAAATCCCACAGATCTCCGCATGAGCATGTCCTTCTCTCGGCCTACCATAACGCCTGGTAAGCTGCAGAAGGTTAATTCAGATGTTTTCAATGCCACCGATTGTGTGGAAAGACCCCTGCGGCTAGCCACCACCCTACTCCATCCAAATGCCTGTTTCATCATCGCCTGCCTAACCGCTGCGATTAGGAGCATTCGAAAGAATGCCAATGACAATAACCTTACGGCCGATTACTTCCCATTGTCGAGCGTTGAATGTGTAAGTACAGATTTTCTTCCACCTCCAGATTACTTACTCATTTTTCTAATCCCAGATGGCAGGCCTCATGGCACCAATTCTGTTCCCGGTGGTCCCTCAACCTAAGGTTGCTCGTAATTTGCGCTTGGACCGTAGTGAATGGAGGGAAGCCCTACTGACCACTCTCTTCTCTGTCGATGATGAGAGGTGTATCGAACCCACTGAACTCCTTCATGGTATAGTGGATTCAGCTAAGCTTCCTCCGCAAGCCGAGGTAATTACGCTATGTCTCTTATCAACTTCCAACGAATCCACATTTCAATTTCCTCGACTATTTGATTTTGATGTAGGCGTTAGGGCCAGTTATGGTCAACCTACCACCACCGACATTAGCTCCTCTTCGATCGTCCTTCTCCCGTCTTAACGTAAGGTCTCCGCCCCGCAGAACAGCAGCTGTTCCCCTAGGCCCCTGTCGACCTAAAATTGGAATTGAAAGCTCTTCTTCCCATCCTGAGACCACCAGTGCTTCTCCAATGCCATTGCAGTCAACGCTACCGTCCACTCTGCGATGTTCACACTTATCTGTAAGTTGGTTGACTGCCACACAGCTTTTTGTTAAGAGAAAGTTAGAGCCACAGCAGCGATTATCCAGCCTCGGTAAAACCTGTGAACTGATGAAACTACTGAATGGTATTCTCGAGGACCGAGCCATGGATCCTAAAGTGAAGCTGAACCATCTGCGACAGGTACCGATGGGGAAAATCACCCCACTCCCTTTGTTTTATTAGGCCGAGATATACGAGACTTATTTGTAGTTTCAAACATACCATGGGGATGTGTTCTGGATGCGCTTTGGTGATGTAAAAACGGCGGAGAGGTATTTTGAACGTCTCAACCATCGAATCGCGAATGCCTCCACTAAGAAGACTTCGGAGACCCCGGCTAAAGTCACGCCAAAGACGATTGGTGCTTCTTTCTGGCGAAGGGTACGCTCGATGACTCCCAGGCCTTCGAAGTAGACGATCTGCTGTGGTGTTATTGCTTTGGCGCCACTCATTCCCTTCATTATTTTGTAAATTATGCTTTTATGCGCATAGTTTGTTACCTCTTTACACTCACTGACCATATATGTTTGTAATGCTTTTTAGTCACTGTTGTATTAATTAAGACTTCTTGGACTGCACCTGCCCCTGTGAGCTGGGACTGCGGCTTTAAGCGCCTCTTTTTCAATGGTGTTTGCATGCACGGGTTTCGAGTCGAAGGTTGTATTTGAATTGAGACGTTTAAGCTCTCGGCCTAAGCGGTGGGGTTGAACATGCCTCACTAGCGTGCTGGGGGTTGAGGTCTGAAGACTCGGTCCGGGGTGTACGCTGTCAGGCGATGCCATGGAACGCAAGGTGTCCGGATTGCCGAGGGGTACCGTCGGATGGTGAAGTGTTGTGCATGTGGGAGTTGCACGTTCAGCTGGGCAAGGGAGGAGCTGATCGGGACTTGACTCGTAGTGGTTGCTAACGCCTTCATTGTTTCGAAGTTTGCGGCTGGACCGACGGCAGTATGGGGGATGGAGGTGTAGACCACTGCAGTAAATGGCCAGCCCTGAGTCTTCCTATGAATTAACACAAATGCGGTGTGCATGGATGCATACAAGATCACATCGGCATTAGTTACCCAGCATAATGCCCTAACTCATAGTTGCTTGACCATCAAAACGTGAATCAGAATGCCGCGATTAGCCAAAAATAGTGACAAACTAACGGCAATAGGCGTTAACAAATTTTAATAAAATCTTGCTTATTAGTCGTTGTCTTAAGGGGAAATTTTGTTTTATTAATAATTATCCTTTTTGAAGGTTACTAGCTTTATCATTGGTCAGTGATTGGTGCCTTGTTCAGTTTTCACCGTTGAACGGGTTTGTCATGACTCTTTCGTACAAAGTTGGTACGTTTTGTTTCGTTATTCCACCGGGAACTCGTATCTTGGTATTGGAGTTATCGCGTTTGCATTTCAGCTGATATTAGTCTTGCTGAGTGGGGTCGTCGGGAGATTGAAATAGCTGAAAATGAGATGCCAGGATTGATGAAACTGCGCGCTAAGTATGGCGCTGATCAACCCCTTAAAGGGGCCCGAATTGGTGGTTGTCTTCATATGACCGTTCAAACTGCAGTTCTTATTGAAACTCTAACTGCCCTTGGTGCTAAAGTTCGTTGGTCGTCATGCAACATTTTCAGCACCCAGGATCACGCAGCCGCCGCCATTGCCAAAACCGGAGTTCCTGTGTTTGCTTGGAAGGGGGAAACTGAGGAAGACTACGTTTGGTGTATGGAACAAACTTTGCAATTTGAGGACGGCCCGCTGAACATGATTCTCGATGATGGTGGTGATTTAACCAGTCTCGTTCATGACAAATATCCACACCTTTTAAGTGGTATCAAGGGTATCACTGAAGAGACGACCACTGGAGTTCATGCGCTTTATAGACGCCTAAAGGAAGGAAAATTAAAATGCGCTGCTATGAATGTAAATGATTCAGTCACTAAGAGCAAGTTTGACAATCTCTATGGTTGCCGAGAGTCCTTGGTTGACGGTCTTAAACGGGCCACCGATGTCATGTTGGCCGGTAAAACGGCCTTCGTTGCTGGCTACGGTGATGTTGGTAAAGGTTGTTGCCAATCTCTTCGTTCTTATGGCTGTCGTGTATTAGTTAGTGAAATTGATCCAATCAACGCTCTCCAGGTGGGTATCCACCTCCTGTTCTATTAATCTCTTCTTTTAAACAAGGCTGCTATGGAAGGCTACGAGGTAACAACCGTTGATGAGGCCGTCAAAGAAGCTCATATCTTCGTCACGGCCACAGGTTGCTGTGATGTTATTATGGGACGTCATTTTGAGCAGATGCGAGAAGACGCCATAGTCTGCAACATCGGGCACTTCGATATAGAGGTTGATGTTGTTTGGTTGAATGAAAATTGTGTGGAAAAAGTGGAAGTGAAGCCACAAGTGGATCGTTATCTTTTAAAAAATGGTCGACATATTATTCTCCTAGCCGAGGGTCGTTTGGTTAATCTGGGCTGTGCCCACGGCCACTCAAGCTTCGTCATGTCGAACTCATTTGTCAATCAAGTCCTTGCACAAATTGAGCTCTATACCAAGCCTGAGAACTACCACATCGGTGTCTTTATGCTACCCAAAAAGGTGATGTCCTTTTTACCCTTTGTTATTCTCTACTTTTCGTGCGATTACAGTTGGACGAAGAGGTAGCTGCAGCTCATTTGGATCAACTTGGGGCCAAGTTGACGAGGCTTACCAAGAAGCAGGCCGAGTACATAGGTGTTCCAATCGACGGGCCCTATAAAAACGACCACTATCGTTATTGAATTGCCACGGCGCGCCAGGACAATCAAGCTTAGTAATAAAATTGTTTCCCTTCCCGACGCCTTTCAAATCAAGACGAATGGATTAGAAAAGACTTTCATTTCTATAGGTTATATCTTTGAAGGATGAGGGAGGTTTGATGTGGCGTGGGCTTGGTTTTCTTTTAAGTTTGTGGGTTCGGATATTTTCGGAAGGCGCAATAATAAAAAAAGGAAGTGAAGTGGTGGAAGCGAATTTACAGAAAGCTACATGGTTGTCAAGGTGGGGAAGGGGCGGAATGATAAGCCCGCGTGAGGCGGTGTGAACGTCGAAGGGGGGAGGGGGGGACTGGATAGACATCACGACACTAAGCGTAATGAAGAGTTCCTCCAGGCGGGCTACCTTCGCCGGTATCTTCCCGTTGCCGCCTTCGCCCTCATGCTGCGCACTCTTCTTGACGCTCAAATTCTGCCATAGCATCGTTGAGCTCCATGAGGATCAGCTTCGCCATGTTCACGTGTTCTGTGTTCATCCACTACAAGAAATGTGTTTGACGAGCAGGTCAGTCTACACACAGTCAAATGCGTCCAGTCGCCCAGAAGCAGAGCCGAAGGGAGAGAAAGGCATTTCTCCGACCCAAGGATAAACTTTCACTACGACTTTGGGGAAAGTTCAAGGCTTTATGTCTACACCTGTCAAGGCGGAGCCACTCCAACAAGCACCGTGGTCCCAAATTTGCAAGAAACAGTGACAAACAGAATTAGTCATATTCAAGCATAGTCAAGCTTATTTATGCGCAGAAAAGCACCGAAGTTGATGCTGAGTTACTACAACTTTACAGTATTTAAGGCACCAGGTGTGAAGTTAGTCGGTATCAAAGTGCACAGCACCATTTTCGAAACAGGCAACCCAAAGTCATTTTACCGAGGTGTTTTAACCCGAAGAGGCGCAGTTAATGGAGCATAAAATTCCACGTGTTCAGGGTGCTGTGGTTGCAAGGCTTGTTAAGCCTGGCACCGCACCAGACTATCAAAATGGTTTGTGTGACCGTCGTTACGACATTACCGCAAGGGCATGGTTGTAGCCCTCACAATCCACAAGGACATTGGTCACTTCGCTGATAAGCGCCTTAATTTGACTACTGTGATCCCAGCTGCTAAACAACTTGGGTTGAACGCGCTCCCAACACTCCAGAGGCTAGTCAATCTGGCCACTGTTGCTGTGGTACGCGGTAACAGACTGACAGACCGCTTCGGAACGGCTCACTCAAGGATTCGATGCATCCTGTCAAAGATGGAAGTCCCTCAACTCGCCATTGCTAGCAATCAACAACGTCATCATTCGGGAAGAGATGGTAAATGATGGTTAACTTGAAAGATTGTCAGCCAGTTATCCACGTTTACGCCGTCTGGATGACTGACCTGTGGTGGAGGAGCGGTGTCACCATAGGTAGCCACATCCAAACAACCCACTTCCACTAGGATTCACTTTACTCCCCATAAGGTCCCACACCGCATGACTGACTGCAGACAGAATGGTTTACTATGACCTGTTAACTTGCTGAAGGCCAAACAAAAATGGCTCGGACGCAGTCGGATTTGCTCGAACACGTGCTTGTAGAACAATATCTTGTAAATAAATAGTCGGTTGGCATTAAACTCGTACCGAGTTGCACAAGTGACCTGGTGACTTACTGGAATGTAAACACTGTGCGGCCAAAACAGCATCAGGAAGTGAAAAAGTGTCGTGGTTGGAATAAGAACAAAATAGCGGGTTCCGAGGTGCAACATACATCGGATCCAACTGCCCAGAAACTGGGAGATGCCAGTGGTTACAGCATCTAGCCCATGGATTACGTTTGCCACAGCTGGGTACGATACTCCGTCTCGTACTTACTACTGTTCCTGTTTATCCGTCCAGCTACTGTGGGAAAACTTACCAACAGCGTGAGTGCGTCAAGACGGTAACAAACCCCTGCGCTTCCCCTCCACTTGCCTCTTTACACAGCTTAAACTTGCTACAGATAGCGAAACCCCCAACGCCACTGTCGTAGACATGTTGGGAAGCCCAGTAAGGAATTTGGAACTCCGCCAGCTCCATAAATTATCAGAGCGTTCTCCTAAATAAGTTCGTAGGATGGAGATTTAGTCAGACGAACCCATCGATGGAGAAAAAGATGCTTACAGTTGTTCCACCGATAAGCTTGATCGATGTATACCTTGCGACACCTTCAATTTGGAAGGGCTATCACAACGTGTTAAACGACTCTCATCTACACTGAAGTTGTACCACGGATAGACCGGAGGACACAGCTTACCAACTTTTGGATTTGAGTTTCATCTCCAATTACGATCCTAAAAATGCCATTTCTTGGTTTGATGCCGACTCGAGGCGTTTGGTTCCGTATACCGCTCTCGTGTGATCTGCGAATCCCAACAACGTGGCGAATTTTACCATCGTGTTGCTCAAAAGAGTGCTTTGCTCTGATTTTTCGAGTTTCATCGATAAAAAACGACCATAAGTCAAGAGCTCGAGGGCCTTTCTTCATTCTTCAAGCTTTAAAAATCCCGCAGACAACCAATTAGTCTCCCCTCATCAATGTTCGCCTCGCATTCTCAAATTCACCGAGCTAGAGAAACAGTTATTCTATCCTCGGTCTAACGCAAATAAGCGTACACTGTGAGGCCTTTGTTTGCCCCATCAGCAAGCATTGGCGCGATGGCAGACCAAGGTGATCGGCTCGTTTTGTGCATCCGGTGGCCTCTCAAGTCCACTGAAAGTGGCTGTGCTCGAAGACACAGTAAGGAGTGGATCGGGTTACTACGAGGTTTATAAATGGTGTCGCAGCACAGACCTTGGGATTGAAAACTTGACCTGGAAGCCGCCGAATTCCCCTATGAGATCTACAAGTGGTAGCCCTCGGCTACAATTGCATCATCTTGAAAGGCTTACTAGTTGTGTTGGTGTCAGGAGGATGAAGTTCATATATCGCTCTGCATGTTATCGATCGTAGCAACACTCCAATGCTTTTTAAGAAGCATGTCCAATGTTTGAATAGGAGCTATTCGAATCTAGCCAACTGGGCGGTTCTGACAACATACATTGGCGACCACAGCGATTCATTCCAAGCGTTTACACTAGGCAAGAGGGCGCCTCATTACTTTACCTATGTCATCCAGGAGCCAAAACATCTGCAATCTCTTGCTAGAACTGAAGACTTCGTCTGAACTTGAAGCAACCCGACACCGTTTGTACAAAAGTCACGCACCAGACACGTGCACTCCGTCTGGCCTTTGTGAAGTCGGAAGGACGACCTCAGATCATCGGGAGGAATTGTTCTCAAGAATGTCAAAGCAGACTCAGTTCACCAAAGGCATGAATATCAACTTGTGCACAATCCCACCAACACCTACGAGAAAGTCCCCACAGTTGGGGGAGGAACAACAGAAATAGCAGCAGTAGCCCAGACTCTCCGAACGACTCGGATCAAGGCGGCAACATCATCAGAATTCACTCGTCAATTTAGGACACAATGCAATTACACTTTGCAAAAGCGCTGTTGATGGAGAAGAGAAATGGGAATGTAACCAGTGAATCAAAGACCCTTCTCCCTGTCTCTCTCAATGAAAGGCAAGATTGGAAACTCTACCTTTCAAACCTTTTTCTTTTAAGAGAACGACGTGAAGGTGATAACCACTTGAGGAGACAAAAGAGGAGGAGAAGAAACGCGAAAGCGCAGACCAGTTCATGATTCCTAACCCCTTTACAAGAGAAGACTTTCAGAAACCACACTACACTGCCTGCACGCCTCATAGCAAAAAAGCCCACCGTAGTCAGTCGCACATACACAAAGCAAGCTTTTCTGAACACGACGTTGCGCTCCAAAAGTGTGGAGTGGGTATGAATGGCTGTGAATTGTTTGGATGCCACAACGAACGTCTCTAGCCTTAAGGAAGGTTTAAATGCTAAGACCGTGCCTTACCACAATCCAGCCGATCAAGTGGATGCCTCAACCACGACGTCCTCTTTCCGAGCAATGCCAGAGGTGTAAGCTAATTGGCTCACCACTCACGTTGACTGGTGAAAACACTTTAATGTCCGTTGTTCGTGGAAGCGAATAGAGGATCTTCTGGGGGGCGCATGGCCCCGCTGCCGCGTACGACACAACCCTCCACGACCACAACATCAACCAATTTGGCGAGAACCCAATCAAGCCAGGCCAACTTTTAAAACCTTGAAATCGAATGCAACGCAGCGAAATTAGCACAGCTGGAGTCACATCCGTCAGTGTTTGGCCAAATAGAGCTCCAAAACAAGGAGGTGGTTGAGAGTGCAACCGAGTGAGGAGGTGCGGCGTCAATGGACTGACCTACGTCCAGAATTTCTAAGCAATTTGTTATAAGCCCGCGCCACTTCACGATGAAATTGTAACGAAGACCACAAGAGCTGTTTATGCGTTTACTTAAATCTATTTACTACAGCAGGAGGTCGCCAGGCTACCTGGAGCCCACAATAAAGGGTAATCGTTACTTCATAGCCCCTGGAGTTGATTCAGCCACACCTTTCTCGACTGCATTTCCTCATATCGGATGTCCATCCTGTCGTCAACTAAACAACCAATGGCCAACTGTCGTACAGGACAACGACTCACAATAAGTCTAAAACTGTCTGGTTGCTAGTTTGTGACTTCCCTAGAGAAAAGATGCGATCGAAATTACAAATATGAAGGGCAAAATGAAGTTCATCCGCCTGAACCAAATAATTGCAGATTGGGAGTAGAATCGAGGTCAGGGGGCGCGCTAAGCATGAGGCCTAACGGGACTGAAAAAGCTATGATAATTAAGGCACAGGAGCGACGTCATTCGTGTCGATGTCTACTTACCTTGTCAGGGTGGACGGCACGAGCGGCCTTGCGGTACTGTTGTTTCACTTGTTTCACAGTCATCACATCTGCCATAGAGATTTGTTCCCACCGCACTCCCTCCCACAACACTGCGTTCAAAGTGCAGAGCAAGGCACGCACATTCTTCTCCTTGCCCTCCAACCACTCGAGAACCTGGAGGAAAGCTACTAGTAAGAGTGCTGCAGTTTGAAAACACAATGAGACGGCATTCGTGCTGCACCGAAAAGAGTTTGATCCCATTGCTCAATTTTAATCGATTCAATGGAGGAACGTACCTTCAAGGCTTCGCGATCTTCTGTCTGTGCCAGCTTCTGGTGCCGAATCTCTGCCAATGTCTTTGGTTGTTGGTTGCGTCTACTGCTTCCAAAAGCCTGCCCTGAGGAAGAACTGAAGCCACCCAATAGGTCCTCAAATGTCTCCTCTGTGACACGTGGCCGGGTGCCATGGAAACTGGGGGAAGTGGTGTTTGGTGGGGGATTATGCCTTGGCGACGCATACGATGTCGATGGTTGGTGCTGTTGCTGTTGCTGCTGGGTTGATTGTGTCGGTTGTTGGGGTGTGAACAGTGGCTGACGAGCCGAGGACGAGGAGAAAGGAAAACCGAACGTTGGACCTAATGAAGGGAAAAATATTGCCTTCAAATCAGTAAATTTGTGTTCGAATCAAATGAACGGCACTCTGACAGTACTCAAAGGCACAACGAGAAGCAACTGTGCTGTACCAATTCAGGCAGTAACCAAGATGACAAGAGACTTTCAGTACAGAAAAATAACAGCATAAACGAAGTTTCTGGGGACGAAATGCGGTTGGGACGACATCTACGGTGATGAGACAGTGAGACACTCGAATGGTGTGAATGGTGGTTCACGTTCAACTAGAACCAGTCAACTTTAATAGAAACCTTACTGGTCTTTTTTGCGCCCATTGGTACTGATGGAGAAGGATGTTGTCCACTCTGACGCACCGGGCTGTGTGAATGAGAGTTCGCCTTTGCCGCCGCAGTTTCAAAGATCTCGTCAAATTCATGGAAGGGATTGCTACCGCGTGTGAGGTTAGTCGACGATGAAGAGATGTGCACGAAGGGGGAGGCCCCTGCACTGGCAGCCGAAGCTTCAGCCGAAGCACCCGCATTCTTTGGTGGCACAGAAGAGAAGAGATTTGAGGTGCTACTGCTGGTGTGCACTTTGGCTTGAGACTGCATTTTGAAGGGATCGAAATCTGAGGGACTTTTAGGGGTAGCGGGATGAGGTGGTGGAGAGCTGGAGGGAGTCTGCTCTTCAGGGGGTTCAGTGGCCGTACCGAAGGGATCAAAGGGATTGAGGTTCACCGCTGTCTCGCCCCAAGGATCGTGCCAATCAGCAGTAGCAGACTTTGCTGTGGGTGTAGAAGGCGAAGCCGAGGATATGAAGAAGTCTTCAAAGAGGGGACTTGTTGCAGTTGTCGTGGCGCTATTCGTTGCAGGATGGTGATTGGGCTGTGGCGGTGATGATGACGATGAAGGTGAGGAAGCGGAGGGGGCAGTTGATATGTTAAGGAGATCATCGACGGTAGCGGATTCCTCTACAGTCTAGAATATCGAAATTGGCTATCAATTTCCACGTTTTTAACAAACAATGCTTTTAGGTCTGAAATGAGGTCACTTGAAAGAGCTGGGACCAGACAGAGTAGGTAATAATGCACCAATAAAAGGGTCATACCTTGCTGGAGGCTGCTTGGGGTTCACTTGGGATAGTAGTCGGAGAAAATGACTGGTCCGCCTCCTCTTTGGAGTCCAAGGGTTCATCCTTACCCAGATGATTCATTCCCAAACCCTCAATCAGCGTGTCTACAGCTGACGCGGATTTTGGTGTGGTAGGAGTAGCAGATTCGTTTTTAATTTGTGTCTCATCTCCATTTCTATCCATGGCCACTGGTGATCGAGGTCTTTGCGGTTGACTAGAGTTGTCAGAAGGTGGCAATGGCTGGACCGGTTGATGAGTAGCCTATAATGCAAGGCGTTTGTAAACGCAAAGGTTCTACTCAACGAACGAACAAGCGCATGCTACTGGAGAATTTAAGTAGCAAACGAATGTCAAGGTCGGAATTGGAAGGCGTTGTAACACCTTCAAAATTCAGTGAATCCTTTCAAATAGCCCACAGGCTCCTTCATGCGTCCACACACACACCGTTTACCTACTGGACCGTAGTGATATTGTGCCAGGTAGGATCACTCCAGAGGAGATCAAAGGAATTAACTGATCTACTGGGAACGCCCAACCATGGCGACTAATAAACTAGAATGCCTACATGCCAATGACCGCTCAAACCATTAACAACCTAGTAGTAAAGCTAATTTCAGGACAGGGTGCTTCATTATGGGTTCAGAGGGGGCCGCGACGCCAAATTATTGGCAGCATTAAATGATCCGACCCAAAAACAGAAAGAAACATCAGCGACAAATAGTTGCCTCACACCGATTTAAAGCAACTCCAATCTCCAATTCTACACCACAGCCGGATTTGAAAGGAGACCTTTAAGCAACATCGGTGATAGTAGGCCCAATAAACCGGCACAGTTGTCCTTCTCATCCCCAAAACTGAGAGCGATCACTGGACCTCGGTGGATTCAAGGCGGGATCAAGGTGAATGGGGCAAGACTGGATCACTCAGGGGAAACAGAACAAATTTTGCCTCTTTCTGGTGCTTGTTCGCATACTTCACTACCGGAAAATGTTTTTTAAAGAATGGATGACAGTGACATGAGGTCCTCCTCGCATTACTGTTGTCCCACAGCAGTAAAGCTACTTTCAATCTCACAAGACTCAGAACTACTACCCCTTGAGGTGACTCGAGCGCCACACCTACAGAGGCATCGGCAAATCCATTCCAACATAGAGGACAACTCTTCCCACATCAAACTCAACATAAAAACAAAATTGGGACGAATCGAAAAATATCTTACAAAGGAGTGGTTTAAAGGGATAAAAAATATCAACACAAATGAATGGATGAAATCCGCTTACCAGCAGTCTTCAGCACAGCCGGTGACATAACCGAACGCATTTCGAAGGCATCCGAGAAGCAAAGCATAGGTTTTCGTAAGCTCTCAGGGGGTAAGGTCTCCCAGGGGAAGACGAGAGCTGAGCCTTGCCGAGGTCGTTCGTTGGGTGAGACGGAGAGGTGAAGCACAATGTGAAAACTCTCGGCGTACCGACTGGTCGTGGAAATGCCAACTATGCCTTGAGCACCGGCGTTGGATGAGTGCAGATGGTCCAGCTCCGACCTACGGAATGGCAAAGTTAAATGAAGCAAATTTTTGATAATAACAGAAAACCTCGAGCCTATCACCCACCTGACCAAATGCTGCATTAATTTAACTCTTTGTTTTGGTTCCGCAGACATTTAAGGTTTCATCCTTATACCTCTAGGCCGTGTCATTGCTTTACACAAAGCCAGTTTTGTGCATGTAAACAATCTGAATTTAAGGTTTTCTTGCGATTTTATTCCAACTGCAAAATGACTCATCAGCCTTAACCCCTAGTTCAACAGCCATCTCGATGTTATATATACGAGCAGGTTGGACTATGTTTGGTTGATGGTACGGAATGGAATGGACTGCTCACTGGTGCATCGACAACGACTCGGTTTGACTTTTGAAGGCTTGTGAAATGTGTGCAATGCATACAGCATTCTTCGCTGTGCCTTGGGTTACTGCCCCACAACTTGGATCCCATGTGCCTCGAGGAAGGACTGTATGCCGGTTAACTGACTGGAGTTAGGCCACCGAAAATATCACTGAGCAACCGGCATACAATTTGTTTATTATCTATCCACTCGTCTGAAGTACGCACCACCTCACCACCAGAAGACAACGGTAGCTCTGCGCACCTGGAGACAAGAGGTCTCAACGCAAATTACAGTGGCGATTATCGCAATGCGTACAACATGTTAAGAAGGTTTAAACAATCCTTCCGCTTGATGCGCAGATTGTGTGCCTTGGCGAAATGCAAAAAGATGTCCGAAGGGAACGTAGCGCTCTAGGCTCTGAATGTCTGCTTCCTAATAATTCCTCCTCACTCTAAATACCTCCAACATTTTTCAGTCACTCAATGCAAGCGACTAATCTATCGCCACGCTGAGTGAAAATGCGGACAAAGGAAAGTAAGCAAGAATATGATGACATGTTAATAGACACCGATTGGATAAATTTAGCGCCAACCCCTGCATTCCTGCTGCAGTACTTCATCAAGCCCCCCCCTCCCATCAAAGTCTCACAACTTGCTTGACTGGCACTAAGGACAAAAGCCCTTAATAGCCGAATAAAAAGTTGAAAGACCCAATCGATTCTCGACTATTTTTGGCATTCATATGAGTCTACTCATCGTAAATAAGTAGACTAGCCCAAGTAATCCAAGCATAGCGATAAAAAGTGGTTTAAAAAGGAGGGAAATGAAGAAGGCTTTGAATAAATGGAAACTCACTTCAAATAGGTGACGCTTCCAGCATCCCGATCAATAAAACCGGTATGAAATTGCATTTGGCATATCTTGACCGATGCGGCCTGCAAACAGAGGCATAGCACTCAGAAAGAGGGACATGCAAAGCCCTGAACTGAAAACTAAAAACGCTTATTTATCACATACAAAGCATTCAAATCAAGTGCTAGACCACAGTACTATGGAGGTCAAAGCATTTTCAAAGCTAAGGAAAGTAAAACAGGCATAGGAAGCCGATTTAAAGAGGAGGGGGGGGGGAAGAAGGGGTTGAGCAAAGTTGTTTAGTATAGCAGTTAGATTTTAGAACCGATCCTCAAAAGGAATCACTTCTCCCGATGAACAAGGCATCAATTCATCCAGCAATGCATACAAGATGAAACAGGTTGAGCTATGAAGGTGTACTCGCAAGAAAGCTAAGCACAACCAGTTAGAGACTGAAAAAAGGCAAACAGGGATAGAACTAGCCCGTGAAAGAAATACCGCTGCATAGTCAGACAAAACAAGAGGAGGAAGGAACCAACCTTCCCTTTTCCCGCGAAGAAGGAACGAGCATGGTAAACAATGATTGTAACATCACCATAGACAGAGAGGCCGTTGAAGGTAATCTCAATTTTGCGATCCTCGAACTCGTAGGTGCTGAAAGGACAAGAAATCAACCGGTGGGAGTGATTAAAGTACGACAATCAGTCGGTAAACATCGACTGCGCAGTACTGCTGACAAGATAGATTACGGACCCCGCAAATTAGCATCAACCGCTGTTGGGTAAGTTAGAGGTTAGAATAAGTAATTCCCTTTCCAAGACCGGTACAAACAACTGGCTTGCTTGGCGACGCCACAGTGGTTTGATGTGCTTTAAGACGAACAAGGGCACACCAGAGCTGAGGTCAAGGTAGCAATGGACACGTCTGACACTTTTTGGCCGCTCTCTGTGGGAATCGGTGGTGGAGCAGTCAGCAATCGTAGTGATTTCGCTTCCAAAATGCCAAAAAATGTAAACATCTGAGAGGGGGGGGCACCTCACAGAGCTCGAGTTCGTGTTCAAAGAGGACGTTTTCACCTAGTTGTCACTTGGGCAACAGGAGCTGAGATCAAAGAGAACACTATGAAAGCCCAAGACCAGGTGCGAATATTGAACACAGTCTTAATCACCTTCTATAAAGGGCTGTGAGATGAGAGAAATTTCATTCCGAGTAAAGGTTTGCATTCTAATCACAAATGAGCCAGTCATCCAGCCAGTCGAATGAAAAACTGGGAGGCGGACCCAAAACGGCAGCCAATGGTGTGCTAGCGAGAGAACCGACAAATTGACAACTCGAGCAAAATGACATTTGATGATCACCACCTCCGGTTATTCGACCGGTTGATTAAGTCGAAGCAGAACCTTTGACTTAACAGTTTTACAAAAGAACTCCATCATGGATCAGTCCTGAGAGGCAAAAGCGATAACGATGAGGAAAGGAGCTATGAACTGCGCGAAAGGGTGCATTGGTGAGACCACCACAGCATGCTTGTACTCAGTAGCAGATGAGCCACTTGAACGACTGGTATGGAATGGTTAAGCTGAACTAGCTAATCTTTCCAAGGGTACAAATGCAACAGGAAAACCCATCAATAAGTAAACTAGAAGCCTAAAGCTTCTCGGACCGGTTATATAATGTGACTTGACACTCGTGCATTCGTGGCAGCCCTTAACCAAGCAACCGGGATGCGACACAAGTGAGGTGGGCAGAAACACCACTAGGCGAAATTTTTGTTCCAATCGGTGATGCTCAAATTTAAGCCAAGTCTGAAGTCAGGCCAAGGTGAGTGAGCTCAGCACACTTGGGATGTGAATGTGGGTGTGTTTTGACGATCAGAGGAGGGCAGATTTCACCAACATCAGAAGAGACAGTCCTACAAAGAATGTCTAATGCCTCTCCAATCCCTACAGCCGCCGACAAGAACGGTAACTCACCGCAAAGACTCGTACTCGGCCATCGAAGAAAAGACCTTCTTGTTGCCCTGGTAAACATCGACATAGGGCCGACATCCATTTCTGCAAAGCAAAAAAAATGCTCTTTGGCAAAGCGCACCGTGAGAGGGAGGGGAACTGGGCCTTTGAAGAAGCACATGTTCAGATGATTACCTACGGTGACCCTGTAGGTAGGATAGGAATCGGTTCAAAAGGGGAGTGGGCTATGGAAAAAGGAGGGAGAGGGGGGAGGGGAATATCACCACATCAGGCTACTTCCTGGTCAAGAAAAGTAGAAATTAGGCCAGTAAACGCTACTAACGGAGGTACAATACAATGACAGCTATCGAATGAGGCCAATAATAGAGGTCAGAATGGCATTCATAAAGCGGTATAAAACACTTTATTGCGAGATGCATTCACAAAAACAGTTTTATTTTACTGTATTAATTTAGGTGCTTGCTTGACTTTCATTACGCGTTCACGGCATCGCTGGACCGTGCCAGTAGTATTTGAGCCCTTCTGTAAGTCGACACTACAACGTCTTCATTCGACTTGGAGGAAGCTTCATGGAGTTGCACAGTTGGCAGCCAAAAAGCAAACCCAATCCCAAAAGACGACTATCAAAATTACTGCCGCTAAGTGTTTAGTCGTAACGAGCCAGAAGAAGTAAAAAAGATGCAGATGGGAGAATCTCCAACAATGCTATAAACAGCTGAAACGGCACCAGCCTTGAACCATCTAGAAGAGTTCGCTACGGAAATGGCCGCGGTGTCCGCAGTGAAGACACCTTTCCCACCTCTCCGACAGCTGGACGAAACCCAAAATACATGTCTGGGCGGCTCCAAATTGAAATGAAAAAGTGGATGTGAACCTAATCGCCACAAGACCACCTCAAAGCCCATCCCTTAATAAACGGTTCATCCTTTAAGCTAGCATTCCTACAACTAGCGACTGATATAGCCAACACATTCCTTCTTCCTCCAATAGGGTTTCCGTCAGGGACACAACTCCAGCTCCAGTCGAAGTGGCTAGGAAAACCAGCGAGGCTGAGTCAAGCATGACTGACTCGTGCTTCCATTAGAGAACCAATTACGTTGTGATCAAGAGGAGCATCGGAGGCAAAGCTTCTGCTGTTTAACTTTCGGTTTTGGTGATAAGCTACTTAGAAGATCTGGGATTGCACCCCTCCGACGCGGTCTGGCCTCCAGACCATGTCATCAGCTGCAACACCTACCATGCGTCGGCAACGGATATTCTGCCCGAGTGTTGCACCTTCTTCCGCCTTAAGGAAGTCTCGGGAAGCTACGTCACTATTTGCCTTTTTTGGGCAATTTTATTACCTGAAATCGAGGCTTTTGTGTTAAATGAAGGGGTTTGCTGCAAAAGAACGACTACTTCACACAATTCGGACTGATGGGACGTGACAATCGCTTTTGTATTCGAGCTCTGCTAACCTAAGGTCGGTCGATTCACTCAACCACGGATTAAAATTTTCGCTGTTAAAACAGTTTTTGGCTCACATCGCCGGCAATACCCATTTCTCGCTCCCTCCAATCGTCGATAACAAGTTTTTGGAGGCCCAAGGCGACGAACGAGGAAGCAAGTCGGGATGAATTTTCTTTAAACCTGTGAAAGCTTATGATAAGGGAGGAAGGAAAACTATCAGGTGCCACTTCCCCCCTGCTGTACACCCACATTGCATGAAAGGTCGGTTAAGCTTGATGAAGGTGTTTTACATTATCTAGTTTATGAATCAAGTGCAAATTATCTCCAGCGACGAAAAAGAAATCAGCGCCTTCCCAAACTTGCCACTTTATAGCATTCAGGAGGGGCGCGGTGGAGTGATGGAACAGCGTGCCAACAGGGAATGGATCACGTAAATCACTTGATTATGACGATGATTCATCCAACGAGGGAAGGAAAGTGCCCTTCCTCTTGATCATGAAGAAGCGATAATTATACGTAGCCACTGAACAACTTGGACCATGGTTTAGAGTGAATGATGAAAAGTGAAAGCTGCCAGATCAACAGAGCCCGTCTGCATACACTTGCGGATGGGAATTGGCTACAAGCTTCTTCATTGCGGCGTCGGGGAAAACTATCTGCTACATGATTAAATGCCTTCGAACGGGGGGAAACTCCTGAAGTTAAAAGGACATACCTTTGGTCGACTCCAATCATCCACCACCTGCCTCATACACACCCCTAAGACACCACTCTAGTCTAGGGCTGTTCGTGCCTTCAAGTTTAAAGAAAAAGTCATCGAAAGGGAAGACTACCAGTGCCAAGACTGAACAAACCAAGTCACTCTAAAAAGACTTGGTTCCCAATGCTGTCGTGAAAACTGCCACGCTACGGGGAGGAAACTTCGCCAAACCTCCAGTGTTTCACCGTGTACAGGATAAAGGTTACTTCCAAACACGTGAGCCTCCTCATCATGACCTCATAGAATTACTTCAGGAGAACTGTGACTTACTTAAGTCGATTGAAGGATGGGATAGGGGCGATGATTATGCTTATTAATTCGATTGGATGATTGTGCGGAACTTGGGGCGGTACTGACACAAGCTTCGCTACGTAGTCGATGTAGCTGAAAATGGCAAAACAATTTTTCGATGACCCTCGACAATTGCACGCCTCCTTTTTCAACGCCTTTATAATCTAACTGACAACTAAAGACTCACCGTATTTGAGCCGGCGTAAGTCTCACAGGTCCCCGCTTGAAGACGAAAAACTTCATCGCTGCAGACGCCTCCGTGAATACACGGCAGAAGCAGAGGAGGCAGCAGACCAGCACAGCAGACAGCTGTCGCCCATCAGTGCAGTGGATGACACACACATTGGCTGGCTTCTGAGACAACCAGAGGCGCGCATTTTGACACAACTCGACAAGGGACCACAGCGTTGGTGCACGGTTGGACTCAAAGGGACGGAAGGAGACACGACCACCGAACCACTGTGAGGAACGATAAGGTCGGGAGCTGAGGTTGTATACGGCGTAGCTATTTGGGTGATGACGGTCCAAGTACGATTGGGCCTCCTCCATGGAGTTGCGGGAACCGACAACGGCTTCAAGACCACTCTCGGCGGGGTAGGACATTACTAAGGAGAGAAAAGTCCATAGAAGTGAGCAGAATTGCCTATTGACGTTGAAGAAGAGCAAGAGTCGGTGTTAAAACCCCTTGAGACGAGGAACGGCAGATTCGATGGGTGGTACAGTGTCCGGATGGTAAAATAGGCCTAAATCAAAACAGTCTAAGTCTTGCGTAGCCATGACAAATGAACGACCCTCAACTTAGAGTGTTCGACTACACCCAAAAATGGCGTAAAAATGTGATCACAGTCAAATAATAGATTGGGAAAAAAGAAAGTAAGAGGCTGACTTTAATGCTTCATTAGTTGCTCAACTCGTAAATTTCGCTTCGTGGATACTTAAGGCTCGGACTACGTTCTTCCGTCGACTAGGCTATGAACTTTTACGACCTTGGGGAATCTCGGGGGGCTACGGAAAGCGAACCCAATCCCAAATAACAACCACGCTGTTGATGGAGTGGCACCGCCTGTTGATGTCATGCCAACCTTCGGTGACGACTGCACCTTTGAGCACTGTAAAAACACTCTTGTGATGACTAGAACGACGCCGGTTGTGAACCATCTGGACAGGTCCGCAACGAAATTGTCTACGGTACGTGTATGAAAACACCAATGATGTGGACGCGCAGTGCTTCCTTCACCGCCTTACCGGCTTGGTAGAATGGAGATAGACACGGTCAGGTATAGCTGATGGACACGAGAACTGATTTTACAACCATTTTTAAATCCTAATCTGCATACGACTGGCGATGGGCATGGATGGATCCAGTAGGGCATCCATTAAGAAACCAGCGGCGTTGCGTCTCATTTGAACACGAATTCAATGGTTGGTGCGAGTGCCTCGTGAGTGTGCACCTTACAGTGCTATGCTGTGATATCAAAGGCGGGAGGGTGACAATATGACGGTGGAAAAAATGGGAGGAGAGGCTACGCGGTACTTTGTTCACCTATTCAACCCCGGAGTCAGTTTTGCGGACGCGTAAGGCCCCATCTTGGTGCATGGCCTGTGGGTTATGCCAGTGGCCCTTCAGCTCTTCTACGCAACGCCAATGCATATTCCGGCTTCTTTCCCCTTTGGGCATTAAATTCGGAAGTCCTTGCACTTTGGCTTTAATTAACATGAATGATGCCGTGACTGCCAATGCAGGAGAGTAGTCAAAAAGGTATTTTGAAGATTACGTTCATGACAAGGCAATCAATGCCCCCAAAGCATGCCTTCTGCCTTGGCAGGGCATCAATCTTTTGGTTATGCTGATCGGACAATCCGAGGTTGAAGGCCTCGTTGTCACGACTTTGTCTAAATCATTGTTAATTTACATGGCAAATGAGTATACAGAAAATCTCTTACCCGCTATCCGTGAGGTAATGTACTGCAGATCCAAGTCGTTTGGAATGGCACTGAAAGGTTAGAAAATTGTTGGTGCTTAGGCAGCACTAAAACACTCGAAACGCATTCTAAGAGTAGATAGTACCAACGCATCTGCACAAACTAACGCCTCTGAACTAATGTGTGTTAATGACAAGGCATAATTGACAGCACCAAAGTGAAGCAACACAAGCACAGCAAAAACGGATTCGGCACAAAAAAAGCAACAGATCACGCACCGGCCTCTAACAAGGGAGCTTGAGAGAAAGATGGAAATGAGAACGTTCTATCACCATCAGCAATACCGATTTTGAGGAGAGATCCAATTAGAGCCTAAACCTGGTTGTTATGGAGGTGACAGTTGTGAAATCAAGAACAAGCAATGTGCGCGTGTGTCAAAACACTGTTAATCATGAATTGCACAGTAGTCAATTGCCAACTTTGCGACTTAACTGTTTACAGT
This sequence comes from Taenia pisiformis, assembly GCA_023968675.1. Taxonomy (NCBI): domain Eukaryota; kingdom Metazoa; phylum Platyhelminthes; class Cestoda; order Cyclophyllidea; family Taeniidae; genus Taenia; species Taenia pisiformis. The sequence continues at coordinate 12,621,890 of CM043736.1, read as the reverse complement.
GTCTGTGAGGCTTTGTGCACAATTCCACTCGGAGGGGCAGCAAACAAGTGCAAAATCCGCCCCGAGGAGCGTTTCGTGCGTAAGAGTCGAGATTGTGAATTCCAATTATGTGGCGTCTTTCGTTTACGAAGTGCCTTTAATTAGCCTAACCAGCCCACTTCGTCCCCTCCTCTCCCCTCCCCCATTAATGCATTATAAATGAAGAGTTGATGATGAATTGGGAAAATGAAAAAAGGGGAATGGCGAGGGCGATGATAAGGCATTATCTCCAAAACAAATTCACCTAGAGAGGAAAATATTTATACCGATGGGCGTAGGGCTCTGTGCGACCTTGCGAAAAGAAGAGTGAAAAATTTTCCCCATTTCTAAAGATCGTATTTCTTCTTATTACCATAAAAAAGGGATGAATAGCAGATGAATGGGTACATTTGGACCGTTAAAGAAGTTTAAATAACTTTGAGGTCTTTCTGCGACTAGTTTCATACAAGAGAACACTGACTGCAGTCAAATGAAACATGAAAATGGACAGCGGAAGTTGTGACCAGTCCGTCTACACAACAGTGCCAGATCGCCTCACTGGCGCCCTTTCAAACCTTTGTTTCAGCGTGCACCACTGCAGCCCCAAGCCCCCTAACAAGATACGAGGTTGCGAGTCCCCCTCCTGTCACTGCTTTATCCACCAAGACGACAACTTCCACTTGTCGCAATGCCGTAGAAGGAATACATGAGAACAGAATCAGTCCTCCATAATAATCAGACCTAGAGATGCTGGTTCGTGTGTTAAGTTGGAGCCTTTCCCTCTCCCATTCAGCACTCGTTACTGCCTCTCACACGAGTTGGCAAGTAGTCGCTCCTTCCTCTGCAGTGCTTTCCACACGAAAAATTTGGTTATCCTTCAATCTGACTGCCATTGATGCTGTCGTGGAGGTGCTTTATACACTTGAAGCTGTTGTGCCGTTTCAGGCAGACAGGAAACTGACGTTGGTTGCTCAATCCTCAAATCGTGCACCCCTCCGTCTGCAGTTTACACTAGAACATAAAGCAGTCATGCAGAAATGGGGCGGCACAGACTTGGAGGTGTGGGATGGACAGTGAAGCTGGTCGAGTGTTTGGTGATCGTCAAATGGTTTATTGGTGGCCCTTCTTTTGGTAATTGCTGTAACTCGAGAGCCTTTCCTCGCCCTAGGTAGCTTGGAGGCCTCCATGACGAGTTTACTTTTCCAACTGTTTCCACACTCCTCGTAAGCTGCGCGATCCCTCCTTGATGTGATGCATCTCTGCAGTGTACTAAGTTCCGCTCGCATTTTAAAAGCAGTTTAGGCTTCGTTCCCGAATCCGGTAAGCTGGAATCCTATGGGTTGGACTACATCGACACCTGCACAAACGATTGAGCATAGTAAGATGCTGATTGCGGTGAATAGGATCGGATATTGAACTAAGGCCGAATGCCGCATGTCTGTGCCTTGTAACTCTGCACGTTATCAACGATCAGCATTTCATAAGTCTACAACAGGCCATCCAAACTGCCTCAGACACGCGATACCACGAAGCTGGCCAAATGAACATCAATTTTACGGATGCGTTAATGTAGTGGAATGGGCCATCGCCTGCCAACGGTAAAAATGGCATTTCCAAGACCTTGTTCGTGCTATTATCGCCAACTGAATGAAAGCCACCATATTCTTCTCTGTTAGTGTTGCTGTGATGTCCTCCATTTGTCGGGTTATTATGCCTCGCTTTTTCTTCAGTTCACAACCCTAATAGGAGACCTTGGATTTAAAATAAATTGCACAGGGAACCCAAGTTAACGATGGGGTTGTGCTTCATCGCTTGGAAAATGAAAGTTAGACTTGAAGTGCCCTCGGTCATCACTTGCATTCACTGACTAATACCACATAGCCCAGTCATTCGTTGACATTTCATATGTTCATGTCTAGCCTGCAAAATGCCACTCGTTCCAGTCTATGGTGCATACAAATGAGCGCATTTGGAGTTGAAGAGCACGATTTGATTAGCCACGAAACCCCGGATGACAGTAGAAAAAAAATAATTCCGATCGACATTCGCGCGTTAACTTGTTGTTGGAGCAGCTGTTGTAATGCTGCTAGAAGCATTACAGGCGGTTTGAGGTCAAATCTCACTCCTACCATACACGTCCCCTACCGAGGCTTTCACTGAACTGACTTAATCTAAACCTCAAATAATCTGTTTACGACACAACTCACTGCAGAGCTTAGTAAACATGAATTATATATGATGCCGGAGTCAGGTGAGAAAACTAGGGAAGTCATGAGAGCTGGTGGCAATAGTGAGAAAGGACACAGAAAGGAACAGCCAAAATCCGGGGGGAGATGGCTCAACTTACGCAGTCACTGCTTCCATTACCCTAGACGACGTCTCTCTGATATTCTTGATTAAATGGCCTGCACTGCCCTTGAGGAAACCCAGCACCCCACTGGACGGTCGGTCTGGCATCTCGGCTGAGTCGCTGGAAGAAATGGATCCATTGGTTGGGGAGGGTGGACAGTGGCGCCGGGCGTTGCGGGAGGCATTTACACCAGGCCCCACCGAGGGTCTACTCGGCGGAACTGAGGGCGGAAGAGGAGCCGGCGCCTCAAGGGAGGAAGGGGTTGAGGGGGTAGCACCGTGTGCCTCTGGAAGGAAGAAATTCACCCATTCTTCTTGACTCCTGGTGACGATGGGTTAACTATCAAGCTTATCCCCTGGAACCCAAAAAAGCTTTGTCCCGAGGGGCAGTTAATGGGTTCTAAACTTATGTCAGATTGGCTGAAACGAAGAGTGAAAGTTTGTGAAAGTGAATAAAGTTGACAGTTCATCCATTTACTTTAAACGCTTATATAAGTGCACTCCAAGGAAGAAAACTGCTCGATCAACAACAACTGACCTTCCCAAAGATAAATTCAAACATTGTAAACGGAAGTTTTTAAACACGTAACAGGCACTACATATTAAGCATTCCCTTATGTGCTGAGTCAGTGGAATAAGTAAACGGCCAGATTCTGTGGTATTCTCCAACCGAAACCAACGGCTGAGGCATCCTGATGCACGCATGAATGCAAGGAGATATAGAGGGATAAGTTTGCAGACCTTATTGGTCCTCCCAACAGCAAACCAATGAATATCATCGTGAAATTAAGCCTCCCCTTCCAAACCACCGTCGACTTATGCAGAGAACGGTGAATTTCCAGGCTAATGGGTACAACGAGGTCAGAGGAAAATGTGCCTATGTAGGCCTCGCCACAGCTCACTAATGCTGGCCTGTCGTAACTCGTATGAAATTGCAGAACACATACCGCCGTTAACAAGAAAGCACTACGTAGACATGCTCAAGTCAGCCTTTCAAATCATAGCTCGTCTGCATTCCCAGCAATCAGATTCTTTAGAAACGTGTGATTCAGCTTATCGGCTTTATGAATTAAAAATAACATTGTTCAAGAATTGGAGCGCAACTTAGTACACTGCAGAGATGCATCACATCAAGGAGGGATCGCGCAGCTTACGAGGAGTGTGGAAACAGTTGGAAAAGTAAACTCGTCATGGAGGCCTCCAAGCTACCTAGGGCGAGGAAAGGCTCTCGAGTTACAGCAATTACCAAAAGAAGGGCCACCAATAAACCATTTGACGATCACCAAACACTCGACCAGCTTCACTGTCCATCCCACACCTCCAAGTCTGTGCCGCCCCATTTCTGCATGACTGCTTTATGTTCTAGTGTAAACTGCAGACGGAGGGGTGCACGATTTGAGGATTGAGCAACCAACGTCAGTTTCCTGTCTGCCTGAAACGGCACAACAGCTTCAAGTGTATAAAGCACCTCCACGACAGCATCAATGGCAGTCAGATTGAAGGATAACCAAATTTTTCGTGTGGAAAGCACTGCAGAGGAAGGAGCGACTACTTGCCAACTCGTGTGAGAGGCAGTAACGAGTGCTGAATGGGAGAGGGAAAGGCTCCAACTTAACACACGAACCAGCATCTCTAGGTCTGATTATTATGGAGGACTGATTCTGTTCTCATGTATTCCTTCTACGGCATTGCGACAAGTGGAAGTTGTCGTCTTGGTGGATAAAGCAGTGACAGGAGGGGGACTCGCAACCTCGTATCTTGTTAGGGGGCTTGGGGCTGCAGTGGTGCACGCTGAAACAAAGGTTTGAAAGGGCGCCAGTGAGGCGATCTGGCACTGTTGTGCAGACGGACTGGTCACAACTTCCGCTGTCCATTTTCATGTTTCATTTGACTGCAGTCAGTGTTCTCTTGTATGAAATCAGTTGGAGGGGGTTCGGTGGTTGGATTTCTAACTAACAGTATGTGAGCCTTATGCCGGATTTTCTTATATGGATGCGAATATAGCAATACATTGGCGATTTGTCCACGTGGTAAAATACCCAGGAGGAGTAAGACGTGAAGGAATTATTTTCATGCACGTCCAACAGTTTAGCCAACTAATGGATGCAACTAACTTGTCGGGTCTGCTCAAAGCATAGCATAGCATTGCCGTTATACCGTCCACTGCGGCGGCTACGTAGATCGTCTCAACCAAAAATCAGATAAAACATTTCAAATAACGCTTTGTAGCTGAGACTTTTGGCTCTGCGATAATGGTTTAAGTAACTATCATGCAAAATACCACAACATTCCTCCCGTTTGTTGGTGCCACGACCAATGAGTTATTAACCTTGTGGCCAGCCAATGAGCGGAGTCGTCCAACGGGTGCCAGGACAACTCCATCAATTCGCCCATCCTTCAAACAAAAAGCGTCTATGCAACACTTTATAAAGAGCATTCAAAAGATCGGCCATTAACAAGACAGTTTAACCATTGAAACCGTGGTCCATTAGCACTGTTAGAAGGGAATGAAGATACAAAAGCGATGCAAAATTCAAACATGCGAAGGCGGTGAAGCAAAGGCCCTATACTCGGTAGTTAAGACTGAACTAGTACCGCTTGGAAGTGGTAGGTCACCATTTCATCGAAACAGTTACAAAAAGCAACCGAACAAAGCTAGCCAAAAAATTGAACTGTAAGAAGGTGGTCGCAAGGTATTATGTGAATCTTGGCAGCAAAGAAAGATCGGTTCCTGGACTGGATCTTACCGCGTTCTCTTAGCAAGCACCACTCAAAATGATGGGTTTGTAATGTCGGTAGGGAAATGAGAAACGTGCCTTTATGCTATGGCGACAATAGCGCGAGGATACCGTCGATTGCCTCCAGACGATCCACTCATTACCCACTGCACAATTCCAACCCACACACCATTTCATTCTCCCAGAACTGTGCTTTCAAGCTAATACACTATCCCCAATATCATGCTAAAAAGGGAAAAAGTTACAGGTACGAGGTGTATAAAAGCGATGGATTGTTCAGAAACCGCCAGAAGCAGGCAATCGAAAGGAAGTCCTACTCCCACGAGGCAATGCAAGACCTCACACCACAGCACAGTTCAGAAGGAGGACTTCCTTTTGTTCCCGAAGACGAAAGGTTCTATGGCAGCGAAATGCGTCTCTAGTCTGCGTATCAGGCTGTAAGAATCGTAAATACCTCAATAAAGTGCCTCCCCAAACTTTCCACAGTCATTTGAATTCTATCATGACAAAAAAAAAAAAATCAACTCTATTCGGCCATACTAAAGCGCAAAGTAACGATCAGGTTATATAAAGGAGAAGTCCTTCCTTCCGAGTGTATGAGACTACAGGATGCGGTGCAGATTCAGGAAAGTGCAAATGCTAGATGGAGTAGAGTTTCCATGCTCAGGCACCGACGATTCAGTCCGAATGACTGAAAGAAATCCTCGATCCACTGTGAGACCCACTTATAAGGCTAAGTTTCGAAGAGGAAGAAGAGGAATGAACCCGATTGGTGGGTGAAGCAATGATGCCATTGATGACATTCACTTTTAGTCTAGCTGCATCCAATTTGATGACTGGTTAAGCCTTGGCGGGGCTTTTTTTGGCCCTCGGCCCCTTCCACTACAAACTGGTTGGAAAGATGAGGTCATGTTTAAGGAAGGAGAAATTCCGATGGCTTGAACGTTTTCTCCCAAAAAAAATTAAGAAGAAATAGATGGAGGAAGACTGCCGTCTCTTGAAAATCGCCTCGAACCAAAAAGTGAAGAATTTTTGGTTCCTCACAGGCATTCAATGCTTTGTCTCAACATTGTATCGGACGAAAGGCCCCATACTAGGAGAAAGTCCGGTAGTTTGACGTTTTTTATTCCATCTGCACCACAAAATTTTCTCTCTTGTTACTGAAAAGTTGAGTGTAGCGTGAGATGGATGAGTCCATTTCCTTCCACAACAACCACCTTCACTGCATCAATAACGCGACCCCTCACAAGAATGGACATCGCAAAGCATTGCATTCGCGTCAACAGAATGCCTCGCTGACATTCGGAGGTGTCAACACTGCTGCACTGGTTGCACCACGCCCTCGCATGGTGTTCAGAGGATAATGCCCTCACTCCGTAGTCAAAGACTGACATCGGCCCAGACCTGCTCAAAAATTATGACTAGACACTCGTACGATAGCGAGAGGCACACACATCTAGTCAGTGAACTCTCCAGAACTAAAAGGAAGACGCACTCGTTCACAAAGATGTTGACAAGAGCAAGGGCCAAACAAAGGACAGCACATTTAATTGAAACCACCATTTCTCCCCGTTCCTCTGACAGCTGCATGGTTCAGAGGGAGACCCGGAGGGGAATAGAGGGAATGTACGCTGTACCGACAAAACTCACACCAATCTCCTCAAACACGGACAACGACTGGGTGGAGTTTGATTAACTGAGACACCATCTAGAGCAAGAGCTGTGCTTTAAGACACACCCATTGATTCCGTCCTATGAGCAGCATAAATGATGGTGGTAATTGTGCAATAGCCTCAGCAGTCAACCATTAAACTGCTTTACCTGTTGAATACCAGCCAGCTAGTTACTGACGTATTTCATCCCCAAATAGGTCAAGTCTGGAATACACACATCAAATTGGTATACGGTTAAGTCAATCACACCTACCTAATTAGGCATTAGCGGTGCCACAAAAAAAAGGTGTGATAAGCGTCGGAGCGATTTATCTCCCCACAAAAAAGAGCACTCTGTTTCAGAAATGCCATCGAGTGAAAGGTAGCACTTAGCAAGGAGAAATAGGTGGATCACGGTGGTGGACAGATCAAGGAACAAGGGCGCTACAATGAAATAGTACCAAGACTGGTCCTCCGTTTCAAAGCTGAGCAATGACCTTTAGTAGCTCCGTGATTCCAATCTAACAAAGGCTAGAAGGCATCTCCTTATTTCCGTTAGCGTTTCATGCTGATCAGGTAAGCAGAAGCAGGCAGCATTGAGACATAAGGAGTTGGAACAGAGCCATCCGTAGCCTCAGAACTACGGGAGACCAATGTGGCTCAGGACGATGACAAGAGCCACTTTAAGTTGTGGAAGGTGCGACACTCAGCGGTTTAATAACTAAAAGCGCAATTAATAAGTCTGTATGTGCGTATCTAGTAACTGAGGCTAGTCCTTTTGTCTGCAATTAAATCGGCTGCATAAACACGTTCACACGAGGTGAGCAGCTAAGAAAACGCATCTATGGCGAATTTGTACACAATCATATCGCAAATTTTGGACTAAAGCCGACCGCTTTGTGATCTCGATGGGAGGACCAAGATTCACAAACAGGCTTTAAAGAACAGGATTAGATAATTTGTGTCTTCAGTGTCCCCAGACCAGAATGCCAGCGAGTCGGTGGCACCTACGAGCTTAATAATAATACCATAGTAAAATTAAATCGAGAAGGCACGGATTCGGGGGAAGGAGGGAGGGGAAAGAGATAAGGAAATGCCCACCTTTCGGTTTCGTGCTGTTACGCAGACGTCGTTTCACCTCCTCATTGAAGATGATTGAGTCGAAAGCAGGTACGTTTCGAGCAGTGGCAAGGTCAGAGAGCTCACCGTAGATGGAGTTTATGTTGGGTCGTTGGGTCGGATCAACCAATAACATTTGGCCTAAATGGCGAGAAGGGAGGAAGACAGGCAGATGAAGGTGAGAATGGGCTTGAAAAGAGCCTAGCTGGGGCGATTTCAAAAGACGGCATATGGAAGATGGGAGAACGGTTAGTTCAACTTTGACACGAGGTGTTTGAGGAGAGCCCAGGCCACGCTCAACCGATCGTAAAATTGCAGCAGTTGGTCAACGTGGATTCCTCAATTCGCCAAGATCTTGATAGGCAATGAAAATTGAATGAACAATGGAGATCGTAAAGACGACAACGTTGCGTGCCCCAGTGCCGTTATGTAGAATGAAAACAACATCAGAAACTGAAGAGTGAGGGAAATTGCCATTGAACCGACTCTTTTTCGTGCTCAAATACCGGCCAAAGAACGATTCTTTCCCTCTCAAAGCACTAACCAAACAGACAGATTTGATGTGAAGGTAGAAACCAATCCACTTACATAGTTTTTCAAAAAAAAACTGGGAACTGGAACTCAACTTAGGACTGAATAAAGATGGCTCTTACGTAAGGCCAAGGTAATTCAAGCAGCACACTTTATAACTGTGTACTTTTGTGCTAAAAATTGACTTGATACAGAAAGCCACTTTAAATAGTCAATTCGGTTGAACCAACACTTACTGTTTACCTCATTTGTTCACAAAAATGAACACAGGAGCGCGGATTTAATCCTTGCATGGCGAGAAATTTTGCCTTTGGAATCAAACGACCCATCCTCGGCTTTGTCGAGCCTTTCGAAGCAGTTGATTGTGGGTCACGGGTCAATCGGTGAGTAAACAATTCTCTTCCAATAGCAAGCGGTTGAGGCCCCTCCAAGATTATTTACGTGAAGCGCCTACATTGTGCAGAATCTTCCCCCATGGTACCCAATTTCCAGATGGTGTCGAATTGTGAACCGTCCACTTCCATCATTCCTATAGTTTGGCTGTTAGTAGCGCACAATTCTCTGCTCTTCGTGATCAAAAAATAGAGCATCATCCCCGCCAAGTTGTTTACTCATTCCTATTCGGTGCGTTGGTTCTGCTAGCACACAGTCCATCTCCTTTAAATGCTTCACAATAGCAAGGTTGACAAGGACCAAGCTCCCCTCCAACGGTAGAAATGAGCCAGACCCAATTCACAACACAAGCAAAATGGGACCACACCTTTCAAGTTCAAGCTCAGGGGGCAAGGAATGAACTCAACGAGGAGCAAAAGCATTTGGACTGCTTAATAAGTGGATAGAGCACCAACAGATAACCGAAAACTTGCCAGCGATGATTCAAGATAATTACGAAACCCTTTTAAAGTCAATAAAAAGGTATCGACCCAAGTATAGTGATAGGTTTGATTACGAGGCTTTTCAAACTAGGAATACACTGCCACCCAACTGGAAGGTATGCCAGAAACGCCTTGAAAAAACAATGAGATGAAAGGTCTATTCTTTGAAGCACAATACTTGCTCACAGCCAAACTGCCCTCATTCTCTGTTCTGGCATTCTCTCGGCACCACACAATCACAGGATCGCGTGTGTGACGGCCAGGTGAAAAGTAAGCATGGGATAGAAGTCATTGTAACCAAGGCCAGACTAGTTGTTTTTAGCTTCAAGAGACAAATTGTTTCACAACATTGATGAAACTAAGACGCGTGCTGGGGTTGATTAACTGTGAATCCACCAGATGCAGAAGGTTATTTTTACTCATCCCTGTGTTTATTAAGCCTGCTTTCTTCACTGATCACCAACCTTTGGAGAGCTGGTGAAAAATCGACGTGGGGTTACTCAAGTTGTCTTATTTCCTGGCACACTTTGAAGGTAGATAACAAGTCCTTTGCACTATGCACCCAACCTCAATGAGGAGAACGTTCATTGACAAATTACGGAAAAGAACATTCGCGTGGAGCAGCTAAAGCAACAGAGGACATCAATTTAACGGTAATAATTCTTCAAATGGAGATTCCTTAAAATTTTGACCTTCTTTGGCCTGAGGTCGTTACAATCAAGTGTGTCTATTCTTACAGAATGTAGTCAGTTAAGCTTAGCTTCAGAGGCTCAAACGAATGCACCGCAATGCAGTAACCACATCTAAGGCATCAAGAAGGGCATCATAAAGGCTGCAATACCGGACAATGATAAGACTCCGGCATTTCAAATGTGCTGAAGAATGCTTCACATACCTAAATTATCCTGAACAAGCACAGAAACAACTAGCACATACTTTAGTCGAGGAGACAGCGTTAACGAGTCAAATGGATGCAGTGTGGATGAAGAAGGATAAGTGCTACAGCTGATTACCCAGTAAGTTACCACTGTAAATAAGAGGGAGCTTTACTCGTGCAAAAGAAGCGTGTGACAAGTATGACTGCCTCAGTTTATCCTGATTCACCCCAAAAACAGATAATTAACTTGAAAGACAACAAAAAATTCTTTGCAATGCTCTTCAAATGGTACTAAATGCAGGAAATTTGCGCCCAGAATAAAAGTGGGGTTGAATCGTTACTTTTAACAACTCATTTTGTCGAGTTCTGAATAAGCGAATCCAACTCCTACACCCGACTAATACGATCTGAGACGACAACCGAAGTGTTCAGATAATCACCAGCAAGTCGTCAATTATGAAACCAAAGGGTAACTCATGAGTTTTTGAAACCGAACTAAACAAATGGTGAAAATGATTGGATAAAAGTGGCACGATTCAGACTCACGAATCAGGTTGTGAAAGGGTTCAAAGCCGGTGTCACAGGGAGGGAGGTTGAAATTTGCATTCAAGATGGCCAGCTTTGCCGAATCTTCGAAGGGATGATATCCACAGACTAAGTAGAACATTATGCATCCGAAAGCCTAAGCATAATTGCACAAATTGTGATCGTGTAACCAAGTTTAAAGAATGGGTGCATTAGAGAAATCAAAAGGTGCATTGCATGTTCAAATTTCTGGTTTGATAGAGAAAATTAGTGCATTTACGTAAATGGAGACACGTAAATTAAACAAGATAATCCGCACCCAAATGTCCAAAGCTTCGTTGATGGGATAGTTGAGGTACAAATCCAGCATTTCCGGGGGTCTGTACATGGGCGTAGTAACTTTTTCCAGCTAAATTTCAACAAACACCAATGTGCTAGAATGATGGGGGCGCAACTCAGCAGCGCGGTGGGTCAAAATGTTGGAAAATATGAACTTCTTGGTAAGAGTGATTTCGAATTTCAAAGACAAACCTCTGCACTCGAGTTAAATTAAACCGTCTGGTACTTACATTCTCCTGCACTCTACCGCGTTCGACGGCCGACCACGTCACACTAGGGGCAAAAGTTTCCGTTGTAGCGCTGCCGAAATCGCATAATTTTACGGTAAAGAATTCCGACAAGAGGATGTTTTCAATCTTCAGATCGCGGTGAATTATCGGGGGTGACTGCTTGTGCATGTGCTGTATAGCGCGACTCGTCTGTGCAAGGATTTGTAAGACAAGGCTCGGAGGTAGATGCTTGCCTTGGTGAGAAGGAGGTAGATATTCCTTTAAAGGACCTCCTAAAATAAGTCCAAACGAATGCAAAGAAATCGGTGAAGGTGAAATAAGCCTGTCTCAAAAGAAGGTGCCTACCCGAACACAGTTCAGTAACAATAAGAAATTCATTCCCAACCTGTTTTCCCCTTTCCTTGCCTGTACAGGCAGCTCCATAGAACTTCATAATGTTTGGATGTCCGGAGAGACGTTTCTGGGCAAAAACTTAATCAGGCACGTTAATAATAGCATACCAGGATATCAATTTCATTCATTACAACAGCCACAGTTTCCTGATCTTGTGCAAAAAGTCGCTAAAAATGATGGGATATAAATTGTCTACCTTTATAGCGAACGACTTCCCTTGGGATGAATCATAGCCCTCAAATACAACAGCGTAACCACCTAAAGCTATATATTTACATCGGTACATACCTTCCGCGATTACACGGCGTATTCTGAGGTGGGTTTTTCCTATCTCGACTGACTCGCCTACCAACTCATGCTCTTTGACTCCCTGACTTGGACCCCCGAAATAGCCAAATGCTGATTTAATAAAATCCTCCATATACTCGATCTTTAAAAGGAGCTCCGCAGGTAGTGATTTAATCAAAGCACTAGAAGGTTCGGAGGTTCTAGAAATGATTACATCCCTTGCAATACCATGGTCAAATTTTATGCAGCTCTGAAGTATTTTGTAGGTTTGAAACAAGCTACAGGAAAAAAAATGTGTTTGCCATTTTTAAATAACTGGTCTTGAATTGCACACCAACCTTAGAATCTGTGGGGAAATTATCAAAAACTAATAAATTAAGTATTTTGAATTCACATTTTATTACCAAAAAGCGAGCATCCGTTAAAAAAGAAAGAGGGTTAGACATGAATGTAACACCTTGAGCATCCCAAAATACGGACAGAAGGCTAGGTGAAGATCAGAATATTTGTATTCAAAACAGAACGGAAGGGTGCTGCTGGAATGGCCAGCAGGCCAGCCCACGCAGCGTCGTTCAAGGTGGCCACCACTAATGTGTCAGACTAACCAACAGTCCAAACAAGCAAAACACCACAATGAGGTGCTACAGATATATATAATTGAGAGAGAGAGGAATAAGGTTACCAGCATCGCTGGACTATCAGCCCACGCAGCTCAGTCCACAACGGCTAAACATGTCCCTCTTCTTCGCTTCTCGAGGCTTTACTATCAAGAGACTGAACATTCCTAGGCATTCTCGTGGCAGATAAAGAGTAACTACGTTGAAGAGGCAACGACGAATTCGCTCCGGACTCGGGAGTGCCGACGCATTGCTCTATGGTCAGGTCAATATTACTTTCCTGTCGTAGGGCTACAAAGCACATTTAATGAAAATTAACGTTCCACCTGCCAAATCCTATTTTTTCTCCAACGCTTTCCTTATATACAATTAACTCGCCTCTTACCGTTTATGCTTGACATTCGAGAATGTGTTATTAGGTATGAATCCAACAGAGAAAATATTGTTTCAGCGGAGTTCTGTACCAAAGGAGGATCATTTTTTTCCAATTTACTCACGAAACAACTCTTATCAAACTTGTACAAAGTACATTGGCAGTGCTTAGTACAAGTTGTGCGGTGCTAGAATTTGAGCACGTTTGAGACTTCATTGAGGGCAAACAGGCACCAAAAGTGGTCCGATGCATGCGCGTTTAATGAGCAGGGGAAATCGGTGTCCTGGCATGGCCCAGAGGCCAGTCCACGCGGCTAGGGCAATTTGGTCACCTCGGTGACCAAAACCGGAACCGGCAGTCATAATAAACAAAGTATTGCAAAATAATTGGTTTTTAACGAGCTCATTTACGCCACATGATTCCCGAAACACTACCGCTCTGCCTCCTATCATTGGTAGAGTTCAAAATTGTCCAGTATCACTTAAACAAACCAAGTTTGCACGGAGTTCTTTGCTCTCCGTTTGGTTTTGTGATTCTCTCCTGCAAAGCGCCTCATTAGCGCGCACAATGAACGTATCCTTGTAGCTTTGAATGGAAATTTTCCTCACTTTTACTACGTCAATTACACAGATTGTAGACTCCCTCAAGACAATTCATTTGCATTATTAACATGCAGTTCTTTGACAGGACATTTCTGATGTCCTGACAAGGCATAGCTAAGCATTGAAAACTTTTGTTAGATTATAAAAAACTGCTCCAGTGTTGTGGGCGCAGTCAGAGAGTTGCACTGCTAAGGTAAAATCAAGGCAGATTTCGCCAAAACTGTGCGAAACAAGCCTTTGTGAAGGAGGTGGGTGCACGCACAAACAAACGCCCAAATCCGGCGTTTTGGTGCCTGCGCTCACAGTCCCGCCTTTTTCCAATCCCATAGACTTAGGCGACAACGACTTCATTACAAACGATTTCGAGGCGTAGAAAAAGGACTTCAATTTGTGCGTTTGGAGGTGACAACTTGCAATGACCTTGAACCCTTGAATCGAGCCAATCAGAGATGAAGGCGAGAGAGTGCACGATGTGGAGATTGTGAAGGCTTAGTCGAACGGTTGTAAGGATCTTTGGTGGGCAAAAAATCCACCCCTTAAATAATCTATTACGGTCTTGGGTAGGTAGCAGAAATCACGGTACACCAGTGTGAACACCCATTAGGTGACAGTGAGTCGTAAAAGGCTCTTTAAGCAACCGGGCGGTAGCACGGCAGCATTAGGATACCGGTTAAACAAAGCATCTCCACAGAGTTTATGGCCTCTTTGAGAGACGCAAGCAAATAAGCTAGCTAATGGAAGAAAATACCCTCACGTACTTCCCGCTCCCCGTGCCTCCACCTCCTCGTGATCGTGTAATGCAGATAACTAGGTTAAGCATTTTCCCTCGGAGTCACCAACTCCAGGTAATTGCGAAAGTAATGGCTGACCGATCTTTTGCCCTCCTTAGGGAGTAATAAATAGAACTGACACTCGCCAAATGTGGTTATCTACCACCTGTTAGGTGAGGCTTTGGCCAACTTGAGCTCAAGGACTCCCAGAGGAGGACAAGGGTCAACCATTCCGAGTTAAAGGACCGCCCACTTGGCCGAATTCCTCCCTCCCTCCCTCCTACCACCCAATGACGACCTCTAAAAATGTATTAAAGGAAGAGGAAGGACTCCTGCTCTTCAATGGAAGCAATTCCAACTATTTACAGAATATCTATAAGGTTAGTGTGAAGGCTGATAAAGTAAAAGTGCGTTTGACAAGTTGACGCAAGATGAATTTAGTCAACTAGATTGTTATTGGCAAGTTCTGTGCTGTATTGGGTCAAAGGGTGCACACATACACTCTCTACAAAGGAGACCTCCTTTGGAGGTCCCTTCTTTGCGAGTCCATCGTTGCTGGTGGCTATTGTCATAGCCGTGTCATCTGGCAGGGCGATGGCAGACTTTCTGGCGGTAAGTTGATCAGCCATCAGTAACTCTGATTGGCCAACATTGCTCTCCAGACGAACATTGCGCATTTTTGTCTTGTCCAAACATATGAGAGAGGCAAAGCCCATCCGAAAGGTCTCACTGAAGAAGGCATAGAGAATGGGATTGACACAACTGTTGCCATAGGAGAGAATGTTGCCAAGGATGTGAAAGAATCGAAATGAGACAGTTGGAATATCCTTGTAGAAATTCTGTATCATAAACACCACTTGAATAGGCAACCAACAAGCAGCAAAGACAATGACCACCACAATGACCAATTTGGTGGCCTTTCGTTTGCCTCGATGTGCCTCCACTGACTTCGACATCTTGGAGACACGTCCGCATAAAAGTTCTCGAATGAGGATGCTGTAGAAGATACAAATCATAGTCAAGGGGAATGCATATCCCAGGACAAAGAAGAGGCCGTAGAATATCCGACTGTGATACTGATTCATTCCAGTGACGACACCCTCAGGTGTAATCTCAAATATCCAACCATTAGTGACATATCGGCCGTTGACAACTTGTCACATTGTCCATGTCAATGGCGTAGATAATTCTCGAGTCGATGGAGATGGGCAGTGTTGCACCAGTGATAACAATCCACATGATAATGACAGTAATCACTGTATTCCTCGTGGTTCGCCACACCCTACTTTGGAGGGGAAAGACCACAGCTAAAAACCGATCCAAACACATGAGAACGAGGGTATATACACTGCAGTAGACAGAGAAGTAGGTGGTGAAGAGGTAGAGTTTACACAGCATCTCTGGTAGAGGCCAATTGCCTGTCACATAGACCATAGCTGTAAAGGGGACACAGAAGATAATGAAAGAGAGGTCAGCCATAGCCAAGGAGACAATGAGAATGTTTGTGCTGTTTCGCATTGTTGCGTAGCCTGTTATCACAATGATGACGAGGAGGTTGCCGGAGAAGCCGATGATGTCGACGATGCCAAAGAGAACGGGAACTACGTAACGTGTGAGAATGGTGATGGGATCGGACACATCCACATCAACACACACTGGATAGGTGGAGAGATTGAAAACGTCTGTTTCGGTCATTCCTCCTTGTCTTTGTCTCCCTATCGTCTAAAAATAGGCAGAGAAGTTAGCGAAGATTGTTGTTTGACTTAGCTTGACAATCGGAGGAGTCACTACGGCTTTTTCCCGACGTCCGACTTGATTGATGTCAGCTATGTCGAATCAGTTGCTTATGTAGACTGTACGCAACACGTCAGCCGTCACTTATTCAAAGCGGCAGCAGTGACATAAACCTTATCTATTCTTTATTCTTTGCCTTTCAAAAATGTGTGGTTCACTGCATTTTGGCACTTTGTACGGCTAATTTAAGTGCTAGACTGAAAAGGAGTGCTACAGCACGTCCATTTGTTAATTAAAAAGGTCTCACTTCGTGATTACCTTCACTTAAAACAGAACCAGAGCCTCAAAATTAAAGCATCTTATTTACCTCCACCGAAATAAGCGGCAAAAAATGTCGTGGCTTCACAGCCAAGTGTGCTTAATTAACGAAGAACCACCAGGCTGCCCATGTAAACATCACATTCGTTTGTTTTTGTGACTCCAAACAACACAGCTTATAAAAATTTGATTTTGACAAAAGCATAGGCATGAACTCATCAGCAGTTACATGTCATCATAGGTGAAGGTGAGTGCTCAATCACTGTGACTGCAAAATGCCAGGCATTTAGGCAAGGTGCGTTTGATGTGAATGGATTTCGGACAAATTAGCGACACGGGCTGCTGTAAGATGTCGGTTAGTTAAAGAAGGCTACTTGCGCATGAATGAAAAGTTGCATATTTCACCCGTCAGATTTGCATGCTGGAGGCAATAAATGTCGCGACTTTCGTGCTGCTTTGATAATATATGTATGTTTATTTTTTGGGACTACTGCCTACACAAAGTCAAGTAGCAAGCAATAATTGTCTTTTGAAAAACTCTGAACAAAATTAGACCAAAAAAATTTTACCTAAGGATCAGCCAACTTTTGTCGAATCTTAAAAAAGAGGCACAATAAAGAACACAAATGCAATCAGGCGTTTGAAGCACACTTATGTAGAGTAGAATCCTTAACGCTAAAAAGGTTTGCCTACAAAATATTCAGCGACCATTTATAAAGTATGCATAATTCTGTGGGTCATTTTAGCTTGTTTGAATTGATTAAAATACGGGTAGTATTTTAAGTTTATTTACAGGTCAAGCAAGCTGTGGCGGACGTAAAGCTCATTAACTTGCATGTTTAACAAACAACATCGCCTATAAATTTGGACTTTTGATTCCATTTAAAAGGCATATTTAGCAAAGGTGTGTCAGATTCCTACCTTACCGATGAGAATTAACGCTCCTCTGGAATACCAACAACATTTAAATGACATTCTTTAAACTCGATTAGCAATGCACCACCTAATTTCTCATTGGTTCAGGAAGGGAATGAAGTCACTGACCAATCGCACGATCCTTTGGGATATCATTAGGGTGGGTCATTATGCCAGTGGCTAGGAGGAGACTGACAGTGATCGGGGTGGCTTGTCCATTGTTTCTCCTACCAGTTACTCGGCTGCCGGTTTCGACAACTTTATTTTTGGTGTGTGTGTAGCTTGCTCATGATATGAGCGTTAAAGGCACTTGCCTGGATCCCGTGGATCACTAAACCAAAGAACTGCATTGAAATATCAACACACCCGCCTTTAATGGGCAGCAGCTTCCAAGACTTGCATGATAAGTTTTGAAAAGTGGAAGTCAAAAAATAAGTTCCCTGGTTCTATTATGTTTAGTTTAGTTATTAGCGTCAATATGAAGTTACAAAATGCCTAAAAATTGTGGTGTGGGAATAAAACCACAGTTTCAAGACATTTTGGCGCCTCACGGACTCTAAGTAGAAGGTTAATTAAAGCAATCTTTGCAAATGCATAAGTTGATAGCTTGGAAATCATCAGTCCTTGCCCTGTCTACATTTTAGTCGCCAATTTGCTCACAATTTTATGCATTATAAATTAAATATTTTCGGCAGACACCGCAATTAATTAAATGCAATGCAGTTTTTTCGTTCCAAAAGTGCACGAAATGCACTTCTAAGTAGCAAGTATTTTGGGCAAATATTTGGAGAGAGTTCTGATCTTTTGCTACATTTGTAACAAAAACCTTGAAAACTACTTTGAAATTTCATGTATTTTTGCGACTTACAGGAAAGTTGTGGGACATATCCGATGGCCCATTGTGAAGTTGCCTATTAATGGACTGGTTAGAAGGCAGCGGATCTACTTCCGTCTGGTTTGCGATGTAGTATGTCACGCAAATCTATTAAATGCGCCTATTAGGCAAAAGGGGTCGTAGTATGCTAATCTCGTGATTTAGAAGATATCGATGGCCTCCTGACATAAGAGCAAAACTTGCTACCACGTAGCTCTAACTCTTTGTACCTTCTTGGGGCAGAGGCGGAATAAATATATCTGTAGGGCATTGTTTGTTTGGGCTGCTGGTCGGTCGGACATATTAGTGGCGGCCACCTTGAAGGTGCTCCAGGGGCTGGCCTGCCGGCCATGGCAGCAGTTCCCGTACTTTCCGTCTAGCACACACGTATTCTGACCTACACCTGGCCTTCTCTCCTTCTGTTAGGGATGCTCGGGGCGCTATAATATCCTCCTCCTAACAAGTTGCTTGTTCCAAGGGCATGACAGTAGGCATGCCTGTAAGAGTTAAAAGATCCGTTGCTCTAGAATTAGGTTTAGACTAAATGTGAGCACAAGAAAAGGGTCATTAATTATCCCGTAATGCAGCACTTCGTGACAGGCGATTGGAACGTTGAAAAAGGGCTTGAGTGATATTTTTCCCACTGAAAATGTGCAAACAAGTCAAGTAAAGCAACTATTAAAATAAAATTGTCTCTTAAAGGCAGTTAATGCATCGTGCAATCGAAGAAATTGGAAAAAGTGTTAAGTTTTCTAACAAGCCGTTCCTCTTCATAGGATTTCGCAATAATTCCTTTGCATTTGGTAGAATACATCAAACGCAACACTAGCACTATATAAAGTTGAAGTGAGGTATTTGTTCACTATAATCCATCAAAATTAAATCTAGCCTGCGAGTAGAGATGTGGCTCAGAGCCTAATACGCAAATCAACTACAAATATGCCCATCAGAGGGTGGAAATTGAAAACGAATGGTGACACTCTCGATCTAAAATTTTGCTTGGTGGTGACATAAATTAGCGTTTAAATTCGTTTTGCAATTTTATTCCATTCTATGACTAAGTAATTGTTTAATTGTACTACTATGGTGACATTTTCAAGGTTTAGACTAATATGGACAATTGAATTGCCATTGCTACCACGAAGTGGCGCAATTGGTATCGCTGAGTGTTTTCTTTATCTTTTTACCGTACTAAAATTGCTGAGCAAAAAGTCAGCAACAACAAAATCTAATGTCGAATGGAGCACACAGTCAGCATCAGTGCATAAGTGATTTTGAAAATTTGCAATGCTTTTTGTATAGCATAAAGAAGAAATATGATCTTGTAAGCCTAAGGTCTGCATTGTAGGGTTTTTTTATTCAGTACATTTTTGGGAGATCTTGGGTGGCTGGCTTAGCCTGGTGTCGCAGCGCCTGTAGGAGTAAGTAAAGGATGTGACGGAAAAGTGGTCCATGCAGCTAAAGGCGAAATGAGGACGGATGGAGAAGCCATTTAATTCATATTATAATTATTTACGTTGTTGCAAGCAAGTTGTTTAATGTTTTTTTTGCATCCGCCTTTAAGGTAAATAATGATTTTCCTTATCTACCTACATTCGCAAACATACTTGTCGTCCGCTACTTCGGGTTTTGCGCAACGAGCCTATTAATTTATTTAAGAGTTTAAAATTTTACTGTTCTTTTAAAGCCTAACAAATTACTAATTATGCTTAGTTTGCTAAAATAAATTTTATTGTTTCCAATGCATTCACTCAATTGGTAACACGATTGGTAGCTACTACCAAACTCAAAGCCATAAATACCACATCGCCACTCATAAGCAACATTAACAGTTTGTTATTTGTGGTCAAGTAACGGAATTATCCAAAAGGGCGACGTTGTCCTTTGCAGTACTCACCACTTCCTCATCTCCTTTGACCGAAAACGCTGGTGTTGACACTCACCAATAAAACATCAAAAGCATTGTAAACTACCATTGAGTACAAACATTTAAAAAGATTATGGGCACATAAAACAATGATTTATGCTTTTTCTTCCTCCTTTTTTAAGTACTGCTTGAGTCACTTTCTTCTTTACGCATTCTTAAAGCCTCTCTATGATGCAGAGGCTGCAGCTTACAACACCTATGCTCGAGCATCGTGTTTTTTGATTTGGACACATTTTACAATGTTTTTATTGCTAAAATTAGCAAGAGAATCTTATTTCTTTTGCCAGTCAAGCACATCATCAACGCAGATTTTAAAGCTCTCCATGGTAAAGACCTTTGATGCCTCATGTGTTATAAAAGCAATAATTTCTCAAGACTTTTAATACTAAGGATGCAGCTACTTTAGTTCGCCTTGTTAGTAAGCATGAACATTTTGTGCGAGGAAGTAAAAACTTTAAGCAAGGCATAATTTATTAGAGCAGGTTACTGTTTTAATTATACATTTGCTTTGAGTATTATTGTCGTCCAGGCGGCGAATTCTATGAGCTATCAAAAGTCTGCCTACATTTAGAGGCTTTCAAACCTGCTAGACTACCTGATAAATTTTTCTGTGGCAAAAAAAGGAGAGCTTGAAAGTGTGCTTTTTGCCTTGCCTTTTGACGGCCACGCAGACTCCTTTCGGACGTTGCTTTTCAAGATGGAGATTTTGAAGCCTAAATGCACGATTAGTTCCAGTTTTGTGGACTGTCTTTCATCTCTCGTCTTTCCGCTACAGCTGGTGTTTCATTCTAAGCCAAACGTTTCGCAGAAACAACAAGAATGACATGAGATGAGCCGCAGCTGCCATGACACTCTTCCTGACTTGCTAACGACCAAGTACTGGCTTCCATCTACCCAACTGTCTCTAATCCTCACGATTGGGAGGTTTGGTGCTGCTCTAGATCAAATCCACCTTTTTTGTGTCCATAAAGTTGCCTCAAGCCTTCCTTCCCTCCCTCCTTCCTGTCCCCATTTCACTCACCTTAAGCCGAGCCTCTTGCGCATCAGCGGAATAGTGTCAAAGGGATAAGGGCAGGGGCGGACGCCTTCGACTGTTTACTCCCAGCATGGTCCAGGCGCCTGAGGTGAGAGACGTTGGAGGGTTTGGCTCTGACGCGCACTCATCCGCCATTTGCAGAGGAAAGTGATCTACAAACGCCACTTCTCCTTTCCAACTTCCTTTCAATCAATAACAGTGAGATGGAAGAGGTGGAGACTTGGCTAAAACACATTTTTCATGCGTTCTACTAGTCCAGTGGCTGCAGCTTGAGTTCATCTACGCGTCTCCCAAACAGATTCTTATCAATTTTATTGTGCAGTAAAAGACAAAGGAAAAAAAGAAGTAAAAGGAAGAAGGAGATAGAAAAGCCGAGATAAATTTCGTCCTGTCACACTGATTGAGCGCAGTGTCCACCAGCCAAAGATGGGAGGCCTAGCCTTGGGCACACGTCAGACTTGGCAAGCGGTTATCAAACCGACTCTTAGAATGGCTTGTCAGTTTTAGGCACAAATAGTAAGTAGCGGTCCTGGAGTGTGACTTTCAATTCCTCATTTAAGACGAACGCTCCATCGACTTGCTTCGGGTGGGGGCAATCACGCCACTCCCGGTCGCTCCAGGCGGGAGGGCGGGCGTCGCCGAGGGTCCAGTGGACAGCGCATCTCTTCCAGCCCCACACCTCACAACCTTAAAATCCAAACCCACGGTTGCATTAAGCACTCAACTGGGACGAAAAAGCCGTGAGAAAGTACTTCATTCAGTTATGAAATCGTTTGATGTGGGCAAGGCAGAGAGGCTGCCAGGCGAATGCTGCGAAACTGCAAAATCACTCTAAACCTCATTTAATTAATTTAATCCTTACAGTGTGCCTAATGTTTAAAAATAACCCTAAATAAATTAAAAACACAGACTTGTTTAAATTCACTCCCCGGCGGCAGCGCGGGCGCAACAAACGCACGCCTCCTCTTCCGCCTAATCAAAGAAATGCTGTTGCCGCAGCAATTTTGGTTAGAGTACATTTTTAAAAGAGGCAACAAACATCAAGGGCAAAAGTTTCACAAAAAAATAATTTCAGATTTTGATGTCAAACGCAATTTATTGGTAAACAGCGATCAAGAGCAGTTGGGGCATTTTTTGTGGTGTCGTTAAATTTAATGAATCCGTTAGGTTGCGTCAAAATTGGGGGGGAGGGGGGGGGGGGGTGGGGCTGGCGGGGGGGGTGAACGAGAGTTTGAGTGCAATAAAACTCCAATCAATCCATCTTTCCCAATTAACTTTTTTTTGAAATTCACCAATTTCTGATTTATAGACTTGCGTGAGTGTGTGTGAGAGATCGAAGAGGCAAGAAATTCCTCCTCAGCTCATCACACGGAAGCCTTGGCTTGACAGGAGGCACTGAATAGGTTGTGGGACCCTTTTCAAGATGGTAAATCGCTTGTGCAATGCTTAAAGCAGGCTTGAGGCTACTGATTTCCTTCCCCGTTGTCCGTCTCCTGACCACACCAGGAGTTTCAAGTCCTTTGGTGGATTAAAAATGCATTCTTACTCCCAAGTGTTGGACATTCTTGCGTCCTCAATCAAATCTCGAGGGGAGGGGCTGCAATATGTATGATGCTTACCTTTTTGAATGTCAGTAACCGGTTGATTGGGTAAACAAAGTGTAAATCAAAGCACGCGCCCACCCAAACAACCATCAAACATCCACTTTGTGTACCAGTTCTCTAAAGGAGAAAGCAACTCTAACGAATACTAATTCCGTCCTCCTTTGTGCCATTTTTTCTACTTTAGTTAGTTAGTGTGCAGCACGACGAGTTATGCATGACCCACCCACGTCGCAGCGCGCCAGTGCCTCCGACTGTTGGATGTCGATCACGACGTAGCCAAAATGCTGAGCCAGGGATTACTCACTGCTCTTCTTGTCATCAACCAAATAGTGCAATAAATTGCAGTTAAAGACGATGCGAGCCCCAAAGCTTTGTCTGCATTAAGACTTACTTGAACAACGGATTCGCACAGGATTTTTACAGGGATTACATTAATGATGCACTTTACGCACCAGTTGACGTGTTCTATGCTTGTCACATTTTTTTGAAATTATAAACGAATTCGCATTAAAGATTGTGAATATTTAACAAAGAGCGAGGGAAGTACTGCACGACACACTTGTAATTTTACCTTCCACCATGGACAAAAAACATGCACAAAAATAAATTAGGCTTATTTTGTGCGAGTGTGCACTTACCTAGAACTGTAAATGTGGCCAGTGGGACATTAGACAGAAATAAAAATTGGATGCTTGCCAAAAGTCGAGGTCGTCAACTGATGGCGTATCTAACTCGCATCTGATTATTCAACGACAACAGTCATTAATCTCTTGCGATACATTAATGCGGAAGTCAAAAAATGTCGAACAAGTTAATTGGGTGGGATAGACTTGTTTATCGCTTTCATTCCTTACGCAAATTTACGGTACATCAGAATGCAGGAAGCCGTAGAGAGTTCTGTTACTAGGGTGACGCCTCCGCCTTGGCAAGACAATTCGCTTAAGCACAGCAATTCATCCTATATCAAAATGGTACAATGTATTCTTTAAGAGTTATTTTGGCAAAGAGTATCTGATTCCGTGAATTTGAAGTTATTGTCCAACCTGCAAAGCTGCTTAAGTGGCAGTCTTCAGTTTCATTCATAAATTGCAAGATTTTGAACAAACAATTTGCAGTTCTAGTTCTTGATTTCATTGAAAAAGCCTAATTTTGTAGACCACGCAAGGATTCCAAACTCGTTCACAACTAATGAAGTGAAGAATTGGTTTAGTCAATCAATTTTGACCTTGGAAGCGTGGAATGACTTGAACATGTTTTTCGTTAATAAGCCCTATAATAGACATTGAAAAGACATTAAACGATCTAAATAATTTGATTTTATTTCATTTCATGGGTTGAATTTTAGGTGAACGAACTCGCATAATGAGTCAATAAACCTTCTGTAAAGCGAGATGAAGAAAGCTCTCTAAGTAAAGTGAATAATGCATCGTTTTTTCATTCACAATGCATTTTTAAATAGTATGCGCCTTTAAATTATTCTGGCACCTAATGAAACGATAAAAAACAAACTGTAATGCAAATCTCATAGAAAACACATAGAAATGGCGCATCAGTAAGCTCACCTTGGCAATTTGCTTTTAATCTTTCTATAACTACAACCGGTTATTGTATTGGCTACCTTTGTGAAACCCTGCTTAAATATATTTCCCTACCATTTGCGTAAACAAAAGTAAAAACTTGCAAGGCAATAATACCGTTTATGGTTAAGATTGTATCACCAACGGCGAAGAAAATGCAGCAGTGGGAAGAGGAGGGGGCAAAGGCAGGCGATTTGTGGGGCTGGGTTAGCACTGTTTCCCTCAACCGAATTTAGTGAGAAATGGGAAAATTGAAGTAAACCGGAAAGTACAAAAGGTTTAAAAGCCCTTTCACCTGCATTTTACATTGCATTTCCAATGCGGAACTAGCTTATATTACCGAAGCAATGAAGCGTTAGTGAGCATGGATTTGCGTCAGAAGTTTGCTCAATCGTGTAAGCTTGAACAAATCCACTGCTTGCATTCGCCTTCCTCACGGGTGTTCCGTTAGCCGAAGTGTCCTGAGGCTGTGCTGGAACGCGACGTCAAACGAAGTTGCCAACCTTTCACAGCCTGATCAACTTCTCGGTGGGTTAATGTAGAATTTCTCAATTCCTTCAACGTTGGCGATGTTTTTGCATTCCTTGCGATCTAGTGTGGCGATTTTTGGCCTCTTTGTTTCATCGCTTTCATATCAAGGCGACATCTCCTGCATTAAGCACTCCGTCACTAAATTCCATAATTGTCACCACTAAAACAAACAGGAAAGGCGCCAGTTTAAAGGAGGTTATAAAATTGTAAATGAGGAAAGTAAGAGCGTATTGCACACGCTCAATTCCTGGCAGAAGATGAGGAAAAAAGACGGGATGATAAAATCAAGCCTATCAGATGGCTACAAACACATTGCTCCTTTCTGACAGAAAAAAAGGATTCGCCAAGTCTGAGAATGTGTTTTTATTGAAGTGAGATTTACTGCTCGACTGGTTAAGGGGCCTCGCAATCGCCTCTTTGTCGGTGCCTTCACCTCGATGGCAGTAAACAATCTGTGAAGGGGAGCTTTATGACCCCGACCGACACATTAATTTGTGGGCTCGGTCACTTTGCTCTGATCGTACCCGAACTTCCGACAGCTCACTCTTGCAATGCTTTGCTTAAAAACATTAAAAAATTTAATGTCTGCTTTGCCTTTTTCGACGTTTTTCTTTAGAAAAACGGCTGTGGGAGGGTGAGCAAAGGTGCCAATTATTGGCTGGTGGGCGGCAGCGACTTAATTTTTCTTCCTAATTTAACTTAATGAAGAAGGGCGGTGGCAGCGGTGGCTAGAGCAAGCAATACAAAGGTGTTGGGGGGAAAGCGCGTTGAGTTCGTGGCCATCGGACACTTTTTCTGTGGCATGCCAGCAACATGAGAGAGAGAGAGAGGCAGGATGTGATAGCGTTACAGGCGAAGAGCGTACGCATTAGCCTAAGGAAAAAGCGTAAATGTGGCTTAAGTGCTCAGTGCAGGTTTGTTATTCCCTCCTCTCTCTCTCTCCTTCTTCCCCTCCCACTCTCCCTCGTTGTGGTTGTCGAAAATTGCTCGCTGATTTGATGTTTGGACAGGTCATTGTGTACCACGGTGATGCGATGGATCGTTGATGTCAGCTTTGAGCTTTTGTCCCACAGGGGAGTAGAGGACGTGGGTTTGCGGGTTTGCGCATTGTCCATTTGTTGCATTCCCACCCTCGTAGCTGAAAGTCTACTCAGGCCACTCAATTTGCCCTTCAACAGACAGTAAAAACACAATCGGACAATTGGCTAGCGCATTCAAACTCATCTGATTTTCTCTATTTTGATGGTAATATAAAGAGAGACAAACGTTGGCGATGAACCGGTTGTGAGTAAATAAACGTCAAAAGGTTTGACTGGACTGTTCTACGGCAACACGGGATCAGTTTTAACGCATTGCTTAACATAGTGGACACGTCTAACCACTGACCCTTGAACACCTTTTTCATTTCTTCTTTCCAATTCCCGTACCAGGAACTGAATGCAAAAGAACGAAACTAATAGCAATAAAGTGTCTACAGATCGTATAAACCTGCCACAGTAAAACAATCCCTGCAATAGCTGTGTTTTGAAATCGCTGCATCTGTAGAAACAAGGAGAACCTTTTGTTTTTGACTTGAATGTCTTTTGGATAAAGATAGAATCAATTGTGATGGAAGTGTGTGTTTTGAAGTGTAACGTTTTTCTTCTCGCAGAGTTACCATAAGCGACAGATGGAATTGGGATGGCGGTGCCGATAACGTCAAAATGATGCTATCGTACCTGAAGGCGACAGGTTTCCCTTCTTCTAGGCCATCACACATTGACTTATTTGACTCCAGGCTTAACTATTTATTTTTACTTTGCGGCGTCCCCAACCGTCTTCCGATTCACACCGCAATTATCGAGAAACCGTCATGATAGAGCCGAATGTATGTTTGTGTGTTCTTCTAGGGAAAAAACGGCCGGCACTTGCTAACTTTGTTACTAAGTGGGCGCATTGATCCGTAGGGAGAAAACTGGCTGTAAAACCATGCAATCCCATTTCACCTTCCGCTTTAAGGGCGCTTGCTCACTCAAGGGTGCTTGTCCCATGGCCCATTTGCTCGTTCAGCGAAGTGACCGAGGCAATAATCGAGTCCGTTACCGCTTATGCATCTACTTGGAAACCGTAAATAAAGCACAATGTACAGTCAATCCGGAAATGGGAACAATTAGTTAGTTGGCAGAAGTCAAGCCGACTTTTATTATTGTACTATTATGCATGAGAAAACACGGTTAACTATCGCGAAAAATTGAGGCTCAGTATCAGTTGCTATTCTCTTTCCCTTTCATGTGTGTAAATGACAAGTCGAAAATGTTTCTAAATTTCCCAAACATGGGCAGTATCTTATAATTTCCTTTAATTCTAAGAAAAATGGGACAGGTTGGTAATTGATTGGGCAAATCAGATCATCTCGTGCAGTAAATTTACCGGTTCCTCCACTGAGCAAAGAATCAATTACTTGACCTCTTTTTGTTTAAAGAAAGAGTTTTGTATTTGGCTACCCTTAGGGTCATGCTTGTTTTCATTCTCCTTGGAGCTACGCGAACTCTCAAATCCTCATTCTACACAGTATCTGATTTCCTCGCACGCCTTCCCACTCTCATCTATTTATGCATAAAGCGAGGAAATGAATCCACTCCTCGCGTTCACTAATAACTTTGCATGGTGTCATTGGGGTCAGGGTAGAGAATTTAACTTTATTCTAGATGTTCAACTTTTAAATTTGGAGAGGTACTTAAACTTATTGATAAAGGGACATTAATTTGCCGGTAAATCAACGCCACCAAAGAGTCCAAAACGGTCCAATTTCGCTTAAAAGCAGCTTACTTAACCTCAGTCCTTTAAGGTTAGTCTTTGCGCACATTATTTTTTTAAATGGAAGTAAAGTCATGGAGTGAGAGCGCCGATGCGCACCCCGATTCTCCCTCCAAGAGGCACACTCAACTTCAAACATGCTCATTTAATTATAACACCTGGGAAAATGATACCATCGGAAGAATATGTAGGCGGTACTATCATTCTGCAATCACTCGTAAAGTACAAATTAAAATCTGGGTAAGTTTTACTCCACGCCAGGGCAAAATTTACGCAATGAGTAATTTCTTCTGGACTAATTGACCTGTCTTGGGTGTGCGTTTCGCACTATCATATTGGTAAGAAATAACTACCAACTTCTGTCATTCAAATTGGCTGAAGACAATTTTGACTTTTTCCTTCCACGTCTGTGTCGAATACGGTGGAGGACAGTTTAAAGACCATTGACAATGTGACAGTCATTGCACTATAAAGTGTCCGAGCAGTACCCGAACTGACAACGCCTTTTTGGGCTCCTCCTGTCTCTTTCATGTTTGGCTTCAGGTGAAGCGGGAAACCTATTCATCCTCATGAGGGAGGAGAGCGATTTGACCGGAAACTTAAAACCCTTTCGAACTAAGCTTATAAAATGAGTAAAATTTATCTTATTTTTATCCTATCCTACAGGAATTAATGACTGGCATGATGGTTAGTGCTGGTGTTGCGCGCTGAGGCCTCTTTGAAGCAGTGGAGCGAGCGGATGTTGTCCAGACTGCACTACAAGTTGGGCGGATAATTAAAAGGCTACAGCTACCGCGTTGCGAATTGAGCTAAAAATACTTATAAAATTATTATTTTGTGTGTTTTACTCCCACTGTATGTTGGAAAAGTTTTCGCCCGACCGATAGTTAGTGGAACAAGGGCAGCGATCTACCACAAATAAACATGAACAGCACTGTCGGTAAAACAATTTTGTCCTGCCGATTTTTTTACCCTTTCAGAGGGAGAGGAGAGAAGCATGGGAATCTCATTGCTGATTGCTATCAGCTACTTCTGGTCAAATTTTTCCATTATTTCAGCATGAAATGGAGCAACAAATCGGCCAGAAAAAGAGAAAGAGTTCAAACTCTGCCTGTAGAAAGACAACTCAGTGGCCAAAATAAAAGCTCTTCTGAGTTCCATTGTAATTCTAGTTGCCAATACTGCTCCATTCCCAGGAGCACGGCGGGAAAGCCCAATAGGAACACGGGGCCTGTTAATTGCACAGCAGCGTGGTGAATTAAAACCTCCCGGGGGACTAACATAGATACACAACAATGCTGGCGGGAGGCGGGGCGGAGCGTACGTGGCGAACAGAGCGCCTATCGGGACTGCGTCCATGGGGGACTCACTGACATCATTCTGGCACTGAGAGGGCAGTCCGACTGGATCGATGGCTATCGGAGGAATGCCAATGAAGATGATAAATGACACATAGACAGGTCTACAACACTCTTTCCACCCCTCTGCCTTCATCCAACCACTCTCAAAGCAACAAATCCAGCATACAGACTGCATCAATGTGGTGCACAAGAATTGCGTCTCTAGATCTGCGAGACAGGCTCGGTGTAGCGCATATCCCCATGTGGAGGAGTGGAGGCATAGAGCCATCCATGGCGAACTCTAAGAAAAGGACTCTCACAGGAGGCGATGCTGACTGAGCAACTGTAGCGACGAGTTGGCCTCCTCATCGGCGATTTGCCGTTCACACTGCTAAACACAACGTTCCACCCATCGTTTGGAACGCCTTCATTTGTCGGCCGCACCTAACGATTTAAAACACATCTCGACGTCTAGCCTTCTGGTGTATTATTTAGGTGGAAAAAAATAAAGCAAACAGACGGGTAGAGAGTGAAAAATGGCTCAAAAAAACTACGTTACAAAGGTTGATCATAGGGTCCAGGACTGAAACCGCGGAACACAAAGGAAGACTTCTTCGGATGCGAAGGTGCCTCATTTGCAGAGATTAAATTTGGATCCGAGGACCTCCAACGCTCAGAATCTAGGTTAGGCTGCCAAACCGATGTGGTCGGTTGAGGATCCAACGGATGTGGTGCCGTAGGGTGGAAAGGCGACCGGAAGGAGGATGGATGCTGATTGGTCGGTTCGTAATCAGGAGGTATTGAAGATCTTCCAATCGGAGGTGGAGGTGGTTGGGTGGATGTTGGAAAACTGTAGTAAAAGACACGTTCATAGGCGTACTTCACACCGATTAGGAAGGCAAATTGGGTTGCATATTGGAGCATGAGAGCACCAAAACCGCGGTAGAGACCAATGAAACCCGAGGCCGAGGAGGAAGAATGCCGCAAAACATCAAAGACGCCGTCAAATGAAGTGATTATGGGGATGACCGAGTCTCCAGTGTCCAGATTATCCACCAATGTTCTGGTGCCCTGAACACACAGTCGAACAGCGATGGTTTCGAGGGGATAAAGAATTGCTTCAGCGGTCAGAGAAGCAACAAAATTGGCGGTCAAATCGTTAGCAAAGAGGGAGTACGCAGATTGAATCATTTTTTCCCGCCGATGTGATGTCAAGAGGGTTTGGTCGTTCCCGCCAATGCCCCTTTGTGCCAAGGATGGAGCATCCTGCAGGTGCGAGTAAAATTACAAAGTAAGGCCACCATTTTGCCAATGCTATGAAAGCACTCTCCTTCTAAACCTCGAGCAAGTCGAAATTTTGTGATAGCTGGTCAGCTGAAAGGTTTTGAGAGACCCATGTGGTGTAGGATAGGGCAGACCTTCCCATACTACGGTGTTTTAGTGCATCCCGAAATTAAAACAAAAAAGACTGCACGACTTTGATAGCATAGAGGTGGAAGGCCGAAAAACGTCCCATTCTCACATTGTCCCTTGGCCCCGCTTACTCAATTCAAAAAACCACTAATAGTTAAAGAACCGAGACGAGAGTGCTACTGACTCGCGGTAATGTATCAATTTTCCCACAATACACCAGGGACGAGGGATAAAATGTAACAAGGAAAAAAACCGCCGTCAATCGGCTTGAGAATGCCTCGCCGAGGCTGACGGTAGTTGTGTACGCAATGGAGGGAGCTCGAAAATATCCATGAGGCTAAGGAAGAAAAAAAGCGAACACGAAACCTCGGGAAGGCCAATGCAAGTTGTGGTGGAGAGGAAAAAAGAAAGCATGGCGTGCTACTTAGAGCACCGAAACGAGAGGGCGGGCGGGGGAGGATCAGTAGGGAAAAAAGGGGAGGCAGCACGCATGTTCCAGAGGCAACTGCGTGTACGAGGTGTGGTGCTACACACAAGACAGAAGGGAGGAAAAGTGGCGAGAAGTCGGTATCGCACAGAGCTTTTTCTTAAGGAAAAAAGGTGATTTACACCGAAATATGTAAGGCTGTTGGAAAATGGCCCAAAGGGACTGGACAGACACTCAAGAATTGGGAAATATCTCCTCTCCTCTGGCTGGCCATTGGGCCAAAACGACCCAGAGAGAAGATGTGTGCTGTGAAGCGCTAAATACACGGAGTTGTGTCGCCTGGTGACAGGCAGTATGGACAGAGATTGGAAACGAGCGCATCTGCTAACAGTGCCATCAAAACCGCTACTTATGGGGAGCAATGAAAGGAAAACTCGAGAACATTTTGAGAAAATTAAAGGCAAAAAAGACACAGCATAATTTGTGTTGCAACTTCCATCCAACGATTTCGATGAGTCGACAAGCAGAAGAAGAAATAGTCGAACTTGGTAAGACATGCAAAGCGCAGAGTAATCTGTGCCACTGCCTCACGGGCAACTCCGAACTCTCTCTGAGGCTCGTGATGGCCAAAGAAGAGGGTGGAAGGCTGCGCTTACAACAGGGAGGAAAGACGTCCACGAGTCAGTCTCCAAACCTGGCAACCAGCCATCACTTAAGTTTTGATTACGCTCTTGAAGGGATGGTAATCCAATTTGGAAAGACAAGTTGGTAAATAAGCACGTTGAAGTACAAGTGTCCCAGAAGGTTCTGTTTGTCCCCTCGAGTAGACACAAAGCATTTTCCCATTAACAAAGTTCAGCTGCAAAACATTTTAACTCCGTGGTTTAGTTTTTTGGGCACCTAAGGCTCTGCAGAGTGTGCCTTCACCGGGCGCTACAGCCTGTGGGCACTGATGTCCTCCCTCCAACCCTTACGTACGCCGACAATTCATGACCAGACCTCAAAGCTTCTGGGAAAACTCGGAGTACCATATTGATGGCTACGTAAGGACATTCTTTTCCAATTCCACCACTAAATGCGACAGAAAGGCGTATAGTGTGGATGAGAGAATCAACGACGAACCGCAACACAGGGGATTGAAGATGACGTCTACCATCGGTAAAAAAATCCGCAGGAATGCAATTAATAACTGAACCGACACCATCCGTGAGCCACCTCGGTATGCGTGTTGGGGGGCTGTCAGCGGTACTTGATTGGAGATGCCAGTGAGGCGGTCATGCGGGACCTCCTCCCACACATCTCTGCTAGCCAAACAAAACCCATAAGCATCGACAACACTAGGGTGAGAACAAAATGACAACAGAGATTCGATGCAAACTCTCAGTTAACTCTTTAAAGCCAGCGTTCTTAAGACCAGCAATAGGCATGAGCAACAGGCACCACAATCCCCCTTTTCCAGTACTGTTTTCAAACAGGATAAAGCTGCACATCCAGTGGAATTGTCGAGAGGGTACAATGGCGAAGCGGTGGTGTATTTTGATGACTGGCACAGCTGTTTCGGGAATGTTTTTTTTTCCACAGCACAGACAAACGTCGTAATAGCTGTTAGGAGAGGTTAGCCAAAAAGTGAGCGCCGACCAACCCTTCTGCGCCCCGGCAGTACATTCCATTGCCCAGCATTCCAACTTCTTTCATTTCTGGGAGGGGTTCAGGGTGCTTCACTTTGCTATGGAAAGAAATTCTTGCGAGGACGATCAACTGGTAGTGGAGGGGGGAGGAACCAGTGAAACCATTCCAAACCAATTTGTGCTTATTCCTTACTGGTGAAAAAATATCCCATGAGCCTGCTACACTCCGTAAGGTCAAACAAGACCTTCCAGAGTTGAGGAGGACCTATAAACTGAAAGGCGCGCAACCGCCTAGAGTACTGAGGATAAAACAAACAGCCTCCTATATTTAAGGAAATGAAATGAAAGAGAAGAATTTCTCCCACAACTCGACCCAACTTGATCAAATACACAAATTTGGTGGAGCAGAGGGGTGAGTAGTAGTGGACCGAGGAGGGCTGGGAGGGGAGAAGGAGGAGGAAGAGAGGAAAAGACGATTGGAAATGAGTTTGCCCTAAGGGGACGGCTGAACTGTGGTAAGACTGTCTTTCTTGCCACTCGCCTGCCAGAGATTAAATTCGACAGTTTTACATCCTTCCCCACTTCACGAGGAGGATAAGCACAGCCTTTACCGACCGACCCACGATCAAAGGCGAAAGGGAAGTAGAAAATGATGGGAAGGAGAAAAAAGGGCAGGATGCGAAGTTTTCGCCCCGTTTGTGAGGAGGAAACACCGCTAATCAACTACCTCAGAAAAATGTCGCTTCAGATTCAATGTTGAGAAAGCAGAGGAAAGCGCTAACTCCTTCTCAACTCAGGACAAAGCAAATCCAAACCGTTGACAATGGCTTTTCTTGTCATTTTCAGCCTCCGGTTATTCACCCTCGCCCTATGCTACAAGGTAGCCGAGTAGGTTTAAGATGCACAGAAGTAGGTGTGGATCCAGCGCTTCCCAATGCGAATCCTGCTTTTACTCAATGGTCTCCGCTTCAACTTCAGTGGCGTTTGCAAACTGATTGTCTTAAACACGACTGCATCGCATCAAAGGGGAATTGTAAACACCCGGCGGGGTACCGAAAAGTGAATAAGGATAAATGGCGAAGGGTTAAACAAACTGTCCAAGTCTTACAAAACCCCTCCTAGCCCCTATTGGGTTCCGTCTCCAACATTCTCCTTGGTCGGTCCCCCATATCGGACGTAACAGCATAGTCGGTGATCGCATCCTCTCCCAATTTCAAAGCGGAGCGCCAAATTTTTCTACCTTCAGCGAATAAGTAGTTCCCGATAGAGAGTCCAGTCTGATGGCCATCTGCACGGTACGCCATTTCCTTGGAAGCATCCACTACGATTACTCCCCATCATTTGCGATGCCATAGAGGATGGGCAGCTGTTGCATCACTAATCATGCAATTCTATGTCCTTGCATCGCAGAATCAAGAATGGAAAGCCTTTCCTCCTCAACCTCCTCATTCCATCCATCATCTCCGTGATAAGGTTTGAGTGGTACACACTACCACAATCAAAAGTTAGACCACAGTAAATGCAACCAAAAAGCCCCCAGAGCGAACAAGAGGAAATTCCGCCCAGCAGGGCCAATCTACGTTAGACAGACACAATTCTAAACTTTACAGCGAGAAATGACTCCAATCTCGAGTGGATGCTACTAGGTATAGAGGCAAGACGACACCGAGAGACGACAGCAATTGCGGAAGGAATCCCAACCTCAGCCTCTGGCATGCAACCGGGATCGAACGATTCAAAGCCACTTTGTCACCAGTCCAAATAGGGATTTGACAACATCAGAAAGGGCAAAAAGTATACTCATGTATCTCACCCTTCATCTACGCACCGCTACAAGTGACTTTCGCGTTAATTCAAATGCAACATAAGCACTTCCTCAGCTCTAAATAAGCGGACAAAGAAGTCATTTCTCCAGTGCAGTCCACAACTATGACAATTGTTAGGATCAGAAGTGTTTTAACGATGATGGAGAAGCATTGTGCAATTCTGCCACAACTCGACTGCACAGCCTCATTTTGAAGACGTCCCAGGGTGCAACGGTAAATTAGCCCTTTCACGCCACCATCAATGGGGAAGCAACACCTCCGCAGAGACGAAAAGTAGTTGATGCATGCGCAGATTAGTTGACAATGCTCCAAAAGAGCTTTGTGCACAAAGCTGCAAAACAACCATCCCTGTACGAAGGCGAAGTGTGTTGGAAGAAGGCTCTGGTGATAAGCGGATTGCATAAACAAATCCAGTGGCAATTATAGCATTCACTTAGGTGGAGTCCTCGATCGTCGTGGATTCAAGAGCCATCTCACTGCTATGATAGACTACCCAGGTATGCACAGAGAAGCCTCAGAACACCACATTTATGGCAGTTACTTATAGAAACAAAATCGTGGCTATGTCAACTGAATATCAGGCCTTAAACGAACCAGAAAGAAAGACGAAAAGCGTGCGAGGTGTAAGGCTAAGGTAGAATGAACAGAAGCCCTTCATGAAGGAAGCACTTATAAGCCTTGGCGATTCCCACTTAGCTGGAACTCTATCACTTGGTGCTTTACAGCCATTTTATCACCCCACTCCCTAACCAATCTGTTATCGCAAATCGGTAAGGAGAGTATGTCACATATATGTGACGCCGATAAGGGAAGTGGTAAACCGAAATGGGTACAAAAACGAATAAGATCAGACAGTGCTCATA
Source organism: Taenia pisiformis (assembly GCA_023968675.1). NCBI lineage: Eukaryota > Metazoa > Platyhelminthes > Cestoda > Cyclophyllidea > Taeniidae > Taenia > Taenia pisiformis. The sequence goes on along the minus strand of CM043736.1, from coordinate 12,586,785 downwards.
GGAGAAGGAGGAATAAAAACATTGAAGGCCATGCTTTCCACGTGTTTGCACAGTGAGTATCTGACCAAAACTAGCATGGCTGCTGCTGGGATCACAGGGGTCGAGTCGACCAGATCAGGAATACTTCAAGTCCGCTTTATTATTTAAGCCTCGATAAATCCAGCTGCAATACGATTCCACGCAAGTTGACATTGCAAGCTGAAAATGAGGACTTGTCACACATATGTGACGCTGATACAGAGAGCTCATTATAATTGCAAAAAAGTGGAAAAGACTAATGAAGTTGTTAAGTGTTCACTAGAAGAGGACAGTGAAACTGGAAAGGGTTTTATGCCACTAACATTTCACTTAACATGCAACTGAGGCAGTCAATGAATCTTTCATGTCACCTCCTAGGAAGTGAGACTTCTATTGCCCCTTGGCGTTGTGGTGTAAAAATTGTATGCTCGCAGCTGAACTTAGAATACAGTGATATCCATCAGAATTTGAGAATTTTGCGACACTCAAGCCCTGAGATAACTTCCCTCTTGGGTAAAAAAAGGCTGGTCACGTTACCACATTCGGACAAATCCCAACCATCAGCTCAAAACGCCCTCTGAGAAGCTGAAAAAATTGACCAACAATGAGGTTTTAAGCCCAACAGAAGTTTGAAAAAAAAGCCTTTCAATCCACATTCGCTAGCGGTGAGCATCAGACCTCAAATAACGGAAAACCTTAACTGCCGTGCCTGTTAAGGAGCAGAATCCACTCCAGACAGCTGTGCGGACAAAGCTAGACAGAGTCATGGGGGGGGAGGGGGAGATGAGCACGTGTGCTTAAGTGGATTGTATGTTTAGACTGGACGTTACCACTACTATTGTCCATTCATAAGCCAGACACAATGTGCAATGCCTTGCGCCCCCTCTCCCCACACTCCTACAGTCGCTACAGTCAAGTAAGCACTGTCAGTACCGGGGCGCCGCCTAGACAGAGATACAGGCAATACCCACCTTAATTATTCATACAATCATATGCCATCTATCTTTTCACTCACCAATAAGTGGTCGGCTTTTACTATGGGGACAATTTGTTCTGCTCCTGGCCTCTAAATAAAAAGGGCCACTATTAAATATCCAAGCCTAAGGACGTTGCCAGGGGAAACGCAAACACTAAACAGCCTTTTTTCGCAGTAGATGATCAAATTCCAGGTGGAAAATTGAGAGTATTTTTAACCCAGTATTGGTTTATTCAGCTCCAAGTTTTGACTCCACATTCACACAAGGCGCCTCTGTTGGGTGGCGCAGACTTCCAGACCTAGTATTACGATTTTCCTCGTCTGCAGAAATGGTCCAGAGCGGTGCATTAGTGGATGCGGAGAGCAGACCCGACCCTGTAGGACAACTTTCCAACTTAACGTGAAGGGAAGAGACGGCATGGTGCAGGTGAAAGAGCTTACAAGGGCTGGGGGTGACTTCTGCCTTGGACAACTAGCTTAGACGACACTAACCGGAAACCGCAGGGGAAAGTTTGTTGCGGGGATAGCTACAGCATCTGCATACAGGAGCTTCCTTAGCCTCCCTACCAACTGGATAGAGCCCAGATAGGCACGGTTGAGTGGCATGGAATTGGAAACAAGGTGGCGACGAAGACCAACTGCAAAAACGTTTCCTTGCTTTTAGCCAGGCTTTTGACCACTGGCCAGGAAAGACAAGTTTTGGATGCAGCGGAATTGCCAGGAGGAGTTAGTGAAGATGAAGTCATACATCGTCTCAGTGGCATGGAAATTAAACAACTGGCAAGGTAGACTCAGGGTTGGCTCCTTTTACGGCACCGACTATGCTGTTACGTCCGACGTGGGAGAGCGTTGGAGACGGGGCTCAAAAGAGCAATGCTGTGCTAACTTTTTCGACTCTGGGAGAGACTCGACAGGCGAAAAAATCCTACATGGGACGCCAAGTCCACATGCATTAATCGGTGGGAGGAGTGTACTTTTAACCTGAGACCTCAAAATAGGACGTTCTTTGTAATGAAAAAGGAAAGCATAGACGCCCAAAGACAATACCAGAGCCAAAAAAAGGCAGAGGAACAAAAATAGACGTTGTGATAGGATGCCACGACAAAAGGAAAACAATGGAGCGCTGGGACATGAAAGTCTACCTTGTAATGTGAACCAGTCCAAGCGACCAACACTGAGATAGGCTTTTACAAATAAAAGCGATTAAAAAGTGTAGCCAAGCTTTTTACGGACAAAAACATCCAAAGTCTGTGTTACGGGCTTAAGGACAGCCCATCTATTCGCGAGTGCAGATTGCAAAGTGCTGCAAAACAAACGTCACATATTTGTGACGTAGAGTGAAAGTAATCTAACCGAGGACAAAGTCATATATGTGTGACGCCAGTGTCAAATATGCTGAATCCGATTTGTGTAAAAAGATACCGAAAGCTCCCATTCAAAATGGCACAAAAGGTATGCATAGATCGAGGCGATTTCGCACCGCGCCTCTACCGAGTAATTGAGGATTTCTCCCTGTCGTCGGTAAAATGCGGTGGGTTGCTTTTTTTCTTCTCTGACAGTCAAAACGAAAAAACAAATCGAGTGAATATAAATGCTATCACCCAAGTTGAGCTGTTAATTCAAGTGGGTGTTTCCCAGTGCGACCTTACAACCGTCGATGGGCCTTCAAAATGCACTATGCGTTTGTCAGGCATTTTAACACACAGTGGAAGAGGCAGTTCAATTAATTTTGAAATCCAAGTGAATGAGGAAAAGGAGGTGGAGAAATGGTAACACTAAGTTGCGACTGAAAGGTTGTCCAAGTCCACTTAGAGCAAGAGGGTCCACAGATTGCCCATAGCTGTAGAAAAGAAGGGGATTCAATACGACGTAGGCAAATTTCGAGACTACTCCGTACACCAACGGGAGGTGGCAGATGGATCGCAGGGCATGGACCACTCCAAAGGGCTTCAGCCAAGTGGGTGGTCGACAATATTGTTCTGGGCATATGGATGAGGGAGAGGCCATGTGAATAAATGTGCGGAATCCGAAGCGTTGGCGACTTTAAGGGTAGCACGGTGACGGAACACACTTGAATGGCAAATGGTAAGGCAGGTGAATGGTCTAAGCACAATCTTTTTAGTAAAAATTGTGCCAGTGTCCGTCATTTATGGCAGTCCGTAAACACTCAGCCTTTGGAATCCCCAATGCTGGCGTATCAAAACAGTGAGAGCAAGCGAAGACGGAGATAACTCCATGGAAGAAAAGGCACCATTTGCACTGTGTGAAGTTGAGTTTCATTCAAAAAGCCCCTGTTCGTAGTTAGGGTAAGGAGAATACCGGTTTTTTAATCCTAATGCGAAAAGAAGGCCAATCGGTGCTCAGAGAGGCAATGTTGTAATATAGTGGATAAAACCCCAAAATCAATCAAAGAGAAAAACAGAGAGGGACGGGCTAGACGCAGAGAAAAATGGAAGTTACTAGACAATAAGGCGTGTCCGCTCTGCTCTTTTCTCTTCATTTGCCTTGACAATGATTACGACCAGTCTTGCCGTACCATATGGTAGTACTGCGAACGCAACGCCACTTCAGTCAACGGGAGGGAGAAAAAATAAACAATTAGGGAGGCATTTAGGTGACAGGGAAGCATACGTACCCAGACCATATGGTGAGTGGGGAGTTAACCCTCCCAGCTAGTGGAAAATGGTCAAATTTTGTCGAACTCATTTACCGCATTGCTAGGAGTTCAATTGGACTACTCAGGAGGAGACACCTCATCCTGCCGTAAAACCAAGTCAGCTTAAAACGGCAGAGAATAAAGGCATGAAAACAGACTGGGAAGAGGGAGATGAATGAGTTCACAGTGAATTGGGGAGGACGTCCAAGCCAAACCACCGGGACCTTCGACTTTACACAGGTTAAAAAAGGGTTTTAGGAAGTGCAAGCTGCGCCTATCTTTCAGGTTTGCGGGATTATGATGAGCTACAGGCAAAATGACTTCTTCCAGGTTCTCTGAAGGGCAAGCAATAGCCGAGGCTCTCGATCGCAAAAGTCAATGATGACACCATTTAAACGACCTATTGGGGCTTAGTGAAGTAAAGTATGGAATCGAATTTTGCTACGCCGTGCGTCGGTGGGTGCGAGCTATCGCTATTGCTAATCGCCTTGATGATACCCGAATTGACGCATGAAATGTGCACTGACTACCAGCATTCGCGACAGAACACGTCTTCCATTCGCCACTGTGATTTGCGCATCCGAGACCTCGATCGACCCAACTGTATCGCATGCTAGCGCTTTAGGTCCATTTAAATGTTGCAAAGGTTTGCTCTGGCCGGGACTTTTAACATAGGGAGCTGAGACCAGGTTAGATGCACACTTCTACTTCGCACCATTCCTCCAACAAATAGGTCATTTAAAATAAGTCTGGAAGGTAAATGTGCTGCCAAGCTGGACAAACTTGAATGAACACGTCAAATTCGAACGAATACGCATTCATATGAGCAATGTACTTCTAATTGATCAGAAAATATCGCACCAAAGAAGCAGCATAAGGCAGATAGCGGTATCAACACCTTTAAAAAATTATTTGACAATGGGCGCCCCTCACTGCAAAGACAAAGAGATTTATGAGATTCCATTATGCTAAAGCAGGAGCATAAAGATGGAGATGATATTTTGAAGACGTCAAGCGAGGGCATATCAAATAAAATGGTACCAGGAAGAGGCATTTATTGCCACTAAAATGTGTTAATGCATCCAGCCTCCTGGGGTTTCTTTTAAGGTGAAGCAGTTGCAAAGAATAGACACAGAAAGGTGACTATATGGAGGCCGGAAGCGCCATTTTAGCCAAGAAAAGCGCCTCTTTTTATGACTTTAATGCGTAAAATGAACCCCTTGAGTTAAAAGCACAAACAAATAGAAGGATTATGGGATAAACCACTCAAGCATCACGAATCAACTCCCTTAAGATGCAATCATATAAAAAAATCGACATCTTTGATCCGTTTAGCTGCATAAGAGGTGTCTATGGGCCTCGCTAAGGGTAAGCAGAAGAGACAAAAGAATAGTCAGGTGGAAAAATTTCTCTCCATGAAACTTCAGCACACCCATTTGCGCAAGAATAATGAAGGTGTGGTACTGAGCATGAATGCAGTACATGCGTGGTTTGCATCATGGGGAAATTACACCGCTAGCCCAACGCACAAGTCGTCAACAGAACACGCAAATAACTACTTAGTGTTTGTAAGTAGAATGGTTTGAGAGAGTGTAAGCCTGTAACCAAACATATTAACCCACTTTATTATAGGATGAACGCACCCCCGAGTGCGCATAATTAATCAATGGCCTCAGTATCATAGGAACAAAGTCATGTCTTCTAATTGACGACTGTGGGGGCCTCAGGGGAGTGAGAGTGATAAATTGGGACTAAAAACGTACCATAATGTTGCGTGTCCCAGCCACCTCCACATCCAGCTGTTCTGGCTCTTGATCGCGCCCTAAGTAGGCACTGACTCCAAAGCTCACAAAACTGTGAATGATGTGCTGCCCCACGCCAAGCGCTACCACGGGCAACATTAGTCGCCATGCGGGCAGGAGACGTGAAGTTCGAATTGGAATTGCCCGCAAGCCCGCCTTAAGCTTGCCTCCAACGGAACCTATTCGCGAGACACTGGGCGAGACATTGGGTAGGAGACGTCGCAGCCCTTCCAGGAAGCAAGACACCAAGGTTGTCGGTTCTGAGGCTATATTTGACTGTAGTAGCGGAGAGAAAAAAAAACTTGATTGAAACTTCCCAACCTCATAATAAACTACCATCTATCCACGTTTATTGTCCCTAAGGTTTATTTAATAAGGTTAGTTTCTCCTCCCGCATGTCCTGGCACGGCACAGAAAGAACTATGCCGTAGATGAATGAATCTACGGGAAGGATGAGGCCACACTGACGTCTTGCAAATCGTTTTCGATTCCGACACGAAGACCAATTGCAACCGACCAAGTAAGCTTTGCCGCACGTATCCAGCCACAAAAATGTCACCACGGTACTACACATTCCCATGTCGCCTTTGAGCTAATTTCAGTAGAAAAAGCTATTGAGAAACAAATGCTCACAGAGAACGCCGTTTAGATATTAAAATCAGCCCGAGACACACTTTCTCCAACAGAGTGCTCGAGGTTCAGGAGCCCAACTCAACTCCACAACATGGACTGTCACTAAGGGTTCAACTTATCCCACAATCCCAATTCCCCGTGTCAACTATGTCCTCGCGCACGATTGATGCGCTAGAGGCGCTCAATAAAAGCCAACGGTTATGTAAATAAGCGATGGCTGTTTTAAAACGCACTTAACCACGTGGGTCCTGCAATCGCCACGATCTTGGCAACCATCCTCATGGCACGGGGATGCGTCCGTGACAAGTAACATTTTTGTTCCTACTTGATAGTGTTTTCAGAAAAAAATCAAGAGCACTACACAAACATCCAAACAAAAATACAACTTTATGATGCTTCTTAAAATAAAATAAGGATAAACTTACCTGAACAAATTCTACCATACTCGCAGCGTAAAATGGAGTTATGATCATCCAAGATAGCCTAGATTTTATCACAAAATGCAGAATTCCTACACTTTAAGGAGAAAATGAAGCGAAATTTTGACAGCACTGCTATAGATGGTGATTTCCCTAAGGAATCAGAATTAGTGCTAAAAACGAACTTGGGAAGTGAAAGAGCCTCAGAGAGTGCATTCTCCGAAACCGATGCAACGACCTCCACCGTTATCGCACCACTTAGCCCCTTCCAAAGGGATAAAAGGCCCTGGTAGCGCAAAATAAAGCAGTACATAACTAACCTGCCGTGAAACGTAAGTGTGAATAACTGGAAGCAATGAAAAGGGCAGAAAATGAATACTTTTGCTCCGACTTCGGACCTAAACGTAAATTCAACACCACCTGCAGAATTACTTGACATTGATGTCGAAGGACCAGAAAAGGATGAGCAAATAGTACATCAGTGATCACACTAAGAGAGAAGTCAGACATTGCACTTAGTACCTTGACGCATTAAGCCCATAACGAACCATTTCCCTAACAGCTAAACAACATAAGCTAGCACACAAACGTACAAATATTGGTGGATTTAGTGGGAATTTCTTTCGAGGCAGCCATTTGAGCTTCGGAAACTGCCGCAATATCTTCGTCATCACGAAAGGAAAAAGATGGCGACTTCTCCATCTCTCTTAGTTTACTTGACCACATTCTCACGAAAAACTGCCTGTAAAGAAGAACTGAAGATTCTGTCCACAGAGTAATGCTACAACTTGATTGGTCGAAATAGCACACTCGTAAAATCGGCGCGCCCTTGCAAATTATTCAAATGCACTTTCGTTACGATTAATGCATAATTTTGCCACAAAAAATCTATTGTTCTTGTTTCATAAATAATGACTTTTTTACAAAATATTTGACTTGCAGCCATTGATTTATGCCAATGATTTACGCACATAATTTTCAAATTGATACCTTGGCTATTTACACTCAGAAGTGCTTCGTTTTGCTTTCATAAACATCGTTTGCATAGTAAGCGTGTTGCTTTCAACACGAACTCGTTGATCTCAGTGGCATTCAAAATGAGGTAGTCTGAGTCTTCATATAAACGAGGTGGGTTATGTGATGGTGAGGAAAAGGGGGGACGTCATCCATTCTGTCACTTTAGTTGCCGCATCGCCATGGCTACGTTAGTAAGTTTCTTGAACCTCCCACAAACTCAGTTTTACTATTTTTTGATATTTATATTGTTCTATAGTAGTACGAGTTCGCTTGCCTTCAAAAGATTCTTTGAATCACAAATTTATGACCTGAAGATCAGTCAGAATGGCAAAAGTAAGGTTGTGCGACATTTTAGTTAATTCATTAATGGAAGCTACACAAATCCATTGCATTCATAATATGACGGTCAAAACAACTTTACGGAGTTTGCCATGACCTCTAAAAGATCACGTTCATCATGCTTAAATACCATTATAAAGTGAATAGACGTATCAATTGTCGGTATTATGGCACATGTCCTCCTCTCTATGCTCCCACCCTGCGGTGAGAAACATAAGCAATAATGAGTACTCAGTACTATTACTACCTACAATTCTGATTCTGAGTCTCTTCAATCGTCAGCTTCATTCTTAAACCAAGTGCCTATCTCACCATCTATTTTACATTTGCACAAAAGACTTGCATCTTTATATTAGTCACTTATTTAGCAATATATTTAACCCAACAACCATAAAATTTACTTGTAAATGTGCTCATGTGCATATTTTTCAAAGTAAGCCTGCTAGTACTTGTTGAAAGGATCCGCAGCGCACGTATCCATGCATTCCCCATAGGTGTTGAAGCGATTTGAGTTGCCCCCAGTGCCTGTGTAGGTGAATGGAAAGCAGTTTTTGTCCTTGACACTGTAGTAAAACATCTCAAAGTTGCCATTTCCCGAGCCCGGATGGTAGCTGTAGGTACATCTCAGAAGGATTTGCCTTTCTAATGGCAATAAAAAGGGTTAAATGTAGTAAGGCGACGGTCAAATTTTACGCAGAGTAACTTTTTACACACATCCATTTATCCTCACAACCGATAAAAAATCCATTGAAAAGCTTTTAGGTGTGCAGAAAATGGGTTTATTTAAGCAATTAACTAATCCCATGATGCAAAATATTTACCTTTTCAAAGGTAAGCTAAGAATGAATAGCCTAACACAAAAATTGCTGGTTGAAAATTGGTGGCTCAGTGTTAACTTACGCTCGTCATCTTCATCCAAGTACACTGCAAATAAGTGGACAAAATGCAGTGAATACCAAATAAGATTTCAACTACTTATTTGTGCATTTAAGTAGCACTTTGCCGAAAAAACTCAATTCAACGCATTGAATTTCATTAATAAAGGAGAAGCTCACCAGTTGACGGCATTCCTTTGTGTTGGTCTAGGTAAGGATGCAGGCAGAACATTTTGTGTCAGTTTATTTTAGACCAAAATAAGCCTTGCTTTAGCGCAAAAAATTATCTTTGTAGTTTGTTGTCAAAAATTTCGCTTTTAATTTTTATCTTTAAGGGAATTAGACTTTTATTAAAAAAGAACGTGATTTCTTACTAGCTTTTACTACAAGCTGCTCCTTATTCCTGTAAGTTGCCGGTGCTTGCCTACTTAATAGCTTATAAGTAACAGACGGTGGTGCATCAGAACATGGGGCTGTGCAACTATAAATTAAGTCCGACTTTGGGACACAACTCACGTTTATGACCCAAATGATAAACATGACCGATGTTGTCAAGTCTAATTGAACGAGAGCCTTAAAAAGATAGAATTTAGGCAATTAGTAAAAATCTGAGTCGAGACTCGCACAACCAGCAATAGGTAAACATATGGCAAGACGCGTTTGCAGGACTTATGGTGGTAAAATAGCACACGTAATAATGAAAAACACTATTTTCAAAACAGATTAATAGGCCTAGTCAATCCTTTTGACACTGTTATTACCACTCCATAAGTAAAAATGCTTTACCTCTTGAACGTTGTATTTCACTTGCATCCGCATCAGAATCTAAAAAGTAAAATAGTAAAACTTTAAGCATTCCCCACAAAAAAAACGAGATCTTACAATACATTTGCCTTCAAATGAATGCGCTTTAAGCCCAATAAATTAATATGTTTGTGTCAAATGCTCTTTTATAAAATCATTGACAATTTAATATTTTAGAAGCATTGCTCTAATGCAGGACCAGTTTCGTTAAATTATTACCCTTTTCGCAAGCGCCGTTGTGACATCAATTTGGCTGACATGGAAAAGAGGATTGTCTTTACACCTGCATTAAAATAAAAATCTGCAAATACTGTGGCTAGATGTATTATTTTAATTTAAGCTAGTTAATGCATTTAAAGCCCTTTTCTCTAAGCCCTGCTAGATTGATAAAGTCGAAAATATTGCACTTACCTAACTGGGGCAGTTGACCACCATTTCGAAGAGTCGCATAATCTCTGGCTGAAGTGCAGGATAAGACTTTCTTAAATTTTGCAGACAGTCAATTTTATTATCGCTATGCAATTATCTAGCCCAAAGTGAACGCAAGCAACGCAGCCATTACATGCACCCACAGATTAACTCACCAATATTTTCCCAAGTAAATGGTTCTCGATCTTTAATAATAATGACAAAAATTTTGCTTCTTTTTGATATGAATAAGGCATTTTTGGTAGTAAAAGTATGTTTTTCATTTTCTTCATTGTTAAATCAAAACGTTTATTTGTTTTACTTTTCCAAATAAATAAATTGATCTGATGACGCACGCCTTTAAGTTAAGTTCTATCTGTTCAGTTTGTGCATGAATTTTCCGTCGGGTGATAAAAAATTCACTTACAGTATGCCTTCGTAGAGTAAACGGGAACCTTCCTCGCTGTTAGTAAAAGATGAAATAAATAAGATTTAGCCATTGTCCATACACCACTATTCACTTTTAAATCTTGCACCAGAACCTCAGTCTGCTCAGCTATTGTGGATCCGAAGATGTGAAATTACTCTTACAATTTAGCGCACTCAGAAATCTAACGATATTTACTTGCCGCGTGAATACCAAAATAGCTTTATTTGCATGCAGTAAGCAGCGACGTCCTTTAAATTGCATAGTTTAATTGCTCGGGTATACCGCCTCGGTGAAATTAAATAGATAAAATATTTCACAATCCTTACCAGTTTTAACTAGTTCAACATAGTTGGCGATTTGCTTCTCAGGCCTTTTTTCAACAGACTCTGTGGTAACATAACGTGGTGCGGTATGTTAGCAACGCGGCGGAAAATATTTCCACCTTTAAGGCTATTCAAATTATGAGGTTAAATAAATAATCCACCTCCCATCTGCTATCTAGTAAAAAAATCTAATTTCTATTTAAGCATAAAAATTTTAGTCTTTTCAAATATTAAAAGATGTTTTATAGAGTTCACCGATACTAGCCGCCTGTGGGCAAAACAATGACGTCTTACTTACTATTGTCAGTAGCATCGTCATTGGAAAAATTGGCTGCATCATCTTCTGAATGAATAAAAGAAGCTTCGAGTAAATGGTAATTTGAAGCCCTCTATCCTTCTTGCATTAGGGTGTGAGAACCTTTCTTCACTCTCCACACACTATTCCTACTGTTTACATCATCCCATGCCAAATCTAGGCGCAGGCCAAATCCCGCGGTGGTAGGTAAACAGGATTCTAATTAATTCTCAAAGAAGTCACGAGATAATGGTGCACTAAATACAAGGATAGTACTTGTGGACTAGGGCGAGTTGTGAACAGACCTCCATTTAAAAAGGGCTTTTAAAGAAAATAAAATTTGGTGTAACTCACGTAAGAGCGGTGGCGGTCTACCTCGCAGAATTCCATCTGAATTTAAAGTAGGCTACTGGATTTAGTCGTAGGCTTTTTGAGTTATCATTATTAGACATGCAAATGATGTAGAACGGGACCGTTCTATTGACACAAAGATGTTGCGCACGTGTGCCAAAAAATGGATATGGAATCTAATCATTGTGAACATACCCGCAAAAATTGGAGTCAGTATGGATGCGACGAATAAGAGGAGGATAGGTTGCATCATAACGCTGTTCAAAAGTAATAACATACCCTTTTTATACAAATCAGAATTTGCCCCTGGGGCGAAAAAGGTTTCTCTCATCCTCCCCTCCCCGCCCCACTTATTTCGGATTAAGGGTGAGGTCATTCATATACTATTTTGCATAAACAAGGTCTAAATATCACTTTGTGAATAATTATCAGTAAGTTCAAATGCTAATATATTCAAACCGAGATGAGTTTTCCTTATCAATTACAACATAGAAAGGCAAAGTGTAGCTAAGCCGAAACATTGCCGATTTAATTGGGACCGTAAGCAAAGAAGAGGATAGAACTGATTTTAAATTAATTATGCAGGACGCGCACAAGTACCTTCATTGAACCGTATAATTAATAAGCAAATATTCAAATTTTATTGTTGACTGAAATCGTCTTCTCTTAAAGAAGTTAAAGTCTTTGAATATTTTGCTAATCAATTAAAAATGTTTAGAGGTTAACCCTTTTCATAACGCACAAAAGGATGTCATCGAAATAACTCTATGCTATAAAGGCTTTCCTTTTACCTAAGGTCATCATTGTTTAGTCGGTCCAAAAACAGCGCAGTTTTTGGATAGCATTTTTTACTAGTTGTTTTTTCAAAATGGAGTCATTTTCAATCACAGCGTCCTAATCAGATTCTAATTTTTCCGATGTAATCACAAACGTTTAAACGGTTATTTTAATAGCAATTTTGTTACAATGACCTTTAACACTTCTAAAGTAGACCAGTTTACCAGCTTTCTCATTTTCACCATTGAATACATCGTGCGCTTCGTCACGTTCTCCACCAACAGACCACAAGGTGTGAGGTGCTCTGTTTGGAATACGTATAGTAAATGGCAATCTTCTTGCGCTTTCGGAATGCGAATTCAATGCTTTGCTTCAGAATGAACAACCTCACTTCTTTTACTCGAATTAAAGAGAGTTGACTTGCCTTTAGGTTGTTGAAGCAAACTCCTCTACATTACTTAGACTAATAATTTGAAGATTTTAAGGCGCTTCTTAGCAGACTTGGTCAAACTTGCCTAGCCTCGGGTGAGCGTTCCGAAAAAAGATTTTACTTTAAAGTTTTGTGGTACATCTTCGAAGTCCATCGTTTATATACACATATAATGTCAACGATTTGCTTTAAGCCTGCATTGATGAAGCATTAGGCGCGAGTTCTCGGCTGAGGTTTGAGCGAGAACATCACACGAGCTAACGTCACGTCTTTTCCTTTTCTGTGCTCCTTTTAAAAGAAAGCTTTTCACATATTTCTTTAAAAAATAGATATATCTTGATACAAATACCAAGCGGCATTTATTACTTATTACATGTACTCATTTATAAGTTGAAAGCACGCAGTTATTGTAGCTAATCCGCTTTAATAATCAAGTTTTCCCAAAATTTCACCAAAGTACATTTGGTGCGTGCATTGCTTCATAGCATTAGGATTATAATCCCTTCTTCAATGGATTGGATAAATAATTATGACTCGAAACGTAGCCTTTATTGAATCTTCTAGTGTTTCGTTTCGTTATGCAGCTTTGGAAGCTCGTACATCAATAGCAGAAATGCCATTTCATTCAAATTCATATAAAAGCTTACAATAATTTTTACTTTTATTTGTTAGTAGCGCTTTATTTACAAGTTGCGTTGCCACTTGGTCTGAATGCTCTAGTGTCGGGTCGGTGAAAACGTTAGCCAATATTAGGATTGCGCGTAGCTATTGCTAACTCTGGCCACTTGACGTGATGCCTATCTGATTTCCTTTTTCCAGATGCAGAATACATCTACGAATCTTGACTGCATAATCTATTCCTTTTACTTTCCAAATCGAATAGCCATCTAGCACACTGCATTTGTTGGAGATATTAACTTTAATTGGTTACTGAACTTGGATTGCCATTGCGTCAAAAATTGGCAAATGATTTAGTTGCAAGAACTGAATTAACAAGCACTATTTTATTCATTTCTAAAATCTGGCATATTCCAAAAACTCCAGCCGTTAAACGCATTGAAATCCTACGCACTGGCCAGGCAAAGTTAACCACAGCTTTTTTTCCATGGTATCAATCCCAAATATATACCTTAAGTCCTTCTTACTATAGTTAATTGCTTCTAACCGCTTAAATTTACGGCCCTTGCCCACTTAATTATGCAGATTTGCCTTACTTTTCCCCTTGGCTATGAGTTCCTCAGAGCACATTAGCCGTGTTATAACAACATTCATTAAAATGCAGTAAAATTACCTTGAAGGCAAAAGCAAGGGTATAAATAGGGCTACAAATGCAGATAAGTCTATGCTTACGAGAATGAGAACACTTCTCGCTCTCATTATTATCGTATTTGTCCTCGCTAATGCAGGTAATTTGATGATATTGGTCCAAATTCCATTTATTGTAGCATCCATTGCCGAATGTTTTAACAAAAGTATGCAATTCTTTTGCTTCTAAAATGCTTGATAGGCAATAACAGTTTTCACACATTCATTTGGCTGGCTACGAGATGCACAAAATAAATTTAGGCAAATGTTACTGCACGTTAAATGTAAATGATTGCAAACTGTCCAAATCCTTCCAAAATACGCAGTAATCAGGTAACAAGTTCCTAATGCGTTTTACTTTACCTGCTTTCGCAGATTGTGCCCCGTGGCATGATGCGCGTTGTACCAAACTAGTTTTAATGCTATCCAGCTTTGGTTACTTATTAATCCCTTCCTAGATGCCTTGAGATACCCCGGCAATTATATCTACCTTCCCATCCATGGAGGTAAGATATAACCACCGATGCAAATTATTTTACTTAGTCGCGTAAATTGTCCCAAGGTCAGAGATGCTTAAAACACATTTCGTAGGTTTTTTAGAAAACTGGCGACTCAATTTACATTTAAACCTAGTTCATGAGACTCATATTTTACCAAATGTTTAAAAGTTTTTCATCCTTTTAAAACTTTTTACATTTTACATTTATATTACATGACTTATGTATTTTTTAACTCTTCTTAGGTTTTATGGGCTTCGACCCAGTGGATTCCGATGCTGAGGGTTCGTTTTTACTGTATCAAAATACCAATTTTTGTTTTGCTGTAGCAGAATTACCAATAGCAACCATAATATTGTGGTGTAATCAATCCACTCCCTGCTTTCCGATTATGCTACTCTTGATGCTGGTTTTAGAAAAACTATTAGGTTTTGTTCAGCTACTGCTGATGTGTGCTATTCTCAGCAATGTCATGCCATTTGTAGCGGAGGGCTTTCTGCGTTTGTCTAGATTCGTTCAGTTTAGTTTTCGATCCGCAGCCATTGGCTACTTTTTCATAACTTGCACAGACTTCTCAAGTCTCTAAAAAACTTGGCTTAGCATTCACATGTTTGTATTCGTATGAATGGTGGAGAGATTTTTTGACCGCTCCTCCCTTTCTACATAGATCCGTGTCTGCTACCTGTCGATCCCGGCCCAGGTCGTGCCTATTTCCCCTCCTATTACTTCGACGCTCACCAAGGCGCCTGCCTACCCTTTGTCTACGGCGGCTTGAAAGGCAATGCCAACAGGTTTAGAAACATCTACGAATGCGAGGCCATGTGCATCATCAATAAGACCTAGTGTTCTCCTCACTTTGTCTTAGCCTACATGTCTCATGTTTTGCCTGATTTAGTGTTTTCCTTCTTCCGTTAATGACAAATACATTGTCTTAGGGGCAAATATTGCTTTGAATTTATCAACTCTCTGTAGGTTCTGACATCAGAGAGTTTGATTGACTGTAGCGCTTTTGTTGTCAATGCTATTTGTGTTTTATGTACAGAAGACACATTTAAAAGATTGTTACTGTAATACGTCAGGTAAGGGAAGAAAAGGAGGGAGTTGTGTGCTGACACAGGCGCATGAATTATTAAGGCATTTCATAACTTTATGCGGTCTTTCTGACTCTTTGACATCGTTTGTCTCCTCCACCTCCGTCTCCTCCCCATAAACCAGTGTAGCGGAACTGGGGCTCTCCTTCGAGGAGAAGCAGCGGGTCCTCGGCGCACTGTCGCAGTAGTGAGGAGCAAACGATTTTACCTTGTAAATCTTCTTGTGTTTCATTCGGCGGTTCTGGAACCAGGTCTTGACCTGGGAGTGCGTCAGTGACAAATTTAGTAATTTAAATGCCATTTGAGTGTCTAACTTGTTGGATTCTAAGCCACCTGTGGACTGCTGACAACTGATAATGAAGGGAATCATTTAGAACGAAAATGGTAGCAAGTTGAGGACTCAATCGACGTTTTCGCCAGCCTGACTTTGAATCACATAGATTTTTTTATGAGTTATGCGGACTTGATAACAAAGGCGTTCTCAGACTTAGGAGCCACTAACCTGAGTTTCCGATAGGCCCAGAATAGAGGCGAGTTCGATTCGTTCTGGTGTTGAGAGGTATCTCTGCCTCTGAAATCGCATTTCCAGCTCGGACAGCTGCTGATCGCTAAAAACTGTGCGTGCCTTGCGTCGGCGACAGCGCTTCAGCATCGTCGAGGTGCAAGTGCCAGGAAATGCAAAAACCGAAAGTGGTGCTACTGAAATACGGATAAGAAGTGTTAGTAGTATGCGCCGATTCAGGTGTACGGATTTTAAAGGTCATGAAGTTATGTCTCAATAACGCTGTTCATTGACGAAAGAAATCAGTGAGGATCCAGACAAAATTATGGCTTTAAAAAGTACTTTGGTTTCAAATTTTCAACTAGCAGTTTTGAGGACACAATGGCTTTACTAGGAATGGAGTAAATGGTAGACCACAAACGTATCATGTTCGAAGTTAGTAGTTGAAGTCAAAGTTTATGCTATCAGCAAAGAGACCTTACCGTGTTTTGAAGAATGGAGCTAAGCTAACTTGTGCAGATTACAACAATTAGATAAGGCTTAAAATCGGAGCGGTGGTCCACTTCTTACAGATATATTGCTGCCTATAGCGCGATCATACCCTACGTTTAATCGACAATTTCTGGGGGCGAATAAATGGCATTTTTAGGCCTTATTTTATCCCTTAAAGTAGCACTAATGACGGCGAGGAGGTAGTGACCAGGTCACTTTCCAAAGATCGTTGAAGCTCTTTAAGGTCCACCGTTGAGGCTATTATAACCATCGTGCATCTAGCTGCTTGACATCTTGTTCCCCGATGGCAACTTACGCTATCGTAATTCAGACGTTCACGAATGGCCTTAATTCCCATTCAGCTCCTCAAGGACTTTAAGTGTTTCTTTTGATCCATTGTAAGGAAGCTTTAACTAAAGGTGGTAAAGCATCAGTATTTGCTAGGATATTATTTTGCTTACTACCCAAGTGAGATATTTTAGGTGTCACATATGTGTGACGCTTGTACCAAACTTGTCTGTAAACCAATCTGCGGCAAGTTGTGGTTCGTTTTCGTAAATTTTGCGTAAGCTTAGAGAGAAGACTAAACAATATTTGACTATATTTTAAAACTGCATTAACTTGTATGCTGGAATTGCTTACGCCTATACCCCAATTTCCACCTTCCTGCAGGCCACCTTCAATTACTGCGAAAATTATAATTCATCAACTTATATATTCTGGGAAATGATCGTTCCTATACAACTTTAAGTGTTGTTTTATCCAAAAATGTAGCATTGGATGGTTAACCAATGGGCTTTTTTATCGCCATTCTTACCTGAGCTCTTCATAATGTAGGGAAGGATGGGGCACTCTGTAGAGAACATAGGACCAATTTTATGTTCGCTCGTGGCCAAATGGAAGTGTGAATTAACCTCGCAGAGGAGGGAGGCGAGTGCTGCATTCGTTGCCCTCTGCACCAATGTCGCATCTGGTTCGGCTGTTGGTTTATCCACCGCCTCGCTTAGAATGCTGTCAATGGAGAAACCTGATTGTGAGAGCATTTTTGCCTTCTTTGTTACCCTCTCCTGGTGCGCAGTTTCCATTGTGAGGCAGTTTTTTTACTATGTAGACTGTGTGTGGTTAATACGCCTTATTATTGGGACATTAAGTCCTCCCCCTTCAATTAGAGGGATCTTGCTGACATATGATTGGCTTATGGGTCCAAGCTGCGGGTGTACTGCTTGCTGATTGGTTAGTTGGTGCGTATTGAGAGCTGCGTCAACTTGGAGGATCTATTCCACTTTTTTCCATTTTTATTACCATTCATATGGCCAAGTTTGTCGTTTCTAGGCTTAGCACTTGCTGCAGTCATACCTGCATCGTCTAGTGGGCTTTCTTGCAGGTATGTCACAAGGAAGCTATTCTCTTTCCTTTTGATTATAAAAATAAGACTAAATGAAAAATTGCTTAAAATAAAGTGATAAAACCGAATACTGATAAGAGGTAGGACAAGGATGTGAGGAAGACAGCATTGTACTTCACCTTTTATGTGGCGTGTGAGAGGGGACCTGGTGTTGTCTTCACTCTCCACTGTTTGTTCTGCAAATATTCAAGCTGTTTACTACCACCTGCAGCCGTGGTTGTGTGACCTTCAAATAATTCCATCTCCAGCCCACCACATACAAAGCAGACAAAGCCTCGCAAAACCAAAGAGGTGGGTTACCCAAGGGGGGTGAAGTGAAGTGGGTCACTAAGTGGCTCATCACAATTCGGGCTTCACTGTCAAACACACGTGGACCACGTTTTGCCACCCCTCTCCCTTTCCACCTATAGAGAGGACCTCTTTCCTCTCCGCTAAACAAAAGAGAGGAGGGAATACTTTGCCACTTTTTTACCCAATAAAAGAACTCACCTTCTATGCGCTATTAAGGGGACGAAGGAATGTTTGTCGTTTTAAGCTCATTATGAGCTCACAAATTTGTCCTCCTTAACCCCCTCGCCCCTAATTAATCCACCAACAGCGCACGAAGTGCCAGGTTAGACGAGAGAGTGGACTCTCATACCTCTTCGCCTTGATTGGATCACGCGATTCGGCTAATTAGCGGTGAGTTGGGGATTGTGGAGGGGGGAGGGGCTCAACCAAGGTGACCGCTCGTTTGGGAAGCCATCAAAATTTTGTCCGCCTCTTTGCATTAAGGGCTTACTGGCCTATTGTTGGATAAGAGCTTCTACTTAATTAAAATTCTCAGGTCATCCTTTCTTTGGATTTAAAGTAGATAGTGGGGACTGACTGATTCATATTGTCTCATTTATGGTGGCAAACAGGAACTACAAATCGTATCATGCACTTTTTAAGCATATTTTTATTATATTTCCTTTCGAAATTTTGTGCTACGGAGGAGATTTGTGGCAGCCTCAACAGCTGCACCCCATCCAAGGCACTTAAGAAGAAATGGAAAAAAACGGTTCGCTTTGTTTCCTCTGAAGTCGTGAAAGCTGCCTGGGCAAGATTTGACATTGCTTTGAGATTGCTCTCTTCCCAGCCGAAAGTTTTGTCCCCCCAGACGTCATTCGGAGTGGAGAGAGACCTTCAAAAAGGCGCGGCTTTCAACGCCTTCAGTCCCGTTTGAATGTTTGGGTGGGTTCGTCAAAGGATAATTAAAAGATATAAGCTCATTTCTTCTGTCACTTCACTAAAATGGGACAATCTTTCTTTCTAACAGTCTTTCGACCGCTCTTAAGGTGACCTTTATTGTGTCATTCATGATTTCGCTAGTGACAGGTGTTGTCATCAAGGCCTTCGTATTGTAGGCACCATACTCGTGTGCACCTCAGTTATTCCCTCCTGAATGACAAAGGTTTGAGTGTGTATGCAAAGTGCATTAAATAAAACTCCAAAAAAGCCTTATGCTTGGTAAATTTTAAAATGCATGTTTAATTCTGAGATCCCTCAGCGATGTCATTTTTCACAATCATGAATCTGGCTTAGACGTCGCGACTACGTGGTGCATGATATTCATGGGATCCCGACAAGTATTAGCACCGAGATATGTATTACGGGCGGGTAAGTCGAGCAGGAAGAAAAAAGGAAGATGAGTTGATTCGTAAGATTGCTCACTTCGCTAACTCAGACTAGCATGAACGAGTCAAGATCTAACATTAGATTAAATGCGTCCCAACTATTTCACACGCGCTTTATGGTTCTTTTGTACGCAAATCATAATTCCCTAGGAATGGTGCGAATTTCAAGAGGCCAAGGTAATATGATGAGACATACTACTTACAAATGCACAGTAGAGGTGGGGGCTGTTAGTCCGTTCCGAAGGCGAGGCTAAAAACGAAACTAATAATCATAATATAATGCATATTTATGTAAAATAACCAATTATGGTAGCATGGCTTTTCATTTCCTGTATTTAGTTGGTTTTTCTGGCTGAAGGTAAGTTTTATTACTTAGGCACCCAAGGCTCTGCATTTTACACTTCGCAAGTCAGCATAGCCTCTGTGCCATGGATGAGGCCTCTCAGGTCTTCCTTAGGTCAAATTTGAGTTTTTAGTATCGATACTTAAACATAGTTTGGCTTCAGAAAAGACTCGAAGTGCTACATCAAAGATAGCAGAGGGTAAAACAGGTCATAAGGAACAAGGACAACCTTGGCGCGATAATAAAAGGGAATCATATGCTAAAGGATGAGCCTGTGAAGACTCTATACAAAATTATCAAAAGAAAAGCCTTCATCACCAACTGCCTTGGTCCCATAATCTGCTGTGGAATATCTGAAAGCTCTTTAAATGTATGAATAAGACAAGCACAAAAACTTCCTTCACCTCTCTACTAGCTGAGCTAAGCTCAGAAAGACATAGTTGGTGGAGTGAAGTGATTTTAACATGCAAAATAGACTCGTTTTTTTGTCGAAGTGATTTGTAAACTCGATGGCCAACACATTTTCCCTTCCCACTACAGGCCCCGAACAGGGCAATAATTGATGCCTAAGGTTGCTCAAAGAAGTCAATGGTAGTGGGTTCAAAAATCCACATTCGATTGCTGTCACGGGCAATTCGTAAGTGCCCAGTCCAACGGCACTGACTGCGTTGCATTTGCCCACACGGAAGGCAGACCAATGTGAGCTCCGAGATAATGCCCGAAGCAGTAGGGATTCTGTGTACTCCACTACTTGTTGTCCATCTCCCCATTCTGGTTGTGTGGGCAATTGAAGCTCTAAAAGCTCCTCAACTATTCTCCTTCGGTCCCATAAAGGCTATAACATGACATACGTTTAGCTTTCCCATATGAATTGAGACCAATAACTCCTTAGGTTGTGGATTAATTGAGAAAAGGCAGCACCTTGTCAAAACTCGGGCAACACTTTAACTCAAAATTCGGCAAACTTTTTACAAATTGGGACTTTGGATGCTAAGGTCCTCTAAGGGCATGATTTGGAAAGACCTAGAATCTATGTCAAGGCCAAATCTCCAGAAATTCTTGGCATTCGGTGGCAAGATCACAAAAGGCTTTTTGTTGTTAATCTCTTGCAGCGGCATATGTGAAGGCTACAGTAGTCTAATTAATTCCTAAATCGCAAAACAAGAGAGCAACTAGACAAACCCTACAAACCATGAAGCTCTTAGTGCTAGAATGTGACTTTAAAATCCCACTAAATGAGAAATAGCAACGCCATCTCCATGGCATTTTTCGGATTTCTTTATCCAAAAGGCCGCATTTAGGTCAGTAATTTTGCCTGTACACCTGTTCGGAGCCACCGCTAATTGCAATGAGACTCGTAATTGCTCCTTTTTTAATTGTTCCCCTCGCATGCTCTGTGAATCGAGGCTGACAGACTGCAGGAAAAGGGGTGTCGGAGGGGGAATAATTAACCCAATTCTCACTTCCGCCGCCAATGAGATTGCTCCAATAATCGCCCAATTAAGAACTGTAACATTTAGCCCAATTACTCACTCATGAGATATGCTATACACCTTATGCCTAAATGTATCAAAATAACCCAAAGTTTTTTGATGTTCTTTGAAATTTTCAGCAGTAACATTGAAAGCCAGAAAACTAGCCAAACTTTTCCTTGTCAGATTGATAGACACACAAGTTGGCTATTGCAACACTTCATTCGCTGCATGTTCATTGGCCGATGTGGCTTAACACAAAAGGATAACATGTAGCAGTTGTTTGGCGTCTAATTTCATCAGGTATTATCAATCAAACGAGAGGTTGTAAATGAGTTAGCCAAGTTTCGAAAGCACTTGTCTCAGTTTGCTACTCACCACTGAAGCTTTTCAAGGCTGCCACGTATCCGCTTTACCCACCAAACGTCGGTCAGTAAAGTTTTTTACTATGAATTATTGTATTTTGCACGTGATGTACTACCACCACTTTACATAAATGATTTTGGCTAGGCTGGTTTGGGCCTCCTGCCTTTAGTCGAATGGTATATTGCCGGTAGTCGGGGGCACGTGCTTTGGAGTTTATGCTTCGCTTATGCTTCTCAACAGGTTTCGTCAATCCAAGCTGATGGCTGGTGGACTGCATTGGATGGAATCTCTTGTACCTAAAGGCCACTTCACATCCGAAAATGCCACAAAATGTATTAGCTGCCGCTTTCCCAAGGCAGATTAAACCTCTCTTATTGCATTACTCGCTTCGACATCCTATTAATCGTAAGCCCAAGGCTATTCCTTCCCACTTTCATCTCCCAGGCTATCCGTTCTATCCTAGAGTGTGATAACACATCCTACGAGAGCGAGATCTTCCCCCAGTGATCTTCCTCTCGCACCTTAAAGTCCTATTGTTTTCCGGTTACCTAGCCTTCAACGGGGGAACAGATTCGTGTATGCATTGGATGTGTGGGATGGGATTGAGCAATTGGCAGATTGCAAATCATATATCAGTCGACGGGACTTTGGGATGGGGTGAAGGGCTTTTAATAGGTCAGGTCACCATGTCACTTTTTGCCGATGCGAATGACACCTGCTTTCCTGAGAAAAAGTTGACACGACACCCTCTTTCCGAATGACGCACATCTCAATTCCACACGATCAGCAATGGAAGCCCCCTATGAGTACCACGCGCCAATGCTTGAGTAACTCGAAAGAAGGGATGAATCCCCCTCGAGCCATACCCCGACGGCTCTATGTTCCCCGCCTTCTACCCAACTTTACGACGAATCTTCTACCCCATCTCGACATCTGAACTGGCAAACTTCGATTCATCCAACACCCTAAACGGCTTAACAGCTGTTGACCGGTCTATAACCAGCATAGGCCACATTAAGAACTTAGCCTCAACTGCTGACAAAAATATCAGAGCCTTGATACTTATTAAATTTAAGTAAAAAACCGAACCTCCCGAAGTACACGATGCAGCAAAGAGCAACCAATCATACGGCCAACAAAACCCGAAACCGGTTCAAATGAACGAATTCGCTTCTGACAATTTCCACATTAAAACTGACCAACTTTCTTAAAGATAAGCAATGCAAGGGACAATTCTCGGATGCTTTCAAACTTCCAATTACAGAATGGAACAGCACAATACCTCAAAACCGCATTTCCTAATAAATGCAATTCTTAATAATGAACTAACCCTTAAAATAAATAATGCGGTAGCCCAGAAGTAATGGCACAAACCAGTGTATCCATGTATACAATTTATTCGTTTACTCCTTATCGGACTTCGCAACAATGACACGAGTGCCACGGATACGACCAGTACGTCTAGCAGCAATAAGACCGACTTTCCGACCGTGGGAAGCGTCTCTGCGGATGGTCGACGGCTTACCAATATGCTGATGGTTACCACCACCGTGAGGATGTTCAACAGGCTAGAAGAAAAGAGAACCTCAGCCACATGTCCATGCGAACTACTGCAGGCTAAACTTAAAAAAGACATACGTTCATACAGACACCACGAACGTGCGGCCAGCAGTTACGCTTAGCTTTGTATTTGTGATAGGCACGACCTGCCTTCAGAATAGGCTTGTCAATACGTCCACCGCCTGCGACAAGACCAACCATGGCACGGCAACCCGAAGAAAGAACTTTCTTCGCGCCAGATGGGAGCTTGACACGAGTCTTGTTTGTATCATGATTGTGAGACACAATGGTAGCGTAGGTGCCGCCAGCACGAGCAAGACGACCCCTGTCACCATTCTTTTCCTCTACATTGCAGATAACCGTACCTTCGGGCATGGATCCCAGCGGAAGCACGTTGCCAATCTGGCTCAGAGAAATTATTCAAGTTTAGTCAAACCTGCAATGCGGCCTTTTTTCCGCAGTAGACGAACTGACCAGTGTGCATTCCCTCGGCAGCAATGAAAAGTTGCTTGATGTGCCTGTAAGAGTACATATCACGGAAATCAACACGGGCCAGCGGGGCACCACGACCAGGATCATGTACGATTTCCCGAACAACACCACGAATGTATCCATGTCTTTCTGAATAATCAACAGGGCGCAATTTGGCCGGCCCCTTCCGGTGTTTAACGTGCGCCCTGAAAACGCTTCCCGCACCCTTACGCTGACTTCTAATAACTCGTCCCATGGCTCAACGGAAAGAAGTCGGGCAAGCAACGCACGACAAGAATCGAACGCGAAATTGCAGTAAAGCACATTCAAACAAATTTCCAAACCAAAGTTATATAAATAGAAGAATTTATCTGATCTTTAAAAAACATAACGCAAAATTCGTAAGTTTGCTAGCAAAACTAAAAAAGTACTGATATTAACTGACTAAAAATAAGTCAAAGGCTGAATTTATATTTCATACGCTGCTAAGCTTCAAAATAAATTTTATCGTCTTTTTATTTTACTTGTGCTAATTAAGCTACCAACGAAGGAATGCCTACATAATGTTAGTTTGGCTTAGTCGCTAAAATAATTGGTGTTTTGCATATGACGATTGTTTGGTAAGTTGCATTCGACGATGTTATGCCCAAAATAAAAGGCTTTATCACAACGTTAATAAAAGTGTTTGTGTAAGATTTTGTTAATGTTTGTTGTAATAAAATAGTGTTTTTTGTGTTTGACATGCGTCTCATATTTTCTTTTTTTAATTTCGTATTACTTAGCATGACATTTTTGTTTTACTAGATCATTGTGCTTGCTCAATAGCATCTGTTTTTGAATATCTCGAGGCTTGGGTGATGAGTGGATTCGTTGCATATTATACATCGTTCAGTTTGTATTATGCAACTTTTCACTCCTACACCAAGTCTAAGCGCCTCTCTTTTGTTTGCTTCAATGTGTTCTGCAGCTCTTTAGGTAGTCTCTCGGTGGATTCATGATTGCAGCATTCGATTTTAAATGAAACATTTAGTGTCCTCGGTTCTTATGCCTTATGTTCCTTGGATTTTGGCGTTTTTTTGCACCAGCTTGTGATCGAATTTTATTCGGCTGTCTTGACTGCAAGCACTGGAATGACCCAGTACTAGTATTTATGTCTACACATTAGGTTAATGGCTTTTGAAGGTGTAACTATTGCAATCTACTCAGAGTTTAGAAAGACTTGGTTTAGATTCTTTTGATTGGATGACGGCCCTTTCTTGGTTGTAAAAGTCACTTTGAACTCTAGGTAGCCATGATTGTACATCTTCCACCAATCTAGCAATTTGGTCAGTTTGAGTATGTCTTTTTGTGTTACCAGAGTAATGACTTTGTACAAGTGACTCATGGCTACGAATTTCTTTGATCATGTCCATTCAAACCCAGCAGAATGGGTTTTCTGGTCATTATATTTTTAAACCTTTAAGCAGACATGTTGTTTTGAAAGTATTAGCTCTTTCCTCATAGTTTCCATGCTAAAGAAATTATTGAACGAGGCTAGTCGAAAACAGTTTACATGGACTTCTCTTAAAATCCTTAACCTCACTTCTTCATTATATTGCTGGGTATGTTCTGTAAAAGCGGTGAACTCGTTGGCTAACCGCTTTCTTGTTAAGAACTATTTTCTGTTCTATGACGATGTTATCCTTTATCCCAAGGTAAGTTTGCTTTAGCCCTAATGCAGGCATCGATTTTACTTCATCAGGCACTCACAGCGACCAAATTCAATTTGTTAGCGCAAGACAGGTAAGTCTATCCTCAACTTGGCCTTATTTAAGTGTGAAGTCTTATTTTAAAGTTTACAGTCACTGACACTCTAATCCATTTTGAGAATGATTATCAAGTGTCTTTCATTAAAACCTCTCAGAAATATTGTGTGACTTTAGTTTTTAACTGAAGTTTACCTCTTTAATCCCCAAAAAAACGAAGTATCTCCTTCTTTAATTGCCGAGCCTCGAGTTCATTATCTTAATCAGAATGATGGTTAAGCTATTATCTTTTCCAAGCAGTGGGATTCTCCTGTGGTTGGTGTTAAAAATAACAAATTATGACCAAAGTGTAAATTCTTTTGTAAATAATGCAAATTGGATTCATGAAACACCTGATTAACTGCCCTGATCGCAAACACCCCGACAAGAGCTTCTTTTAGCTATGCAAATGATGTTTGGAGCAATTCCACCAGGCCTCTCTAATGCCTCAGTCGCACGGTTACGACGGCAAGGTGGTCGCTAATCTTACTGCGCAAAACACCGTTTGTGCGCCTAGAAGTAGTCCGGCTCTTGGTGCCCCTGAAAAGTGCCTTGGTACTTCTATAATGGGCGAATTCGCTTCCCCCAAGGTCATTATAAGCAATCAACCTGCCGTGAGATTTGTGCAAGATGAATTTACGCCTCCCGGCAGGAAGGGAGTGGAAATGTCCCACATCCCATTTCGAGATTATTTCCCTATTTTAAGGCTGGAATAAACTGCGTGAGCGCGTGACACACTAATGCACGGTGGAGCCTAATCCAATTCCTAGCATAAGCAGTTTATGCTTCCACTCCATCTGACCTCAATTATCTGTGGTCATTCACAGGTCCTTCTTTCCAACTCTAAAACCCATACAACTTAGCATTCCGTTCGGATTATCCTTGACACTAGGTAAGGCTTTAAAAAATTCCATCCGCTGTAAATGGAACGGCCAGAGCTCTTGATCGCCTGTAGGAATGCTTCCCCTATCCTAAAATAATCCATCCAATGGATATCCAGAGCTGCGCTGTCAGTTCTCACAGAGCTTTTCTTTCCTCCAAGCTACAGTAACGATTCAACGATTTCAAACAATGTCATGTAATTCCTAATTTGAGTGGCCTCGTTTGTCACTATCTCCAATGCGATACCGCAAAATGTTGTCCCTGAAGCCATTATGGAGTAAACCAAAGTTGGAGAATGCTGCCCTTCCGACTGTTGGCAATCCCCGGAGTGCAATGACCAAGATGTAATCAGCGGATGCCTCCATTTTCCCTACCATTAAATCGACAGCAAAGTAGTTGAGCTCACAACGGTGAAACAAACTCACGGGACCCTCTGTCGAATAACTCCTTTTTTACTTTCCAGCTGCCGATTAATCTGTCAGCTCGGCCGTGCAACCATTAATGCCGAGTCAGGCCAATGAAACACGCTTCCACTGTGGTGCTCGGCTTCTGCCCCCAACACCGCTGGCAGCAATCGAAATGAGGGAGTAGGAATGAAAACAAGACCGCTGTCAACCCTACGAAAGCACAAAGTAAGTGATGCATTCAAATGCTGAATCAAGTTAGCATATTTGGATGCAACTGAATGACAACATCCCCACAATCTGACAGGGCAACTTGTGACTCCTCCAACTCCGGCAGCTTGATCCACAGCCCCAATGGAATGTTCACTGATTGTCCAATCAACAGCCCTGGATTCAAGAAGGACGACTACGAAACAAGAAAGAGGGTTGACATTCTCGCACTCGGTTTCTCCTCTACCCCGCCAACTTTTTCCCAGCAGTTGCAACTACAAAATTGTCTCACCTGATAAATCTGAGCCTCCGAGAGTCCGGACATCTCAGCGAAGCACGACGGCAACATCTGCACGAAACACTAAGATTATAGAGAGTCGCCAACTTACGCAAACTTTGAAACGTCGTCGTTGAACTGTGTCAGTAACTTCAACAAATATTTCAGTCGCATAGAAGGGTCTGTCAATTCGTGCTTCGCACCGACAACACTCCAGGTGTGTACCAGATGGCTTCGCCGCGGGCAACTTCTGTTGCAGGGCATCCGAAAGGCAGCCGGTACACAGGGGCCAGACTTGCGAAGACGCTGCATCAACGGCCACAACTCTACCTACACATTCAATAGCGCTTATCGTTGAATCCACCTCCCATGAGCCACTTTCCAAAGCCCTCCTCTACAGGTATGTTGCCAAGGCAGCCTTGCACAAATACACACACACACACGCACACACACATGCACCCACTAAAGAATGCCAATTTCACCCAACCGCGCAGCACCAATACCAGTGCACAACACTTCTTGCGTGTCCCGGTCTAGACACTGCCAACTGCAGTAGCAGGCAAGTGATGACAGTGTGTGAAGACTGGGAGACGTCTAGAATCCAAGTGTGACACGTCAGTGGTAAGGTGAAGCAATGAGCTAAAGTAAAACTGCGGGTTTGTGTCTGCCCTCTGCCTCTCCCCCTCCCCCCTCCTTGCACCACACTACTCAGACTTGTGAAGCAGCATTCAACGCACGGAACACTCAATCGATGCCAGCTTCCACACAGCACAAATCCTCACATGGTAGCAGTGAAGACAATCGTCCCTATTCAGAATACCGCCTTTCATTAGCCTTGCGACAACGCCACCATTCCCTCCGACAAAACTAACAACGAGTAACTACACGCAGCTTCACCACCCCTTATCGATTAACAGCGAAGATCGGGCAGTTGTTAAAGACTCAAAAAAGTGGATCGGGCAGCTCCTTTAAGAGGTAAGCACAGTTTGACCCACCCTCAACACTTGTCCCTGCATGCATCCAGACACCCCGCCTCTGCTTTTGCTCCCTCCTCCTTACCCTCAACGATGCTCCCTTGACGCACATCGTGTTTCAGATGACTGTGATAGAAGTGTGGATACTTTGATGGTAGAGGTGGTTGGAATCCAAGGTCCAATCCGGTCATGGGTGATGAGGGAAGGCGCCAGATACAAGTGACATGTCAACATCCACCACAGAGCATCACCAAAATGGTAAGCAAATACTTTAAGTCTGACGTGACTCTCGATAGGATACGGACTTCAAACACTCCACCTCAAAGCCAAGTGGCCTAAAATCCTACCTGCCATTGTCACCAAACTCGCGTTTCTCTCTCGAAGATCTTCATCTCGCCCGGCCAACGGGTAGTTACGAGTGCCGTCCAGATGGCCTTCCGAGAGTCGTGCCACCTCTGTCAGTTCGACCCGACTAAACTCGTCCACAATAAAGTAATCTAGGTGAGATGCAGAACAAGTCTGTACGTAAGTGTCCAAACCAGTTTATCCACGAGATGCAACAATTAAACCACCGCCCACCTACAACCTCTGCTTCAATGCTCACGCTCACTTCAAATACCAATTGACAACCCTCCCCAGGCTTCGTGACAACGTGAATCATTCATTGGACGTGGTCTCTGCTCAGGCCGATAGAGGTTTCAAAATGTGGGAAGTCCACGCAACACAAACACAAAGTATGGTGAATTCATACCGTAGCAGTAAAGTATGGCTATGGTTCATGGAACTCAACTTAACACACAAAGTAGGACTAGCAACCGTCAAAATCCCCTCTCCAAAGGTGCCCAAACCCAACGAGACAGCAACGCCAAACGCAAACTCTGACCTCATGTCTAACAGTGAGGCCAGACCGTAATTCAATAACTTGCGACTGCTTACAACTACATGCATACAATGACAGTTCACCTTGAAGGTCAGTCGTTCTCTCACAGTAACAACGACGTGGTGGAAAGGCAGTACGAAATTAGGGGAGGGCTGCTAGTGTTGAGCGCCTCACACACACAGACACACACACAATATATACGCTTGCAGTACGCTACTACTAAGCAAACGAATCCACACAGAATGCAGTGCGGAAGGTCGCCTCCGCCTGGATCTGCACGACGCATAACTACTGGTCGGACCACAGTTACGACCGCCTAAACTGCAACGTCGCAGGCGGTGAGAGGTCAGCAACTCTACGTTATCACAGCGAGGATTACCCTGTGGCGGACTAAGAAGGACTACACGTTAAACAACGCATCAAAGCAAATGCCACTTTGCGACAAAACACTCTTGGTTGAGAAATGAAGAACCGATTTTAATCACTTCAAAGCAATCATTTCTCAAAATGACACGCTACTTAAGTAGCCTTTCCAGCACTTCAGTAGCAACGAGATACAGTGGTTCGTGGTCAATGGGTCTCCACCCAGTACAAAAGCAAGAACGTCTCCAAAAACACACTCCCCGCGTCTTCCAATTACGATCAGCACCGGTCAATGCGGTCACCTCAGATGCGAACTGTCACTGCCATAAGGCAACAACCCCCATCCCCGCCTCACTCCCAGCCCTATTCCCACCTGTCGACGCGACAAAACCTTCCACCCACTGCAGTCAGGCATACCACCTCCCATCACGATTACTTCCCGCTTGTCACTACGCACCTTACCATCGCAGACAAAAGCCTCGCATTGGGGACAAGCTTCCCGCACCGTCGCCCCGCACATTACACAGATCACTACAACAGCCTACCTACCAACCGAAAAACACCCACTCACTTTTGCCTAGTGACTTCAAAACTGCTCTCCCCCTATCCACCTTGAGTGTCACCTTCTCCCACCTGCCTGGACATTTGCAGTGCCATTGTACCCACAGTCACCTTCGCCTCTGCTCAAACCTCCCGCTTTGCGGCTCAAATGACTTCAGTAGCAAAACCATCCATCAATGCACCGCTGATGCTTGCGCAGTGCAGTTTTTCCACCAACAATATCACTCCTCACATTTGACCACCAACCCTGCACCCCAAACTCCCCTAAAAAGGCGGCCAGTTTAGCCCTGATAGGACAGAAAAAGCTGCAAGCAAAACACCTACCACGTGCAACAATAGCCCCAACAATGGACACTCGAACGCGGTAGGAGCGATGCTGGCCGTAGTCGAGGCCAGCACAGGGAGACAGGTGGTCTGAGCCAATCAGCACAGTCACAGGCGTGACAGCATCACCGCTGCACAACACCAAGTGCACCACATCCCCGCAGCCAGTCGACTCCGTCAAGATTGCTAAGACGCTCGAAAGTTTATGCTCGTCCTCGTCAGCTGCACTGTCGCCATTGCCGGCAAGGATTCGCTCTGCCATCAGGGAACCCGATGCGAACTACAGGTACGAGAGAGATTACACTCATTCACATCACACTTGCCTCCCCTACGATCAACCGCCTACAGTGGCCTGAAACGAAGCAAGAATAAGATTGGCGCTGACCAAAACAACCTACGGGGAGGGGGAAGGCTGAGAATAAGACCACGTGGACAAACCAAACCTTCCTCAAGATTGCATCAGTGCGCAAGCATCTTCAACTACACGCCTTCAAGATTGCTGTTGCCATCCGGTAAGATGACAAACTTGGTCGCCAATTTGATAACGTGGAACTACCGTGGCCGAGATCCTCCATCCCATCCACACCTTCAGACTTCGCAGTGGAGGAATAATCACCGTGTGCTTGCCTGATGGCTTGAGGGTTGGGGTTGGCAAGTAATACCTCCACCTCCGGCCCCCATGCCTTAGTTCTCCTCCACACCATCCGTCAAATTGAAGTCTGACTGCAGTCTTCGCATTTCGACGTGCATCGGCAAATCATCACCAGCCTCATGCACGACCACACTCACACGTCCATCGCTCACCAAAGTACTGGCGCAAGCACTTCACTGCCTCCTTCCAAGTGTGGTCCAGCAGATTTCGTCGTGGTGGCGGTGGTGGTGGTGGTGGTGGTGGTACCTGTTTGCACTAACGACCAAGTTCTACCCAATTCACCTTCCCAAAGCAGCATCGACGCCGAAATTATCCTCGCACGGCTTGGGCCATGCATCCAATGTGACTCCACCTTCTGCTTCGCGATCAACCTCGGTAAAACTGCTCGTGACACAGTCTCAACACATTGCCACCTCTCACCCGACCGCAGCATGGCTGGCTGGGACCTTCTGCACCAGCGTCCAACAACTGCAGTTTTAGCACTTCTCCCCTCCACTTCGTTGGCGAGAAAGGACGCACTCGTGAGCTCTTCCACAAGTATCGCGTCGTCGCTGTCGCAAAATAGCTTGCCCACCAAAATCGTCCCCTTCAACTCCCGTTTGTGGTTTACAACGATGTCGCCACGACTTTCATCCCACCGCTCTGGACTCAGCCTCCAATCCCCATCACATCATCGAAATCACCACACCAACCAAGCATTAATCATCTCCTACCTACAACCCAGTCTCACCTAGGAACTTCCCCAACAAGAGCAATTCAAAGACCGTGTCTACACCACTACACCTCATGGATACGCAACAACACAACCTATCATCGCGGAAGTAGCCATCGCATCAATTCTCGAACGCACACAATACCAGGGCACACGTACACGCCCTTTACCCTCTCAAAAGGCTGTCACTCAAACCTTCTTCTTTACCTCTGACTCACCTACCTCGTACAAAAGAACTCCCGTCAATACGCACCGCGAAGACGAAGAAAGAAGAGGCTAAAGGGTAGCAATAGGATAAGTCATGACTACCCAAATCGTCACACTACCTAACTAAGCTGTCGGCCGCCACAGCAAGAACATGGCGAAAGCACTCGCCACGCATGCCTTCCCTACATGGCTCCCACAATGCATGACTTGGCATGAGCAGACAACCAGTCTATCATTCTCACACGCCTTAGATTTCACCTACACCCCATTTAGTAGTTGAGGCACAAAACAACACAGACATCCAGAAACAGGAGCGTACCGAATAAGGCGGATAAACAGCAGTCTCCGCGAACGCTGTCATCTCCAACACGAGGTGCAATTTGGCAGCCTTTTTCACTAGAAAGATACTCACTTCATCGGGAGCGTCATCCAAGGCCACAAATCGGGACAAGCCCTCTCTGCGCTTCACCAAGTCAGTCAGACCACCACTCCACAACCTTTGGGCTTTCCTGGCAAGTCTGGAAGGGAGGAAAGTTTAGCTATTCACTTACCGCCTTACTTATCGTTCAACGATTCCGAGAAGTTTGTTCCCAGGCTAAAATTGGCGACAAATGCAGATTTCGCAACTCATGTGCTGCGACACAGTCCATTCCCAAGGTTTCCGACCCAGTATTCACTAGTCCAATCCGAGCAGAGCTAGCCCCTCCATCACTTCCACATTCTCTCAATCTCACCTCCAGGAGGGCGTAATACCAACGCTGAACATTGCAGCTGACAACTAAGATGCAGGTAGGCGCCAGTCACTGTCGACAGTCTACAAGACCGCCCCACACGTCAGAACAAAGTCGATCTTTACAACGATCACTTACAAAGCATTTCGATCTCACCTACAAATCCCGTAACAACTTCCCCCCCCCCCTTACTGCCTCAACACACTCCTAACTCTGAGGAAAAGCACCGGTCACCAGGACTCGCACAAAGATCTGCCTAGACGAACAGTTATTCCTTCTCAAGCTAACGCCTCCAGTCATGTTAATACACCTTCGCAACACAAAAGTTACCGTGCCAACACATCACCAGCCATCACATTAATGTCAGCTCAATTCCCTCACACAACTGCAGCCACCTTCACGACCAATGGTCTGGTATAACAAAACTTCCCCCACCATCGCACCGCCTAGTCCATCAGTCACAATTCAACATGTCTGACAACTCACGTATTAGCTGCAGTCCCTTCAACCCATCCCCATGAAATACACACTCAAAAAGCATTGCATAAAAAAGCAGACAACTCGTCCAAAGCCCATACTTTAGATGGTAAGAACAGGACTCAGACCCTGACACTCGGCCAGACAACATCAACAAACATTGACAACCAATTGCAGGTACAAAATAGACAGCCGACCCAAAACTCACCCCGCGTCAGAGACGGCAGCAAACGCTGCCGATGCCTTTACGCCGTAAACACAGCCCGGATTCATCATGGCACCCGTCTTCATTCTACCCGATGTGCCGCCTCCGTCACCATCACCACCCAGTGACCACCGACGACACACTGACTGAGGGAAGAGGAGCATGGACAAGCTCCCATTCGACAGTTTCACCAAACACGCAATCCTACGGAGGCAAAATCACACGATACCTCATTCCAATAACACGGTAAGGAGCAGACCAACGTTATAACCATCAGCCATACTTAAGCCTCTTCTGGAACCAAAGGAGACTCTTCTGCAAGACAAGAACATACATCTGGCCGCTTCCGCATGCACCAAGTTGTCCACCTGTAGACAGTTTCGCGGCCTACAATGCAACACTGATACACTAGACCATTTAACCCACCTTACACCCAAAGCGGTTAGCGCAAGAGTACCACGTGGATCCCGTTGCATCTAATAACAAACAAACCACTTGAGACACCGACCGTCTAGTCTTGGCATACGATCCAGTCTAAATGTCAAACAAGAAGAACAAGCCTTTTTCAATGCAATCGCACAGCAGCGGAATACTCTGCAGCACAAGTGTATCCGTTTCCTCTGGTAAAACTTGAACGCTCGCGCAACTTGGCGAATAAATCACTCGTCTCTGCCGCTGCTCCACGTCTGCAACAACAATTTCCCTCCTACACAAAAAATCCAGTCACATCGAGTAAGTTCAGTACCAAGGCGGTGTTAAGGCAACGAGCAGCGAGCATCTCCGCACATCTGCTCCTTTCAAGTGCTCCCACTGCGATTCACTCAGTAAAGCAGTCGACACCACAATAACGTCCCCGTCTGCAACAGTAGCAACCACATGACCAGGGATGGAACGCGAAGTAAATGGAAAGAAAGCTAGCTTCGCCGTGAACACTTCAGCCCGATCATTGTCCGCATCTACACAAAAGAGCAACCATCACCGACAACGAAGGCGAAAAGGCTTTCGCATCCCTCCATTCCCAAGTTCAACCTCCTGACAAAACAAAACAAAACCAGCCACACAATTCCTTACCGCAATCAGTGGTGTGTGTATGAAGCCGAACTACCCTGTCCGACCGAACGCGTCTCACAAGAGTGGCCAAACGCGAAGACAATGCAGTTCTTGCACAAGAAGGACTAATCAACCCACAAACCACGTACCTTAGCTCCTTCCTAGTTGGCACTTCCAGTGGGTCTACCATGTGGGGAGCTCTTTCCAGTGCTGATATCAATGAGTCACTCTTTGTGCCAACCCTTGGACGGGAAACTTGCCCCACCGACACCTGGTCCTCGTGTGACCCTTTCCTCCCATCATCGCTGTCTGAATTGAGAACAAAATTAAGCGTGTCCTCATGTCGCAATGCGTTTTCATCCCTCCTTTCTTCATCACTTTCGGAACCCTCCGACTCAATACCCGCAACGTCAGGTTCTCTGTCCGACGGAGTTCCATTATCCGACTGAACACTATGACAATCAAGGAGCTTACATCATCAGTGATTGAAAGACCACTCTCATTTGTAGCGTTTGTGTTCGCCACATCAGCATCGTGGATAGGTGGACTGAATTCCGACAGTCCAAGCTCGAAATGTGTGCGACGTGTGCGCATGATTTTGCAACCTCTCGTCGCATGTCCCAAACCCATTCCATCAGGAGGATGCCAAACAGCCACTTGCAAATTATCTATTCTGAGAAAGCAAATCCGCTCATTTTTGTGTCATCAAAGTTGCACCACCACTTTATGAGAGGGCCACTTTGTGTAGCCATTCAGCACAAAATTCCACGCCTCCACTAAGCTTGATTAATTGGCAGAATTAAGTAATAGAACCTGAGCAACCAAATTTACCGTCTTCGTCTAATCCGATTACTGCTGTCGATTAACGAGCACCACTTCGGACTCTCTGACATCCTCAGCGACAGCTGTGGCGAGCGTGCACAATATGAATGCGATGCAAAGGAGCCCTACCAACAATCTACTGATCCAAACCAGCAATAAGCGCAGCAAACCACACACCACATATGACGTCTTCGAAAAATTACTCTGTTTCCGATGCATATAAACAAATAGCAATTGTGCAATATTCCTAAAGCTGACCCGATTTATCACTAATTGTCTTTGCGCGCATGCAATTTCCACCATAACTTGCTTGGTCCATCGATAACTGTGCGATGTTTATACGAACTTAAGTAAATCAAGGCTTTAAATCTACCAGACAATTTTACACCCAAAATCTGCTTTGGCTGATGTTCAACGTGGTTTGCATGCCATGCTGAAATACAATTGTTGAGCTTGGAGCATATATTAGACTTGAGCCGCATAGTGGTCTTTCGGTAGTCTGTGAGGTCTGTAGTACTACTCTGTGTGCATACTGCAGTGGGAGAAGACCGAATGCGCTAGACATGTCGCATGTCCATCCTAAAGCAAATGAGTAAACAGCCAATCCAAAATGCATCAACTGTAGTAAGATTCAACTGTCCAGGTACGTGGCTATCCGGCTTTCATTAAACGTATATATTCTGCCATACATTTTGTCTTCATTCGCCAACGAAGTAGACCAAAACAATACGATGGCGTCATGGGAAGTGGCATGGACTTCAATGAGTTTCTCTCTTCTATCTTTAGCGCTTGTGCCACTTCGCGATGGTGTAAGAGGTAACTGTGTCGCGAGTAGGGATGCTTTAAAATCCGTTATCAAAGGAAGTACGAACAAGGTCTGCTTCAATCAACTACCCCACTGCCGTTTATACAGAGAAGCTCTGCTGCTAATAGGAAGCATTAACATGGTGTTAAGCATTGCCTCGTTTGCGTCGAACGTTGGCGCTGAGCAAGCTTAGTTCGTGGGTGCTTCTTGCAGCCATGCTAGCTTGCGATGGCCAACATGGGAGGTCTACCGGGAGGCGTGGTGAAAAACGCTCGCGAGGAAAGGGGGTCTATGTAATGCTTTGTTTTTTGGTCTGCTGAATGAACTTTGGTGTTTTAGGTGGGCATTTTACCTACCAGCGTGGGATGGTCTTTGGGCCAGGCCTAAACCTACATTTCTTCCATCCCTACCTCTCCCCCTCCCTCCCTCCCCTCCTTCCCTTCCTCCCTCCTTCTTCCCTCCCACCCTTTAATACATCCATCTATCTGCCCTGTACGTAGCCTTCCCCCGTCTTCTAGTGATATTCGGGACGCCTCAAACGGGACTGCTAAAGCATGCATCGTGTAATTTTACGCCTCTTGTAGATATTATTGCCAGTTAGCAGAAGGATCAAAGGAAGGATGCTGTGATTTATTGAGGCACTGACTCTACCCTTCCATTGCTTCAAACGCGCTGTGGGAGCCGTACTAATCTTCCCCCTCAGACTCCTCCTTTCCGCAGGTACACACGCAGTCCCTTCCACATCTAACCATAAGTAGGGCGGCAACCTGGATACAAGTTTCTGTGCTTACACATCTAACGCGGAAGATGACCGAGCAAAGGAGATAGTTTCACCAGCCCAACATTCGACCCCAGCCCCTTACAACCACCTTCCATTGTGCCCTATCCAGCAATCAAAACCCTCCTCACAAGGCTTCCCTCCAAATCCATCGCGCGACGCCTAGCACCCAACCTCTACGCCCTTACCATGCGTATCGCCCACACGACTTCAACAGCTCCACCCACCCCACACCACCAACATCAAACAACTTCACCTCGTTGCGTACAAAAAGGAATATAATTGAGATTGAGATAGACGGAGATATAGTGTGTCATTTGGTTGTAGCCTCAGAGGTAGTGCATGTGCTTGTTCGCCTGCTTGCCATCTTGCTTGCGTGCTTGCGTGCTTGCTTGCATCTTGCTTGCTTGTCTGCCTGCATGCATGATTCCTTCCCACCTCCGTTCCTCCATTCCTTCTTCCTTCCTTCCTGCCTTCCTTCCTTCCTTCCTTCCTTCCTTTCTGGTGTGTACGAGAGTACTACACAGAACCGGGTCGTATTGGCGATATCAAGCCATTGATAGAAAAGCTCCACCTTCTCACATTATCGCATGCTCACACACACACACGCACACACACAAACCACATAAATGAGTAGCTGGGTGACAGCAGACAGATTGCCACAAAGAGAACAAGTGAGGTTTCTGTACAAGGATGACTTCGATGGTCAACTAACACATCAAAACAACCACACAGTGCTCGGCGCAGAGAAGGACAGTGAAGAGAAGGGCAGTGAGGAGAGAGGAGGAAGAGGAGGAGGGGAAGGAGGAGGAGTCTGTACAAAGGAACACTGCAAAGGAGGCAGGAAAACTGCTTTACTTCACAACAGAAGGGGAGGACGAGGAGGAGATAGCAGACGCAGCGGTCGCAGCAATAGCTGCCACCGGTTCCCTACTCGTAACCACTGCGTGACCCGATTTGCCACACGGCATCACAGTCGTCTTTGTCCATGTGTCGCGAGACGGATCGTATACCTCCACACTGGAGAGAAACTCGTTGCCATCATAACCACCTATTTCAAAAAGGCAAACTATGACCAATGATACTGTTCACTAACAATGTTATAAGCAGGAAAATGTGTTGTACAGGATCTGCTATTTCCGGACTGCAAATTAATTTAAGAAGCGGAGCTCTTTCCAGTCTGATACCCCTCCTATTACATGCTAGACTGACTTCCGTGAAATAAAAAGGCCGCCCAAACCTAACTAATAGCACAGTTCAAAGGTGAAATAGAAAGAAGCTTTTCTTCTGCCATACTTGTCACTGCATTGCATAACCAAATCAGTGGGGTGTAGTGGGCAGCAAAAAAACAAAGCACCGGCCAAAATGCCTTAATAAATAGGCAATTAAGGTGAATTTGGTGGTGAATCACCCAAGCATGGGTGAATCACGTTCAGTAGAAAGAGAGGAACTGCTGTTGCCGATCCTAAGCGTTTGGAAATTGGGTTCAGCTAATAGTACTCTAAATACGTCAAGAACAGCCCGTAAAGAGCGCCTTTCATAAGTTTATAAAAAATTTCCTTAACCGTACCATCAGTTTGGAAAAGGGTATTCATGGTTGGCGTTGTTAAATGAATGGATGTCACAAGCATTAAGTGGTTCGCGATTCCGCTCTTTACCCCCCACATACCGTTGACTGACACACCAAGTGGCTAACTGCAACTCACATTGAACGGACCAATGTATCTTCTTCTACTGGCGACCGATTAATTAGTCGGTCCACATATCTGTTTACTTCTATCCATTCCACATTCCAACTACCAGCGTAGGTGTGCAAAAAACTATGTGAGGGTAATGAAGATGACAAAGTAAAGGCAACACTCATCACAATTCGATTCTCATTAAACTTCTTGCCAAAATATTGCGCTTTTCATCAAAACAACCAACTGGAATCTACCCACTAGTTTAAAGACACAACGCTAAGATGACAGTGACCAACTTCTCCCTCGGTAGCATGTATGAAGTTCAAGATTCCTAAGTCAATGTGACAACAACGACTATCAAAAAGCCAGCAACTCACATCCGCCTTCCATTCAACCTCCGCTCACAGCCTCAAACTGTCTGCGTCTGGCCTTGACGATGTTCATCTCATTTGCATTTGCAATACACGGACAAGACAAATCAACTCACCAAACACCCAAATCTTGCCGTCCAATACGGAGGCCGACAGAGCCGAACGCGGATGCAGCATCGACGTCATGTACTCCCACACGTTCTGCTCCGTGTTGAACCGCTCCAAACTCCTCAACTGGCTGTGCGAGTCATACCCACCCACTGCATAGATGAAGTGACCAATTGCGACCACACCTACAGTTCACAAAACCCACTTCGTCATTCCCTCTCCTCGCCAGACACTCACACATCTGCCACACGATGGTCATTCCTCCAACGCTAATATCCAATGCCCAAACGCAAACACGACACACCGATACCATCTAACAGCTCCTGCGCCGCTACTACTGCAAAGCCTCTAGTGCCATAGTAGCAGCATGGCTTACACACAAGGGCATGGACCGAATGTTCATCAACTCCTCACCAATTTCGCACGCAAAAAACTCACCACTATGCTTCGATCCCGATACCAACCAGTTGTCATTACTACAGTCAAACCACATCCAGCAACGACGGAGGTGGCACTAAAGCTAATCAGGCAGCCACCTCATCCATCCCTCCCAACCACAGAAATAACAACCACATCCAAAATGCCCCACCACCTCCTTTTCTACAAGCAACCCACAGGCAACGCAAACCTAGCCATCCTTCACTACCCAAAATTGCATGTGAAAACCATTTCCAATGCGTTCGTTACTACCGCCCGCAATTCACTTCCACTCCACTTCAACCGCCTCCCACACACCCTGTCTGTCTGTCAGTCAGTCAGTCAGTCGGCAAATCAGCCAAGTACAACCAAACACCATGTCAATGACCTCCGTCGTGACACCTTTACAGTGCATTTCCACCAACACCACCTTCAACAAACAAGTGTCACCTTCACTATCAACTACGACAACAGCAACGACAAGAGTGCCTCCTCTCCCGCCCCCCCTCCTCCTCCTCCTCCTCCTCCTCCTCCCGCCCACCTCTTCACCCACACCACAAATCAAACACAACCCGACTGCACCCAAACTAGAGTTGCAAATGAAACCTCGCAAAGACATGCCCATCAATCAGTGATGCACACCAATGCCTACCGTCAAGTTCAACCTCTACCGAGAAGGCAGGCAGCCTTCAAGCGCAATGCGCAAACCACGAAGTCAACTCGCCAATGAACAACCAACATGCGCAAGCGAAGTGATAAAAGCCGCTCACACGTGCCATCAATGCAGCCGTGACCTCACGCCAAAAGTGACGATGCCACTTGGTAATGCGCATTCGAGACTTGTGCCAAAGTTCCACTCCCCATTCACCAAAGCCAGTCGACTTCGGCCAATGCAATGGTGCGACACTACAAATGAACAACGCTACAAATGTCTTCCCTCACACACACACACACGCACACAAACACACACACGCACGAAGAGCGTTTTGCAATTCCACCTCGCACAAAGAACGGTGCCACGCCACGCGCATTACTTCCGCGTCCACGACATCCAGCACCCACTACCCACCTCCACCACTGTGGCTGTAGCCTCAAGTAAGGCCAACACCATCACCCCTCCACTCAGTTTGCAGTCCCCTCCAACTGCTCCAACTCCCACAATCCATGCCCAGCCAAGTAACGACTCCTATCAGGTGAGACACTGCCTACCTCAACTCAACAAAACCTTCCCTTCACTGCACTCCACCTCGCCTCATGCGCGTGCGCCACTTCCATTAAGCTGTCAAAACGCGTCACGACTGCTGTCGTGGGCATCCTCTCCGAGGACTGCATGACGACTCACTTGCGAACTGCATTCCTCGACACCCATCCTAGCCACGAAACACGGAATTTGAGCACTGGCCATCGGCCACCTTTTGGTGCCATTCGGCCGGTGGCAGTTCAATGCTCGCCACTTCTAACTGTTACCCATCACCCATCATAGCCCAAACATATTCTGCAGCTTTACACTCCAATTCAAGCAGAATGTCACCCTCCTGCCGAGGAAGACGATCGGCGCTCAAGGCATACAATCAGTTTCAACGAGCAGATTTATCTCCACTCCCAGCCTAATTAACCTTGATCCCTTGCACTCAATCCACAGTTAGGAAGCCAATAATGCATTCAGAGTCCACTAATAGCCAACTTCTGCGCTTCACACCTCACATCACGTGCCACACTTCTGCTAACACCACTGCCGCCACCATCACCACCACCACCAGGGCCGCCACCACCGCCGCCACTGCAAAAACCGCAACCGCGACTCCACGTCACACAAGACACCAGACCACACACCACGCCAAACGCAATCACTCCTGGCCAACCACCTAAGCATCCACATCCACACACACACACACAAACACACACACACACACACACTTTACATGCACCTTTGATGTGTTTTACCTGCCTGCCTGACTACCTGCCTTCCCACCTGCCCTCGACAAACACAACGATGCGCAAACACACACACACACGCAAACACACAAATACATATATAGTGAGAGGGAGACTGCCGGAGTGTTGATCACCACGAATTGCCACCCTTCCACTGAGCCGGCCACGACGAAGGGGCACACCAAGAGGCAGGGGAGAGAGCCAAGGACAAGGAGGAGGAGGAGGAGGATTTATTTCTACTTTCATTATTATTGCCACTGCTACAACGACCGACTATAACGACGAAGTCGACGACGCGACGACGACGTCTATTGGAGGCAATACTGTTATTGCACCGGCGGCACATCAAAGGAGGCGACATGCAAGGACGGCCGCATTTTAATGCCCCACCAGACGAACGCACGTGTGAGCACCCACCAACCCACCAACCAACCCACCCACCCACTTACCCACCCACACACACACACACACACATACATTAGGCTATGCAATGCTGATTGGCCGGTATCGATCGTCCATCTGGCATGAGCCAATGCGCCGCCAAACCACCAGCCGGCGAGGGCGACGCACACACACACACACAACGAGCCGCATAGGCCGACGCCGATTTTGGCGGCGATGCGTACCAGTGGATTTGTTAAATGGTAGGAGGGGCAATAACGTCGGTGGGTAGGCAGGGCGGCAAGTCTGACCAAGAAAGTGGACACTCATTCCCACCCGCCCTCATCCCCCCCGAACACACACACACGCACACACACGCCAAAACGCCACCAACATAACCCTGCACTCTCAAATGCTACAACACCCCTACAACCAGTGTCAGCCGCCTCTCCTCCAACCTCCTAACCGTCGCATCACAACTACTTCCCACTTTGTGCCAATTCACTAGTTTCCCCTCCCTTTAGCTGGTCGTGTTCACCAACACTCCAACGCCAAGTCAGGCCTCTACCACCGACGACTTCATGCTCGCCGACTTCCCCATTCCACTTACGCCAGTATCCAACCGCGGGCAGACACTGTATCAACATTTCCCAGAGCAACAAGTCATATCAACAAGATAGCCTACGTTGTGAGGAATTTCGCCACTAGCGCGGAATAACAAGCGCTCCCCTTCTACTGTCACCTCCTACACACAGTGCATAGCAGCCCTCTGGTGGCGAGGAGTAAAGTGAACGAGAAATTCCACGCTGCACTGCGAAGCATGCAACCAACCACAACTTATTACACATCTTCCGTGCATGCACCGCAGTCGTGTAATTCGGCGAGGCAGGCAGAGAGACCGCAACGCTGATGCAAACTACTGGCACCTAAGAGAACGCGGACACACACAACCATTTGCAATGGCTACAACAACTCCCACCACCTTACACGTCTGTCTCACTCTACGCGGATGCACAAAAAACCTCCAAACAATGCGTCCACTTGTGATGGCACTTAAAACTGCTTGCATCTGTGCGACTACCCTACCGCTTGCCAGTCTGCATACCACATTTCACAAACCGTCTTCCATTCAACACATAATTGCCTTACCGCCTCAAGGAAATCCCATGACACCAACGAACAATACACATTCCACAAGACACTGCCGTGGTGCAGTCAAAGGTGCGCACACCGACCTTGACAACTCGGCCACAGGACAGGAAAATCTCAGTAACACCAGAATGAGACACCGCCGACAACAACAAGCTAGAGTGGGCAACCACAAACCAGCAACTGTGACCAACAAAGCAGATGTCCACTTCGACAACCACATTTCCTATCAAACCGACCAACAACCACACAACAGCATGCATTCGAACGCCACTGCTCCTCAACACTGGCATCTACGCCACGCCACATCACACACACCCGACAATCACAACACACTCAACAGCGACCGCAACGATGCCGTCTGCGCTTCTGTCCTCACGCAGCAAGTGCAACAACACTGCACTCGAGAAACCGCTGCAAGCACCACCTCACAACACAGGATGTGGAAGCGACGAAGGCAACCACCACTACCACTTACTACGCCTTCACCTTGCCAATGCATAAAAGCACAAAAACAGCTAAAGTGAATGCGGACAGCCTCGAGACAAGCCACATAACCTGGGCGTGAGCAAATCCACTTTGATGCGCTCATTCCCACCAACTGCAAAAGTCCGACCAAAAGACAACAACAACAACGACAGCATTTGAGGCGGTCTCCTCCACACACACACACACACCAACCAGGACAAATTATTGCGGCGATCCAGTCTATCTCTTAAGGTGTGTCCGCCGCACGGCTACTTTAGTGTGCGCGCGGGTGTGCCTGTCTGTCTGTGTGTGTGTGTGTGCGCATGTGTGTGAGCCCCACACACACAAGCGAAAGGGCGCCGTCAATGGGACCAAATGTGACCATGGCAGCGTGCCTGGGCCTGCCCAACACAACAACACCATCACCACCAATGCCAATTAGCGCCACCTTAAGGTGCGACTGCCCTCCCACCGTCTTACCCTCCACCTTCACCTCCAAAGGCCAACCGTCGGTCCCTTTCGCGCACAGTTGAACTATGCTCTAATTAAGCCACACTTCAACGCACTATCATCT
The DNA here is from genome assembly GCA_023968675.1 of Taenia pisiformis. Classification (NCBI taxonomy): domain Eukaryota; kingdom Metazoa; phylum Platyhelminthes; class Cestoda; order Cyclophyllidea; family Taeniidae; genus Taenia; species Taenia pisiformis. Next base: position 12,542,887 of record CM043736.1, on the reverse strand, counting down.
GGCCTCGGACTAACGTAACCACCAACACCTCCGTCGCTCACTTGTCGCACCGAAGCAGACTTCGCTCGCACGTGACGCTTCAGCATGACCTCAATCTATGCCGCATCAGCGCTGAACACATTCACAATCACACTTCGAGGTCTTCACTTACCACCACGCAGCGACGTCAACGCGACTCGACAACGGCAAACGCCCTATTGTCGCGCAGTTTTTCATGCACCTCAAACTTTATACACATCGAAGGATGCCACAGTGTTGCCTTCCTTCCCTCCTAACGTTCAACCTCACCATCAATCTCAACAGCGCCGGCCGACTCACATTCCGCACCCATCAACTCTAGTCTTTAGCACAATACGATGCCGCTCCAGAGGGTGGGTTGCAGACTGACGATTGGCTATGAACATTTGGGACAAGCGAATCACACAATCACACGATTACCAACCTCTACACACGTGAAACCACAACTCCATTGAAGAACCACCTCTCCTCCGACAACATTCTCCCTTCACGTGCAAAACACACAGCCAACGAAGCACGCAACTAGGAGTAATCACGACAGACGTCTCTTCACTCACCAGAAATGCACTTCAACAAATCCCTCGCGCCAGTAAAGGACAGGAGGACAAAAACATTGTTCTTTAACCAGTCCGAAGGCATAGTGGCGCAGTGAACACCCTCGAACACACACAAGTACCCATACTACCGCAATCAAGAATTAGTCAAACCTTCGACCAAATCAGTTCTACACGTCTCTAGCTCCAACCCATTCACTGAAGCATAAACAGACTAGCGTTCTTCCACCAAGCAGCATAATTAGACACTGGGCCCAACGCGACAGCGAAGCAAGACGAGTCGAGACGAGACGAGGCGAGGCGAGGCGAGACGAGACGAGACGAGGTGTAGTGGCCGAGCGGGTGGGTGCGTGGGGTGAGGGGGAGGGGTAGGGGGAGGAGGGAGGTAGTAGACGACGCTGTGACAAGGATAATTTGGCACTCCGCGTCTCCCCGACTGTCTAGTCGGCTAGCCGACCAACGAGGAACAGTGTGGGGTGGGAGAAGAGCTACGCGTCAGAACGGAAAAGTCAGACACACGATAATGGGTAGCACACTCACACACGACACAGGCGCCCACACCTACCAAGCAAAACCAGCCGAACAAACAACCATATGCTCCCCTCTCCCACTCAACTCCGCTCCACCCCACCCCACCCCACCCCATCTCATGCCACCCCACCTCACCCCTCTCCACATCACCACACCAACAAGCTACACGTTGGGGAATTATACCACGTTTTACGGTTTGCATGTCTAGACAGGCGCTATCCACACCCGCTCCCGCCTCCACCACCTGGACTGCAAAACGCCCCACTGACTCTCTGCCTGCCTCACTCACCCACTGAATGACTGACTGACTAACCGACTAACTGAATGAAGGCCTAGGGTGGGGAAGCCGAAGACGCCTGCATGCGCACGCTTGCGTGTGTCGACCAGACCGGTATTTCACCCTGTCTCAACTACCGCCTCGTCAGCACGCGTATGCATGTGCGTCTACAGACAGCGAATAAGCTAAAAAAATGACGTGATGCATAAAAACACACTCCTCCAAAGTGGACACTCAACCCTCTCTACCACCTGCCCCTGCCCCTGCCCCTGCCCCTGCCCCGCCCCTGCCTCGACTCCTTCTCCTTCTCTGTCTCCTTCCCCCCCCCCCGCACCCCAACACCTCCCTGCACAATAACAAGGCGACGCACAAACAATGCGCGAGCACAGGACAAGCCAACAATGCCACCTCCCAATGCTCCCTCCATCGTCTCTGTCCTACGACAAAAAATGCGCACTTTACCACTGCGAGTGACTAAGGTCTCAAACAAGGGGACACAACACTACTCCAAGCACCCACTACATGACCAACTTCATCCTCAATGCATCCACATGACACAACATCGTACTCCCACCTATCCATTGCCACACCACAGCCACCTACCACCAAACACGATGGTGGTACACGGTCTCAAGGAAGTCCTCACAACAGACCACCTTCATCCAACTCTCTACCCTTTTCTCCACCTACGCGTGCACGCGTCTCTACGCAACGAACGCAACAAAAGCAAATTCACAAGAAGTACTACACCTTGCTAAGCACACATCACGGACAGCAGCAGAACAGGAACCGCTACACCAATTTCACTTCCCCACATGAACACTGGCCTCCAATGCCCATTTCTTCTCCTTTCTGCGCACTGCGAGGCTTCCATCCACCCACTCGCAACGAGACCACTATGCCTACTCCATGAGACAAGCTTCGCCCTCGTAGTCTACCACATCTGGAAAATAGATTCCCTTCATTCCACAAACACTACCGATCTCCCAACCGCGTTTCCGCGCCTTCGCCTCAACCCCACTAATGCACCGTCCACACTACCATTAGAGCAACAACTTCAACAATTACAACATTCACGTTTTCGGCCAGCGACATTTACACCAAGATGACCTCCAAACCTTCCCAGATCCTCCCTGCACCTCCTTACATGTGGCAGGCGAAGTGTGTCACCTTCACCGCATCCTAAAATGTTCCCACCGCATCTACATCACCGCAACACCTTCGTCCCCATTCCACAGTCACCTTCAAGGCACTGCCAAATTAACCGCGTCTCCGCACCAAGGAGCATCCACGCAAAAAGCCACAGACAATACCCACAAAAGACACACAAACTACAGAGTGAAGTTATTTCCATCATCTCAACGCCCACACCTCGAATTGCGCACATGTTCCATCTGCGCTGCTACCCTACCAGCTCCTCCACACTCTCCCACTCTTCTTCCGCGTCGATAATGCAAACGTTGCCACGTTGCCAAATCCTCGTGCCCCACCGCGCCCTCCCCACCCACGAATCAAGTCCCACAACCCCATCTTCGCCGACGCCCCACCACAACGACAACAACTCACGCAGACTTACCAGCCCCCGAACGAGGCCTATTCAGCGGAGCCACTTCCGACCACGCATCCGCCTCTGGATCGTATCGTTCCACACTCGACAGACGACGCTCACCATCGAATCCTCCCACTGCGTACAAAAGTCTACAAAGCCAACAAACAAACAAGCCAACTAACATAAACACCTTCTCTACTCACCACTCAACTATGGTCAGTTAGCACAATAACACCTTCCCGCCCCCCTCCCCTACCCCGCCCAATTCGCCTAGCACCTCAACTACCCCAAAACTGACACGCCCTACCAGCCTCAACAACCACACTGCGGTAGGTAAAACATTAGTTCAACCACCACTAGAGCGCTAGCCTCAGTTCAATTGTCACGCCACAGACCATCGATCGATTCCACTGACTCAACGACAATCTGACACAGTTGACAGTAAGCATCTCGACGTAGGTGATGACGCAAGTCAAGGTAGCCAGTGGGTCCAACCCACCTTGCATCTTCCGCCCAACCATGATTACCAGCAGCTGAAACACTGCCCATCACAATTACTGGCACCCCTCACAACTTACATTGCATAACCAACTGCCCAACAACCAATTTACTAACCTATTCACAACGGCGACACCGAGTCCAATTCGAGGATAGTGCATCGGGGCAATCGGAGTCCACAGATCATCATCCACATCGTATCTGCAAAAGTGGGAAGCAGCACGGATGACACATCCGACGCAATAACAATAAAAGCAGGCACAGACAGGAGGAGGGCCGAGCTCTATCTCGCCCTTCCCATCTTATGGTAGTCACCGCATTTCTCCAAGGCAGCAAGGCAGGGCGGATGGAGATCGGCAGGGCGACAGCAGTGATGTGTGTGTGTGTGTGTGTATGTGAATCACACCAAGCAAATAAAAGTGAGATTAACGAGGAGGCTAGTAAAAGACAAGGGAAAATTCCAGCCTTGACGCAGCCTTGTTTTTGTGATAGAAAACAGCAGACTGGTTTATTAAATCTGATTAGGATTCTTGTATTTCCACTTTGAAGTTATGTAAATGAAGCCCACTTAGACCCTGCAACACTTTCTCGAGGGTTACAAGGGCTATTAATTAAAAAGAAGGCACGCATCTTAAGGCACTGTGTGCGAGGATTGTTCCTATAAACCAACTTTTATCAGCCAACACCGACCAACTTCGTTCAGGTTTTAATCGTCGCAGGATAATTAACAGCGATAGTGAAATGGGGATGGAAACTAGTGGTGGGTAGGAAGTTGGCTGGAAAAGAAACTAGGCTATTTTGGGTTACAGGAGTGCAAAGGACTAAACTAGACAAACGTTTCTTAGTTGTGAAAAGAAATCAGACGTTTACAACGGGAAAAGACAAACCAAAATAGGTGTTTTTTAGCAAATGCACTCAAAGGTACATCCGTCTATTCGTTCGCACAAGGGGATACACAGAGTAGCTTAATCATGCAGTAGAGTGAGATTTCAAGAACAATACCCATGAGGCTTCAAAACTGAACCCAACCCAACATTACTCACTTCTCTGCAGTCCTATGATGCATGGTATGGGTTAGGCCACCAATAGCGTAGATCATGTCATCCACAACTCCGACTGCCACACGATTTCGGGGCACCGACATGGGGGCACAAGTGTGCCACCGATTAGTTGTGGGGTCATAGCAATCCATGTGCGGTGCGTCAACTTTGCTTTGCTCATTGTTGTTGTTCCGCCCACCCACAAGGTAGACACAGCCACGTACCGAGGCCGCAGCTAAACCACTTCGTGGACTGGGCAGATCAGGCAATCGACGCCAAGTGTCCGTCACTCGATTGTATGCCTCAAAATTGCTCAGGGAGTAACGCAGATAACCACCGGCTGAGTATATCATCTAAAGGGGGATGAAGTACACATGCAGTAATCTAATTCAAGATGCATAATCCACGACAGCCTGATAGATGATATGCAGTCCAAGTGGTTACAATAATCTCTCACGGAACTCTGCGCACACGGCACACTCCACCATTGGACTACCAACTCTTCTACGACAGAGCTCATTCCAAATTGACCAAAATCTCCTACGATAGAATTAATTAGGTGAGTTAAAAGATTTAAACAATTTCCCTAACAGCTATCTACCGATGTACAAAATGGAGAGATCCCAACCTTGTTATTCCAACGCTTTGTCAAAGCAACGCGGAAGAAAAGAATCCACAGTTGATAAGTGGATGCGCAACAGCCTAACAGGCATATTCCATCAAACCTTGACATTTTTACTTCATGTTTGGTGCAGCAGCCTAAAAATGCTTGCAGCTCAACTTAAATTGTTCTACGTCACCTGTGGCATCACTACTGCTCAACTGGTGGCCAAAAGGTCCCATTAACACGTCACTAGAACGACTGTTAATGCACTAATTGCGGCAGCCCACCGAACCGGCATAAAAAAAAACAATCGCAACTGCCAGAGGGTTGAAAAAAGCTGCACCCACTCATGGTAAAAGAAATTAAGTAAAATGGAAATTCAACACATTCAAACCATTCCAGGTTGATCAAAGGACGGTAAATTATGACCTCACCAAAAGCCTAGATACTTACCAAGCAGCCTTTATTACATCCATTTATGCTACTACATGAGCTTCTCTAACCCTCATGATCTAATCTCCATGGCAGCACCATAAAGATCTAACAGCATTCCCCCCTTCCTACGCATTTATAACAAAGATAATGGCACCTTCATAAGTCGTATTAGTCTCTCCAGGGAGAAGCCGGGTACTGCATAAGTACTGGTGCTAAAAATTCACTCTAAAAACCAGCTTGGATTATAATAAAAAGAGTTATGGCAGAAAAAACACCTTTATCAAGCGCAGTGCTCAAGTGGGAGTAGGAGTCTGGCGTTATGTAACTGCCAAACCTAATTTTGCTGTCGCATTGGAGTGCCTATTTCATGTGTCACAATGGCAGACAACTTAAGGCTCCAGCAAAAAAACAACTTCACAAGCCAATACGACGAAAAAACAGAGTAATTTAATGCCGCCGCCTATCACAATCCTTCAGTAAAAAAGGACATTTCACAACCTCAAAAACAGGCTATCACACATTAAGAGAATGGTAATGTAAAATAAGTGTACAACAGAGTGAAAAGCAAAACGCAGGATTATGTTCAATTACACCTTAAAATGAGTGCACACATCCAAGCGTCTGACATCCACAAATGCATGAAGGCCGGATTTGTTGCTGACCATATCGGTAACCGCGTCAGCCGAAACTAGCCTACGGTCACAGCAAATACACTTACAAACGCAGACATCTTGCACATTTCCATCGGGAAAGCGCATTATGCCTCGTCTCAACCACCCAACCAACCCACCCACCCACCCACACGTCCAACCTCCGTCCAACTGCTCTTCTTTCCACTCCCCAACCACAACAGCCTCGCATTCACAGTGCTGCCATTTAGCACAGGAACAAGCAGGTATAAAACGACCAAACATTTCACACAACCACATTACAGTAAATTCGAACGAGGAAAATAACCACCATCTCACCCCCACCAGACACACACACACACACAAACTCAACCAGACACGAAATAAAAAAAAGAACCACAGGATAAAAATAGCCATCGCCAAACCCGTATAGGCAACTCTACTCTCATCAACGCACAACGTCGAGCTCCATCACAAACAACGAAAAGCGACGAGAACAGGACACATGCGCATGTTTACAGAATCCCACTGATCAAAACAACTTTTCCTCATCTGCGAGTGAACATACACACACACACACACATACATACATACTCAAGTGAGGGAGGAGGACCTCGTCCACCAAATCAATCAAGCCATCCCAACAACCAGGAAACACAATGCAACTACACAACACACTCATCCTACGTCCTCTTTCGGCTCGAAAACAAGGCCCCATCGCATACACACAATCAACGGGTGTGGCTGTAACAGCATGCCAAATGGGGCCAGTCGCACTTCCATCCGTGATGACAACCATCACCCTCGTGTCCACACCTCTCACCCACCAGGTGCATCTGTCTGTGCCTTCTGTTTACCACGTCCCACCACCTCTTTGTCGTCTCCGCGTACATTGTCTCACAGTGCTTCAACATCGTCAACACAACACATTGTACAGTCAAGTACGGAATGTCACCATTTCACCAAAAAACAACTCTATCAAGTCTGATACCATTTGTGCCTCGTGTAAATGCCCACTCAGCTTCAGCATCATCACAACGCCACTCGCCTTCACATCCGCTCCCCCAAAGGAAGCTCACACATCCACCATCTCACTCCTGCCTGATGCAATTTTCTCATGGTGGGTGATGCGTGCGATGATAATGAGCCTCCGATTAGACTCAACGTGCTAAATGGATGCGCTTTAACGATGCCGACACAAACATTCCACCCTGTGGATCCAATTCCCACACAACAAGGCATGCTGCATAGATGTCATTCCTTCCCTCACCCGCCCACCCATCCATCCATCCATCAAGGCCAACGCATCACAAAAGCCGGCCGCATGCATTATTAGGCCGCAGAGACCTCTATCCAATGGGTGAAACGACACTAACCCGCTGGCATGCAAATCACCATAATGAGCGCACCACATATTACCATATTAGCGGTGAGAATAAAGGGTTGGTAAAAAGTGGATGACAATGATACGATAATTCGCAACGTTGCCATTGCTCCATGCAACAACCAACTCAACTGAACCATCGCACGCGAACTTCAACCACTCACTGTGATGAGCAAGAGAACAGCAAGGACACGCTTCACTCGGAAGGCGTGATCACTTGCAAAGACCCCGACCATCCGTGAACTTCAAACACAGACAAGCAAATCAGGAAAGCTTCGCAACCCAAACCAAAACGTCATGCTGACCTTCGCTCCTACGCACTGCTGGCGCTTCGACAGAAAACCGACATTAAAGGAGAGGCATGTAGCAAGGCGTTCACAAGCTCATGTCAACCCTATCAAAGTCTCTCTCCAACTAGAACAGCCATTACGTACTCCGGTTACCGTTGGACCTATCGCAATACAAGGCTGCATTAAGTGCCTCATCCGCTGACACAATCACTACCCCACATTCACGCAAAGGCTACAAGCCAATATCCCTTCGGCTCCACTTACTTCTCCCGACTGCTCACTCTCTACCTCACTTCTGATCATGCGACTACCTGCAAGACGGTAAGAGGTGAGAATCCCCTAGAGAAACAACAAAGCCAATACGAGAGTTGCGGATGAGGAGGTGGACGAGCTAATGTCGCATTGCAATAAACATTCTCAGCCAAAAAAAACATCCTCTTCTGCACCGTGCCAATGCTTCCTCGCGGGCAAGCCACGCGCCAACATCCAGAGAGGCTTCAAAGCTGCCTTCTAAGACCAACAACAGCGCCGTTATTCTGCTGACTCAGTAATCCCAATCCCGATCGCTTCCCCTCCACAGGGGACCAACTTGCAAGTGGGATTACACTCGCAGCAAACACATCTGACCTCCGTCCACTACACATACTACATCGGAGCCATGCACACTCACACACACTCACAACTGAATGTTGAAAAGATCAAGCAGTGCTAAGCTCCAGCGCTTCATCAATGACCTCGTGTAAAATAAAACTAGAGGTAAGGGGAGCCAGATGAAGAGAAGATGATCAGGTTGAGCGAGAACAAGGAGAGACATACTGGCTCCGTTAACGACGCTTCCACCACCATCAAATTAATCTGCCCGCAGAGTAGCAACCAACCCTTCATAACAAAGCGATGCTACCGGGTTACATGAATCCCAATAGGGTAAAGTACAAATGCAAAAGGGTGGACAAACAAATGACAGCCGTGGAGCGTTTGCTACACCCTTAACAAGAGCACATGAAACATTCTCCTAGTAGTGTCCACCACGACCCTCTCCCCTCCACCTCCTAAATGATGACACACCTTGACGCAATTACCCTCATCACTCACCCAGAAGCTGGTCTCGACTACACACTCCCACTCGAAGCGCGTGCAACACTTCCTCCCTCCTCCGGCTCAACGTGATTCACCCATCTCTGCCTAATTCACCACCCATTTCACCTCAATCGCCTACTCATTGAGTCACTGCCGGACAATACTTCATTCTGCTGCCACACACCACGCCTACTCCTCATGCCGCACAATACAACCACCTCACCCCAACCCCACGATCCCATTCATCAGCTTCTGGCGACACTTTTATGACATGCAAGCCACTTCTACATGAAATGAGCCAACAAGCACAATGCTAAGTACAATAAAACAACACATCAGAGGCCACCACACCGACAGACCGCCGCATGCATGCACAGCATTATGCATACGCCCCACCAACCCACCCAACCTACCTATTAACCCCACACTCTCCCAGACTCCACAAGAAGCACAGCATCAAACTGCGCCCCTTTTCAACAAGCAATCACTCCAGTCTCCACCACCAATGCTGCCTATTTGACCAGCAAAGCTACTCGCGAACAAGGAACGAGCATTCCCACCGCAGAAAATTAAAACCACCTACGATCACACATTGCCACCGATTCAACTGAATGACCCAACCGCCAACCCTGTTTCCACCTCACAACGAAGGCGGCAGTGTGTGCGTGTCTGTAGACTGCATGAAAGGCAACTCATTAATTTGCCAATCTAATAAAAGCCCTGCACATCCAGCGCTACACCCAAGCCCTACAGACAGGAGATGCACACGTTCGCCAACACACACGCACAGACATTAACATTAGCCAGCAAAAAACCAAAATGCCACGCAACATCGCAACATCCACGCCAGACAATAAACCACCTCCTTCCGTGCGTGCATGTGGCTGTGTGCAGATTGCCGATGACGACTGTCTGTCTGCCTGTCTGTTGTCGCTCCGTCTCACTGTCTGCCTCCACATTTGCACCAAGTAGGCACATTCTATGGATTTTCGCCAATCCTAAGGCCCGTTGCAATAGAGAGGTAGGGTTTGATGACCTGCGAGACCAAACTGACCCGTGCACCTTGCCAAACCTCATCTCACTTCCGTCTGTGGAGCCCACCAATTGGACCACCAAACCGGGGCGTTTCACACCACATCAACTACCCAACGTCTTAACATAACCCTCAGTCACACAACCAGACAACCACCCATGTCCACGTCCATCCAGTGATCATACTTTAAGAAGACTTTGAGAAGTGTCACCACACAGCTAAATACATCTATTCATCCCTTTCGGCCTCATGAATTTCAGTCTCCACGGCAAAACTATGCGTCGCTGTCACCACCACCCACCCTCCCACCCAATCATTCACCCACTTGTTATCCACCTCCTTCGCTAAATCTTACCGTAAAGCTACTTCCACACGCGTACGCCTCATCACGGCCTTCGCGCCACCGTCAAAGCATTGGTATGCTCCACAACAGCAACAACAACTCCGCATTCCCTGACTCTATTCTCTGCCACAGTGTCGAGAGATAGGTGCCCACAGCAGACACCTCTCCCACAGCACAGACCCAACTCAGGAGGCGCCCGAACGCCGCCACACCTTCTCTCAATGACCACAACCAAAGCAAATCCAAAATCGAACGCCTCGAAACCGTCCACAAAGCAATCACTTGCCCGTTCACTAGGCAAACTGTGCACTTCAAGCAAACAAACAAACAACCAGCACAATTTCGCAAAACAACAACTCAGAAAGGAACCTGGACAAGGCTAAAGAAAAGTCACCAAAAACGGTGACAGCACCAGTAACGACGAGTAACTGCATCTGACAACCGACATCACCAGAGACAAATAATCCACGAACGTAGAGCGACACGCCAGGTAACCCTCGAACATACTCCCTTCACCTCCCGATACAGTGCGCAAACATACTACCCCACCGTCCTCACTTCCCTCACGCCTTCCGTCCTCCACCCAATAAGAATAACATTTCAAAGGTCAGAAAAACCGCTGACTTCATTCAAAGGAAGAAGAGCAGCTGTACGCTACAATGCTGCTCCGCTAGTCGGTCTCAACCACAACACTCCCCTCTGCCCCGCTCTCCGCTCCCTGCGCCGCCACCTTTTCATCCACTCCACACGAACACAGCAACCCTACTAGCATTAGAGCACGCTTCACGGCAGACTTTGCAGCTCCCTTCTGCCGCTCCCACAGCACAGCTACTCACCACCACTACACTCCACTGCTAAAACCAACCTACGCAACCACACTTACCTCCCACTAATCCATTTCAACTAGCAACAGCGAAGCAATAAACTTCCACTGGCAAGTCCACTTATTAGAGCAAACAACTCCTATGCCAGAATAACTTGTTCAGTCACCTCCATTGACAATCGCATCAAATCAATGCTCCAACAACGACAGCAGCAGCAGCAGCAACAACAACAACAATAACAACAACAACAACAGCAACAAAACTCTGCAACTCACCTGGGCGTGAGCGTCGGCCCTCCACCGTACAGGCACGTTCTTGTGCTGCAGCAGGTCACTCAATACCGACTGCATGTGCAACCGCGACTGCGGCACCTCAGCCAACAGACCACAATTCTTTATCTGATTCCTGATGAATCCCGGTGCCAGCGCATGACATCGCACCAGACCCAAACACTCCATCAGACTTGCCAGACGATTCGTCTTGTCGTGATTCACCCACCGCACCACTGCATTGTACACCTCCGCCTCCGACCTCACATGAATTTCATCCCGTTGGATCAGACCCATCAACTGTGCCGGCGACAGGCTCAGCAACTCATCGTGCTTCACTATCTCCGAGAAGTTACGATCCACAAACACCTGCGTCTTCCGCGCCAACTCCAAACACCCCACCGACGTGGCGAACTCGTGCAGACCCAAAGCGTTCGACACATGCAGCTGCGACTCCAGGAACTGCGCGCAGACGCCTATCACAGCACTCATCTGCAGCATGATCGCCGCCGACAATATCTCACACACATTCTTCTCGCTCACACTTATCTCTCCTGTGTACGCAAAGTGCACCAGTCGCGTCAACGCCAACGGGGTGACATAGTGCAGTCGCACCTCCGACACTCCCTCCTCCCGCATCCCCGACGTGAACATCGCCCGAAAGTAAGGCGACGCACCCATCAACACAATCCGGTGACAGGCTATCTCCACCTTCTCCACATGCAACGTCACGTCCGTCAGTTTGCCACTCTGGAACAGGGAATACATCACACGCATCGAGTCGGTGAAGAACTCTGGCAAATTGTACACTGCCGAGCGAACATCACTTCCTCGATCGCCTCCTGTGAAACACACAAACGAACCGCAACCAGCATCCATCGACTGACCACCGCAGACATCCATCGCGTCCGACGAAGTGGAGGAGGGAGGAAGGCTGACCACCGGATAGTCCTCTTCCACCTCCCCTGTGCTCTTGGTCACGGTGCTCGTCTTCATGATGCAGAGTCTAGCGCTTCGTCATCGTCTACAAGGACCAGTAGGCGACAGATGAATTGGTGCGACTGACTGACTGACTGACTTAGTGAGTGAGTGAGTGAGTGAGTGAGTGAGTGAGTGCAAGTGAGTGTGAGCCAGTGACGACTGAGACGTCTGTGCGCGTAGTAGTGGCGGTGGCGGCGACGACGACTTCCTATTTATGTGAAACGAGATCGGGAGAGGCGTAAGACTGATGCACACGCACTGCACGTCAGCCAGCCAACCAACCAGCCGGTTAGTTACATGGTTCGCGAGAAAAGCATATGCACACACACACACACACACACAGACACACACACGCACACACACACAGACACACACACGCACACACACACACACACACAATGTACACGAGCGCACGCACGCGCACGCAAGCAAGCTAATGACGGCGACGCAGCGACCACCACCACCGTTACTACCACTGATGCTGACGCTCAAGCCTACCCTGCACGGATAGGCGAGAAGACTCGCGCGCACGCAAACACACACGCACATACAGAAAGACAGACAGACAATGATGGAGGGGACGAAATCAGCTGTTAAGCACGTGCGCACGAACAAACGCGCAGATTCTAACGCCACTTTTCTGTCTCTCGCTCCTCTCTCCCTCACTCTCCCTCTTTCCACATCTCCACACTTCCCTTCCCGCCCCACTATGGATAACCTCATAGGCTACGCTACGCAGCAAACAACATCATACCTCCACCCGACAGACAGTGCGACGACTACCACACCGACTGCGCGCCTCACTCCGCGTCTGTCGCTCCGTCTCGCGTCTGCACACCGCGTGCACGCGTAAACACAATCAGTGCAAACCAAACCAGACTACACCGTCTAGACTGCTGTTGTTGCCGCAGCTGCAACTGCAGCTGCCACGGCCCCGTCAAATTCAACCGCACGTAACAAGACAAGACTATGCCTCATGTGGCTACACTAGGCTAGACTGCACGCTCATCCATTACCGACTGAAGAAGTACGCAAAATAATTAATGGCAACCCTTGCTGTTTCCGCCGCCGACACGGACATGGTTGCATAAACATTCGCTCGCTAACCCAACCGTTCTAAATCCTCACATTCAGAGTAGCCATGGAAGGACCGAAGATACTCAACGCCGCACACTAATCAGCATCACACGACTCCACAATGGGCAACGCACCAGAACCTGGAACAAACGACGACAACTGACAGCCAAATAATGGCTATTGAAATTAAGCGACACAACTACATTCCACCATATCACCAGAATAAACACCCGACGTCGTTACTGACTAGCTTGTGAACACATACAGAGCTCACTTAACCACTTTCCGACTTACGATTGAATGAACTCCACCCCTCAACTACACAACACTCACCATTTTCTCAGTGCGCAACAAGCACCAATGATGTTGACAAAACACTGAATTGCAGCAGGTGGAAAAGAGGGAGTAACACTTGAACACTGTGCACTTGACAGTGCTACGACACTTCCCAAAACACATTCAATAACACTGTCGACAAGCAAGGCTAGCCTCTTCGCAAACACTAACTTAGCTCACACGATTCATCCAACATACGACTGTCCGAAAAACGTCCCCAAGCTAATGTAGTAGACCTTAATGGCCAAGCCCACAGACACAAGCCATTCCTTGGTCGGCACATCAGCAATGGGTCAGAGGAGAACAAGTACACATGAAAGTGCAACAATCATCGCACTAATGGCACCATCCGTCAATTAGGGTAGCGACTTTTGCACTCCGTCAAGGCGCTGCTTCACTTAGGATGTCCATTCAGACCAACCGCTTTCCTCAAACACTGCACAGCCATCAAAACACACATTGTGACTGACAAATGACCTGTGTATAAATTGCTAAGAAAGATTGCTTAATCCCACACATAATTGCCGAAACTCAACCCCTCAAGTCAACTTCATCCTAAGCATTTCCTGATAGCAAAGAACAACTACTACAACTGCACAAACCGAAAAGTAAGTTACTCTGACCCCACTTACACCCCATTGCCTGCAAAGCCATTTTCAAGCACCCTGCTTTACAAAATATCCCTTTACCACTAGACCAGTTACGAATATGCATATGAAACTGGTTAAGAGCTTGCATAACAGTCTTTTAGCTCAATATTGAAACTAAGTCCTAACAGCTAATCCATTGCATTTGCCGAGCTTGTTGGGGAAACGCAGGTGAAACGCCAAACGATACGCCCACTCGTAGAAGCACGAAAAATGTCCCTGTACGAAAGTTTTCAAAGACGAATTGATTGCAAATATACAAATGGAAGAACACTGAGACGAGAAATATAAAGGGGAAGTCTATGGTTTTCTTCGCCAACAAACTAATCAACGATAAAATTTTAATGATATTTAAAAACGTGTGCGGATACAGAGGTAGGCCAGGCATTTTACAAAAGCACAAGACATTAGTAGTTAAAGAATTCAAATCCATTGTTCACATAGGATAGGGACGCTTGGAAATAAGGCCCAAGGATCAGAGTTTAAGGCAGTAAACTGCCAGAAAACATCTTAAACAGTCGGAAGCAATATAAAGGGTTGGCAAATAAATAAAACTACAATTGTTGTTACATGTCCTATAGACGCAGCTATGGGTGGAGTTAATACAAAGTGAAGAGAAGAAATATCGGTGTATTATTTAGTAATTAAATGACAAATCAACAAATATGCGGTATAAGCATTCGCCGAAGTAATAAACAGTTTCAAGGCGCAAAGTACCACCCTCGCACTGTGGAGGAACGATGGTCAATAAGTCGATGCACTGTTGAGCTACCTTGGCCAGTGTCTACAATAGCCACAAGACTATGGAAGTCCCGATTTCCTGTTCACACAGCGACTGACCTTAGAAAGTGATGGGAATTAGGTGTCCCCAAAAGTAACCTATAAACCGTAATACCGCAAATTAAACTTCACCCGCACATGCTTGCCCCGCTACTCCACTTTATCATACTAGGAGCAAGTGCCGCAAAATTACAGACCGCAAAGTGTAAAAGCTCAGACAAAAGTTTGTTTTTACTTGAAAAGGAAGACATAACCAAATACACAAGAGTATGTGGAGCGTGTGCAGGTCGAAATGTAATAATGGCAAACGTAGTAGAAGGTACTTTGGGCTTAATGGGTAAAAAAGCAGAACACAAAAAGTTAAAAAGGTCACACAAGCAGCCAGGAATGCTAGAATCTGATCATTAAACAAAGAGTGGCGATCCAACCACACAAATATAAAGAAAAGAGTAAAATCGTTTGCAGTGCGGGATATCAAAGGGGTGTTTAATATACTGAAGCCAAAAAATTAGCATACCGAAAGATTTGGCCGAGAAATAGCCCGCTACGACCGACGTGGAGGATAGGTTGGACCTTTAGGCCAGCAACACACTGGGCTTAGTAAAGGGAAGCTTTGACCCAATAACTGACCTAAGTGCTTCTTTTTGAACCGGGTGCCATAAAATGTATTCAAATAAATGCAAATTAATTGCCTTGTTAACATTTGAAAAATATAGAAAAAAGTAAATCTATTTTATTTAAAACAAAATTTTTGTACATTGGCTAAAATGCTTATTTTACGGCCACTAGAAGCCAAGCATCTAATATGTGGGCAGTTTTTTCTCTTATCATACTTTTCCCCCATTACTGCTAGAGGCCTCAGTCTTCTCAAACTTATTGATAATAAAAACTTTTAAATGCAAGAAAACCGGGATCAAGAAAGTGGAGTTGGAAATGCGTCGCGCTCTGTATGGTCACCTTGATCTTCCGCAGTCAAGTTTAAATTCTCCCTTTGCCCTTAGCCTACAAAGCACTCTAAAAGAGAGCACAGGCGTCACATAATGCTTTTCACACTTTTTTTTCTTTTTAGTGTCACCTCTATTGCTTCCCTTTTTCAAGCACCTGTCTATCATCGTGAAGTGATCATGGGTTCAATGCAAGTTCTACGAGCAAACCTTGTCAATAGCGGAACCTATATCAACCAAAAAATCCTTGATGGCGATGGCACGGACCCTTTTAAGTTTTTTTACGAGATCCAGATTTTTTACCTTAGAAATGGGTAGAATTGTAATACATGTGTTCTTTAAAATGTGCTTTGTAGGTAGATGACAGGGAAGGAAGTTAAAAGCGATTGTGGAACAACGTGGTGACGTCATGGAGTGCGGCATCCATACTACGCAAACTGACTGATTTCTTAGTTCTAATCTGTACCCCAGTGTTCAAATTATAGATGCCTAAGAAATCTGAGCCTTGTAGTAGTATAGCTGGTCAACGAGGGAGTGATGAATAGGATGAACGTCCTACACGGATGTCTAGGGTTGCCCTCTTTTGGCGCTAAATCACCAGTACAAAACCGGCTCATTTGAAAATGGATGAAATTCAACAAAACCTTTTAAGTTTACTGAAAGCTCGTATTGTAGTGTAGTGCGTTCGTTGTTTTCTTCATCTTCTCATTGACGTTTCTTAACCTGAGAAGATTCTATCTTTCTCGACATCTTTATTTTGAGTATAAATACAGACGAGGGACGCGTAGTTAGTCTTTATGGGATAGGTCAGCGTCCTCGTCATCGGTACCTCCGCACCGTGTTCGAAGTCGCTTCTCGCCACTTCCCTACAAAGCGCATTTAAAGAACGCCTATATTACATGTAGCGCCCTAATCATCCCTAGAAGACAAGGAGAAGGCTAAGCGTAGACCAGAATACGGGTATTCAAGACAGGCAGTAAAGGGACTGCTGACATGGCCAGGAGGCCAGCCCATGTAACGAAGTTCGAGATGACCGTTGCTAATGTGTAGGACAAACCAACAGTCCAAACAAGCAAAACACCACACACATATCTTCAACGATTTTAGGCTTTGAGCTTGCTTGTTTGTTTAATTATTATATTTTTACGAGTAATTTGAGCAGCTTAAAAACAAGTTTTTTGTAATTCATTCTTTTTTTGATGCCAACATTACTGTTCTAGGATAAAGGACAGAGTAGTTGCTAAAGTTAGTCGCTGTAGCACCCCGAGTACGCAATGCGTTCTTTGCTTGGATTGCTGGTTTTGTAGCGCCCCGAACATTCCTAAAAGAAGGAGAGGAGGCCAGATGTAGGTCAGAATACGTGTATTCTATACGGAAAGTAGGGGAGCTGCTGGCATGGCCGGCAAGCCAGCCCACGCAGCACGTTCAAGGTGACCTCCACTAATATGTCCGACCAACCAACAGCCCAAACAAACAATACGCTTAAGTCGCCGTCTCCAAACCTCTTCTTGCGGCGCCCCATTAATGCTATTTTTGCTTGCGCACTTTTCCACCTTCCAAGATTAATCACAAATCAATGCATATCTAGATAAACGTCCTTATTGTAACACCTTGAGAATAAGGCAAAGAAAGGCATAACACTAGCTTGGAATACTTATTCAATAAACAGAAGAAATAGGACTAGAGGCATGGCTCGTGGACCTGCCGAGCTGGCAAGAATAGTTTAGCGTCCCGAACATCCCTAGACGTCAAAGAGAAGGCTAAGCGTAGTTCAGAATACCTGTATTCAATAGAGGAAGGAAAGGGGCTGCTGACATGGCCGAAAGGCCAGTGTAATGTTTTGTTGGTTTGGACTGCTGGTTGGACCGACAGTAGTGGCGGCCAACTTAAAGCTAGCTGCGTGGGCTGGCCTGCCATCCATGCCAGCTCTTCCCATACTTTCCGTCTAAAATACACGTATTCTGACCTACACCTGGCCTTCTCTCCTTCTTTTAGGCATGCTCAGGGCGCTACAGTGGTGGCAGCTGAAAGCGAACCCGATTTTGCGCGTTTCCTACCTAGATTTTTCCTGCGAATGGCTCGTAACAACTTTGCAGAAGAAGTGCCTTAGCTGAAGAACTAGGGACTGCATTTATCTTCGATACTATTCCACTCCTGTGCTCTGTAGGAAAGCTATTAATAACTGAAGCGATCATAGCCGTGGACCATCTGGAAAGGCTGCCGGTAAACTAACCTCGCGAAGGATGCAGTGATGGTCGTCTGAACCTCTTACTCCAAAGTTAGTTGGCAAGCTGGGCGAACCTGCAGGTGGAGCTGCACTGCCATGAGGAACCACTGACGTGTTGTCAAATCTCGCCTCATTTGCGCCGGACAACGGCGTGTGGCACGGTTAGCTCGTGAGTGCTTCTCGCAGAACTGATTACGTTGTGGTGGCTGACGCGGGAGGTGGATGAAGGGACGCGTTGGGAACAACGCTGAAATGAAGAGAGGGGCTATATAGTGTTTTGCTGGTTTGAACTGCTGGTTGGACAGACATTAGTGGCGGCCACCTTGAATCTAGCTGCGTGGGCTGGCCTGTCGGCCATGCCAGCAGTTCCCTTACTTTCCGTCTAGAATACACGTATTCTGATTTACACCTGGCCTTCTCCCCTTCTTTTAGGGATGCTAGGGGCGCTACAGCCAGCCCACGCAGATGGGTTCAAAATGGCTGCCACCAATGTGTCGGACCAACCGACAGTCTAAACAAACAAAACACTAGAATAGTGTAGCCATCTGAATGTCCAGAACCGAAAATAGTGGGCAGAAAACACAAAGCATTGCCTTTCACTGCCAAAGATGCAGCGACTTGGGCCTACATAGAGGATTGAAGGAGATTTTAAAGCTTGGTCGGACCATGTGTTAAGGCCATATTCCTCCGGAGCGTTTCGAGGAGAACGCCGAGGCAGGTGTTGCGGGAGAATATGACTAAGACTGCCACAGACTTTTCAGCATCTTATTAAATTTCTCTTTAGTGGCCTGATTCCTTTCTAATGTCGAGGTGGAAGTAAGAGTTTAGAAACAAGGGTAAAATTAAAAGACTTATCTTACTGCAGTTTAAATAAATCAACACCAAAAAAATTTTGACGTTTTCAGATTCTTTTTTATTTAAAAACTCATGCCTTTGCTTATTTATTCGTGTAGCTTTCATAAGACGAAGTTTAAGAAGCGTTTCACCGATTCCTGATTGGGCAAAAGGCTTTTATATAGAGCCTGATCCGCTTTGAACCTGCGACCTCAATTTACGCTTGGGTTATATTAATATAGCTGGCTTCCTGGGCTAGTAGTTGGTACGCCAATTGTTCCTCTGTTTCCATACTTTCGCTAGCACAATTTTATCATAAGCTGAAGTTATTTACTGCTTTTCATCCTGTCCGTACAAAGATAATAGGTTTGTACAATGGGAACAATCACCCTTTGTTAATTGATCGAGTTCTAGCCCTATCGGTGACTAACTTTGACTTTTGATGCAAATATTTTTGCAAGTCTTTGTTACTCCTTAAGTCAGACAGGCATTTTACGCAGCACCCTTCCATATTAATTCGCTCTATCCATAAATGATTTGCTTTTCGTTTACTGCTCCGATTTTACCCACGCTCATTAGTTGCTCCAAGTGTCTATTTGTCACGCTAACTTGCATTTTCATTTTACATTCTCTTATTGATGAAAACCATTTTCCCTTAGGTTGGTTTTTCGTCGATTCAATTGTGTTTTTTGCTTGTACTTTTTGCGAGGCAAAAACCCGTTTTTCTTTGCTTGAATATAGTTGTTGCATGTTTCTAAGGTCGATCTCCTATCAGAGCTTGCATTGTCCAATAGCAAATGCTGCGCGTTTGTCGCTACGTCGTATAACTGACTACCGTTTTGTTGTGTTAAGGGGTCGATGTTCTGTGACTCACAAATGTATTCCATTCATTAATCTTCTTTAGTGCTAAAGACGTCCGTCGATACGCTTGATTATCCTTTACATAATTAGGTGCCCTTTGCTTTTTTAGGGCATTTTGCCTTTAAAGTATTTTCTCGAACCCGTATTCTGTACGCACAAAGTGTTTTCATTTCATTATCTTATAGCGTCATGTGTTTCTGTGAAATGCAAATTGCCTATTCTACGTAAAACGGTGTTTGGGTCGCATCTGCACTCATGCAGACCGAAAATGGTGCTACAATTTTATCGGCTTTGTGTTTGGCTTCATATAGGTCCTTCAACATTTCTTTAGCCTGCTTTTTTGGCATACTTTCTTTCGCTTTTTAAATTTGGAATAATTTTGGCTTTAAGAACTGCCGTAGGTTGACGATTGCCATGTTTGCACGGATTAACGTGGGCTTCCTGGCAAACAGGCCAGTGTTTTATTTAAGTTTCCTTAAACTGCTAATTTTGTTAACGAAACCAAGATTACTTACCAATTTTATGTTCAAGTGCAATATTTCAGATTCTCAAGTAAACCGTGGTTTTTTGGCTCATTCATCTTTGTTTCGCACGCTTTTGTTAAAGCACCCATTACAGCACAAGTATAGCCGTTGAAAATGGCTTTGCAGGCAATGGGGTGTAAGTGGGGTCAGAGTAACTTACTTTTCGGTTTGTGCAGTTGTAGTAGTTGTTCTTTGCTATCAGGAAATGCTTAGGATGAAGTTGACTTGAGGGGTTGAGTTTCGGCAATTATGTGTGGGATTAAGCAATCTTTCTTAGCAATTTATACACAGGTCATTTGTCAGTCACAATGTGTGTTTTGATGGCTGTGCAGTGTTTGAGGAAAGCGGTTGGTCTGAATGGACATCCTAAGTGAAGCAGCGCCTTGACGGAGTGCAAAAGTCGCTACCCTAATTGACGGATGGTGCCATTAGTGCGATGATTGTTGCACTTTCATGTGTACTTGTTCTCCTCTGACCCATTGCTGATGTGCCGACCAAGGAATGGCTTGTGTCTGTGGGCTTGGCCATTAAGGTCTACTACATTAGCTTGGGGACGTTTTTCGGACAGTCGTATGTTGGATGAATCGTGTGAGCTAAGTTAGTGTTTGCGAAGAGGCTAGCCTTGCTTGTCGACAGTGTTATTGAATGTGTTTTGGGAAGTGTCGTAGCACTGTCAAGTGCACAGTGTTCAAGTGTTACTCCCTCTTTTCCACCTGCTGCAATTCAGTGTTTTGTCAACATCATTGGTGCTTGTTGCGCACTGAGAAAATGGTGAGTGTTGTGTAGTTGAGGGGTGGAGTTCATTCAATCGTAAGTCGGAAAGTGGTTAAGTGAGCTCTGTATGTGTTCACAAGCTAGTCAGTAACGACGTCGGGTGTTTATTCTGGTGATATGGTGGAATGTAGTTGTGTCGCTTAATTTCAATAGCCATTATTTGGCTGTCAGTTGTCGTCGTTTGTTCCAGGTTCTGGTGCGTTGCCCATTGTGGAGTCGTGTGATGCTGATTAGTGTGCGGCGTTGAGTATCTTCGGTCCTTCCATGGCTACTCTGAATGTGAGGATTTAGAACGGTTGGGTTAGCGAGCGAATGTTTATGCAACCATGTCCGTGTCGGCGGCGGAAACAGCAAGGGTTGCCATTAATTATTTTGCGTACTTCTTCAGTCGGTAATGGATGAGCGTGCAGTCTAGCCTAGTGTAGCCACATGAGGCATAGTCTTGTCTTGTTACGTGCGGTTGAATTTGACGGGGCCGTGGCAGCTGCAGTTGCAGCTGCGGCAACAACAGCAGTCTAGACGGTGTAGTCTGGTTTGGTTTGCACTGATTGTGTTTACGCGTGCACGCGGTGTGCAGACGCGAGACGGAGCGACAGACGCGGAGTGAGGCGCGCAGTCGGTGTGGTAGTCGTCGCACTGTCTGTCGGGTGGAGGTATGATGTTGTTTGCTGCGTAGCGTAGCCTATGAGGTTATCCATAGTGGGGCGGGAAGGGAAGTGTGGAGATGTGGAAAGAGGGAGAGTGAGGGAGAGAGGAGCGAGAGACAGAAAAGTGGCGTTAGAATCTGCGCGTTTGTTCGTGCGCACGTGCTTAACAGCTGATTTCGTCCCCTCCATCATTGTCTGTCTGTCTTTCTGTATGTGCGTGTGTGTTTGCGTGCGCGCGAGTCTTCTCGCCTATCCGTGCAGGGTAGGCTTGAGCGTCAGCATCAGTGGTAGTAACGGTGGTGGTGGTCGCTGCGTCGCCGTCATTAGCTTGCTTGCGTGCGCGTGCGTGCGCTCGTGTACATTGTGTGTGTGTGTGTGTGCGTGTGTGTCTGTGTGTGTGTGCGTGTGTGTCTGTGTGTGTGTGTGTGTGTGTGTGCATATGCTTTTCTCGCGAACCATGTAACTAACCGGCTGGTTGGTTGGCTGGCTGACGTGCAGTGCGTGTGCATCAGTCTTACGCCTCTCCCGATCTCGTTTCACATAAATAGGAAGTCGTCGTCGCCGCCACCGCCACTACTACGCGCACAGACGTCTCAGTCGTCACTGGCTCACACTCACTTGCACTCACTCACTCACTCACTCACTCACTCACTAAGTCAGTCAGTCAGTCAGTCGCACCAATTCATCTGTCGCCTACTGGTCCTTGTAGACGATGACGAAGCGCTAGACTCTGCATCATGAAGACGAGCACCGTGACCAAGAGCACAGGGGAGGTGGAAGAGGACTATCCGGTGGTCAGCCTTCCTCCCTCCTCCACTTCGTCGGACGCGATGGATGTCTGCGGTGGTCAGTCGATGGATGCTGGTTGCGGTTCGTTTGTGTGTTTCACAGGAGGCGATCGAGGAAGTGATGTTCGCTCGGCAGTGTACAATTTGCCAGAGTTCTTCACCGACTCGATGCGTGTGATGTATTCCCTGTTCCAGAGTGGCAAACTGACGGACGTGACGTTGCATGTGGAGAAGGTGGAGATAGCCTGTCACCGGATTGTGTTGATGGGTGCGTCGCCTTACTTTCGGGCGATGTTCACGTCGGGGATGCGGGAGGAGGGAGTGTCGGAGGTGCGACTGCACTATGTCACCCCGTTGGCGTTGACGCGACTGGTGCACTTTGCGTACACAGGAGAGATAAGTGTGAGCGAGAAGAATGTGTGTGAGATATTGTCGGCGGCGATCATGCTGCAGATGAGTGCTGTGATAGGCGTCTGCGCGCAGTTCCTGGAGTCGCAGCTGCATGTGTCGAACGCTTTGGGTCTGCACGAGTTCGCCACGTCGGTGGGGTGTTTGGAGTTGGCGCGGAAGACGCAGGTGTTTGTGGATCGTAACTTCTCGGAGATAGTGAAGCACGATGAGTTGCTGAGCCTGTCGCCGGCACAGTTGATGGGTCTGATCCAACGGGATGAAATTCATGTGAGGTCGGAGGCGGAGGTGTACAATGCAGTGGTGCGGTGGGTGAATCACGACAAGACGAATCGTCTGGCAAGTCTGATGGAGTGTTTGGGTCTGGTGCGATGTCATGCGCTGGCACCGGGATTCATCAGGAATCAGATAAAGAATTGTGGTCTGTTGGCTGAGGTGCCGCAGTCGCGGTTGCACATGCAGTCGGTATTGAGTGACCTGCTGCAGCACAAGAACGTGCCTGTACGGTGGAGGGCCGACGCTCACGCCCAGGTGAGTTGCAGAGTTTTGTTGCTGTTGTTGTTGTTGTTATTGTTGTTGTTGTTGCTGCTGCTGCTGCTGTCGTTGTTGGAGCATTGATTTGATGCGATTGTCAATGGAGGTGACTGAACAAGTTATTCTGGCATAGGAGTTGTTTGCTCTAATAAGTGGACTTGCCAGTGGAAGTTTATTGCTTCGCTGTTGCTAGTTGAAATGGATTAGTGGGAGGTAAGTGTGGTTGCGTAGGTTGGTTTTAGCAGTGGAGTGTAGTGGTGGTGAGTAGCTGTGCTGTGGGAGCGGCAGAAGGGAGCTGCAAAGTCTGCCGTGAAGCGTGCTCTAATGCTAGTAGGGTTGCTGTGTTCGTGTGGAGTGGATGAAAAGGTGGCGGCGCAGGGAGCGGAGAGCGGGGCAGAGGGGAGTGTTGTGGTTGAGACCGACTAGCGGAGCAGCATTGTAGCGTACAGCTGCTCTTCTTCCTTTGAATGAAGTCAGCGGTTTTTCTGACCTTTGAAATGTTATTCTTATTGGGTGGAGGACGGAAGGCGTGAGGGAAGTGAGGACGGTGGGGTAGTATGTTTGCGCACTGTATCGGGAGGTGAAGGGAGTATGTTCGAGGGTTACCTGGCGTGTCGCTCTACGTTCGTGGATTATTTGTCTCTGGTGATGTCGGTTGTCAGATGCAGTTACTCGTCGTTACTGGTGCTGTCACCGTTTTTGGTGACTTTTCTTTAGCCTTGTCCAGGTTCCTTTCTGAGTTGTTGTTTTGCGAAATTGTGCTGGTTGTTTGTTTGTTTGCTTGAAGTGCACAGTTTGCCTAGTGAACGGGCAAGTGATTGCTTTGTGGACGGTTTCGAGGCGTTCGATTTTGGATTTGCTTTGGTTGTGGTCATTGAGAGAAGGTGTGGCGGCGTTCGGGCGCCTCCTGAGTTGGGTCTGTGCTGTGGGAGAGGTGTCTGCTGTGGGCACCTATCTCTCGACACTGTGGCAGAGAATAGAGTCAGGGAATGCGGAGTTGTTGTTGCTGTTGTGGAGCATACCAATGCTTTGACGGTGGCGCGAAGGCCGTGATGAGGCGTACGCGTGTGGAAGTAGCTTTACGGTAAGATTTAGCGAAGGAGGTGGATAACAAGTGGGTGAATGATTGGGTGGGAGGGTGGGTGGTGGTGACAGCGACGCATAGTTTTGCCGTGGAGACTGAAATTCATGAGGCCGAAAGGGATGAATAGATGTATTTAGCTGTGTGGTGACACTTCTCAAAGTCTTGTTAAAGTATGATCACTGGATGGACGTGGACATGGGTGGTTGTCTGGTTGTGTAACTGAGGGTTATGTTAAGACGTTGGGTAGTTGATGTGGTGTGAAACGCCCCGGTTTGGTGGTCCAATTGGTGGGCTCCACAGACGGAAGTGAGATGAGGTTTGGCAAGGTGCACGGGTCAGTTTGGTCTCGCAGGTCATCAAACCCTACCTCTCTATTGCAACGGGCCTTAGGATTGGCGAAAATCCATAGAATGTGCCTACTTGGTGCAAATGTGGAGGCAGACAGTGAGACGGAGCGACAACAGACAGGCAGACAGACAGTCGTCATCGGCAATCTGCACACAGCCACATGCACGCACGGAAGGAGGTGGTTTATTGTCTGGCGTGGATGTTGCGATGTTGCGTGGCATTTTGGTTTTTTGCTGGCTAATGTTAATGTCTGTGCGTGTGTGTTGGCGAACGTGTGCATCTCCTGTCTGTAGGGCTTGGGTGTAGCGCTGGATGTGCAGGGCTTTTATTAGATTGGCAAATTAATGAGTTGCCTTTCATGCAGTCTACAGACACGCACACACTGCCGCCTTCGTTGTGAGGTGGAAACAGGGTTGGCGGTTGGGTCATTCAGTTGAATCGGTGGCAATGTGTGATCGTAGGTGGTTTTAATTTTCTGCGGTGGGAATGCTCGTTCCTTGTTCGCGAGTAGCTTTGCTGGTCAAATAGGCAGCATTGGTGGTGGAGACTGGAGTGATTGCTTGTTGAAAAGGGGCGCAGTTTGATGCTGTGCTTCTTGTGGAGTCTGGGAGAGTGTGGGGTTAATAGGTAGGTTGGGTGGGTTGGTGGGGCGTATGCATAATGCTGTGCATGCATGCGGCGGTCTGTCGGTGTGGTGGCCTCTGATGTGTTGTTTTATTGTACTTAGCATTGTGCTTGTTGGCTCATTTCATGTAGAAGTGGCTTGCATGTCATAAAAGTGTCGCCAGAAGCTGATGAATGGGATCGTGGGGTTGGGGTGAGGTGGTTGTATTGTGCGGCATGAGGAGTAGGCGTGGTGTGTGGCAGCAGAATGAAGTATTGTCCGGCAGTGACTCAATGAGTAGGCGATTGAGGTGAAATGGGTGGTGAATTAGGCAGAGATGGGTGAATCACGTTGAGCCGGAGGAGGGAGGAAGTGTTGCACGCGCTTCGAGTGGGAGTGTGTAGTCGAGACCAGCTTCTGGGTGAGTGATGAGGGTAATTGCGTCAAGGTGTGTCATCATTTAGGAGGTGGAGGGGAGAGGGTCGTGGTGGACACTACTAGGAGAATGTTTCATGTGCTCTTGTTAAGGGTGTAGCAAACGCTCCACGGCTGTCATTTGTTTGTCCACCCTTTTGCATTTGTACTTTACCCTATTGGGATTCATGTAACCCGGTAGCATCGCTTTGTTATGAAGGGTTGGTTGCTACTCTGCGGGCAGATTAATTTGATGGTGGTGGAAGCGTCGTTAACGGAGCCAGTATGTCTCTCCTTGTTCTCGCTCAACCTGATCATCTTCTCTTCATCTGGCTCCCCTTACCTCTAGTTTTATTTTACACGAGGTCATTGATGAAGCGCTGGAGCTTAGCACTGCTTGATCTTTTCAACATTCAGTTGTGAGTGTGTGTGAGTGTGCATGGCTCCGATGTAGTATGTGTAGTGGACGGAGGTCAGATGTGTTTGCTGCGAGTGTAATCCCACTTGCAAGTTGGTCCCCTGTGGAGGGGAAGCGATCGGGATTGGGATTACTGAGTCAGCAGAATAACGGCGCTGTTGTTGGTCTTAGAAGGCAGCTTTGAAGCCTCTCTGGATGTTGGCGCGTGGCTTGCCCGCGAGGAAGCATTGGCACGGTGCAGAAGAGGATGTTTTTTTTGGCTGAGAATGTTTATTGCAATGCGACATTAGCTCGTCCACCTCCTCATCCGCAACTCTCGTATTGGCTTTGTTGTTTCTCTAGGGGATTCTCACCTCTTACCGTCTTGCAGGTAGTCGCATGATCAGAAGTGAGGTAGAGAGTGAGCAGTCGGGAGAAGTAAGTGGAGCCGAAGGGATATTGGCTTGTAGCCTTTGCGTGAATGTGGGGTAGTGGATTGTGTCAGCGGATGAGGCACTTAATGCAGCCTTGTATTGCGATAGGTCCAACGGTAACCGGAGTACGTAATGGCTGTTCTAGTTGGAGAGAGACTTTGATAGGGTTGACATGAGCTTGTGAACGCCTTGCTACATGCCTCTCCTTTAATGTCGGTTTTCTGTCGAAGCGCCAGCAGTGCGTAGGAGCGAAGGTCAGCATGACGTTTTGGTTTGGGTTGCGAAGCTTTCCTGATTTGCTTGTCTGTGTTTGAAGTTCACGGATGGTCGGGGTCTTTGCAAGTGATCACGCCTTCCGAGTGAAGCGTGTCCTTGCTGTTCTCTTGCTCATCACAGTGAGTGGTTGAAGTTCGCGTGCGATGGTTCAGTTGAGTTGGTTGTTGCATGGAGCAATGGCAACGTTGCGAATTATCGTATCATTGTCATCCACTTTTTACCAACCCTTTATTCTCACCGCTAATATGGTAATATGTGGTGCGCTCATTATGGTGATTTGCATGCCAGCGGGTTAGTGTCGTTTCACCCATTGGATAGAGGTCTCTGCGGCCTAATAATGCATGCGGCCGGCTTTTGTGATGCGTTGGCCTTGATGGATGGATGGATGGGTGGGCGGGTGAGGGAAGGAATGACATCTATGCAGCATGCCTTGTTGTGTGGGAATTGGATCCACAGGGTGGAATGTTTGTGTCGGCATCGTTAAAGCGCATCCATTTAGCACGTTGAGTCTAATCGGAGGCTCATTATCATCGCACGCATCACCCACCATGAGAAAATTGCATCAGGCAGGAGTGAGATGGTGGATGTGTGAGCTTCCTTTGGGGGAGCGGATGTGAAGGCGAGTGGCGTTGTGATGATGCTGAAGCTGAGTGGGCATTTACACGAGGCACAAATGGTATCAGACTTGATAGAGTTGTTTTTTGGTGAAATGGTGACATTCCGTACTTGACTGTACAATGTGTGTTGTGTTGACGATGTTGAAGCACTGTGAGACAATGTACGCGGAGACGACAAAGAGGTGGTGGGACGTGGTAAACAGAAGGCACAGACAGATGCACCTGGTGGGTGAGAGGTGTGGACACGAGGGTGATGGTTGTCATCACGGATGGAAGTGCGACTGGCCCCATTTGGCATGCTGTTACAGCCACACCCGTTGATTGTGTGTATGCGATGGGGCCTTGTTTTCGAGCCGAAAGAGGACGTAGGATGAGTGTGTTGTGTAGTTGCATTGTGTTTCCTGGTTGTTGGGATGGCTTGATTGATTTGGTGGACGAGGTCCTCCTCCCTCACTTGAGTATGTATGTATGTGTGTGTGTGTGTGTATGTTCACTCGCAGATGAGGAAAAGTTGTTTTGATCAGTGGGATTCTGTAAACATGCGCATGTGTCCTGTTCTCGTCGCTTTTCGTTGTTTGTGATGGAGCTCGACGTTGTGCGTTGATGAGAGTAGAGTTGCCTATACGGGTTTGGCGATGGCTATTTTTATCCTGTGGTTCTTTTTTTTATTTCGTGTCTGGTTGAGTTTGTGTGTGTGTGTGTGTCTGGTGGGGGTGAGATGGTGGTTATTTTCCTCGTTCGAATTTACTGTAATGTGGTTGTGTGAAATGTTTGGTCGTTTTATACCTGCTTGTTCCTGTGCTAAATGGCAGCACTGTGAATGCGAGGCTGTTGTGGTTGGGGAGTGGAAAGAAGAGCAGTTGGACGGAGGTTGGACGTGTGGGTGGGTGGGTGGGTTGGTTGGGTGGTTGAGACGAGGCATAATGCGCTTTCCCGATGGAAATGTGCAAGATGTCTGCGTTTGTAAGTGTATTTGCTGTGACCGTAGGCTAGTTTCGGCTGACGCGGTTACCGATATGGTCAGCAACAAATCCGGCCTTCATGCATTCGTGTGTTTTTTTTTTTTCTTTAAATTGATTTAATTCGTTCTAGGATGCATTACCCCTATTTGATAATCGAATTCAGCATGAGTTTGATAGAAGGCTGTGGCGTTATCAGTGTTATTAAGTGGGCGTAGCACGTAATGTTTGTACATTGGCGAAGCCTTGATTGTCCTTTTAATCGGTTTTTATAGCGTTATGGAACCACGAGTATGTTTTGGAAATTTTAGGCATTATGTAGGTGTTTTGAAGGCTTTTGAGAAGAAGTTAATGGACAACGGCACTCATTTTACCTGACTTGCCGTACCTTATCATCGCAGTCTCACATCCTCCGTTGATGAAGCTTTTGCTTGGCTGGTGGTTAGCGGTAAAATCCTTCTTCAAGGCGACTAGATTCTACGATTCAGCACATTTTTTTACCTTAGGCATTATGTATGGCTAAGGTCGAAGGTTTTTTGCCTTGATTTGCTACACACTGCGCGTTCATTGTGTATTTAAGCCTTACGCGATGCTTTGACGCGATGTCTTTTAACAAAATCTCTGCTGCTTCTAAAATTGAATTCGCCAGCACTAGTTTCCGTGCTGCATCTGGGATTGCCCTGGAGATGCTAATACGACTTATGAGTGTGCTATTATCTTTGTTATAAGTGTGGGGAAAGGAGGGAGGATTGATGCCAAATCTTTATGCCGCTGCCATGGAGATTGGGATCACGTGGGTCGGAATGGCCCATGTTGCAACTTAACTGCATACAATAGAGGGTGCTTTGGCAGTAGCTGAGCTTTACGGGAGGCCATAATTTCCTCTTCTTCGGTCAACGTTGAATCGTTTGAGGACATTAGCCTTCTATTTCATCCAGATTTGTCTTATTGTATCTACAGCCTTGTTGTCTTTCGAATTAACTTTTATAAGGAGGATAGTTTATTGGCTAATAATTTTTTTTTTAAGTGGCGCTTGAGTTGCCTTTTAACGTTGTTGTGTTGCATATGAGTCCGGAAGTGTCTATTGTCAGCCTAATGGAAGGACTCAGCACAATCAAGGCTTCAAATTACTGTCTTATAAGATCATATGCTCACTTCTTAAAAGAGCTCGTTGAGAATGTTAAATGTCCTATTTTGAACACCAAGCAGGAGTGTAATGAAGTCGGACTTTGCATCAATTCGGTCCTTTGATGAGCTGCCCTACGTAAGTCTGTTTTGCTACACTATCGACTTTATGGACATGGCTATGCCGTGATTTTATGTGAGTTTGATGGTACTTCTTTTATTAGCTAATGCGATCCTAACATCTGTTGTGGGTGCCCTTCTGTGTTGCCTTAGTGAGCTTGCCAAACGCTAAAGTCATTATTCCCTTGTTCCAGGTCAGTGCTCAAATCACAACTCATTATCTTTCTTTCTGACTTATCTTTAAAACTGTTCATGACCGTATGAAGCTGGGATTCGTTGTGCTACAGAAAATCTGGGGTCTTATTAAATTATGCGGCGTCCTCAGGGAAGCTCGACTTAACGCTGTATATGCTCAAAGTAGACATTGTTCTGTTAGTCGTCCCTGTTACCCAGCTTAAATTTGACCGATACATATGTATCCTATTCCCTTTAGATGATATACTCAGCCGGTGGCTATCTGCGTTACTCCTTGAGCAATTTTGAGGCATACAATCGAGTGACGGACACTTGGCGTCGGTTGCCTGATGTGCCCAGTCCACGAAGCGATTTGGCCGCGGCCTCGGTGCGTGGTTGTATATATCTCGTGGGTGGACGGAACAACAACAATGAGCAAAGCAACGTCGACGCACCCCACATGGATTGCTATGACCCCACAACTAATCGGTGGCACACTTGTGCCCCCATGTCGGTGCCCCGAAATCGTGTGGCAGTCGGAGTTGTGGATGACATGATCTACGCTATTGGTGGCCTAACACACAACATGCCTCATAGGACTGCAGAGAAGTGAGTGATGCTGGGTTTGAGTTGGTAGCAGAGAATCTTAGGTCGGCTTCTCAAAGTGACTGGTTCGGTTGCCGGATAGATGGGCAAGTGTGTTCGTGTGTGAGTGAATGTATTAACAACTGAAGTGATTGAGTTATCAGGTGTGTTTTTCTGAAATTACTGGTAGTCTCCCCTTGTGTTGTTAGTTATTGTTCAAAGCCCAAAGGGTGATTTGAACTTCAAGCTGTTGGTCATTGTCCTTATATAACATTTAGTTCGTTGCTGCAGCCCCTACATACCTTTCCTTAACATGCATATCCTTTTTAAAATGACGTTTGTAACCTTTAGGAAATGGTCTTAGAGCTTAAGTGGCATTCACCCTTATGCCACAAAAGTCAAACTAAACTATTTCTCATTTAACTTCGTAAAACGGCCATTGTTTCTTGTTGTCGGACTGAAATTATCCCTTTAGCAGCGTTCTCGCTAATCTCAATTTTATTTTCTTGATGTGATTTACACACACACACACACACACACACACACACACACACACACACAAATCACTGCTGTCGCTCTGCCGATCTCCATCCGCCCTGCCTTGCTGCCTTGGAGAAATGCGGTGACTACCATAAGATGGGAAGGGCGAGATAGAGCTCGGCCCTCCTCCTGTCTGTGCCTGCTTTTATTGTTATTGCGTCGGATGTGTCATCCGTGCTGCTTCCCACTTTTGCAGATACGATGTGGATGATGATCTGTGGACTCCGATTGCCCCGATGCACTATCCTCGAATTGGACTCGGTGTCGCCGTTGTGAATAGGTTAGTAAATTGGTTGTTGGGCAGTTGGTTATGCAATGTAAGTTGTGAGGGGTGCCAGTAATTGTGATGGGCAGTGTTTCAGCTGCTGGTAATCATGGTTGGGCGGAAGATGCAAGGTGGGTTGGACCCACTGGCTACCTTGACTTGCGTCATCACCTACGTCGAGATGCTTACTGTCAACTGTGTCAGATTGTCGTTGAGTCAGTGGAATCGATCGATGGTCTGTGGCGTGACAATTGAACTGAGGCTAGCGCTCTAGTGGTGGTTGAACTAATGTTTTACCTACCGCAGTGTGGTTGTTGAGGCTGGTAGGGCGTGTCAGTTTTGGGGTAGTTGAGGTGCTAGGCGAATTGGGCGGGGTAGGGGAGGGGGGCGGGAAGGTGTTATTGTGCTAACTGACCATAGTTGAGTGGTGAGTAGAGAAGGTGTTTATGTTAGTTGGCTTGTTTGTTTGTTGGCTTTGTAGACTTTTGTACGCAGTGGGAGGATTCGATGGTGAGCGTCGTCTGTCGAGTGTGGAACGATACGATCCAGAGGCGGATGCGTGGTCGGAAGTGGCTCCGCTGAATAGGCCTCGTTCGGGGGCTGGTAAGTCTGCGTGAGTTGTTGTCGTTGTGGTGGGGCGTCGGCGAAGATGGGGTTGTGGGACTTGATTCGTGGGTGGGGAGGGCGCGGTGGGGCACGAGGATTTGGCAACGTGGCAACGTTTGCATTATCGACGCGGAAGAAGAGTGGGAGAGTGTGGAGGAGCTGGTAGGGTAGCAGCGCAGATGGAACATGTGCGCAATTCGAGGTGTGGGCGTTGAGATGATGGAAATAACTTCACTCTGTAGTTTGTGTGTCTTTTGTGGGTATTGTCTGTGGCTTTTTGCGTGGATGCTCCTTGGTGCGGAGACGCGGTTAATTTGGCAGTGCCTTGAAGGTGACTGTGGAATGGGGACGAAGGTGTTGCGGTGATGTAGATGCGGTGGGAACATTTTAGGATGCGGTGAAGGTGACACACTTCGCCTGCCACATGTAAGGAGGTGCAGGGAGGATCTGGGAAGGTTTGGAGGTCATCTTGGTGTAAATGTCGCTGGCCGAAAACGTGAATGTTGTAATTGTTGAAGTTGTTGCTCTAATGGTAGTGTGGACGGTGCATTAGTGGGGTTGAGGCGAAGGCGCGGAAACGCGGTTGGGAGATCGGTAGTGTTTGTGGAATGAAGGGAATCTATTTTCCAGATGTGGTAGACTACGAGGGCGAAGCTTGTCTCATGGAGTAGGCATAGTGGTCTCGTTGCGAGTGGGTGGATGGAAGCCTCGCAGTGCGCAGAAAGGAGAAGAAATGGGCATTGGAGGCCAGTGTTCATGTGGGGAAGTGAAATTGGTGTAGCGGTTCCTGTTCTGCTGCTGTCCGTGATGTGTGCTTAGCAAGGTGTAGTACTTCTTGTGAATTTGCTTTTGTTGCGTTCGTTGCGTAGAGACGCGTGCACGCGTAGGTGGAGAAAAGGGTAGAGAGTTGGATGAAGGTGGTCTGTTGTGAGGACTTCCTTGAGACCGTGTACCACCATCGTGTTTGGTGGTAGGTGGCTGTGGTGTGGCAATGGATAGGTGGGAGTACGATGTTGTGTCATGTGGATGCATTGAGGATGAAGTTGGTCATGTAGTGGGTGCTTGGGAGTAGTGTTGTGTCCCCTTGTTTGAGACCTTAGTCACTCGCAGTGGTAAAGTGCGCATTTTTTGTCGTAGGACAGAGACGATGGAGGGAGCATTGGGAGGTGGCATTGTTGGCTTGTCCTGTGCTCGCGCATTGTTTGTGCGTCGCCTTGTTATTGTGCAGGGAGGTGTTGGGGTGCGGGGGGGGGGGAAGGAGACAGAGAAGGAGAAGGAGTCGAGGCAGGGGCGGGGCAGGGGCAGGGGCAGGGGCAGGGGCAGGGGCAGGTGGTAGAGAGGGTTGAGTGTCCACTTTGGAGGAGTGTGTTTTTATGCATCACGTCATTTTTTTAGCTTATTCGCTGTCTGTAGACGCACATGCATACGCGTGCTGACGAGGCGGTAGTTGAGACAGGGTGAAATACCGGTCTGGTCGACACACGCAAGCGTGCGCATGCAGGCGTCTTCGGCTTCCCCACCCTAGGCCTTCATTCAGTTAGTCGGTTAGTCAGTCAGTCATTCAGTGGGTGAGTGAGGCAGGCAGAGAGTCAGTGGGGCGTTTTGCAGTCCAGGTGGTGGAGGCGGGAGCGGGTGTGGATAGCGCCTGTCTAGACATGCAAACCGTAAAACGTGGTATAATTCCCCAACGTGTAGCTCGTTGGTGTGGTGATGTGGAGAGGGGTGAGGTGGGGTGGCATGAGATGGGGTGGGGTGGGGTGGAGCGGAGTTGAGTGGGAGAGGGGAGCATATGGTTGTTTGTTCGGCTGGTTTTGCTTGGTAGGTGTGGGCGCCTGTGTCGTGTGTGAGTGTGGTACCCATTATCGTGTGTGTGTCTGACTTTTCCGTTCTGACGCGTAGCTCTTCTCCCACCCCACACTGTTCCTCGTTGGTCGGCTAGCCGACTAGACAGTCGGGGAGACGCGGAGTGCCAAATTATCCTTGTCACAGCGTCGTCTACTACCTCCCTCCTCCCCCTACCCCTCCCCCTCACCCCACGCACCCACCCGCTCGGCCACTACACCTCGTCTCGTCTCGTCTCGCCTCGACTCGTCTTGCTTCGCTGTCGCGTTGGGCCCAGTGTCTAATTATGCTGCTTGGTGGAAGAACGCTAGTCTGTTTATGCTTCAGTGAATGGGTTGGAGCTAGAGACGTGTAGAACTGATTTGGTCGAAGGTTTGACTAATTCTTGATTGCGGTAGTATGGGTACTTGTGTGTGTTCGAGGGTGTTCACTGCGCCACTATGCCTTCGGACTGGTTAAAGAACAATGTTTTTGTCCTCCTGTCCTTTACTGGCGCGAGGGATTTGTTGAAGTGCATTTCTGGTGAGTGAAGAGACGTCTGTCGTGATTACTCCTAGTTGCGTGCTTCGTTGGCTGTGTGTTTTGCATGTGAAGGGAGAATGTTGTCGGAGGAGAGGTGGTTCTTCAATGGAGTTGTGGTTTCACGTGTGTAGAGGTTGGTAATCGTGTGATTGTGTGATTCGCTTGTCCGAAATGTTCATAGCCAATCGTCAGTCTGCAACCCACCCTCTGGAGCGGCATCGTATTGTGCTAAAGACTAGAGTTGATGGGTGCGGAATGTGAGTCGGCCGGCGCTGTTGAGTTTGATGGTGAGGTTGAACGTTAGGAGGGAAGGAAGGCAACACTGTGGCATCCTTCGATGTGTATAAAGTTTGAGGTGCATGAAAAACTGCGCGACAATAGGGCGTTTGCCGTTGTCGAGTCGCGTTGACGTCGCTGCGTGGTGGTAAGTGAAGACCTCGAAGTGTGATTGTGAATGTGTTCAGCGCTGATGCGGCATAGATTGAGGTCATGCTGAAGCGTCACGTGCGAGCGAAGTCTGCTTCGGTGCGACAAGTGAGCGACGGAGGTGTTGGTGGTTACGTTAGTCCGAGGCCAGATGATAGTGCGTTGAAGTGTGGCTTAATTAGAGCATAGTGCAACTGTGCGCGAAAGGGACCGACGGTTGGCCTTTGGAGGTGAAGGTGGAGGGTAAGACGGTGGGAGGGCAGTCGCACCTTAAGGTGGCGCTAATTGGCATTGGTGGTGATGGTGTTGTTGTGTTGGGCAGGCCCAGGCACGCTGCCATGGTCACATTTGGTCCCATTGACGGCGCCCTTTCGCTTGTGTGTGTGGGGCTCACACACATGCGCACACACACACACACAGACAGACAGGCACACCCGCGCGCACACTAAAGTAGCCGTGCGGCGGACACACCTTAAGAGATAGACTGGATCGCCGCAATAATTTGTCCTGGTTGTTGTGTGTGTGTATGTGTGTAGGTTGTGTAGCGAAACTGCTCGACTGCTGTCAGACTAGCACCCTATGCCATCAGCGTTGTGGGTCATTAGTTATTCCTCTTTCCATTCATTTCAGTGCTCTTGGGCTACTTTTATGAACCCGATGTTGATGCTGACGAAGATTAGGCACGAACAGCTAGCTTAGGTTAAGACCTTTTAGTAGGCTTTGTGAAATGTTCGAGTTAGTTCGATGCGGTTCGCTGAGTTTCCTGAAATGGTAATTAGATGGAAAGTGGCAGAGAGGGGAAGGAGGAGACCGCCTCAAATGCTGTCGTTGTTGTTGTTGTCTTTTGGTCGGACTTTTGCAGTTGGTGGGAATGAGCGCATCAAAGTGGATTTGCTCACGCCCAGGTTATGTGGCTTGTCTCGAGGCTGTCCGCATTCACTTTAGCTGTTTTTGTGCTTTTATGCATTGGCAAGGTGAAGGCGTAGTAAGTGGTAGTGGTGGTTGCCTTCGTCGCTTCCACATCCTGTGTTGTGAGGTGGTGCTTGCAGCGGTTTCTCGAGTGCAGTGTTGTTGCACTTGCTGCGTGAGGACAGAAGCGCAGACGGCATCGTTGCGGTCGCTGTTGAGTGTGTTGTGATTGTCGGGTGTGTGTGATGTGGCGTGGCGTAGATGCCAGTGTTGAGGAGCAGTGGCGTTCGAATGCATGCTGTTGTGTGGTTGTTGGTCGGTTTGATAGGAAATGTGGTTGTCGAAGTGGACATCTGCTTTGTTGGTCACAGTTGCTGGTTTGTGGTTGCCCACTCTAGCTTGTTGTTGTCGGCGGTGTCTCATTCTGGTGTTACTGAGATTTTCCTGTCCTGTGGCCGAGTTGTCAAGGTCGGTGTGCGCACCTTTGACTGCACCACGGCAGTGTCTTGTGGAATGTGTATTGTTCGTTGGTGTCATGGGATTTCCTTGAGGCGGTAGGGCAATTATGTGTTGAATGGAAGACGGTTTGTGAAATGTGGTATGCAGACTGGCAAGCGGTAGGGTAGTCGCACAGATGCAAGCAGTTTTAAGTGCCATCACAAGTGGACGCATTGTTTGGAGGTTTTTTGTGCATCCGCGTAGAGTGAGACAGACGTGTAAGGTGGTGGGAGTTGTTGTAGCCATTGCAAATGGTTGTGTGTGTCCGCGTTCTCTTAGGTGCCAGTAGTTTGCATCAGCGTTGCGGTCTCTCTGCCTGCCTCGCCGAATTACACGACTGCGGTGCATGCACGGAAGATGTGTAATAAGTTGTGGTTGGTTGCATGCTTCGCAGTGCAGCGTGGAATTTCTCGTTCACTTTACTCCTCGCCACCAGAGGGCTGCTATGCACTGTGTGTAGGAGGTGACAGTAGAAGGGGAGCGCTTGTTATTCCGCGCTAGTGGCGAAATTCCTCACAACGTAGGCTATCTTGTTGATATGACTTGTTGCTCTGGGAAATGTTGATACAGTGTCTGCCCGCGGTTGGATACTGGCGTAAGTGGAATGGGGAAGTCGGCGAGCATGAAGTCGTCGGTGGTAGAGGCCTGACTTGGCGTTGGAGTGTTGGTGAACACGACCAGCTAAAGGGAGGGGAAACTAGTGAATTGGCACAAAGTGGGAAGTAGTTGTGATGCGACGGTTAGGAGGTTGGAGGAGAGGCGGCTGACACTGGTTGTAGGGGTGTTGTAGCATTTGAGAGTGCAGGGTTATGTTGGTGGCGTTTTGGCGTGTGTGTGCGTGTGTGTGTGTTCGGGGGGGATGAGGGCGGGTGGGAATGAGTGTCCACTTTCTTGGTCAGACTTGCCGCCCTGCCTACCCACCGACGTTATTGCCCCTCCTACCATTTAACAAATCCACTGGTACGCATCGCCGCCAAAATCGGCGTCGGCCTATGCGGCTCGTTGTGTGTGTGTGTGTGCGTCGCCCTCGCCGGCTGGTGGTTTGGCGGCGCATTGGCTCATGCCAGATGGACGATCGATACCGGCCAATCAGCATTGCATAGCCTAATGTATGTGTGTGTGTGTGTGTGTGGGTGGGTAAGTGGGTGGGTGGGTTGGTTGGTGGGTTGGTGGGTGCTCACACGTGCGTTCGTCTGGTGGGGCATTAAAATGCGGCCGTCCTTGCATGTCGCCTCCTTTGATGTGCCGCCGGTGCAATAACAGTATTGCCTCCAATAGACGTCGTCGTCGCGTCGTCGACTTCGTCGTTATAGTCGGTCGTTGTAGCAGTGGCAATAATAATGAAAGTAGAAATAAATCCTCCTCCTCCTCCTCCTTGTCCTTGGCTCTCTCCCCTGCCTCTTGGTGTGCCCCTTCGTCGTGGCCGGCTCAGTGGAAGGGTGGCAATTCGTGGTGATCAACACTCCGGCAGTCTCCCTCTCACTATATATGTATTTGTGTGTTTGCGTGTGTGTGTGTGTTTGCGCATCGTTGTGTTTGTCGAGGGCAGGTGGGAAGGCAGGTAGTCAGGCAGGCAGGTAAAACACATCAAAGGTGCATGTAAAGTGTGTGTGTGTGTGTGTGTGTTTGTGTGTGTGTGTGTGGATGTGGATGCTTAGGTGGTTGGCCAGGAGTGATTGCGTTTGGCGTGGTGTGTGGTCTGGTGTCTTGTGTGACGTGGAGTCGCGGTTGCGGTTTTTGCAGTGGCGGCGGTGGTGGCGGCCTTGGTGGTGGTGGTGATGGTGGCGGCAGTGGTGTTAGCAGAAGTGTGGCACGTGATGTGAGGTGTGAAGCGCAGAAGTTGGCTATTAGTGGACTCTGAATGCATTATTGGCTTCCTAACTGTGGATTGAGTGCAAGGGATCAAGGTTAATTAGGCTGGGAGTGGAGATAAATCTGCTCGTTGAAACTGATTGTATGCCTTGAGCGCCGATCGTCTTCCTCGGCAGGAGGGTGACATTCTGCTTGAATTGGAGTGTAAAGCTGCAGAATATGTTTGGGCTATGATGGGTGATGGGTAACAGTTAGAAGTGGCGAGCATTGAACTGCCACCGGCCGAATGGCACCAAAAGGTGGCCGATGGCCAGTGCTCAAATTCCGTGTTTCGTGGCTAGGATGGGTGTCGAGGAATGCAGTTCGCAAGTGAGTCGTCATGCAGTCCTCGGAGAGGATGCCCACGACAGCAGTCGTGACGCGTTTTGACAGCTTAATGGAAGTGGCGCACGCGCATGAGGCGAGGTGGAGTGCAGTGAAGGGAAGGTTTTGTTGAGTTGAGGTAGGCAGTGTCTCACCTGATAGGAGTCGTTACTTGGCTGGGCATGGATTGTGGGAGTTGGAGCAGTTGGAGGGGACTGCAAACTGAGTGGAGGGGTGATGGTGTTGGCCTTACTTGAGGCTACAGCCACAGTGGTGGAGGTGGGTAGTGGGTGCTGGATGTCGTGGACGCGGAAGTAATGCGCGTGGCGTGGCACCGTTCTTTGTGCGAGGTGGAATTGCAAAACGCTCTTCGTGCGTGTGTGTGTTTGTGTGCGTGTGTGTGTGTGTGAGGGAAGACATTTGTAGCGTTGTTCATTTGTAGTGTCGCACCATTGCATTGGCCGAAGTCGACTGGCTTTGGTGAATGGGGAGTGGAACTTTGGCACAAGTCTCGAATGCGCATTACCAAGTGGCATCGTCACTTTTGGCGTGAGGTCACGGCTGCATTGATGGCACGTGTGAGCGGCTTTTATCACTTCGCTTGCGCATGTTGGTTGTTCATTGGCGAGTTGACTTCGTGGTTTGCGCATTGCGCTTGAAGGCTGCCTGCCTTCTCGGTAGAGGTTGAACTTGACGGTAGGCATTGGTGTGCATCACTGATTGATGGGCATGTCTTTGCGAGGTTTCATTTGCAACTCTAGTTTGGGTGCAGTCGGGTTGTGTTTGATTTGTGGTGTGGGTGAAGAGGTGGGCGGGAGGAGGAGGAGGAGGAGGAGGAGGAGGAGGGGGGCGGGAGAGGAGGCACTCTTGTCGTTGCTGTTGTCGTAGTTGATAGTGAAGGTGACACTTGTTTGTTGAAGGTGGTGTTGGTGGAAATGCACTGTAAAGGTGTCACGACGGAGGTCATTGACATGGTGTTTGGTTGTACTTGGCTGATTTGCCGACTGACTGACTGACTGACAGACAGACAGGGTGTGTGGGAGGCGGTTGAAGTGGAGTGGAAGTGAATTGCGGGCGGTAGTAACGAACGCATTGGAAATGGTTTTCACATGCAATTTTGGGTAGTGAAGGATGGCTAGGTTTGCGTTGCCTGTGGGTTGCTTGTAGAAAAGGAGGTGGTGGGGCATTTTGGATGTGGTTGTTATTTCTGTGGTTGGGAGGGATGGATGAGGTGGCTGCCTGATTAGCTTTAGTGCCACCTCCGTCGTTGCTGGATGTGGTTTGACTGTAGTAATGACAACTGGTTGGTATCGGGATCGAAGCATAGTGGTGAGTTTTTTGCGTGCGAAATTGGTGAGGAGTTGATGAACATTCGGTCCATGCCCTTGTGTGTAAGCCATGCTGCTACTATGGCACTAGAGGCTTTGCAGTAGTAGCGGCGCAGGAGCTGTTAGATGGTATCGGTGTGTCGTGTTTGCGTTTGGGCATTGGATATTAGCGTTGGAGGAATGACCATCGTGTGGCAGATGTGTGAGTGTCTGGCGAGGAGAGGGAATGACGAAGTGGGTTTTGTGAACTGTAGGTGTGGTCGCAATTGGTCACTTCATCTATGCAGTGGGTGGGTATGACTCGCACAGCCAGTTGAGGAGTTTGGAGCGGTTCAACACGGAGCAGAACGTGTGGGAGTACATGACGTCGATGCTGCATCCGCGTTCGGCTCTGTCGGCCTCCGTATTGGACGGCAAGATTTGGGTGTTTGGTGAGTTGATTTGTCTTGTCCGTGTATTGCAAATGCAAATGAGATGAACATCGTCAAGGCCAGACGCAGACAGTTTGAGGCTGTGAGCGGAGGTTGAATGGAAGGCGGATGTGAGTTGCTGGCTTTTTGATAGTCGCATTCTTGCCAGATAAGCTTTTGCTGTTGTTACATTGACTTAGAAGTCTTGGGCTTGATGGGTTTGCGCAGGGGAAAATGGACTCAACTACAGTAAAGGGCTTTTTAAATTGGATTGTTAATTGTAGGCCTAGAAGCTTTTTTAACGGAATAGCTT
Organism: Taenia pisiformis; assembly: GCA_023968675.1. Classification (NCBI taxonomy): domain Eukaryota; kingdom Metazoa; phylum Platyhelminthes; class Cestoda; order Cyclophyllidea; family Taeniidae; genus Taenia; species Taenia pisiformis. Next base: position 12,502,199 of record CM043736.1, on the reverse strand, counting down.
AGGTTGGGTTTTATAGAGAATTTTTTTGCCGTCTTAACCAGAGTAATAATTTTTTTAAACATTTTGTCACGCAATTCATTTTAATCGCCTATTTACGGTGTCTTTTTGGGCGGTGCTTGGTTCTTTTGCCATTATCGTTTTTAATTTAAGGACACGTTTTACAAAGACTTTTTTCTCTCAGATCTTTCTTCACAATGCCATTCCGCTGTTCAAAACGATAACTTTTTTAACATAGAAGGAAGGTCAGTTTTAAAATGCGATCCCCCAGAGGCCTCGTACGTTTCCTTTTATACATGTCGCTTAGTGGGTTTGTTCGTTATTTACCCATTCTGTCTACGTTTGGCTTAGCAACAAACCACGATAATTTTTTACACACTTCCTGACCGTGAGTTTGTTGTGTTTACACTAGATGTTTATGACAGCGGAATAACTTGTTGTCGAGGTTGCTATTCCTTTTTTCTTAGTTTAAACGAAAGTCAGGTGCGATGCGTAAGACCTGCAGTCCGTATACATAACATTGCATCTTTCTTTGTCGACGCAGGGGGCTACGATGGCAACCAGTTTCTATCCAGTGTGGAGGTATACGATCCGTCTCGCGACACATGGACAAAGACGACTGTGATGCCGTGTGGCAAATCGGGTCACGCAGTGGTTACGAGTAGGGAACCGGTGGCAGCTATTGCTGCGACCGCTGCGTCTGCTATCTCCTCCTCGTCCTCCCCTTCTGTTGTGAAGTAAAGCAGTTTTCCTGCCTCCTTTGCAGTGTTCCTTTGTACAGACTCCTCCTCCTTCCCCTCCTCCTCTTCCTCCTCTCTCCTCACTGCCCTTCTCTTCACTGTCCTTCTCTGCGCCGAGCACTGTGTGGTTGTTTTGATGTGTTAGTTGACCATCGAAGTCATCCTTGTACAGAAACCTCACTTGTTCTCTTTGTGGCAATCTGTCTGCTGTCACCCAGCTACTCATTTATGTGGTTTGTGTGTGTGCGTGTGTGTGTGTGAGCATGCGATAATGTGAGAAGGTGGAGCTTTTCTATCAATGGCTTGATATCGCCAATACGACCCGGTTCTGTGTAGTACTCTCGTACACACCAGAAAGGAAGGAAGGAAGGAAGGAAGGAAGGCAGGAAGGAAGGAAGAAGGAATGGAGGAACGGAGGTGGGAAGGAATCATGCATGCAGGCAGACAAGCAAGCAAGATGCAAGCAAGCACGCAAGCACGCAAGCAAGATGGCAAGCAGGCGAACAAGCACATGCACTACCTCTGAGGCTACAACCAAATGACACACTATATCTCCGTCTATCTCAATCTCAATTATATTCCTTTTTGTACGCAACGAGGTGAAGTTGTTTGATGTTGGTGGTGTGGGGTGGGTGGAGCTGTTGAAGTCGTGTGGGCGATACGCATGGTAAGGGCGTAGAGGTTGGGTGCTAGGCGTCGCGCGATGGATTTGGAGGGAAGCCTTGTGAGGAGGGTTTTGATTGCTGGATAGGGCACAATGGAAGGTGGTTGTAAGGGGCTGGGGTCGAATGTTGGGCTGGTGAAACTATCTCCTTTGCTCGGTCATCTTCCGCGTTAGATGTGTAAGCACAGAAACTTGTATCCAGGTTGCCGCCCTACTTATGGTTAGATGTGGAAGGGACTGCGTGTGTACCTGCGGAAAGGAGGAGTCTGAGGGGGAAGATTAGTACGGCTCCCACAGCGCGTTTGAAGCAATGGAAGGGTAGAGTCAGTGCCTCAATAAATCACAGCATCCTTCCTTTGATCCTTCTGCTAACTGGCAATAATATCTACAAGAGGCGTAAAATTACACGATGCATGCTTTAGCAGTCCCGTTTGAGGCGTCCCGAATATCACTAGAAGACGGGGGAAGGCTACGTACAGGGCAGATAGATGGATGTATTAAAGGGTGGGAGGGAAGAAGGAGGGAGGAAGGGAAGGAGGGGAGGGAGGGAGGGGGAGAGGTAGGGATGGAAGAAATGTAGGTTTAGGCCTGGCCCAAAGACCATCCCACGCTGGTAGGTAAAATGCCCACCTAAAACACCAAAGTTCATTCAGCAGACCAAAAAACAAAGCATTACATAGACCCCCTTTCCTCGCGAGCGTTTTTCACCACGCCTCCCGGTAGACCTCCCATGTTGGCCATCGCAAGCTAGCATGGCTGCAAGAAGCACCCACGAACTAAGCTTGCTCAGCGCCAACGTTCGACGCAAACGAGGCAATGCTTAACACCATGTTAATGCTTCCTATTAGCAGCAGAGCTTCTCTGTATAAACGGCAGTGGGGTAGTTGATTGAAGCAGACCTTGTTCGTACTTCCTTTGATAACGGATTTTAAAGCATCCCTACTCGCGACACAGTTACCTCTTACACCATCGCGAAGTGGCACAAGCGCTAAAGATAGAAGAGAGAAACTCATTGAAGTCCATGCCACTTCCCATGACGCCATCGTATTGTTTTGGTCTACTTCGTTGGCGAATGAAGACAAAATGTATGGCAGAATATATACGTTTAATGAAAGCCGGATAGCCACGTACCTGGACAGTTGAATCTTACTACAGTTGATGCATTTTGGATTGGCTGTTTACTCATTTGCTTTGGGATGGACATGCGACATGTCTAGCGCATTCGGTCTTCTCCCACTGCAGTATGCACACAGAGTAGTACTACAGACCTCACAGACTACCGAAAGACCACTATGCGGCTCAAGTCTAATATATGCTCCAAGCTCAACAATTGTATTTCAGCATGGCATGCAAACCACGTTGAACATCAGCCAAAGCAGATTTTGGGTGTAAAATTGTCTGGTAGATTTAAAGCCTTGATTTACTTAAGTTCGTATAAACATCGCACAGTTATCGATGGACCAAGCAAGTTATGGTGGAAATTGCATGCGCGCAAAGTGATAAATCGGGTCAGCTTTAGGAATATTGCACAATTGCTATTTGTTTATATGCATCGGAAACGGAGTAATTTTTCGAAGACGTCATATGTGGTGTGTGGTTTGCTGCGCTTATTGCTGGTTTGGATCAGTAGATTGTTGGTAGGGCTCCTTTGCATCGCATTCATATTGTGCACGCTCGCCACACCTGTCGCTGAGGATGTCAGAGAGTCCGAAGTGGTGCTCGTTAATCGACAGCAGTAATCGGATTAGACGAAGACGGTAAATTTGGTTGCTCAGGTTCTATTACTTAATTCTGCCAATTAATCAAGCTTAGTGGAGGCGTGGAATTTTGTGCTGAATGGCTACACAAAGTGGCCCTCTCATAAAGTGGTGGTGCAACTTTGATGACACAAAAATGAGCGGATTTGCTTTCTCAGAATAGATAATTTGCAAGTGGCTGTTTGGCATCCTCCTGATGGAATGGGTTTGGGACATGCGACGAGAGGTTGCAAAATCATGCGCACACGTCGCACACATTTCGAGCTTGGACTGTCGGAATTCAGTCCACCTATCCACGATGCTGATGTGGCGAACACAAACGCTACAAATGAGAGTGGTCTTTCAATCACTGATGATGTAAGCTCCTTGATTGTCATAGTGTTCAGTCGGATAATGGAACTCCGTCGGACAGAGAACCTGACGTTGCGGGTATTGAGTCGGAGGGTTCCGAAAGTGATGAAGAAAGGAGGGATGAAAACGCATTGCGACATGAGGACACGCTTAATTTTGTTCTCAATTCAGACAGCGATGATGGGAGGAAAGGGTCACACGAGGACCAGGTGTCGGTGGGGCAAGTTGCCCGTCGAAGGGTTGGCACAAAGAGTGACTCATTGATATCAGCACTGGAAAGAGCTCCCCACATGGTAGACCCACTGGAAGTGCCAACTAGGAAGGAGCTAAGGTACGTGGTTTGTGGGTTGATTAGTCCTTCTTGTGCAAGAACTGCATTGTCTTCGCGTTTGGCCACTCTTGTGAGACGCGTTCGGTCGGACAGGGTAGTTCGGCTTCATACACACACCACTGATTGCGGTAAGGAATTGTGTGGCTGGTTTTGTTTTGTTTTGTCAGGAGGTTGAACTTGGGAATGGAGGGATGCGAAAGCCTTTTCGCCTTCGTTGTCGGTGATGGTTGCTCTTTTGTGTAGATGCGGACAATGATCGGGCTGAAGTGTTCACGGCGAAGCTAGCTTTCTTTCCATTTACTTCGCGTTCCATCCCTGGTCATGTGGTTGCTACTGTTGCAGACGGGGACGTTATTGTGGTGTCGACTGCTTTACTGAGTGAATCGCAGTGGGAGCACTTGAAAGGAGCAGATGTGCGGAGATGCTCGCTGCTCGTTGCCTTAACACCGCCTTGGTACTGAACTTACTCGATGTGACTGGATTTTTTGTGTAGGAGGGAAATTGTTGTTGCAGACGTGGAGCAGCGGCAGAGACGAGTGATTTATTCGCCAAGTTGCGCGAGCGTTCAAGTTTTACCAGAGGAAACGGATACACTTGTGCTGCAGAGTATTCCGCTGCTGTGCGATTGCATTGAAAAAGGCTTGTTCTTCTTGTTTGACATTTAGACTGGATCGTATGCCAAGACTAGACGGTCGGTGTCTCAAGTGGTTTGTTTGTTATTAGATGCAACGGGATCCACGTGGTACTCTTGCGCTAACCGCTTTGGGTGTAAGGTGGGTTAAATGGTCTAGTGTATCAGTGTTGCATTGTAGGCCGCGAAACTGTCTACAGGTGGACAACTTGGTGCATGCGGAAGCGGCCAGATGTATGTTCTTGTCTTGCAGAAGAGTCTCCTTTGGTTCCAGAAGAGGCTTAAGTATGGCTGATGGTTATAACGTTGGTCTGCTCCTTACCGTGTTATTGGAATGAGGTATCGTGTGATTTTGCCTCCGTAGGATTGCGTGTTTGGTGAAACTGTCGAATGGGAGCTTGTCCATGCTCCTCTTCCCTCAGTCAGTGTGTCGTCGGTGGTCACTGGGTGGTGATGGTGACGGAGGCGGCACATCGGGTAGAATGAAGACGGGTGCCATGATGAATCCGGGCTGTGTTTACGGCGTAAAGGCATCGGCAGCGTTTGCTGCCGTCTCTGACGCGGGGTGAGTTTTGGGTCGGCTGTCTATTTTGTACCTGCAATTGGTTGTCAATGTTTGTTGATGTTGTCTGGCCGAGTGTCAGGGTCTGAGTCCTGTTCTTACCATCTAAAGTATGGGCTTTGGACGAGTTGTCTGCTTTTTTATGCAATGCTTTTTGAGTGTGTATTTCATGGGGATGGGTTGAAGGGACTGCAGCTAATACGTGAGTTGTCAGACATGTTGAATTGTGACTGATGGACTAGGCGGTGCGATGGTGGGGGAAGTTTTGTTATACCAGACCATTGGTCGTGAAGGTGGCTGCAGTTGTGTGAGGGAATTGAGCTGACATTAATGTGATGGCTGGTGATGTGTTGGCACGGTAACTTTTGTGTTGCGAAGGTGTATTAACATGACTGGAGGCGTTAGCTTGAGAAGGAATAACTGTTCGTCTAGGCAGATCTTTGTGCGAGTCCTGGTGACCGGTGCTTTTCCTCAGAGTTAGGAGTGTGTTGAGGCAGTAAGGGGGGGGGGGAAGTTGTTACGGGATTTGTAGGTGAGATCGAAATGCTTTGTAAGTGATCGTTGTAAAGATCGACTTTGTTCTGACGTGTGGGGCGGTCTTGTAGACTGTCGACAGTGACTGGCGCCTACCTGCATCTTAGTTGTCAGCTGCAATGTTCAGCGTTGGTATTACGCCCTCCTGGAGGTGAGATTGAGAGAATGTGGAAGTGATGGAGGGGCTAGCTCTGCTCGGATTGGACTAGTGAATACTGGGTCGGAAACCTTGGGAATGGACTGTGTCGCAGCACATGAGTTGCGAAATCTGCATTTGTCGCCAATTTTAGCCTGGGAACAAACTTCTCGGAATCGTTGAACGATAAGTAAGGCGGTAAGTGAATAGCTAAACTTTCCTCCCTTCCAGACTTGCCAGGAAAGCCCAAAGGTTGTGGAGTGGTGGTCTGACTGACTTGGTGAAGCGCAGAGAGGGCTTGTCCCGATTTGTGGCCTTGGATGACGCTCCCGATGAAGTGAGTATCTTTCTAGTGAAAAAGGCTGCCAAATTGCACCTCGTGTTGGAGATGACAGCGTTCGCGGAGACTGCTGTTTATCCGCCTTATTCGGTACGCTCCTGTTTCTGGATGTCTGTGTTGTTTTGTGCCTCAACTACTAAATGGGGTGTAGGTGAAATCTAAGGCGTGTGAGAATGATAGACTGGTTGTCTGCTCATGCCAAGTCATGCATTGTGGGAGCCATGTAGGGAAGGCATGCGTGGCGAGTGCTTTCGCCATGTTCTTGCTGTGGCGGCCGACAGCTTAGTTAGGTAGTGTGACGATTTGGGTAGTCATGACTTATCCTATTGCTACCCTTTAGCCTCTTCTTTCTTCGTCTTCGCGGTGCGTATTGACGGGAGTTCTTTTGTACGAGGTAGGTGAGTCAGAGGTAAAGAAGAAGGTTTGAGTGACAGCCTTTTGAGAGGGTAAAGGGCGTGTACGTGTGCCCTGGTATTGTGTGCGTTCGAGAATTGATGCGATGGCTACTTCCGCGATGATAGGTTGTGTTGTTGCGTATCCATGAGGTGTAGTGGTGTAGACACGGTCTTTGAATTGCTCTTGTTGGGGAAGTTCCTAGGTGAGACTGGGTTGTAGGTAGGAGATGATTAATGCTTGGTTGGTGTGGTGATTTCGATGATGTGATGGGGATTGGAGGCTGAGTCCAGAGCGGTGGGATGAAAGTCGTGGCGACATCGTTGTAAACCACAAACGGGAGTTGAAGGGGACGATTTTGGTGGGCAAGCTATTTTGCGACAGCGACGACGCGATACTTGTGGAAGAGCTCACGAGTGCGTCCTTTCTCGCCAACGAAGTGGAGGGGAGAAGTGCTAAAACTGCAGTTGTTGGACGCTGGTGCAGAAGGTCCCAGCCAGCCATGCTGCGGTCGGGTGAGAGGTGGCAATGTGTTGAGACTGTGTCACGAGCAGTTTTACCGAGGTTGATCGCGAAGCAGAAGGTGGAGTCACATTGGATGCATGGCCCAAGCCGTGCGAGGATAATTTCGGCGTCGATGCTGCTTTGGGAAGGTGAATTGGGTAGAACTTGGTCGTTAGTGCAAACAGGTACCACCACCACCACCACCACCACCACCACCGCCACCACGACGAAATCTGCTGGACCACACTTGGAAGGAGGCAGTGAAGTGCTTGCGCCAGTACTTTGGTGAGCGATGGACGTGTGAGTGTGGTCGTGCATGAGGCTGGTGATGATTTGCCGATGCACGTCGAAATGCGAAGACTGCAGTCAGACTTCAATTTGACGGATGGTGTGGAGGAGAACTAAGGCATGGGGGCCGGAGGTGGAGGTATTACTTGCCAACCCCAACCCTCAAGCCATCAGGCAAGCACACGGTGATTATTCCTCCACTGCGAAGTCTGAAGGTGTGGATGGGATGGAGGATCTCGGCCACGGTAGTTCCACGTTATCAAATTGGCGACCAAGTTTGTCATCTTACCGGATGGCAACAGCAATCTTGAAGGCGTGTAGTTGAAGATGCTTGCGCACTGATGCAATCTTGAGGAAGGTTTGGTTTGTCCACGTGGTCTTATTCTCAGCCTTCCCCCTCCCCGTAGGTCGTTTTGGTCAGCGCCAATCTTATTCTTGCTTCGTTTCAGGCCACTGTAGGCGGTTGATCGTAGGGGAGGCAAGTGTGATGTGAATGAGTGTAATCTCTCTCGTACCTGTAGTTCGCATCGGGTTCCCTGATGGCAGAGCGAATCCTTGCCGGCAATGGCGACAGTGCAGCTGACGAGGACGAGCATAAACTTTCGAGCGTCTTAGCAATCTTGACGGAGTCGACTGGCTGCGGGGATGTGGTGCACTTGGTGTTGTGCAGCGGTGATGCTGTCACGCCTGTGACTGTGCTGATTGGCTCAGACCACCTGTCTCCCTGTGCTGGCCTCGACTACGGCCAGCATCGCTCCTACCGCGTTCGAGTGTCCATTGTTGGGGCTATTGTTGCACGTGGTAGGTGTTTTGCTTGCAGCTTTTTCTGTCCTATCAGGGCTAAACTGGCCGCCTTTTTAGGGGAGTTTGGGGTGCAGGGTTGGTGGTCAAATGTGAGGAGTGATATTGTTGGTGGAAAAACTGCACTGCGCAAGCATCAGCGGTGCATTGATGGATGGTTTTGCTACTGAAGTCATTTGAGCCGCAAAGCGGGAGGTTTGAGCAGAGGCGAAGGTGACTGTGGGTACAATGGCACTGCAAATGTCCAGGCAGGTGGGAGAAGGTGACACTCAAGGTGGATAGGGGGAGAGCAGTTTTGAAGTCACTAGGCAAAAGTGAGTGGGTGTTTTTCGGTTGGTAGGTAGGCTGTTGTAGTGATCTGTGTAATGTGCGGGGCGACGGTGCGGGAAGCTTGTCCCCAATGCGAGGCTTTTGTCTGCGATGGTAAGGTGCGTAGTGACAAGCGGGAAGTAATCGTGATGGGAGGTGGTATGCCTGACTGCAGTGGGTGGAAGGTTTTGTCGCGTCGACAGGTGGGAATAGGGCTGGGAGTGAGGCGGGGATGGGGGTTGTTGCCTTATGGCAGTGACAGTTCGCATCTGAGGTGACCGCATTGACCGGTGCTGATCGTAATTGGAAGACGCGGGGAGTGTGTTTTTGGAGACGTTCTTGCTTTTGTACTGGGTGGAGACCCATTGACCACGAACCACTGTATCTCGTTGCTACTGAAGTGCTGGAAAGGCTACTTAAGTAGCGTGTCATTTTGAGAAATGATTGCTTTGAAGTGATTAAAATCGGTTCTTCATTTCTCAACCAAGAGTGTTTTGTCGCAAAGTGGCATTTGCTTTGATGCGTTGTTTAACGTGTAGTCCTTCTTAGTCCGCCACAGGGTAATCCTCGCTGTGATAACGTAGAGTTGCTGACCTCTCACCGCCTGCGACGTTGCAGTTTAGGCGGTCGTAACTGTGGTCCGACCAGTAGTTATGCGTCGTGCAGATCCAGGCGGAGGCGACCTTCCGCACTGCATTCTGTGTGGATTCGTTTGCTTAGTAGTAGCGTACTGCAAGCGTATATATTGTGTGTGTGTCTGTGTGTGTGAGGCGCTCAACACTAGCAGCCCTCCCCTAATTTCGTACTGCCTTTCCACCACGTCGTTGTTACTGTGAGAGAACGACTGACCTTCAAGGTGAACTGTCATTGTATGCATGTAGTTGTAAGCAGTCGCAAGTTATTGAATTACGGTCTGGCCTCACTGTTAGACATGAGGTCAGAGTTTGCGTTTGGCGTTGCTGTCTCGTTGGGTTTGGGCACCTTTGGAGAGGGGATTTTGACGGTTGCTAGTCCTACTTTGTGTGTTAAGTTGAGTTCCATGAACCATAGCCATACTTTACTGCTACGGTATGAATTCACCATACTTTGTGTTTGTGTTGCGTGGACTTCCCACATTTTGAAACCTCTATCGGCCTGAGCAGAGACCACGTCCAATGAATGGTTCACGTTGTCACGAAGCCTGGGGAGGGTTGTCAATTGGTATTTGAAGTGAGCGTGAGCATTGAAGCAGAGGTTGTAGGTGGGCGGTGGTTTAATTGTTGCATCTCGTGGATAAACTGGTTTGGACACTTACGTACAGACTTGTTCTGCATCTCACCTAGATTACTTTATTGTGGACGAGTTTAGTCGGGTCGAACTGACAGAGGTGGCACGACTCTCGGAAGGCCATCTGGACGGCACTCGTAACTACCCGTTGGCCGGGCGAGATGAAGATCTTCGAGAGAGAAACGCGAGTTTGGTGACAATGGCAGGTAGGATTTTAGGCCACTTGGCTTTGAGGTGGAGTGTTTGAAGTCCGTATCCTATCGAGAGTCACGTCAGACTTAAAGTATTTGCTTACCATTTTGGTGATGCTCTGTGGTGGATGTTGACATGTCACTTGTATCTGGCGCCTTCCCTCATCACCCATGACCGGATTGGACCTTGGATTCCAACCACCTCTACCATCAAAGTATCCACACTTCTATCACAGTCATCTGAAACACGATGTGCGTCAAGGTTGCATCGTTGAGAGTAAAGAGGAGGGAGCAAAAGCATAGTCTTTAACAACTGCCCGATCTTCGCTGTCAATCGATAAGGGGTGGTGAAGCTGCGTGTAGTTACTCGTTGTTAGTTTTGTCGGAGGGAATGGTGGCGTTGTCGCAAGGCTAGTGAAAGGCGGTGCTCTGAATAGGGACGATTGTCTTCACTGCTACCATGTGAGGATTTGTGCTGTGTGGAAGCTGGCATCGATTGAGTGTTCCGTGCGTTGAATGCTGCTTCACAAGTCTGAGTAGTGTGGTGCAAGGAGGGGGGAGGGGGAGAGGCAGAGGGCAGACACAAACCCGCAGTTTTACTTTAGCTCATTGCTTCACCTTACCACTGACGTGTCACACTTGGATTCTAGACGTCTCCCAGTCTTCACACACTGTCATCACTTGCCTGCTACTGCAGTTGGCAGTGTCTAGACCGGGACACGCAAGAAGTGTTGTGCACTGGTATTGGTGCTGCGCGGTTGGGTGAAATTGGCATTCTTTAGTGGGTGCATGTGTGTGTGCGTGTTTGTGCAAGGCTGCCTTGGCAACATACCTGTAGAGGAGGGCTTTGGAAAGTGGCTCATGGGAGGTGGATTCAACGATAAGCGCTATTGAATGTGTAGGTAGAGTTGTGGCCGTTGATGCAGCGTCTTCGCAAGTCTGGCCCCTGTGTACCGGCTGCCTTTCGGATGCCCTGCAACAGAAGTTGCCCGCGGCGAAGCCATCTGGTACACACCTGGAGTGTTGTCGGTGCGAAGCACGAATTGACAGACCCTTCTATGCGACTGAAATATTTGTTGAAGTTACTGACACAGTTCAACGACGACGTTTCAAAGTTTGCGTAAGTTGGCGACTCTCTATAATCTTAGTGTTTCGTGCAGATGTTGCCGTCGTGCTTCGCTGAGATGTCCGGACTCTCGGAGGCTCAGATTTATCAGGTGAGACAATTTTGTAGTTGCAACTGCTGGGAAAAAGTTGGCGGGGTAGAGGAGAAACCGAGTGCGAGAATGTCAACCCTCTTTCTTGTTTCGTAGTCGTCCTTCTTGAATCCAGGGCTGTTGATTGGACAATCAGTGAACATTCCATTGGGGCTGTGGATCAAGCTGCCGGAGTTGGAGGAGTCACAAGTTGCCCTGTCAGATTGTGGGGATGTTGTCATTCAGTTGCATCCAAATATGCTAACTTGATTCAGCATTTGAATGCATCACTTACTTTGTGCTTTCGTAGGGTTGACAGCGGTCTTGTTTTCATTCCTACTCCCTCATTTCGATTGCTGCCAGCGGTGTTGGGGGCAGAAGCCGAGCACCACAGTGGAAGCGTGTTTCATTGGCCTGACTCGGCATTAATGGTTGCACGGCCGAGCTGACAGATTAATCGGCAGCTGGAAAGTAAAAAAGGAGTTATTCGACAGAGGGTCCCGTGAGTTTGTTTCACCGTTGTGAGCTCAACTACTTTGCTGTCGATTTAATGGTAGGGCAAGTGATAGCCTCGCATGCACTCTGCTGACAGCAATTTTGTCGAGACAGCGTCCTCTTTGAGGTGCTTTTCTGGTCGCCATTAGTTGTGGTGGTTAATAATGCATGAAAGGTGAACGACGACCCCTGTTGGAAGCACAATGTCTAAGCGTGACCAAAGTATGGTACAAAAATTAAGTTTATATAGCTTTTTTAGTTTTTGCAGAAGTGGTAACATGCCATAGCAAGAAGAAAAAGGATGCATGAGTGGTTGGCTGTAGGCATGGTTTCGCCATCATGTCGCCGTGGCTGAAGACTGAAGGAGTTCTCGTTCGGTCCTAAAGGGCCATAATGTGCTCAATTTAATTAGCTCGACTGATTATTTGCTTTTTGGTACGGTTCCTAGTTTACGTTAAACGTGCAAAATTTTAATCATGGTTGGCAAACTAGTAGCTCTCTAAAATTACGGGTGGGATAAGAAAGCGGGGGAGGCTGTCAGACATGTTAGCATTTTCAAAGGATCTTGGAAAAATTTATCGTTAGGCTAAGGCGCCTTGATTATTTGGCTTTCTATTTTGATTACGTTGGCACATAAGGCATTTGCCGTAGTATCTTCACCGGTTGGACTGGCTTTTGGGACACACAAACACCCCTAAGCCCTTTTGCATGCCTCTGAGAGCCGCATCAGTGTGAAAGTGTAGTGGACCCGATAACATGAAGCTAACATCCAACTATGACCAAACAAGCGATGGTGATGGACAATATGAGCTGGATCGGCACAAGTCGCTAGTCGTTAGAGAGGATCGAAAGAATCTTACAGAAGACCTGATCTTACATTTGTTTCTAGTGAGCTAACAAGGTTCCGCTGCTATTTGAAAATCGTACATTATGGAGTGGATAATGAGGGACATCAGGCCTAGAGCCTTCATGCCTAAGGTAGCCCATGAATAAAACAGTGTGTGGGTTAAGACTACAGAAGATTCCTGTTCGCGGTATGATGAACTATTACAATGGTTTTAATGGTGCTCACAAGAAATAAACTGTGCTGCTGTTGACTTGACCTTTGTAGCCAAGATAGACGAAAATGTGCAAAGATTTGCAGAAGAAAGTTTGGGATGCATTAGTATGCATGAAGGTGAAGGGCCATGTCTTCCGACTCTTAGTCTAAACTCGAGGTGGCTAATTGTCAACTTGTAAGAAAAGTGTTTTCCACATATTGGTGGATTACTGATGGTTCATTGAACTAAGCGGGAATTGTTGTAGCGCCCCGAGCATCCCTAACAGACGGAGAGAAGGCAATGTGTAGGTCAGAATGCTTGTATTCTAGACGGAAAGGCAAGTAACTGCTGGCATGGCCGGCAGGTTAGCCCATGTAGCTAGGTTCACGGCGGCCACCACTCGTGTGTCGGTCCAACCAACAGTCCAAACAAACAAAGCACTGCAGTTGTGGCCAACTTATTTTAAAACCTCCAAAATGCAAGACATTAACTATGTGAATGAAGAACATTTCCCAGCACCTTTTTTAGCTCCGCAATGTAGTAACCTGAGACGTGAATGGTTACACATATGCAGAGAGTTCTTCCCCTTTTTCCGTCATCCCTTCTTCCGCCTCTGTTAGTGGAAAGGTCAGTTTTCTTCAGCAGGTGGTGGGAAGGCACTCAATAACAAAGATTTGGAGGCTTCGATTGGAGATGCATCGCGGTAGGAGGAGTGACCACGCTGTTCCACGATCACGTTGGAATTAGCCTCCCGTCTCTAGTCAAAGAAGGACATTAACAGAACATAAGTACTGTATGCATATATATGTGGGCAATGGAGGGAGGGAATGCGTCTGTTGGCATGGGTCGGAGACTAGCCGACGGGACCTAGGTCAGTGTGGTCGCCTCAGTGGCCGAAAGCCAACTAGCAGTCCAAACAAACAAAGTATCGCACGGCATGCCCGAAGTCGATGGCATGAATGACCAAATGTATCAAAGCCCAGAACTAATTGCCGTATCCTCCTTGATTTTAATCTGTATGCAAGCAAAAAACCAATGCTTCTGACCTCTCATCTACCAAAGGAAGGATCTCGGCGACGCGATCGCTTTTATGCTAGAGAAAGTAGTTTTGCAGGCGACCCTTGTTCAGGTAATTTTTAGATGACTGTTTGTTCACTCAATGATTTTGACCTACTCTTGCAAATTTTGTTAGGGATCCTCCTAGAATATCTACAGATATCGTAAACTAGCATGTTAAACTAGGTGCATTGCATAGCTCCCTCCACATTCAAAATTTTATGCTAAAATATTTCTGGTTCTAATGAATCCTCTGGCTTCTTTCCTTTTTTATTTTAATATTTTTATTTATTATTTGTTTACATATACGAGGTTGTGGAGGGGCAATCGCCTTATTCAGTTGTGTGGGTTGCTTTTCGTGGTGGTTCGCTGTTGTCTTGATGCATAAGCTTGTGTAGGTCGTTGCTGTGTTCTTTCAAACGCCTGTCGAGTACTTTAATGCTTCGATGTTACTTTTCTTCTGGTCCTATGTCTTATGATCCGACTTACATTTGCATCTATCGCGAATAGCCTTTTGCTTAACTTCATGCTCGAACGTGGCATTTCAAAAACTTACAGTTACAAATATCTTGTGGTATACGGTGGTCTGCTCTTTATATTAAAAAAACTAATGAAGCGCTGCATAGAATATGAGGATCGAGTGATTTTTAGGATTATTTAAGATTAGTGAATAAATAGGCGCCTTAACTAGGTTCCTCCTGTTGCCCTCATCATGCTTCCTTTTTCGTAACCTAGGGATAGAGCTTAATTTCTGATTTTGGTTCGACTTTTGACTCGCCTTTTTGTACTCCCTTCGGTCGGCTGTTGTCAAAAAAATCCCTTGGTAGTTTGCTTTGCAAACTGTGGGTCGAAGTTGAACATGAGTGTGGTTGAACCATCCCTTGTCTTCTTTCCTTCTATTATCTTCCTGCATGATTTAAGATTTCAGTTCAGTTGTCTTGACACCGCTAACTACTCGTTTTCCATTTAAGCAATCAGATGCCCAAGTTTTCAAGGAATAGTGACTCTTACAAACCCGGTATCCAAAACAATGCTTATACTTTAGAAGTGAGTTTCCCTTATCCAGTATCCAGAGTCAAATTAATCCTTCTAAAACCATATTTTGCTTAACAGGGTGGAATCCGTGTAAATTCGTCTTATAAAGATTGTGTTTTGCCCAATATTCTTGGAAATGGGTCCAAATGTGTGCATGATTTATTCAAAGAGGCCATGAATTCGGGAGGTAAGTGGGAAATTATGTTTTCTCTCTTGAAATGGCCTTGTTTTTGTGAGTTTGTCTGGTTTTTGTTCATTCTTCTTTCCTTAAGGCGATCGTCCGTTTCTCGGCACTCATATCACTCCTACATCCCCTTATGAGTGGCAAAGCTTCAGCGAGGTCTATACTTGCGTTAAGAAGTTTGGTTCAGGTCTTCGGACATTGGATTCACTCTCAGAGCCGTTCAAATGCGTCGGAGTTTATGGGAAAAACAGACCTGAGGTAATGGAAATTCTATCTGATCGTGGATTCCCGTGGGAAACTCATGCATATACGTAGTAACACTGGATTTTCTCTTAATTGCGTCGCAAGACTACCCTTCATAATAATCTCTTCCAAATTTGCTTTAAAATCACACTCTTCTTACCTCCTTTTATCCACTTCAGTGGCTCATCTCTCAATATGCCTGCTTTTCGTACAAA
The DNA here is from genome assembly GCA_023968675.1 of Taenia pisiformis. Lineage (NCBI taxonomy): Eukaryota > Metazoa > Platyhelminthes > Cestoda > Cyclophyllidea > Taeniidae > Taenia > Taenia pisiformis. Next base: position 12,486,940 of record CM043736.1, on the reverse strand, counting down.
CTTACCACGGTTCCCTTATTCGATACACTTGGAGAAGAGGCTTTGCTGTACATCTGTAAACAAAGTAGGTCTATCATCATCTCCTTTATGAAATAGACCCTCATTGGTGGCATATTAGGTTATCCTCCTGCCCTCTATTTCATAGGTAGTTTATTTCATTCAAATGGAGCGCCTGTCGTATAATCTCTAGCGTGCGAAGGAGATGGATTTGTATTAACATTGGTGGTTTTCATTTTCCAGCTGAGCTTTCGGTGGTGGTGTGTGATACAGCAGTTCAGGCTCTCAAGTTATTGAACCTGGCAGAAACCATTCCCTTTTTGAAATATCTCATCATAATGAACTCGGATGACGATCTCACTGCACTCAGGGCAAGGGCTGGTGATGCTATTCAAACTTTCACCTTTGCTGAAATTTTGGTAAGCTTACGAAAGTGTGCATTGCTGCTTCTTTCTTTGCCATCACTTCTTCGTAATTTTTCCCTTTTTAACCTATAGGCCCGTGGCGAAGCCTCCCCTTTGGAAACAATGGTAACATTGTGTTTGTTTTCGAACGATTCCATTTTCCACCTATCACTATTTTTAAGGCCCTATCATCAGCTTCAGATCCTCTTTCATTAACCATGCTTTGGTTGGTTATTTTGTCTCAAGGCCGTAGCGCATGACATTACGCGCGGCCGCATAGTTGCGTGCGTCTAGTTTGGGAGGGCACATCCGATGGGACTGCTGGCTAAGCCGATTTTTTACACGTCAGGCATGCCATTACACGTGAAGTTGACTCAATCTCTTCCAAACTTCAACTTTCTAGTGTTTAAAGGGTTACACTCGAGAGCGTTCATTGTCATCCTTATGGTGCCGTTAGTTTTTGCTACAAATTGTGTTGGTTGGATAATTTCACTTCTGTCTTTTGAGTACGCTTTCAACTTTCTCAGATTTTGCTCTCAGCCAGCATATACGTTGTCATTTCAATCATTCTTACCACGGTATGTTGAATGACTTCATGGTAGGCGTTTGATGTCTAGCGCATTGACCTACTGAGGTCAAAAGCCATCCTGAGTTAATATATGTCTTTAGCTATCGTGGTTGCATTTCTGAGTGACCGAATCGCTTATTTTGACGGATAGGATTTATATCCCTCCATGATTGCCTCGTATTGGTATATGTCGGCTCTTTGAAGAAGCTCATGTTTTGTTCTTTCTTGTCGGTCCCCATTGCAAGATTCAAACACTACATTTTCTACCTTTTTTGTTTGATTCTTTTCAGTCAATCATTGTGATTAATTTTCCGAATAAACTGAAGCTGTTTGGCTTCTGCCATGCGTCGGTTCATGGTGGCTAGGAGGCTAATCGGAATTTACCTACGCTCAACATTTTTGTCTTTGGAAAACCTCCTCATCCGCGGGAATAATTGGCCCGAATTACTTTTGGTTTCAACATTTCCGCGTATTCTCAATAGATACGCGGGCGCTTTGGGGTGGTCCGTCACTCCTTCCACACTAACTTGTCAATGTTGGTACAATCGTGGTGTTTTTCTCCGTCGGAAAAGTACACCTAAAAATGCCCATCTTTCCGCCTTTTTATTAGAGCCCTTTGCTTGCGGTCAGGTTTTCTCAGGTCACCCCGACTACAGGTTATTTTTTTGTCCCGTTTCTCAGTCAAGCTATCAAGTACATTGGAAACTTTCCGCCAACCCAGTGAGACTGAAATGTCTGTCATCATCGTGGAAAATCGTGCTTTCGCAAGGGCTGCGTAATTTGGTCTGAAGCTCTTGACTCGCTGTTGCAAAAGTTATTTACATTTCCCTTCACTTTTCCGCAGTGGGCATTGCGTTTATTTTTCAGCGGGACTTTTCGTATCTTTGCTTTTGCGTACTTTCACCTGTCTTGCAGCTTCTCGTTCAAACTGAATGGACTGAGGTCACTGGAGGCTGTTCTTTAAGAAAGCGAATCTAGGCTTTTTCAAACCATCCGTTTGCCAATGCTAGCCTATTGTTGCTTTGATGAGGCCTTACCTCTGGGAACCCTATCCTAGGTTTTGTGTGTGTGTGTGTAACTGAGCCCATTGAAGCCTCATGTGCTTGTCATTATGCAGTCAGTGTCCTCGGATGTCTTTTTTAGCTTTGCCCATATTTACACCCTTCCTCTGCTTCGAATCCATACGTCCAGGTGTAGCCTGGGCACCCAGGGCAGAGTCTAATGTGTGTGCATTGCGGTTGCCGTCCCTCCTATGCATACTGCTCCCAACGCTGGTGTGGTGATTCACGTCCTTCTTCAGTGGCTTCTCTTTTTACGCCACTCCCATTTTACCATGGAAATTCCATTTGTGAGACGAAACTTCACACTTTCGTACTTTTGTGTCACTTTTGTCTCGCCTCGATCAAGCTAATGCCTTGTGCAGTGATAATTCTCGTCTTTGCGAAATTCGCCACGTCTCCTTCCTTTTTTTGCCCCATTACCACGTGGAATGTTTATAATTTCGTGAATATACGGGCGCACGTGTGCATTTGAGTTCATCCGTTTTGTCAAATTATTGCTACTGCTCTATGCCTTGCTTGTGCAATTCCCTTCATTTTTGAGTCGCGCGTTTCTTCAATAAGCTGACATGTCTTAAGCTGCCGCCTAGTCCCATCTCACTAACCCACAGCGAGACTTTTCGTTTACAGGAGTTAGTGATTGATTAACCTCGCGCCATTAACCAGCCCCCAACGTTAAACATGACTATTAACGAGTTGTTTTCCCCATCAAATCATCCACTTTATTATCTCCTTCAGCCCTCAAAACCGGATGATCTTGCTCTCATTTGCTATACAAGCGGCACTACGGGTACGGTAATGATTTTAGTTATCGATAGATCCTAGTTTTTGCGCATTCAGTGTACACGTCTTCGCACTCAAACGTCGCATAATATGAACTTTTTAGTTCGAAACGTTTGAAATTGATGTATTACTTCATTCTTCCTAATTTTAGGCGTTCCAAAAGGCGTGATGATTTCCAACCGTATGATGTTAGCAAGCTTGAACAACAATGCCCTCAACTGCGGTAAAGATGTGAGTTTTTGCTTACCTTCCCCTTCTTATTATGCCTTCAGGAGTGCGAAAAGTACCTTTTTCTCATCATCACCATATCCATCGTTTTCAGCTTTTGTAGGAAGGCAAGTTCCTCTCCCGTTGGTCGAAAATTCGATCAGCTGGATGTTCGACTCGATTTTGCTCCCACGCCTGTCTAAAGGAAAATGTCCAACTTTACCAGCGTTTTAAATTTCTGATCTAATTCACATCTGTCCCAGTAGCTTTCTTTACTGCCATCAAAGTGGTGTGCATTCACAAAAAAAAAACACCAAAAGCTTGTGGATTTGACCGCGTTGGGCCAGCATCACCGTCCTGCTTTGAGCGAAATTTCTGTGCCTCATTTTTGCTCATTTCGTAAATATTGCCCCACGCTATGATTGGTTGGTGCGTCTTTAATTGCATAGCAGGAAGTGTATGTGTGTGTATTTTTAGTGTGGTCTTTTTAAAAGTACTCTCCCGTTTAATCTCACTTTGCCGCGCTACTCTAAGAATAACAGAATGATCACTAATGAATCCGCCGTTATAATGCCATCACCTTGTCTGTGGTTCCTGGCTTATTGCTTCGCCATGGGTATTTGAAAAATTGCCCATCTATTTTGGCCTCTCTTAGTAGCGCTTGAGCTGCCTCTTGACGAAACAATGCGAAGTGACTCTTCAGTAGCTCATGATTATTGGTCCTCATGCCCACTTGTTACAGGAGGACCGATTAATTTCCCCATATTCCCTTTCAGATTATGATGGAAGATGGAGTTTACCTATCTTACCTTCCCATGGCTCATATATTGGAACAAATGTTTATCGTAAGTCAGCCTGTCGCCTCATTTCATTGTATCACGAGGTCTGGGTGCCATTGCTCACCCTTCGGCATCGACAACAATTGACAAGTGTTCAGTATATTCTTTCACTAAGTTCTTGGCTTCGGCATGTAGTTACTTGGCCTCCTATGTGACAGATGTCCTCGTTGCTTTATGCCGTGCATTTGTGTTTACAAAACCCATTCTCTTCCTGTTTTCATGTTCCTGTGGACAGAATTCATGTGCCACGTGTTATTAGAATTCCAGTTTGGTTTTTTTAAAACAGGAGGTTTGTTTCTTCGCAATTTCCCTACTATTGGACAGGCTTGATGTCTAAGGTCCTAATTCCTTTTTTTCGGTTTCTACAGCTCCTTGCAATCTTCAGTAAAAGCAGAATCGGTTTCTACTCGGGCGAACCGCGTCTGCTGTTCGAAGACGCCAAGCGGTTAAAGCCCACGCTATGGACCACAGTACCACGGATTCTGCTGCGAATATACGAGGGTGTTCAAAAGAAGATAGGCAATTCTGACTTGAAGAAGCGCCTCTTCGCTAGAGCCGTTGCATCGAAGATTCAAGCTGTGGATGCGTAAGTAGCTTAATACATATTTAGCAGTGGGATTAGAAAAGCTTTCTTCTACCCGAAGCCTTAATTGTAGATGCAACTTCTCCACGAAAACGATTTGGGACATCCTATTTTTCTCCAAAATTCGCGCCCTCCTCGGTGGCCGCGTTCAGGTCATTGTTTGTGGTGGAGCCCCGCTGCCCACTCACATTCTTCGGTTCACACGTGCGGCCTTCTCATGCTTGGTTTGTGCACATCTTCAGTGCTTTGTTTTTTGTTTTTCTGGTGCTTTTATGGCCTTGTAATCACAACCTTCCAGTCCACCTAGAATGCCGCTACCCTTCCCTTTCATATCGAATGTTATTGTCGGCTAGTCTTTTTAATCTTGATTTAAGCGTGCATTGGCATCCCCAATGGTCCCTCGGCTAATTAAAATAATCTTATGGTAAACAATTGGAGGTGTTGATTACTTATGAATCATTTGATAAGGCTTTTTCATAAACAAACGCCAAAATGTTTTCCCCTTTTAACTTGAGAGGTATATTCCCATATATCTGAATCGTTTAGTTAATGGCAAATTGCATTTAGCGAAAGGTCTTCAATTTCGTTGCGACGGTTTGAAGGACTCTTCAACCCAATTTGCCGCGTTGTGTCAATCCGACACGGTCCATTGCACGCCATCTGTATATTAAAAGTTGTTAAGCGTTGGCGAAACGGCCATGGGTCAGTTGGCACATACTGTCTGAATTTTGAAAACTTGAAGTCGTTTATTTACGGGTATTTTATCGGCATTAGTCAAGCGACAATGCTATGAGAGGCTTAAGTTTTGCGGAGGGGATGTGGCAGATTGAGGAAAATACTTGATGTGATTGGGTTTTGTTGTTGCCATGACGGGACCGCGAATGTTTGACTCCACCTTGCGCTTTCGATAGATCGCTGTGTTGCTCTGCCCATTGGGCATCGTTTGGTAGCTAATTCGTGTAATCAAAGGCTCGGGGAAGCACAGCTTGAAGCGTCTTTTTTAATGATTGGCCGAATGTCGCGGTTTTTTTAAACTGGCATTTTACTTATTCCCTATCCTTTATCCGAGGCAATTCGCAAATTTGGAGCACACCTCTATGTACGAAAGTTGCAAAGCTTTTGTTTTCAAACCCGGATAGCGCTCTTCTCTTTTCACTATGCATACCGCTCATTGCCTTGTGGGCAAAATCTCACTCTCCTGGATGAGCAAATTTTCTGGCATATGGGATGTCTGTGAACCAACCACGTACCCTTCGAAGATTCTATTGGATATGAAATCCAAACTACAGACGGGCGCGTTCCACTTTTTTATGCTCTACATTTCCTTCCTCACCAAAAACTGTCTGCCATGTTCCCTTCGAAAGCTGACATCCATTATGGAGGCCGCGCGTGCCCACTTCTAGGGTACGGGTATTCGAGACCACCATTGGGAAGTTCTGGAATAGTTAACGTCATTCAGTCAACTTTGCCTCTGTTCAATTTAACCTTAAAAGTGAGGGGTTAAAGGTAAACTTCCCACTGACCATGATATTAACCTCCTTAACGCTCCTCCAGTCCTGCCTTGTCTGTTCTATTTTGTTGATGCCAGTCTTGAAGGATTTTCAAATAAGTAGGGACGCGACATTTTGTGACTTACCGCCCAGTTGATTTAAGCATCTCACTGAATCCAGTGGCTCGTTATTCCACCACGAGAACTCTCACGTTGCCGCTTCACTCTGCCTCACAACAGAATTTCGAATCACACGAATGGAAGGAGCGAGCGATATGGACGTTGTGTATGCATCCGTATTTTAATGGCTTTTTATTTCAGGGTTTACTGTTTATTGGTTGGGATTGCTGTCGACTCCGCTCCTGCCAACAATTGTTATCGATCTTTCATGAGTCTCTTACTCCCTCTTTTTTTTCACATCTCAAAGCATCGAAATGAATAATCGTTTTTCACACCACTGGATTGCTGTGCAATATAACCTCGTCTTTGTCATTCAAGCTTAGAAAATACCGGCTATTGTTTTCCGGCCGGGCCATTTTTATAAAAAAGTGGAGCATTTAAGGTCTATCTGGCTGTGAAGGAAATGTAACTTCATCTGGAGCTGAAGTAAGTGCTCCATTTCTTCGCCTTCCCGACTCGTAATGAGCGTTTTGATTCCTGAATGCCTCCTTATCATTTCCCTTTTGTAAATCAAGTCCTATCTTTTGGTTATCTATTCCTCTGTGCGTTGATTCTTCGAGTGTCGTGTTGCCTTAGCTGACTCACCTCACTTGTGCCGACGAGGCGGCGTTGAATGGGCTGAGTCTGATTAATTATCCATGGCCATCTGCCATTTGATGTTTCTGCCGACAGTATGCAGGTATGACGACGACTTGGAGGTAACCGCATTTTCGGACACGCGTTTAGTGACCGCTCTTTTGAAACGTCTGAGTTATTTCTGCAGGTCACTGCCTAGAACGGGCTTCATGCTCTTACACCACTGCGCAGGTCAAATTACAGGAGACCGAAATGACCGCCATGCGGCATAAAGTGAAAACGACTCCCCTATCATGCGCGTGCATTGCTTATCCATACACATCGGCAAATGCAATGCGGCCTCACTGATTACTCCGATTCGGATCTCGACAAGGCCCAGGCTTATGCGTGTGGCCAACAATTGGCGATTCTGTGTTCAGATCACAGTCTCTTTAAAGTCTGAATCACTACTTGAAGAATACTTGAAACTGATTAACGCACTCCGGCTGTTTAAATACTTGCGAGTTGCCTCACCATCGATGGATGGAGTTGGTAGTAGCGTAGTGGGGTCCCACTGCGATCCAGCGGAAAAGGCACATATGGATCTTGGTTCAAGTTGGTCTTGCCATGTAGGATGACGCATAGGAGGTGGACCTCCTACTTTTCAAACCGAGTTTGCCATAATTCAGCCACTACTGCAATGGGACGTCTTCACCAAATCGGCGGGATTCAAATGGTCAGGACTGATTAGGGATGAGGTCTACGGTTTTATGGCTTACGTTGGGCTAGTGAACTGCGCAAGTTGAATTTGTTGTGCGTTGATCAGCTCAATTCACCCACTTTCGCCTGCATTCTTTGGTTGTTCAAATTTCCAGATTTGCGTGCCTAGTTGCTGGATCATTCGGAAAGTTGTAAAAATGTGACGCGGGGCATTTGCTAAGGCTTATCAACGCCTAATCAACCTGTAGCGTGACACCTCTTTTAATCGGTCTAGGGATCGAGACAGCTGCTGGATCTGTGCTGTGCGCCAACTCTACCATTCTACCCCATGTAAATCCAATTTGTCAAAATCTAACGTACGCTTCAATAAGCAACGTTCTTCTCCAACGACCGAATAATGGCTCCCTCTGCTAGCACTGCAAAGTTTCGTACATTGCCGAGTTCCACACCCACACGCAACATAGATTTACCTGACGGAACACTGCTGATCACAAGAATGGGTAACTGTTAATCCTGCCCCCATCCGATTGCAGTGTAGACACCGTTTAGCTTGGATTTTCGCCAGGGCAGCGCACCTGTTCGTTGTTAGCCCATCACCCTACTTCTCAATGGATTTTTTGCATTGCTGGGACTGAGAACAATCTCAGATATCAGCAATATGTTGGAGAAACTATGACACCCACTCGACAAACCACAGGTTCATCAGGCCACTCGAAGCACCACTGGGTTAGGCACTGTGAATTTCGTTCGCTGGAACGTGATGCGTTTCTAGAGGAAACTTCAACCCGCTTGATACTGACTGGTTCGGCAAGCTGAAGCTGTTTTAGGTACCAACTAAAGTCGCCTTTACTCAGACTCGCTTAACTGAAGTACTTCATAAACGGTCGGAGTTGATCATCCAGAAAGTTGTCTCAGCTTCATAACTTATTTTGCTCAAACTCTCGATGACAGCAAATTTTCAGGCAATGCACTAACGCAGGAAATTCGCTTTGTTAGAAATAAGTGGGTGTTTTGGCAGCTTAATAACGACCTCAAACTACCACTTCATCGTTGTGACTCACTATGCATCGCCGAAAGCTGTCTAATGTCTGGAAATCGTGTTGTCTTGCCCAAGTCGCCCCACCACTTTCAGGCTCCAGATTCTGTCCATGGATCACACACGGACGGAAATCTCGTCAAATGTGATGAAAACTGGCCTCACTGCCAACGAGCAGCAGACGCTTTTCGTAGACCTACATCAGTATCTTTATCTCAGTCAATGCAGTCCCCCACCGCCACCAGAAAGATGCAGGTACTAAATATCCTTAGCCAACAGGAGGCCCTGAAGACGTTATGCATGGACTACAAGGTGCAGTTCACTCCTCAGGAGTTTCACCACTTGCTCCTACGGCGTGCTGAAGAATCAGCATCTCGATGTGGTACTCTTCTGATGGGTATACTACTGGACACCTTGCATGCACTGTCTACATCCGTGAAAGAAAGGATCTGAGCTGTATGGAAGGCGGTTGAGCAGACTGAAGCAATTCCAGTCCCATAAAACTTTCCCGTCCCAACTTCTCCATATTGTCCGTTTTTCTTATTCATGACCCCTAAAGAATCACGCTCTCGCTTGGTTTCCCCTAATGGCACGATGTCACACATAGATGTACTTTAAGCGAGTTGATACTCATCCCATCAACTGCTATAAATAGGCGAGGTGGAAGCCACATGTGGCTCCGCCAGTCTTCATTATCCATCCAGCTATCACGCCCGCACACGCTGTACTCTCTTGATCTTTTCCCGAAAGCTATTTGGGTCGAGGCCCTGTCTATTGGTTACCCTGTTTGGATGCGAGACAGAATCCAAGCACACACACATAAACACTTTTATAACACTTATGTCTGTTTGCAGCGTTATCACTATCCCCTACTTCTTGTTGCTTCCATGTGTCGGCTGAGACGTCAGGTTCCATAAAAGTTAATTTTCAACGCGAGCTGTATTATTAGTTAAAGGTGGCTGGTGTTATCTGTACTAATTGCTTTTCGTTGATGAATTTGCCTGATTCCATAGCCCTTTAGTAATGTTCAGTGCGATGTTGTGACAACATCACAGTTACAATTTCCATAACACTTGTCCACCTATTCCCAGCTTCATACACCATAAGGAGACGTCAAGTTCTCGGGTAACGCTTATTTACAAGCCTTCCATCCGGATCTGTGAACGTAATTTCAAACTAGGCATCGCGATGGCTGTCAGACGTAAACCATCCTTAATTTCTCCTTTCAGTCAGGCACCTTAATCGACGTCCTCTCTTGCTCTTTTAGTCAAGGAAATGGTAGCCGTTTCATTGGAATCGGTTCCACAGTTAAGTCACGTTCACCTTTTTCATTCTAGGTCTTTGAAGGGTACGGTTCGACGGAGACCGCGGGCTCCCTCTCCTCGGCAGCTGCCAGTGATCGCGAGGGTGGACACGTCGGTGCTCCAGTGCCCGGTCTTAAGGTCAAGTTGGCGGACATCCCCTCGATGAACATTGTGGCTGAGCGTGACAATAAGGGCGAGGTGAGTTTGGAACTTCAGTTTCTTCATTTAACTGAGCTGTCCCTTTTTCCCCTGATTCAATTATGACTTTGGCCTTTATTTGGTTGTCATAAGGAATCCCCATTGAGCACACGTAAGGATAAGTTAGAACCAAAAAGAATGGAATTTTTTAAGCAAAAAACTTCGTGACACTTCTTTTTGGCTTCACCTCAGGGAGGGGCAAATTACAATCATCATGCTGCACTGTTAATTTATCCCTTCAGGTGCTAACATTGCCACTTCCGATTTGATTTATCCGCCGCTTTTGTAATCCTTCCCTTCAATTCGTCGTTAGTCCCCACTTTAGCCTATTTTAAATGCTACCATCCTATGTTGAAATGGACCTCCTTCAGTGATCCACTAGTGTACTTTATGTGGATATGATAGTGTGATGGTCCTGTGACAAAGATAATGTTCAAAATGGCTTCAATAATAACCGATGTTATGGATGTAGAAGGATGTTTGGGATAGCGTTACTGATTCGACTTCATATGAACCGCCATGGAGTCAAGGTACTGAGAGTAGATTATTCAGCCTTCATTAGGTTTGATGTAGCATCTAATGGATAGCCGTGGTAGCGAGGACAAATCGGTTCTACCGGAGGGCCATACTGCTCGGCAAGGGTACAACCTCCTGGGACTGAAAGGCCTCGGTTAAAATCGATGATAAATCACTCTGTGGTAGTGGTCCTTTTGTTGATTTCCTTGCTGGAGGCTGATAGTTCCGCTGGGTCCCTGGTACTGAACGGTTGCATACCTCAGTCCTGTGGAGAAATGCGAACGCCAGTTAGCCGGCATCGCTACTATTGCTGCCACTGCGGCAGCATGTCACCAAGCTCTAATCAGTCTTCCTCCTTGTGACTGGCTGATCTTTACGCATAAGTCCATCACAAATGAGTGCGATTCTCAAGCTGTTGATCACACTTTAATGGTAACGTTAGTCAAGTCCTACTGCTACTAATTTGTGTGCAGTTTAAGGCGCGTTGGTATGAATGCCTCGATTTTATGCCGCCTCAAGTCACATATCTCGGCCTCTTACGAGTCACAAAGCTACTAACCTTGCTTAAAACTGTTACATTTGACTTTAATCTGCCCTAGATTCTTGTGAAGGGGCCAAGCTGCACATCAGGGTACTTTAAGGATCCAGAAAACACCGCCAAATTATTTGACTCCGAGGGCTGGATGCATACTGGTGATGTGGGAATTTGGACGGAGGTAAGCTTCTCTCGTAACGCTTTTCACATGCATTCTGTACTCATAGGCATTCTCTGCACCCCTTATCTTGATTTTACTCTCTGCCAGGTGTGCATTTCATGCAGGATGTGAGCCACGAATTCACCCTCTACACACCATTTAGGATTGATCGCTTTGCAGTCAAAGCGTTCACTAGTGTAGCCCTCTAGTCGCTAATTTTTTATTCCAGGCATCATTCCTTTAACTCCTTTAGTGCAAATGCACAAGAGTTTATGTACTAAGTCCATAATGCTCCCCACTTTGCGATTTGCAGTGCGTGTAGTCGATTTTTTGCATTGGATGGCGGTCGTACATTAAGAATATGTTTTACGATGCTTTTCCATCTTTTCCCTCTTTTTATTGTTGCCTCTATTACCGCTTTCCCCATCACTTAACGTCACTCATGCGATCGCTATGCTCACTTGGCCTACCGACACGGAAGTACTCTTTTTTGAGTCAAGGTAGATCGAATTTGTGCGATTGCTTCACTTGGACTGCCTTGCTTTCCAATTCCGTGCCATGCGCTTACCGTTACCGTTCTGAGCAGCGTTTTCTTAGAAGGGCACAAGATTACTCCGCTTGGTAGTTTACTCACTAGTTTGTTCTCTCCAGCCTCCATCGCCTGCAACCCCACTTTTTGAATTCTAGACAGGTGGCAGAAGCGGGACAAAAATTTTTCAGACCACTTTCTCCGCCACCCTAACTTTGAAAAGCCCGTTGAAATGCTAGCTAATGTGCTGAAATGCATTTAGGTTACAGGGAAATCGATGATGAAAGACTTTTTTGGTTTGGAAGGAGGAAATTCCATGAAACAGGACCTGTCCAATCGACTAGATCTTGTCCAAGTCTACGTCGATTCACAGTGTCGTAGTATCAAGTCCTCCTGGCGGAGTACCCTTGCAGGAGTCCGTAATTCCGCGGCCTCGTGATGCCTGCAAGGTAGTTTAGCTCTCTTCAATGACACCAACAGCAGCGAGGTGCTTTTTTGCGCAGTAAGCTCCACCTCGTTGAAGAGATTCCTTCGCGATTCTAGCGATTCGCATTCGTGGTCTACTTGGGTCTGCTAAAGCGTTCGTTGACACTTAGTTAGCACCGAAGCTGAGTATTTAGGGTCTGATTCTTTACCAACTATAAGGAAATTGGAGTCATCTGAGATAGGTGTCACTGCTACTCGTGGATGACTCGAGGTTCGTGTCCTACCAGAAAAGGCGCAAATCGTTAGGGTGAACAGCACTATCAAGAAAGACTAATTACAAGCAAGCAGACGACAACAGAAGTCAAGACCTGTCTGATTTGCTTATTTCACTAAAATATCTCCTTCGTGGGGATCAGAGCCACCTCGACCGTCAGGCGACCATGTTCCAGCTATGCGGAGGTTGATGGGCTTGCCGAAGCCGCCGAGAACTGATGCCTCAATTCGATGTGGAGACCTAAGGTAAACCGTGTGTGGAGTCTTGGATTATGCCGAAAGTTAAGAAACCAATAACTTTACTGAGGCATCCTCTGCGACCAGTCTGTTCGGAGTTCCCGGTTTGGAGCTACCTCATCTTGTGCAAATCTGGTTCTAAAGTGAGGTTTCCGGCGTTACACAGCTCGACTTCGCATCTGGACTCTCCCCGGTTACAAGCACTCTATAGAACTACCTACATTACCAATCCCTTGTTTTCCTGCTCCGCTCGTTATTAGATTCTCCATTCATCAAAGTCCTTATGTTTTCGTTGTGTTCCTTTTGTAGAATAACTGTCTAAAAATCGTGGACCGTTGCAAGCACATATTCAAACTTTCTCAGGGTGAATATGTAGCTCCTGAGAAAATTGAGTCCGTCTACATGGAAAGCCGTTTTGTGAGTCAGGTGTTTGTGGACGGTGACACGGAGCAGGCCTATCCAGTTGCCATAGTTGTGCCCGAGGTTGAAACCCTGGTACAACATATCAACTCAAAGACAGGCTCAGGGATAGCCAATGGCAATAGCCCCAAGCGCAGCCTTCCCAATGGCTACTCTTGTCCCCGAAATGGAGGGGATGTGAATGCCTCTGGAGAACATGCTCTTCCTAACCCTGTCACCACTGCTGCCGGCAGTAACACTACTTTTGTGGTTCACGGCACCCAGATGACCATCGAACAGTTGTGTGATTACAAACCGGCGATTAAAGCGGTGCTTGATGATCTCAACGCTCTCGGGAAAGTTCGTGGACTAAAGGGCTTTGAACAGGTACATTTGTCGTGCTGATTTTTGCCGATGATCACTTGTGACTTAAGAATAGGCAGAGAGGTAGATGTAGTTCTGCAAACGACTCATTAGTAGGATTCGTAGCTGTTTTCAACTTTTGATTGGGTTTGGGGATTCTCAATACTGAAGCAGAATTTAGCAATCCAAATGGTGTTGAATGAATGGCTGTGAGCCGCTTTGTCAAACCAACTGCTATACCGACGTTCTATGGACTGTGGGTTCTTTCTAATGTGTCCAACTTCTTTTCGTAAATTAGTGAGTCGACCAGTTTGCTGTGCGAGCCCGCTCTGGATTTCTTTGAAGTGAAATATTGTTCATTTACAGATTAAATCAATCCAAATGTAGAGGCACTGTTCCTTTTGACATTCGTCTCCCACTTTTTTGAGTGATGCCAAAGTGTTTTATTTCGTCTAATAAGCTTGGTGTAAACTGCTTTTGTCCATTTTTCGTTGATTCCACCATGAGACGGTATGGAGGGTGCAAGATGCCAATCACACCTCTTACAACACCACCATAATGAGCTGTTTCTTCCCATAGGCTTACCTCCTGGCAGTTTTGGGTGAAATTACTTCCAAGGCCTCGTTTAGTTTGTTGCTTAAATGTTATAAGTAGCATTGAAGGTAGCCTGATTTGTCTAAAGACCTGCGTCATGACGTAGGTCAGTTACTTGCATACTTTGTCCTTCTTTAGTGAGGTTTCAGCAGTTTTGGGGTCTACAGTTTGAAAAGGAAATCAGATCGCGGGGTTTGGCTCGGTAATTAATTCAATCCCGTTAAATTGGTGGCATTTTTTCTGTTCATGATGACGGAAAGGCATGCGATTTGTTTTCACCTGGAAGGAACCTTTTTTTAGGTCTGAGGTACTGAATTTTGTGGGCGTAGTGACAAGCTTTGCAAATGAAACAGTGGTATATTTTGATACAATTCCAGACTGTGCCGTCCTTTGTTACAGTGATTTGCCTGGAAGAGGTGGAGGGGGATTTCTCCAATGAACAGAACTAACTGTTCCACTTTATGGGAATGATAAATGAATGTTTATATTTCTGTGTCGCATTTTGACGCTGCAATGCTGTCTAGCCGTCTATACAGTCTTCTTCCCCAGCAGTCAAGTCTCAGAATTTGGACTGGTGAACAGCACAATCAATGTTGCATCGGGATTTGAGAGATTATGAGTTCACTTCTTCTGTTTGCAAATTTTAACTTTTGACGTAATATGCTCAGGTACTGGGTAGACCTTTTAAAGCGTGACAATTTATGTTATAAGTGCGATTGCTGTGACGCCATTGTTTATTTGTAGGTTAAGGCCATCCGACTCTCTGCTGCGCCTTTCACTATAGAGAACGGAATGCTGACACCCACAATGAAAACTGCTCGTGAAATCATTCGACGCCATTTCGGAGCCGCCATCAAGGCCCTCTACCAACCAACTGTGGCCATCTAACTCATACCTGCATCTCGCCCCCATTTATTCCCCTTTTTGTGTGTTTGTGTATGTGCAAGCGAAGAGGATGTGTGTTTGGTATTTATCACGTTCGTAATGCTGTATTGTCGCAGGAGATCGGCTCTTCCCTTCCCTCCGTTCCTTTGAGTTTTCGTCAGTGCGTGCTCATTTTACTACATTCTACTAACCAACGGAGGCAGAAGAGTTCCCTCCGTCAAGTATGTACTCATTTCCGTCCCCCAGCGCACACTTACACACGTTTTTTCCTACTTCCTTCTCCTCCCTCTCCCCTCGCCTCCCATTCCTCACCCCATATCAGTATATTTGCGGGCATTAAAACTTTCTTTTTCGTGTGCGTTCAAAATTCCTTCGAGGTGTTCGTTACATACATTATTTGCCTGCGCGTTGCCTCGGAGCATCGTTTTTGTTCATGTTGTTTGACGGAGTCCTCGTGGCTGTTTTGTACCGATTCTTAATCGCGAAAGGCGAATTGGAGATTCTCCCCTTTTGCTAGAGCATTGCATTTCGGCCTTTTACGTCGGATGGTCTGTTTTACCGACCAGTGAAAGCGAAAGCGCTTTATTTCCTGCTCAGTGAGCTGGGAGTTGTTTACCGCCGCATGCTTGTCACTGTTGATCTAGCAGATGACTTTGTATCCACATTTAGCAAAGTCGAAGGATTGAGGACAATAAAAAAATGACATTTGTCTTCACGAACGGACGGATGAGTGGTGCGCACTTGGCTTTCGGACCCACTTACCGATCGGAAGTCACGAGCTTATCATTTCTTGTCCGTTTAATCCCTCCATTTCAAATGGCTGCGCCATTTTATTCTGTTCATCTGGGTTGTCAAATTGATGATAGTTTGAATGTCCTTTGCTTTGACAGGTTCCTTTCGTCGATTAAACAATAATTGAGAAGCGTAAATTTTGTCAGAGGAAGCGTCTTCCTTTTTGCCCTTTGTGTCTTTTCTGTATGTCAAATGCGAATGGCGTCGAGCACCGCAAAATCCATGTTCTCCTCATTTCCATCCACCCACTACTGCTGTCTTTTCTGCGTGCCCTCTGCGTTGTCAGCTAGTCCAGACATGAATCATCCCTAGGTAAATGAATGTAAGCTTTTTCTCTTCAACGCTGGTAGGCGCCACTCTCCGAGTGTCTTTGTTTGTCAAGGCCGGATCTCGTCTACACGACAGAGAAAGGGCACGACGCCCAACCCATTCCATCACGCCCGTTCGGTTTCGCACCACGCTAAGACCTGCATGTCGTTGCGTCTTGCTTGCTATATGTAGGTTTGAGTCTCTTGTAAAGAGCACCACGTGAAATTGCCACTCGTCACCCTTGAAATCTTTCCTATGCTTCTGGGGGAAGGTTGATTAGCCCGTCCAGTGCCCGATTTCTTTCCCAGGTCCCTTATCGAGTGCTCCCTACTTTGCCAATAAGTGGGAGTTAACCCACCAGTAGATATGCAAAACCTACTTTGTGGATTTGACGTTCGCGAATGAGCCGAAAAGTTGCCAAATAGGCTGCCTGAAAAGATTTAAAGGGGATCTCCGACGCATAATCATGAAATCCACCCAATTCAATCAAATACCAGCTGGGAACCAAGAGGTCAGATGTCCCCATGGTAACCGAATTTCCCTCCTCTTGTTGAAAATCAACTAAGAAGGGATACGGGAGTGTGATTATTACAAAATAATTTATTGATGTAAAACACCAGGTAAGGCTTGGAGACGTAATTTTTTACTTAAAATTCAAGTATAGGACAAGGGGACAGTGATCACTGCCAAGAATCCCGCACCTTATTTCCTGGTCTACCACGTTGGGGATCAGACGACGTGAGACTACGAAGTAATCAAGTCGCCTTGAAAAGAGAATGAGATAAAGGACTCAAGGCTTACCAGCCTGAATTGGACTTTCTTGCATTGTGACGGGCACTCCAGTAGGTGTAGGCTCTCTCACGAGTAGGGTAGAGGTGACGATACGTGTCGACCATGTTACAATCGGCCAGCATCTCAGAAAAGCCCTGACGCTCCTCGTCGGTGAAACCAGCGGATCTATGATTGCCTGCTGGATTGGCCAGGTCTAGAGGCGGGTGAGTTGATGAACAAAGAACTAACCAATCTCTTCATGGGAGACGTTTAAATCGCCAGTCAAGATAACCGGTTTCTCGCTGTCCAATTGCTTGATATACTTGCACAAATCCTTGTTCCACTCTTTGGTTCTGTAATCAAGTCGAACCAGCCCCTGTCCTGAGTTGGGAACATCTAACCTCGGTTCAGAGCCTCAAAACCACACTTACAAGTGTTTATGAGGTAGAAATGTTCATACTCAGCCGTGATAACCCGACCCTCGGTGTCATGTTTGGACACACCAAGGCCGTAGACAACTTTGAGGGGCTTTGTTTTGGTGTAAAGACCCGTTCCAGAATAACCGGGCTTGTTGGCAGAACACCAATGAGGGATATATTCACCCATGTTGGCTACTGGAGGAATATCCTTCTTGGCACACTTTATCTCCTGAATACACAGGACATCTGGAGCTTCTGATTGAAGGTAGTCTAAACCACCATTCTGGAATAAAGAAGATGAATGGTGAATGAAAATCCGACCTTAATCCACGCACGCAGCCCATTCACGTTCCACGTGGCAAGCTTCATCTGCCATGAGCCACCCGCTGTTGATGCAAACCTGCTAAGACTGCAAATTGAACCCGGGTACGTTTGGCACCACTCATAGGGCGGAGCCTGAGTACCCGCAGTTGCAACTTTGCCATCACTATCACCAGTAACATTATGGGTCTCAGCCAAAGGAATTCCCTCCTTCACCGCTTTTGATAACTTGCGAGTCCGGGCAGCAACTTGCGACTTTTTTGCAGGCTTACTTGGCTTCTCCGATCGATTCTTTTTCGAAGTGGCAAACTTAAGCTTAAATGAAATTATCAATCCTCAATAGCGGCCTAAATACCTGAGTTTGCCTAGCCATGATCCCCAACCAATTTTGAAACAAATGCCGGCTCAAGGTCATGCGACCTCAGACATTAATAGTTTAGAAAGTATAAAGAAGGGATTTTGTATTCCAAGTTGTCTTAAAGTTACTGCCATAAACTTAAATTTAAATCTATGCACAAGAGTGAACAAGACGCAAGGTCTCTTTAATATCACAACTAAGTTTCACCATATGTTAGCTTTATTATTTTTAGTTGCATTTCATTTTCTACATTCAAGAAAACACAAAGCTACCCTAGCATTAAAAAACATAAGCTGAGTTGCATGTTTGATAAGATTTGGAGCATGCATTTTAATCCGTTTTATAGGGCGCTAGATGGTTTTCGGACTTGGGTGGCCATATTGACCAAGCCATGTGGGCTGGCCTCTCTGCAATGCCAGTAGTCACATTCCATATACCTGTTGGATATTCATATACTCTACCCTATATTCTGCATTTCTTGTCTTCAAGGGACATTCTGGACGCTGAAGTGGTAGCATTGGTTAGCAGATTCTACAGTATATTGTTTCTATCTCGATCTACACCGATTTTGACATATTTCAGCAGTGCGAAATAAGTGCCTAGGTTGCATGTAGGAAGGTCCTTGACATGTCATAGTGGAACTGCTAAGATCAACGTCAATATTCGACATCTACCTCATTGCATTGTTCTACTGGAAAGCTACTACCATCTGAAGTGACACTAGCCGTGGACCACCTAAAAAGGACAGCAGCAACTTAGCCTCTCTGATATTTCACAGAGCCAGTTAGTGCAAACCTAGTCCCCGGGGTGGCCAAACCTTCAAGTTGAGGCATACCGTCCGGAGGAATCACTGACGTGGTCCTCAAACATGGCCTCATTTGCGTTGAATGTTTGTGGGGGTCATGATTAGCTCGTGTGCGTATCTTGCATCACTGATAAGGTTGTGATGGCCGACGTGGGAGGTCTGCCTAGGGGCGCGTCGAGAATGACGCTCGGGAGAAAAGAGATTTGATGTAGTGCTTTTTTGGTGGCCATATTGACTTGGCCGCGTAGACTGGCCTCTGTCCATGCCAGCGGCCACATTGTCTGCCTCTATTAAACAAGTGTATATTCAATCCTACATGTAGTCTTCCTTTTCCTTCAATGGAGAGTCGGGGCGCCAGAGCTCATGCTACGCCATTCTTGGAATACAGCCTGCAAACTACTTGATCAAAAATTAGTGGTCTAGCATAAAAGCGATCGCATTGCCGAGATCCTCCCTTTGGTAGATGAGAGGTCAGAAGCATTGGTTTTTTGCTTGCATACAGATTAAAATCAAGGAGGATACGGCAATTAGTTCTGGGCTTTGATACATTTGGTCATTCATGCCATCGACTTCGGGCATGCCGTGCGATACTTTGTTTGTTTGGACTGCTAGTTGGCTTTCGGCCACTGAGGCGACCACACTGACCTAGGTCCCGTCGGCTAGTCTCCGACCCATGCCAACAGACGCATTCCCTCCCTCCATTGCCCACATATATATGCATACAGTACTTATGTTCTGTTAATGTCCTTCTTTGACTAGAGACGGGAGGCTAATTCCAACGTGATCGTGGAACAGCGTGGTCACTCCTCCTACCGCGATGCATCTCCAATCGAAGCCTCCAAATCTTTGTTATTGAGTGCCTTCCCACCACCTGCTGAAGAAAACTGACCTTTCCACTAACAGAGGCGGAAGAAGGGATGACGGAAAAAGGGGAAGAACTCTCTGCATATGTGTAACCATTCACGTCTCAGGTTACTACATTGCGGAGCTAAAAAAGGTGCTGGGAAATGTTCTTCATTCACATAGTTAATGTCTTGCATTTTGGAGGTTTTAAAATAAGTTGGCCACAACTGCAGTGCTTTGTTTGTTTGGACTGTTGGTTGGACCGACACACGAGTGGTGGCCGCCGTGAACCTAGGTACGTGGGCTGACCTGCCGGCCATGCCAGCAGTTACTTGCCTTTCCGTCTAGAATACAAGCATTCTGACCTACACATTGCCTTCTCTCCGTCTGTTAGGGATGCTCGGGGCGCTATAACAATTCCCACTTAGTTCAATGAACCATCAGTAATCCACCAATATGTGGAAAACACTTTTCTTACAAGTTGACAATTAGCCACCTCGAGTTTAGACTAAGAGTCGGAAGACATGGCCCTTCACCTCATGCATAATAAGGGGGAGGTGTGCGGATAAATCCCTGCTGCTTCATGTACACTAAAACAAGTGCCAAATTGGTGTGCAACCCAATAACTTAAACTCAATCAATTCTGGGTTGTAAATAATCATTTTGCTAGCAACTAGATTGCTAAAAGCATTGCGTAAAGACTCCCTAGATAAGGTACTTAGGATTTAACACAGAAAAAGTAAAAGCCAATTAATAGTTGCTAAAAGGCTTTAGCTAGGTCTCATTTCCGGATGTATGCAAATTATCTCTTATCCCACCTCTCACACAGCCTTTCTCCTCTCCTCCCAATCATATTTGGAGGAACGCATAAAATTTTATCACCTTAAGAGCATGAAACTAGGTCGTTTGAATTCATCACTTGCATCAAACACTAATTCTGATTATTTGACATGAAATTAACGCTTACTCGTACATTCTCGAAGCAATTGAAGCAGGCGATTTTTGTGTGGGTGACCTGGCCACACCAAATACCCATTCTACGGTAAAATAGTGTCTGCACAACAACTTCCATGCTCGACAAACAGACGTCTCGTCCATTGGTAATGAAAATGACTCAGAAACCTATAAGCACGTTAAATGCCTCTAAGAGGCCTTTGAGATACTTAAGGCCTCTAGTGCCACCTGATCAAACATGCTCTGCACATATATATATTGTCACTATAAATGAATTGAGCAAATGAAGTCAGGGCCCCAGATTACTAAAAACACACTCTCCACCCAAAATTTTGCGTTATCTAAGCTGCACAAAAGTATCCACCTATCAGCGTGTTTGATTTCTGCACGCTGGTGCGCATGTTGTTCCAGATCCATGATCTCTCTCTTCTCGCCTTCACATTATTGTAGCGCTCTCCAACTTCGAAGCCGCAGCAGCGCACACAGCTAATAATCAGAGTGCCGTGTGAGTCCATCTTAAAACTGCTTTAGTTTTAATAATGTAAAGTCTTTGTGTGCAGTCATATCTGTAGTGTCAGCTCACAGGGTTGAACCGGATTATTCATGACACGGAGGATTTGAGAGCTGAATGGACATAAACTTCAACGCTTGAATACATGAATATGAATTTTATGAAAATTGATTAAACCAGTCTTTCAATTCCTACGCAAACCCTATTAAGTGTCTTACATAAATAAGAAAGGATTCGTTGAAAATGCTTTAATAATTAAACAGCCTTTGCATTTCTATAATTACTAAAACCAAATTTTGCATTTTGATGAAATAAAGCATTATATCTACTGTAATCAAATAAGAAGAAAAAAACACATGGTAACTTACACATCTTGGTGATTTAATCGCTTTTTTGGAAGTTTGTGTTATTGCAATTACAGTTGCCAATTTTTTTCTTGTGTTTTTATTAATCTGGCATCAAAATAACACAATTTTACCTGTCTTATGCAATACGTATTAACTGAGGCTTTTTAACGAGATGCAGAAATTCATGCGACCTTTAGCCGACTTCTTTGAATCACCATACCCATATTTGGCGTCATTTGAAAACGAGATGTGTCATCGAAAGTATGCTTATCACTGTGAGAGTCTATTTTTACAAATTGGGATTGCACCGCAGTGGCATCTTGTTGGTGTAACGGGGTTCTTGCTAGACTGCTTTCAAATATTTTCGAACGGGCAATTTAAAGATTTGTGGCTGATAAATCGTTTCCAATGCCTTGTGACTGAGACATCGGTCAGTAGCCCGGCGCTCTACAAATTCTGAGCTAGGCGCACACAATACTTCAAGAGTGAGTCAAAGTATTATAATAAATTGCGAGGTTGAGGCGTCGTCTTAAAAAATATGGTGCAATTCTGCTTCCCCTATCCACACAAAGTGCCTAGCCCGTTAAGACGTGGCTTATATCATCCCCTCTTTCCTCGTAGTTGAAGATGCTGAATGGGTGTATGCGTTGTTTCGGCTCATCAGCTATGTGGGTTAAAGACAACTTTGTTGTTGCGTATTTCTGTTTGAAAGTACACTTCTTAACGCTGAATTGAGGTTAAAGTGTCGACTGGTAAGAAGAAGAGCGAGCAGCATTACACTGATAGGCGTAAACATGGAAGCTAACTTTACGCTCCCCAATGCATTACGCTATCACGGCGGGGGCTTTTAGTCTTTCGCCTTGTACAGATTAGGTGATAGAAACGTCTGAAGCAGCATCGGCAAATTCCTCCTCATCTCCTACCCACACCCTAGGCCTAATTTGCATCAAAAACATTTTTTTGCTTCTGTAGCCTTCCATAGCACAAAGTGCAAGTGAAAAGATAACATACACAACAAGTTCTGGTTTTATCCACAAATGGTGGCGAAGCTTGTGTCATTTGGTGAGAATTTTAGCGTATCTTAAAGCTCATATTTTATAGTTCGAGAATGAGTGCAATGCCATTTGAAGTGCTCAGCCACGGCTTTAAAAGGCTTTATGAAATCGGCACAAAATTTCACCACTCTGTTTCAATTGCATTGCTCCTAACGGCTCCATCGTACCGACTGCCCTCATTTTGAACAAAATTTCACCCAATTTTAGCCAATTTTTTGGTCGGTAGAAGAGGAAGTCGAAATGAGACCTTTTTAAGAGACCTTCTTTTAGTAGGTGGGCCAATTTGCCATCCATACCATGGGTGATGATTTTGGTTTACCATTATTAACTGCTACTGGGGGGGGGGGGGGGTAAATGGGAGCATCGTTGCGCTTTTCCACACTCCAGGTGCTACCGATTCTCCATCCTGCGCCGTGCAACGACGCACCGACTGGATAGCGCTGTAGGCAAAATGAGAGCGCTAGATGCGGTTGGTGTTGAAGTCCAGTTAGCTCACTTAATATGGCTGAACACCTACACCTCATCCTCATCAAACAGCAAAGTTGAGTCGACTTTAATGCTTTTGTAGATACAATAAAATGGCTTCTGCTGGCCTCCAAAACGCTCCAACTTTGAAGGAGGATAAAGTAAGCTTTCTTTTTCAGAATAAATGAAAGCCTTTTTGCCGGTCATTTCGCCTTTCTTTGTGTTGAGTGAAAAGCAAGATTTGAGATGTCCTGCCAGATCTAATTGGGCGAGGGGTTATTTGTTGGTGTAGCGAATTTCGTGCACCAGTCCCTGCTTGCAGGGCCAGAGGAGGCCTGTACACCAACTCAGTGGTTGTATGAAACAAGCTAATAAGTTTGTGTGCTTTCTATAATGCAATTAGTTAAATGCTGATAGCCTTTTTTGGTAGCTCATGAATCGGAATTTGTCATCTCGTGTCATCTCGCGCCAGCAAGCACACAAGCATCTACATTCATCGCGTTCTTGACATCGTATGTCTAAGAGCAATTAAAACACGCTGTCTTAACTAGTTTTTCTTCTAATTTGGCTCATTTGGATTAGTTCAGGTGGCAGCTGAATGCTCGGAATGCTTGGGAGGAGAGGCAGTTTTTCCTCCTCTCTCGTCTTCCCTACACATGGAGCCAACATGCCAAATGAGAGGTCGTGCGGTTGCGGGTGACAGGTGCATGGCTATGCACCATCCTCAGAGTTTTTAAGAATCGTATTAAGCCACGCTGTTGGAAGACCCTTAGGGCTTTGCCAAAAGGTCTTGACACTCATGTGTAACTACAAAATGGACCAACTGAGGAGTTTGAGTGTTTGGGCCATAGACTCTTCCAATTCACGAATCCATCCTTTTGCTACCGAAAGATAATCCAACAACCACGTTAAAGTAAATAAGTAATGGGTATTTGCCATGCTGTAAAATGGTTTTCATCTGACAAAAAGTTCCCATTAACGACATCACCAGGGGAAGAGGTGGCAATTAAAATCCATGTGGATGTTTCCTTTTCCTTCAAAAGGGCCCAGAATTGCAACACTTGGGACTGGCACGGCCAACGAGGCGCAAAACTCACCCATCACACACTGTAATACTGCTTGATGGTGAGACAGCTACACATCAACCAGTCACCACCGAAGATTTATTCACCAAACCCATGGAAAGATCTCACTCGGAAGACCTTTTGAGGTAGGTCAAATTAATTAAACGACATTTTCTTTTGCTGCGTTAAGCGGATAGTGTAAGCAAATGCATGCAACTAGAGGCCTAAAAAAGGGCCAATGGTGACGTAGTTTTAAGATCTGTCGAATCAGCTTCGAGGAAGTGGCTTTAATGATCCAATGAGCGGCTAGAAGGACGTTGATTGGCCATCGTAAAAAGGCAATGAGACAGGTCTTTTCACGTCTAGGTGTCATAAAATTCTCATGCCCGCACAAGAAATCAAATTTATTTGCCTGATTTTCTTAAGCAAAGTTATGCCATAAATAGCAATAAGTGAGGGATTGAAAATCTTTTAGACAGAATGATTTTGCCAATGGTGTCTGGGCTAGGGTTTGAGAGCGAAATGCATGCTTGACTTGAATCCATACTTATCGAGCAATCCTGAGCTCATTACCTGATTCGTACGGAAAAAAGAGCCTCAACAATGCATGATTTTTGATAATTCAATATTCTAAATGGGCATTTTACCAACAAAAATGAGTAATTTTTGCAGAGGTGAGGAAAGAGATATGCGCTATGCAAAACAGGTGAATGGAATTGCTTCGCCTGCATTGCCGGTGGGAGGAGTTCAATTGAAACCTTTCAAGAGTGAACGCCCTCAGGCTGGAGAAAAAGAATCAGTCTATCAAAATGGTAAGAAGCGCAAGTTATTTTGGCGCAAAATTAGCAACCAGTGCGTGCACTACATTGCATCAAACGAAATAAGATTAGCCTAGAAGTAGAATGTGATTGGAGCTATGAAAAAATTGATAAGAAACTGTCTTTTAGGCGTGGGAAAATAATTTAATGATGTGTAGATTGAGAGAATGTGATTACAAATGTGGGATTCATTAAAGAATTAGACACTCTGATTGAGAGATGGGTGTGACCTATGCTCCACAGTCCGTGCCAAAGAGTTGGATGTTAATTTGGAGTTCAAAAGGTCATGCCCCCTCATTGCCCTAAAGAAGAGGCCGATGGGTTTGCCAAAAAGTCAGAAATGATGAAATTATTTTGAACTGTGATTGCATGCAATCATGTGAGCAATGGGGGTGGGAAAACGGTCTCATTTTCACAAAGCAAATCTCGTTGATAAATGCATGAAAATAGAAAGAAATTCAAGTGATCTTCGTGGATAGAAAGGATAGAGCAATGGCTTAATGAAACGGTTTTTACCAAGCGAATAAGGCGCGTTGGATACTGCAGTGCTTTGATTGTCCTCTCTTCTCCCAATTTCCACTTTGATTGGTTGCAGGGGAACCCCCGAAACGACCGATGGAGGGTCCCAAAAAACCCGATGGGACGACTTGTGAGAACGAATGCTCATACACTTGTGACAAGCCCAAAACGTCTGCTTCAGACAGGCCTGTGGAGGTGAACGACGCATTGGAGGATAAAAGAAATGGGTATTTTTTTGGTTCATCCTTTATGCGCTATATTTACTACAAGTACCAAGAAAATGTGGTCAAAACCCCAACTAATCCGCTTCCGTGCCTATTTTGTGATCTCGCCACGCTCACTACGACTTTCAGCTTTGTTAATTAAATGCGACGAAACACCTCACAGTCCAGATATGCCACGAGCCTGCCGGAAATGGAGGAGACCGTAGTGTTAGGCTAGAAGGCAGCCGTGTTAAGCCACTTACCGTTAAGAGCCATCATTAACACCTTCTTTATTCGTTCCTAAAACATCCTTTCTAACTCTTGAGAATTTAGAATGAGAGAAAGTAAATTCCATAGTTTCATTGGCTATGTTATGGTTTTGGAGGTGATTAGCACCCCCCCTCCCCGTTGGTTGCAATGCCAACTTAGGTTCGCTGCACAGATTATGTTGCTAGGCTGACCTCAGTGCCACAATTCGACCCAAGGACGGATGAATGTGGATGCTGTTGCCACACCGTCGATGAAATCTTGCGTGGGAATGCCAATCTCACGATTAGCCGAATGTAGGGAGTTGTGAGCTCAAAGGTCTACACGAATTGGCCTAACTCTAGTTCCCCAAAATCACGCAGGAGGCTTTTACGCACAAATCTCGCCCCCTTCCCCCCTAATTATCATTATAAACCTTCTATCACTCAATTTTTGCATTCAAGGAATTGTTTTGTTAGAGGAAATTGGGCAATTAAGCCACTGACGCTTTATGCTTCATGCATACGAGATGTACGCGCAAGTATCTATTCCTCACGCATATTTGCTAGAGCTCAATTTGCTCAGTGTTCTCCATAGTGAATTGAGTCTTTCCAGAGGGCAATTGGCGTAAATCGGTTTTGCCGACACGCCGTCTTAGGGAGGAGATGTCGGCCTTGTCTTATATGCTTGAGTAAGTGCAGCATTAAACGACGCCATACCGTGAGTACGCGGATTCCTGAATGAAAATTGCATAGTTCACAATCTCTGTGATTTCAACTAGTAGACAAGATCATTCAAAAGCCACCTCTTGGAAGGCGATAAATGCGAGAGTCCTCATAGGGCTATTCCAATGTGCCATAGGCCAATTCCTCTACCTTAGGTGAGACAAATCACCGGGGTCAACGCACTAATGTCATTTCTTGACATCTCATGAATGATAGCCATGTGACAGACGTGTGAGCCAACTGAAAGGATGGAGGAATTATACTGCAATATTTGCTAAAAGACTACTGTAAGCGGAGAAGCACTGTTCTCGTCCTGATGCATTCCATTCTGGAGGGTAAAGCCCAACCCAAAAGCTGGCCATCTATCTCGTTATCTCTGAAAGCCGTAAATCTTTTTCTCCACAGATATTGCTACTTCCTCCATCCACTCCCTACTTCGCATTGACGCCAACCACTAAACCGAGCAATTTTCTCACCCTCAAATACGAATGAAGCGCCCCGCCCCCCACTTTCGCAATTCCACTTAACTCTCTAAAAGGTTATTTCGCGCCTAACTATTGCATCTAACCAAATAAACGTAGGCATCGTAGACGGAGAGATGGGCGTTAAAACGGTTCTGCATCCCTGCCTTTCCCATGCATTCACTCAAACCGAAAATACCTTCTTATAGCTTCTCTAATATACACCCCCGCGAGTCCAGAAATGTTAATACAAAACTTACGATAGCATCGACCTGAAAATGGGTTTAACAAAACGCCGATTAGAACAGCTTTATTCGGCGCCACTGTAAACACTTAACAACGAGCAAAAGGAACTGATTTCGATCTCCATTAAGTTGCGATAGCAAAACATCCGTTTGTGGGGCGTAAAATACTCCCCCAAGTAAATTCGACAACAAACGGTCGTTACACCGAAGAAGGTAGGAGGAGTCACTCAGTTAACCACGTTAATGCGAACATGCATCGTTTGAAATAAAGTGAAAGGCACGACAAAGTGCGGCTACGTTGGCGGCTCTTCAACCTGCAGCTGTTAAAGAACACGTCCACTCGCACGTTTTACAATCGTCTCCTCGTTCTTGTGAAGAAGCTGGTGCACCATGAGGGACTTCTTGCAAACCAAAAAGAAAAACTCACACAAGCGGCAAAAAGCCGCAATGGTAGGCCAAACGCAACGAGGGACATTTTCCACAGGGAGCTGGCACACATTCTCGCACTTCCCGCCAAGCGAGACAGATCAAGGCGTGGTGAATCATAAGTCGAGGATGCATGGGTGACCTTGAAGAAAACTTAATTGTCAATAGATTAAATATAACAGCTGCGACTACTTCATACAAAGCAGAATAAATGGTACAGATCTCTAGGCAAATATGCAAGGAGGTTACAGTTGCATCTTTTTATACCTTTAACAATATTTCAGGTTTTTATGATATTTGCTTTTGCCTGAGGTACTGGCCTTTATGATTGATTGAATGTACATTAAATAAAGTTCTATGTCCCAAAATACGGGCTGATTAGCAATCTAAATGTTTGTTGTAGAAACAAATATGAAAAAGTAAAGGAGGCAATTGAAAGAGAAAGTGCAGGGAAGCCAATGCAAAATGGTAAGCTTTTGAAATGCAATTGAATTTTTAAAAAAATGTTTAATGCAAATTATAATGCAGCCGACGACTTTTGTCGCCATTTTAGAGCAAAAAGTCGAAGTGTTTGGCGATAAATCGTCAAAATCTGCAGCCAAAAGGCAAAGCAGTGAAGTCAAAGCACTCACTAGCTATAAGGACACAGAATCAACTTTGAAAACGAATCAAGGAAAAGAAAATCCTTCGGAGGAAGAGGCAATATGTGAATTGTCAGATCACGAGAACTGCAATCATGCCGATGCCCCAAAATGCGATCTCAAACTTTCCAATGGAGTAGCCCCGGTATCTGACTGTCAAAATGGAAAACAGGCTTCAGATGAAGGTAGACAGAAACCAGCGACCCCCGCTGTGAAAGTAGAATCTGCGGGATTCGGAAATGACGCCCATCCATCACCGTCGACGCTTACATCTCCCAAATCCAAAAAAAGGCATTCATTATTTACTCAGATGGGACGAAAATTAAGATGCAAACGCCATTTTCACAAAAACAGAAAATATTCTTGTCATCTGAATTCGAATGACGGAATGCAAGGCCCCAAGTCAGAGGCCGTTCCTTGCGTCAAGTCTTCCGGTGATTACTTATTGCCAATGGAGAAGAGCAAGTATGTTTTTTTATGCAAGTAAGAATAGTCATCGTAGCATCAAGGTTGTCATCCCGAAAATCCTTATTTACTTTCACTCAGCCCACCAAACTAAGCAGCAAATGGAATGCAGTTCTCTCTGTTTAATTGTTCAAAGTTGTCCGTTAAGGGTCCGATGTTTTACGAGCATGAGTCATTGAAATAGACATAGGTTAATAGCTTGGCCAGAAATCGCAAAGCCATAACGTTGAAGTCTTAAAGCTAACTTAAAAGTGATATTATTTTTTGATTTATAGGGTCAGTGCGGAAAAGCCACAGCCAGAAACAATGGAAATACAAAGTAAGGAAACTATTGCCACAGAAGGAGGAATTTTTACCTAGACTAACGTATTTAAGGCAGAAATTAAGCCGAAATTAGTTTGTTTATCTACATCGACGACCAAGCCTAACCTTATAGGTGGTAGATAATACTGGCAAAAATTTAAACTAGATTTTGCGATGCGCATCGGGAAGAGGATCAAAATAAAACTGAAACTTTTGCGTTTTAAAAGTTAACGTCTAGTTACGGGGAATCATTTAGAGAGACTGCAACTTTTATTCTATCCGAGTTGAGCAAAATGCGAAGCCTCGCCTAAACTTCTCTCCGTAATTAGGGGATCTTCACTAGAAATAAGTTCGTCGGTACAGGGAGTTGCTTAGGTTGAGCTTCACTTCAAGATGGATTATTCCCGCGAAGTATTGGGTCTGCAGTTTCATCAGAGGCCCCCACATTTCCCTAGAGGCCGTTGCGAGAACGCAAATTAGCCTATCCTCGGATTAAGTAGTAGCTGTTTACAACGGAAGTTGTCACTGGGAATCAGAGTTTGATAGGTTATTGCGTCAATAATGAAACAAGAAAATGTCCTTACACTGTCCACATTTGTTCACTCAACCCAATTTCGCCTTAACTATTGGCTCTTGCCCTTCACTGGCTGTCATGCCGACAGGCGGGCCATTGTAACTTATTTCTTTTTTTTGCGCATTAATAATTTGCCCCATTTTGCCTTCACCACATTTATTCATTTGGCGTCGCCGTGCAGCTCCACGATTTAAAGTGACAGCTTTCAATCACGACAATTGAGTACTCGCTTGCCAATGTCTGCTATTTTGAATCGTCCACCCATTCACCACCTAATATTTATTACTCTCTGATGCAATTGATGGCATTTAAGCCATCCGATTTAGTTCTGTGCAATTATGCCTATTTTTGAACTTGGCGAACGCTCCAGGTGGGCAAGGTTATGAGTTAAATGAAAAATTCTGGTTTAAATTCAGCTAGTAGGGGAGAATGTAGATGCCAAAGGATAAGTTGTGTTTAACTTATTTTGTAGACGCGGTGGCCTCCGTTTATGAAAAAAGGTGCGTCTTTCAACCTAATGCAGGCCTGTTATGCTTTTTTTAAAACATTGCATTTTTAACTTACTTAACTCGAGAAACTGAGTACAGAACACGATAGCAACATTTTATCTGATATGTGGTCGAGAATGTGTATCTTTTTGATCCTAGTTTGGAACCCAATCCCCCTATACCACGACGAAAAAAAAAGACTAAGCCCAGAAAAGGTGGGTGAACACTGCTATTATTTTAATTCTTGATTAAACAGTGCACAATCCATATTGCTACAGCTGAAATTGCTCTCCACTGGGGACTCCATAGAAGCAATAAATGATGAAGTTGGGATGAGCTTAAAAGCCACTTTGAGCTTTTTTTAAAAAAAAACAAGATCAAACCACTTCGGCAAACCTACAAATTCTTTTTGTAGATTCACCAACACTCCTCTCCATAGCTGAATCGAAGGTGTCAACTTCGGGTCCATCGGATGCTGAGGCAAAACACGAGGAGAAGATGGGCCGCCAAAACGTCAAGTAGGTGACGTTACTGGTGACCGGGACGCGTTTAAAATTGAGCTGGGTAGAATAGAGAGTAAAACAGAATGATAGCACATTGAAAGGGCGTGAAATATCACAAGTTAGTGAATTTGCGACAATGCAAAGCCTTCTAGCTGATTTTGCTCGATTAGAGACAAGGTCTAGCTACCTTATCGAGGTATATTTTTCGGTTAAACTCTATCAACTATATTCGCTGTTACTTGGTGCCACAAAAATGTGACACCAACTTTCGAATCGGTCAAAATATTTGTTGTTGACTCACTAACGTACCAACGTTTCATAGAAGTTCTTCGGAAACTTCAACAGAATTGATAGACAGAGCGGAGAACTTATACAATGGGCCGAGAAAAGGAGCACCTTCAAATAACGGAGAAATGCATGAATTGGAAGACCACGAGTACTGTAATGATTCTGATTCTCCGAAAGGCAGCTTCAATGGGAACTATGGAGCAGTCCCAACACATGCATGCCAATTTGAAAAGCACACGCCGGAGGAAAATACAAAAGGAACTCCAAATTATAATGCAACAAAAGAGATTGAAGGAGAGGAAGGCAAAACCCAAGCTTCCCTGTCCCCGTCTCCTTCTTCTAAGCCCATCACAGCGTCTTCTTTATACAGCCGCTCATCGTATCAAAATGGGAAATTTTCTCCTCGTTCGGACCCGGGTGCCATGGTTGCCAATGAAATCAACACATTGGAAGGGATGTCAAGCTCAAAGCCAGAGATCGTTACGGGCATCAGAGCTTCAGGCGAATACCCTGCGTCATCGGAGGCGATAAAGTAAGTCTTTGATATGCAGAACATACACCCATGCTTAAACACATTATTACTATAATCAACGTCAAGTTGCTAATCCCAGATGTATCGCCCCAAGACTTCCCTGAAGGCGTAGCAAGATATAATACTAGTGTAGAATCTAAGACAGCACGACCAACCAAGTAACCGAGGCTCAAAACAGAAGGTCCGAACAGACAAAGTGCCATACAACATGAGTTATTTTAACTTCTGTTCAGCTTATCAAATGGAATTAATTATGAGATTCAGACATCTGTTTATGCGTGTTTATGGTTGTTTATAAGCCTCCAATACGGAATTTGACATTCGGCTAAAACATACAGAGCTATTGTTTCGAAACCGCGAACCAGAATTTTAACAATTATCCATGATTTATTTCCAGGGGCAATGCGGGGAGCGCATTGCAATACGCGCATGACAATCTTGGTAAGAAAAATTTTGTTACAAGGCAGAGGACTGTTTGACAACCTTGTTTCAGAAATGAAACAGAAGGTAGTTTGTTTAGCTGCATTTCCGTTCAATCATAACCTTTAAAGTATTTGACAGGAAGTTGAATTAGTTTACCCGATGCGTATTTATGATATGGGTCAAAATGAAACTCGAAAATTTGCATTTTAATGAAAACAACCAATCGTAGAGACTTTTTCTCCAAAGGGATCGGACTGCGCGTATGGCGTCGTCTAACCTCTAGCGGTTATTTAGTTAGCTTAAGTAAAAAGTTTGTTGGTTCATGATTGCCGCATTAAAACAGCAAGTTCAAAGTTATTCTGAAAGTCCATGGATTATGGTAAGACCTGCAAGCTTTGATGACACTTAAAATGCTTTCTTCTTATGTGATGCCTTCGCATGGTTTGTTGTTGAATGGACACAACGCTAACAAGTGCCTCAATGATGACTGAGGAAAGGGAATTGATCACTGTAAATTAAATGCCCGACTTTGTTAATTACTAAAGATGGTCTTGCGTGCCATTACACCTTCGAGTGCCTAAGATGACCCTCGCCTTTGGCTTCTGCTATGCATGAAAAGGACTACTTGCGACTGCATCATTTCACGAATGTGTTAGTTTGGTCACTCTCTTTAACCCTAAACCCTTACTAGTGTAATGGTTGGATTTCATTTCAAACGATTGCCTTGAATCAACGACACAGGGAAGTATCAACCGAAGAACATATCTGGCATTATAAAATGGGGATCTTTTTAGCTAAATGGGATAATCTTCGTGTTTTTGCTAAAATGCATTTAGTTTTGAAGAAGGCAAACGCGGTAGGATGAAATGAGTGAATATTTATTTGCAGGTACTGCAGCCTCCACTTTTGAAAAAAGGTACGCCTTACAACATGCTACATGTTCTCCATATTTTCGCGAATGCATTATATTTGTTAATAATTTGAAGGCCCGGAAGTTAAAAAAAATGAGTAACGGCAAATTCGTTAACTGATTAGCTTTTAAAAAGCCTCGCTTTTTGGCTGTAGTGCGGCATGCCAACCGGTGGTTCTGGAAAGGCAAAAGAAGGCTAATTCAGAAAAAGGTGTGTTCACATCAGTCGTCCGTCATTTCCTAATTCTGCAAAAAATACACTACGTTAAATAAATGAGTTCCTGTGGCGTGCGTCCTACACCATATTTTGGTCATATTTGTACTGCTGCCTTAGAGTTGCTAAAATGTGGATATACTTTTATTAGATTTGTCGACACCAATCTCAATGGTTCACTCTGAAGCGCTAGCTCCGCGCGATCAGGATGCTGACGTAAACCACCGGGAGAATGAGGGACAGAGGGAACCCAGGTAGCTAACATTACATTCGATCGGCACTGTTATGACAGGCCTTTACGTGTTTTGGCAAAGAGACCTTCGCGTTTGGTCTAAATGTCATCAGTTTATGTGATCTTTCATTGCTTGAATAAAAGCATTCGACTTTATTCTAGTCGCTTCACACTCCTGTCAAGCTAACATAATGTCACAGATATGTGACGTTGGTTCTCTAGCATTTTATTTTGAGTGGCTCTTTTCAATTGAATGGATTGCATTTAAAGCAAGTGGGATGACGTAGAACCAAGCTTTTATTAGACGGAATCATTTAAACCGGTCTACCTTAGTGGTGATGGGTTATCAACTTTCTACTCTTCAAGACGTCCACCTTCAGACGTCAGAGGCGACAAATTTACTCATTTCTAGATTACGGAAGCAGATAAAAAGTGCTTAAGCCTATATCTACATACGTCCAGCCTTTGAAACTGATGTATTCTTGAAGAAATGACCACCTTTTAGTTAAAAAAGTCCTTTTTTCAGGAATGATCACCAATCGTCCCCGACTCACTATTACAAGGCGCAAACTGTGCGTGCATCCCACCGAAAGCCAGTAAGCTGGTTTGGAAGACTTCGTCGATTGAGTAAGCTTGTAAACTGAGCTTATTTCTTAGCAAAAAGTGGCTACACTGCCAAGTTTGTTGCACCACATTCCATTGACTTTACTCCACTAATAGGTTTACAGAAAACGAGGAGTGAAGAGCTGCTTCTAAACCTTGAGTACGTTTTATATTTGTTGCATAACAATCAAAATTTCCCTCGCATTTCGGAGGCGGCTCTAGGTGCCCGTAAAACAGCAAATTTGTTAATCATAATGGCGTAGTCTCGAGAGGTGATGGACTGTTGAATCCCTCCTCAGTAGAAGCTTTGTGACATCTTCGATTTTGCCTTGACCTGCGGTAGCGATCCTCAATTCGCCTCCCCAAACTCGCTGTCAGACGTGTCCTCCAGCCGAAGTGGACATAGGAAGTCGATATTGCGAAAATTTGGCAGTTTTTTCAAAAAGGAGCCTAAGCTAACGTTCAATGTGGATGATCCCGCAGGTAATGGCAAGGACTGAGGTTTGAGTGGAAGTGAGACGCATTCCAGCTGCTTTCTGATCTGATGTGTTCAATTCTTTGGCAGAAGAACTATGCAAGCAGGAAAGTGGCCTACAAAATGAAGAAGTGGGTGTGAAGAGTGAAGATGAGGGCAGAACTAGGTAAGGAGGAGGCTCGGCCCCTCCTCGAAGTTTTAAGATGTCATCACAGTTGTATGATGGGAGAGGCAAAATCGTCCATACAGCCGATCATTGGGTTTAACAAACTATCTAATTTCAACCTTAGTTAAACACCGATCCTTTTCAGAAGAAGTTAGTTTGATAGAGTAATGTCTTTAAAGTACCTACCCCAGTCAATGAAAGGTGAGAGCAAGGAAATCATGAAAGCATTGCCTTGTAGTCTCGTTTTTAAGTAATAATCATATGACAAATGTTATTTCAGATCTCAAACCAATTCCGGTAAGCTCGAATTTGTTTGTCCCTTTGACTTTTGTCCCAATCACCAATGAGGCAAAACCGCGGGATTTCAAAATGCACACTATGAAGTTAATCATTTAAATTAGTACTTTTGGTCAAAATTAGACAGGTCAAGTTGAAAGGAGCTGCAAAAGCATGTCACTTTACCAATTTTGTGACCCCAAGTTAAGGACTACAAATTTGGCAGGTACAAGAGTTATCTCAACGTTACCCTATATTTAAGTAGCGATAGTGAGTAGTATGTGCACACCTATAATGCTCCATCCCGTAGCCTACACAAGGCGAACGGCTTTAAAACCTTTTTTTATTGTAGTGAAGGAGGTAGAGGCATTTTCTAAGGCGTGATCAAAGCACACTCACTTGGAATGATTCGCCAAGTCCTCCCGAGGCCTCGGACTCAGCCTCCTTTGAAATCGCAAACTTGGACTAGCTGTATAGCTGACTTCTCTCGACAACAGAACGCATTATAAAATTTAATGCATTGTTTGCATTCATCCAAGATTTTTTAGAAACTTATGACATAGTCCTCAACATGTGGACAGTCGTTCGGTAAAAGAGTCTTTAAAGTGCAAAAAGGCTTTAAATTCCCATAATCAACAAGAGGTACAGAACATATAAGTCAGGGTAGATGCTCATCTCCCCTTAGATGGGAAGCGATCCAGTAGTGGCCTTTTAGCGCCTCGAGATTTGGTTCGCGTCTCGTCTCGTCGCACTGAGCTGCCTCCCGATCCTGGCAGGTCTCTACAGCTGTCCATGTAAACCTTGTAGATAATGTCTGGCGCCAGTGCCGACACCAACAACAATACATGTCCGAACAGGTTGACCATTGCACTAGGTCCGTAAAATAGATTCTCCCATACACCCAGTAAGTCTCTTCCATCACTCACTGGAATGTTAATACGACTGAAAAACACAAAGATTGTGTAGGTGACAAGTATTGTACCACCTATGGTCAGAAGCATCAGAATGTTGAGAGAATAGGCTGTGAGAAGCAATTTCATCGTGACAACGAGGAATATGAGGCTGAAGAGCATACTCCCAAACCCGTAGAGAGTTTCAAGTGCACCGCCTGGCTTGGAAACACTCTCAGTTGCGAGGACATAGCAACCGAAAAAGAGGACGACAGAGTGCCACACGCCAAACACATTCCACACCAGGAAGTTGTTCCATGAAAGAAGACGATTCCTGGACAAGGTCCTGTAAATAAGCGGTGTATCGAGCAAAACCTCCTCTGCAAATCGCATTTCCAAAATTCCGTAAATAATAATAGGCGATGAAGTCATTATCACATTGTACGAGAACAAATAGATGCTACTGAAAGCAGTTTGAGTAGCAAATTTTGAAAAGACTCCAAAATAGGCCTGCGCCAAAACGAAGACAAGGTTTTTGTAGAAGAAGTAGAGCACCACATTGGCTGTACGCCAGTAAAAGTTAAAGCCATGGAAGAGGAGGGCGCGCTTGAGAAAGCGAAACTTTCCCAGTGCATAATCCGAAGCTCGAGCTGCCTGACGACCCTCCTTGCCGAAGAGACCGATTCCAACATGCGCTTCGAGGATCATTGATACGTCGTTGGCTCCATCACCTATGGCACAGGTTATGGGCCCCGGAGAGCGCGATTGCTTCACCAGACGTACCACCTCGGCTTTTTGCATTGGGGTTAGGCGACAACAAAGCACTGCATCTGCACTGCGACAAAGCCGAAGGAACTTGTCCTTTTGAGTTGCCTACAACATGCCAACTTATATCAGTGGCTAAGCTCATTCCATTTGATCTTCAAGTTGTGACAGGTTGACCCGAGTTAGTACCTGCAGAATAAAGTTTAGTGATTGGCCATCGACCACTAGGCCGTAGTGAAACTGAATGCGCTCGCGTTGAAGCCTTTCAACAGTGCTAAGCTGAGTTTCCAGGGATACGGAGCATTCGAGAAGGTTGCTCTGTTTGGTTACATGGATGGTTGAGAGTCCGGGGCTAAAGTGACCGGCGAGGAAGCTAACATTCACCGCAGTCTCCTCCTTATCACCTGTGAGAACCCAGATCTACAAAGTGAAAGAGAAATTTGTCCTTTTGTCCTGAAGTAATGGCCTCTCGCTGGATGGGTGTAGCAGATTTCCTCTAGACGTTGGATTAGAGCATACATAGGATAAACAGATCATTAAATGCATTAAGTTGTTGATTTTTGATTTCAAAGCTTCTTCTCTATTCATTCCGGTCATGGCATCACGCTTACCTGAATTCCGGCCTCACGAAGTGTACTCAGAGTCTCTGGAACATCATCCTGCAGCTTGTCTTCAACGCCAGTGCATCCGATGAGCATGAGATCTTTTTCAATGCTTCGATAAGCCCTTGCCAGTGCCTCCGTCCTATCCTCCATGTTTATCCGCGCTTCATTTAACGTCTGCTGCAAGGACAGCCACTCACCCGGTTTCAAGAGACGTACACCTTCCACCAGAGTTCGGAGACCGAATGAAGACAATTTGGTGACATAATCAGACACTCGACTGTTTGAAAGAGCTGCTCGTCTTTGGGTCTCCTCGGGGGGAGCAAAGAGGCCGTCTAGAAGAGGGTCGCCAGTTCGTTTGGGCAGTGTTGGAAGACTTTCCAGAGGGGCACTCTATTTCAAAAATAAGCACAGTTTAAGTAAACAGACAAGAGGCTAGAAATGGTCACACAAAATTCGCTGCAATCATTCCTTGAAGCGACCTCTATCACGCTCATCGCCCATCTCTTTCCTCAAGAGTAAATTCCGCCGTGTTATGGAGTCTTTCGCCTTGTCGGGGTGTACGACGGCTCATTCCAGTCGTGATTGCTGTTAATTTTGTACAGGAACACATCCATCAGCCTGTCAAACACACAAAACAAGTGTAGACTTGAAGTAATGAAACGGTGTTCTTTAAATGTCAGTTGGTTATTCAGTCCGAGCACAGTGACATCCATCAGTGGCCTTGTGACCGAATCCACCATGACACAGATTCCCAATTTCTCGTTGACCTTATGGAGGTCACATTCTCACCTCACTGATAAAAATTGTATTCTAATGACATCGTTAGGCTTGTGGCATTTAAAACTTCGCCCCTTGGACCGCCACATAGCGGGTAGCTGCTAAAGCTTCCTAAAGCAAATACTGAACGAAAAGGCTACCGAGTCTAAACGATGCTGTTCACTGACTTCAGGTGAATCTGAGTTAATTCACCCTTTTCGGCGACTTCGAGGTTGGTGGGATGAGTGGAGGGATAAACCACGGTGGCTCCGTTCCCTGGAGGGCAATCTGGACAATCATATTTCTCTAGGGCAATTCAACCAGCGTTTGATCGGAGCATGATCAGGGGTGCGAGGAAATCACACAATCAACGAATGTTGCTATTGACAACAGTCAACACAGTCATTCATGAATATTTATAGACTGAAAAAAAGACGCCCGAGCACTGGACGACTTGCGTGATAGACCATCGTCAATCGGTTCAGCTGTGCGGTCTGCTGTGAGGGTTACCGACTGTCACTACACTGTCGTCACGGAGGCTGACATTCATGTACCTGCTCCTCCTTTTGGGGCTCCCAGCAACCCAGGTCTTGGACAGTTTTGAGTGCGACCTCAAACCCCAGTAATGGTGGATTTAAATGCCCCACCACTCACCACGATGGCAAGACCAACAAAAATACTTAAATAAAAGCACACACCGCGTCCTCAGTTTGCCCAAACGAATTGACAGGATGGCCTGCCTTGGGCCCTAATCACGTCAACTGACATCGCGTCTGTGTCCACGGTGGTGCGTACCAACACTAGTTCATGGAACAATCAGGTGAGGTGAGTTGAAAACAACAACAAAAAAGAGATGCACAATGTCAATGACCTGAGCAGTGTCAACTATTGAGGTCACTGTTGAACAACAAATCTGCGGACCTTTAGAGGTTTTCTTCCGTTTTGGGAGGCT
The DNA here is from genome assembly GCA_023968675.1 of Taenia pisiformis. Taxonomy (NCBI): domain Eukaryota; kingdom Metazoa; phylum Platyhelminthes; class Cestoda; order Cyclophyllidea; family Taeniidae; genus Taenia; species Taenia pisiformis. The sequence goes on along the minus strand of CM043736.1, from coordinate 12,448,384 downwards.
ACAACCAACATTACAATTCACTCCCACAGGAGAGAGTCTACCTTAGCAAGAATGCTAGAGTCGGCACCCTTGCAGAGCACAAGAGCCGGTTTCTCTGGCACGTAGTCGGGTGTCTCCGTCTCGCCTTGCAGCACGGGTTGCACGATGACGGACATGCATTTGCGAGTAGCATCGAACTCGAGGACATCTAGCAAACGATACTGCAGTCCCCTTCTTCCAAAAAGCGTAACCACCTGGAGAAATCGAGAATACGAATTAGCAGATCGTTAGAACATGAAGTGTGAGAAGGCGCAGTCCCCTAACACGAAGTGTGAAAGCTCTTACCTGCAATTGTTGTTTATTCTGTCCGTGGTAGATTATGCCCAAATCGCGACAGCCTTCCACAAAAGTTTTTTCGTCCGGCGAGGAAGCCTAATGCCAAAAAGTGAAAACAATTGAGTTGTGCCAGATTGGACTTCATTCGAGGAAGCAATAATTCGTCAATCATGGGGACTGCGACGAGACTACCGGGCCACAATTTTCGCACAGGCATCAAGACTCGCCCAAGCTATTTTCGATCGCCTTTTGAGCTGGAGAATGCTTGTGAATAAAGCATGAAGAATAGGTCAGAAGAGAGCGAATCTGCCTTCAAGCGAGCAGTTTTATCCTACCTCACGACCAAGGCGAGTAATCTCCTACCGCAACCGACCAACTTCGGGGAGGAGGTGTAAAAGAGCAAAGCATCACCTCTGATTCATCAAACGATCAATGGAGAAGTCAAAATAGATCGGAATTGTTAATGAGGTGCTTGTTTTGGATGCACAACTGCGGGCTCTTTGATCTCGGCTGTTTTGACTACCACCTCGGTGGTACGCCATTCCAATCGAGTCGCCTTTAGTGACGGCCTGTAAGCACATATTTTTGCCAAAAAATTTGCCAGAAGTCGAAATGCTTCACAGTGAACTCGGATGCCAATGGAATAGGGGATCGTGGAGCGAGAAAACCTCCTGACATCTCCAACTCAAACACCTTGGGTGAATGACAAGACTGCAAACGATGCAGTGATTTCCCACTTTAGTTACTAATGAACTTGGTGGTGTTTGTTACCTCTCATCCACTACCAATTGTTGATGGGAAACATTTTGCATACAGATGGACGAAACTACCCAGCGGTATCTTTAAAGTCTTCGGATCGAGACAGGGAGCCCAAATAGGTGTAATGAGTCGGTATTTCCTGAAATATGCTTGTGTTGCAAGTCTACAAAAAGTCAGGAATGCCTTATTTTTGAAACTAGTTCTTTTGCCGAGCCATCGGCGCCTATGTCCACAAATGGGAACAGTTGGTAGGATGGATCAAACCGAATTTCGCTGATAATCTTCAAAAGTTAGGTGTGACTATGGAGTGCCAGGAATGGAGGCATTTAAGACATCCGCACCTTATTGGAACTGAACAACTGTCGGTTAAATCAAGTTTGCCCTCCTCAAAAATGCTAAAACCCAAGCAGAGTGAGAAAAGGACAGATTTTTAGTAAATTCAATCAGAAGGGAGAGGGGTTGGCTACTTAAATTCAATTAAGTAGTTTTGACCAGAGTAGTAGTAATATGTACAATTTGAAAGATAATGCTATGTGAAATGCGCTTTGATAAGTCAACCAAAAAGTTTCTGAATATCAATCAGTAATTAAGCCACACAAAGTAAAGGACCTCACCTGATATTCATAATCCTCACCAGAGTCTATTTCTGATCCTCTGTTCACTGCACTAACAGCCTCCTGTGCCGAGAGGATGGCAGATTCGCGTCGTCGATAGGTCCATTCTTTCGACGGCGGTGTCATCTTGCTAAGTCGCATTAGCTTAAATCCCTCTTTCATCTTATTCTTCAGCCGACTTTGCTTTCGCATATAGTCAGTAAGACTTATACTTAACGATTTCCTTGAGTCTGGATCCTGTTCCACTCTGACCGTGTGGCAAAGAGCTAGAAAAATGAGGAGGATTTGGACAGTCGTGGGCATTTTTGTGGAAAGGAGGCCGGCACCGGAAAAGCGAGGCGATCTGAGGTCGCGCATTTGTGTCGCCTGCACCTCAAAGAGGGGATGTAGCATGGCGTCACGAAGGAGGAAGGTTCCATCTCCAACAGCCAATCTCTGGAAAGACATCTCGTTCTTTGTCAGAGTTCCTGTCTTATCTGAGAAGAGGTACTCAACCTTGAGGGTTAAATAGAACCAAAAATGAGAGAAGGTGCCGCATTTTATGAGACAGTAACTCGGAGTCCCCGCAAACAGTTGATGGCCCAGACATGAACCCGTCCAATAGTTGACATCAATCAATGCTTGTAAGGGAGACATGGCAACGACTTTACTACACACTTTGTACTCTCTTAGGAAGCAAAAACTCTATTTGCACATATCAGGATGTGGAAATTAATGTTTGCAAGGCGAGACCTTATGCTGAGCGTGGAATCCCTTGCCTTCACACCAGCAACTCAATGGTGCAGCTACAAGGCGGCAGGTTAAATTGCGAAAAGCATTAAGATCATCACACTTGGTTGTGACAAATCACACGCTACCCGAGTTTTTTGCTACCACCATAAACATCTTTCTGCCAGGGATGTTGACCCTGCCGCGATAACTTGGTCCTGTAGATGAGCTGCCTGACCCCGCATTCGCCATCAATGTCACCCCAAAAGAGTAGTAGGTGAATGGGGAAAAAGAGAAGAAGCAAGTCCTACAATGCATTGCGGGGGCTTCTTGTACCTCCACCTTCTACGCTTTAACTAACCGCACAACTGGATGAATGGAAGTACTTGATTAATCACGACATCCGTCTATGGAACAGTGGCAGCCGCTCTGGATGATTGCACTCGCATTGGAGCGTATTAATTGCTTAGAAGAAAAGCCCGGCTTTTACATAACCTCGGAAGTAAGCTCGGATGCTGCAATCAAGAAATCACAGCTACTGTCAGTGGTTAAATCCACACATTCTGCCTAATTTAGGGAAAGAGAAGTGTGGAAAATTTAGGAGTAGTAGAGGTTGAGTCTATGGCGGATGTCCCGCCTCTAGGCGGATGGTCGCAAGAAGGCGCACCGGCTGTGTTACGCGCCAGGTATGAGCCGAAAAGTTCGGCTAAAAAATGGAGGCATTAAATTTACAGGGAGCGCCAAACTCAAACGTACTTTATTGCTGTTACCACTACCACCACAAATGGCGATTACGAGATGCTCGTACCTAAAACAACTTACAATTCCACTGCATATCAGGAAAAAGTTAACAACAGAGCTGAAGAACATTATACCACTACATTTAGCGAAGGAAGCGACTAAATTTACTAGTTAAATCGCTCCTTTTAAATTAAAAATGGTCCCAGGGGGGAGCATTATTGGTTTTCAGTAGCTTTTTGAAATTTGCAAAGAAAAAAATGAAACACGCGTTTATAAACTAACATCTGCCTGCAAAATTACTGTTATTAACAGCTGTGACGAAGAGGAAGGAAACTACTTGAATGAATAAAAATGGTTAAGCTTTCCACGACAGGTCACTAGTTGGTTCATGGTGTTGGTAGAAACAGCAGGACACTGGAAATGTAGGTGCCATTCAATGCCAGTCTTATACGCACTCGATGATATTTGGCCACTAAATTTATGAGCATGACCAAAGACTCACTTGACCCAATTCTTCGAGAATGTCGGAGGTGTTCACAAAGGCGCGTTCGTCAATTTCTGCATCATAAAGCTCCAAATCCCAACCGAAAAACATTGACCCAATAAACTTTTGGAACTCAATCGTAACGTACAGGGAGATTGGGACAGCGTAGTTGAAAAGGACAATAAAGGCGAACAAGTCCTGAGTAACAAACCAGGGAGTAATTTTGCGGAATTGAATGTACCATGCATGTACTTTGAAAAGGTTCTTGAGGATCGTGTACGCAATGCAGATGAGGAGAAGACCCAAAAGATAAAGCAAAAGAAATGTGTTTAGTTTGCGCTCAACTTGGGAGAATTTTATTTTTTTCCGTTTCGCGTTGAGAGACATTTTTGTGTCGCGGCCGGTGTAGACCACACACCCGTAGACGAAATCGGTATTCTTTAGACGTGCACCACGGAGAAGTAAACATTCATTATTCAATGGATAAGTAGACTCACTACCAGACGCAACCTCTGATACAATCATCTTTCCTGTAAATTCGTAAATATCCTGTACTGGCTGTTGGCAAACAATAGCTGCCAAGAGATTCTTGGCAATATCTGAGGGAGTATCCAATTCTCGAGTAGCGCAGGGCGCGTAAAATCGTTTCAAGTTTGTCTCCCCATCTAAGCTTGCAGTTGTCACGAAACACTCTCCAGAAGGTTCGCTTGAACTCAGAACAACCATGTCACAGGGAAAATTGTCACCATTGCAAACAAGCACAATATCACCGACCACAAGTTCGAAGGACCGCTTGGTGACAAGGATCCCAGATTCATCCACAACTTCGATCGGCTTGTTGTTATTATCCCGATCTGCTCGATGCCTCAAGAAGTCCTCATAACCCTCCTTAAACATGGTCAGGAAAATAACGAAAAGAAGAGGAAGTATTGAGGATACTGGACTGATAGGAGCTTCAATGAATAGTTGGATGACCGCAATACAAATAAAATAAAAATTTGCTATTCGCTGAGCCTGCTCGTACAGATTTTGAAATAAGAAAGTGTACCACCTGTATCTAGCGGTCCTGATTGCATTATTCCCGTACATTTTTAGGGCGTTTTTGATTTCGACATCTGATTTTAACTTGGAGAGTGGTCCAACAGGAATTATACGATTCTGAAGGCAAGAGTTGGGATTAATTCCCAGTCTGTCTCTCAGTTTCCTAGGCAGTAACAGTGATAAATTCCTGTTTATTGATCTCATTCAACTGCACGGCAATCAAATACCAGTTTGGATGGTTGAAAGGCGTACGAGGTACAAGGTCAACCCAAAAGCAAGAATAAGACCTATGCAAACATACTGGTAAACAATCGTTAATTTAGCTTTAAGATGAACAATTGTTAATCTATCAATAAATGTTAGAAGACCGTATTATGTGCTATATTGATAATAAACTAGTTATTACATGCAAGGAAAATGCAAAGAAAATAATTAGGGCCACAAAACTTTAGTGTTAAGTAATTCCATCTGGCTATTGCGCAAACGCTATTAGAGATGACAGTTTGTTTTTGTAAAATACGGCATCTAGCTTACTAAATGGCCAAGCGACGAAATGCAAGTGAGGAAGGAATTAAACTAGGATTTTAGCAGGCTGAAAGGTACCCACACGTGCAGTGAGGTAATTGGGAGAAAGAACTAGTTAAGGTTTCAGAAAGTTTTAACTGAGGCTTTACTGTTTGACATGGTCAATAAGCCTTAACTTATGTCTGAGTACCGGAACTTTGGGCGGTGGGATGCATCACTAATTGAAAAAGTGATGCTGACTAACGCTTAGCCGAAAGTTTGCTGCAGTGGCTTGCATATTTATGCTGTTTAATTTACGGTCACTTAAGTGGCATCACTACTATCCCCTTCCTTTGCTAGGTATGGGCACATACAGTTCCATATTTTGCCTTTCTTTGCCTTCCGAGAAGGCTTAGGACTACGTATCGAAGGCTCTATGGGGAAGTGGCAGGAATATCAGTTACAGATCTTTTTCGCCCCTTCCTCCTTGTTTAACACGGAACTAAAATACCCCAAAGGCTGAACCGAAGCTTGTAAAATTATATTTTAAATAATTTTTACAAACAATTTAATAATTGCGTTGTATGAATAATTGTAATTATTTTGGTTTATTTGTTAAGACGTATTCATGAATGTTAATTTGTAAGGTCGATCTCATCTGCTCACCTTTAATTGCGAGCAGTGGTGCTAAATCAGGGGTCCTCTTTATGAGATTCATCTAACTTCCATTCATTCGTTGTCCTTTTAATGCAACGCAATGACTAAGTGTATTAAGAAACTTCAGATCAAACTTGGAATTCGTAGACCTCCTTGGCCTGAGAATCGCGAAATTCCTGTTGGTCCAACTTCTAAAGCAAAATTCGTTTCTGAACCCTGGCCATTGCAAAAGCTTTACGGTGATAACGAGATTAGTACTTCCAGATACACTTGGTATGGTTTTATTTTTCAGAATCTTGAAGAACAAGCGCAGCGAATTGCGAATTTTTATTTTTTATGCATTGCCATTGTCCAACTCTTCACCGATTCTCCAGTGTCTCCTGTGACGTCCATCTTGCCACTAGCGTTTGTGATACTTCTAACAATGGTAAAACAGGGATACGAGGACTTTTTACGTCACAGAGCTGACCGGGAAATCAACAGTTCTCCAGTCCAACTTGTAAATTCTGATGGAACCCTTGTTACGAAAAAAGCATTTGAAATTTCCGTGGGTGACATTGTTTTGCAAAGAGCAAATGATACGTTCCCTTGTGATTTGGTTCTTCTTAGTTCAAGTGAAAGCAATGGTGAGTGTTACGTGACAACTGCTAGTTTGGATGGGGAGACCAACCTTAAGCGCTTTGTTGCCATATCTGCTACGAAGAATCTCGACTCACCAGAAATTTTGGCAGCGCAATTAGAAGGCAAAATTACTTGTCAGCAACCAGTTGATGACTTCTACAAATTTTATGGCAAGATCAATGTATGCGTAAATGGCTCTGATTTCACAGAGCCTCTGGGTCCAGAATGTCTGCTTCTTCGTGGGGCACGACTTCGCGATACCGATTTTATTTATGGTGTTGCGGTGTATACAGGTCCGGACACTAAGATGTCCCTCAACTCCAAAGGAAAGCAGACAAAGTACTCGCAGGTTGAACGGCAGTTGAATACCTTTCTTTTGGTCATTTTGGGTCTACTGGTATCAATCGCGATCCTTTACACCATTCTGCAGTTCTCATTGCGTCCCACCTCTGCATGGTACGTGACTCTAGTCAGGCCAACCACATGGATTGTTGTGCAAGAGTTCTTAGGCTTTCTGGTCCTCTTCAACTACATTATTCCCATTTCTCTCTACGTCACAATCGAATTCCAGAAGTTCTTCGGATCCATGTTTTTTGGGTGGGATATTCAGATGTACGATGAGGAAATTGGGGAACCAGCTCTGGTTAACACATCCGACATCCTTGAGGAGCTTGGTCAAGTAAGTCGGCTACTTTTAGTTGTTTCATTGCACCCTGTTGCCGCTGGAGTAGAATTTGCATTAATACTTGAACCTATGAGACCTACTTTTAAGACGATGCAGGAGTTTGAATTGGATAGCGTTACCATGGCACCTATAACAGCCATAATTTCCCCTGGAATGGACTTTTAATCTTTGTCAAGTGTCGTGAGCGCTCCAGTACTACCTTTTCTCTTTCTCTTGCCGCCCCTTTGAGCTCCATGCAAGGTTTTCACATCTATGGAGGCTTGAATTCAAGCTTGAATGCGATTGAGCTCTCTCTCACACATGAATAGTTCTTATGGGAACGGTTTTTTTTGAAAAAAACATTGCGTGGGGTAATCTTTGATCCTCCTGGGCTAAAACAAATACATCGCGACCACTTTTGATTTATAAGTGAACTGGCGCATGCACACCTGCGCCTTATCTCTCCACCAAATTTTCATTGCATACTTTCACAAAGGTTGCTATTCTGTGTGTGTGAATGCAAGCCAGGTGATGCTCGTGAATTGCTTTTCACTTTGCAATAAAATGACACCACATTCATGGTGTCAAAGCGCCTTCCCCTTCAACTGTTTAATCGACTACCTGAGGGCTTCAAATTGCAGCGCGATTCCTTTTGGATGAGTGCCTGCCTTTGTGTCATTCATTAGCTTGAATTTTAACACTCTGATATCCATAAAATGCATAGAAACACATTAACAAAGTGTAATCCACCTAGCTATAACATCATGCTTTGATTCAGTGCAAAATTGGCACTTACTAGTTTGACTGATTGACAGGCATTGCGAGTCATTCCATTTTTAATTATCCTTCTCCATTTAAGGTCAAAGGAGAGAGGGAGAAAGGATTGACTCTTCACTCGATCCGAGCGTCTTGGTACCTCATGCCGTCCTCCCCCCTTCCTATTTAAGCCTGTCGAAAGAGTCGTCAATTAGGCTTTAATTTGCATCATGCGTTACCTGTAGAAATTTGTGGTTAATTACTAGGCATTTTGAGGCCGAATTTACAAAACACTCTGAATTAAATGGCTTTGGGTAGGTTTTTCCTCATTATACAGGACTAGTTAAGGTTTATGCAATGCCAAGATGACTGCGTTTCGACAGCACTGAGGTATGCATTTTAGAATGCAACATTTCTCATTGGTTCGTCTACCGTCGGCAGTGTTTTAGTCGCATTGCCAGGAGAAGTATCTCCGGCTGTTTTGAGGGGCGTTGGGGAGGGGGGGGGAGGGGGACTACTGGAGTCCTGCCTCTTGGGCACCAGTGAATACGATCGCACTTGGGAGCGTTAGGTGATGATCACCACTAGTGGCGACTTTGTTGGCCTCTCTCGTATGACTTCATTCGGCACCGCTCGCATTTGCTATTCAGATTGAGGTTTAATCATTTTTACACCTTCTCATTCAAACTATCGCCTGATTCTCCCCTGAGGTCATTTCAAGTTGTGGCACACTTGCAAATACGTGTTTAAGACACACGAACAGGTAGTCTTTTGACCTCAAAACCACAAAGTAAACGGGTGAAGATTCAGTTTTGCTGGATGTTTAATTGCAACAAGAAGTGCCACCCGAGAGCCCAGTCATGTGTATTCCCCATGCATTTGTCCTAGCAATAAACTAAAGCCTTCCATTTGTCCGCCTCCCTAAGGCAGTTATTTAATCGCCTTGGTCTATAAATAGCTTAATTGGAGAATTCTTGGAGTCACGGTTGTCAGGGTTGAGACCAACCGACTGTTGACATGTTAGCTTTAAAGCAACGTAGTCCATTGTCCACTGAGGCGTAAATAAACTAGGCCCAATCCACCATGTAGACACTGTCTGTGTAGCTGGTTGCCAGGGTGACTGATGTTCATTAAGCCAAACCAGCCTTTGCCATTGTGCTACAGGCAAGGGTGTCGAATCAGTGAGCAAAGGTTGACCACTTTTAAGAGGAAGCCTCGGCTTCGAAGCGTCTAGTCACCACATCAAGTGTCTTGTGTACGTGCACCTCAATATTTGCCGTTGGAGTGAACACTCGTGCCCATCTTGAATACAAACCTTGGCGGTTTTTTCCCCTTCCAATCACAATTACCGATCGCTGTTGTTAAGACCTGAACGATTCATCGTATCCTCATGACAACAGGCACTGGAACGATTCACCATCTTAGGCCTTCTCGATTACTTTTAAAAGTATTTCGTGACTGTAAAATACCGGTATTTCAAGCTTCTCTCCGATGGCACTAAGCGCTGCATGGTGAAGTCGTCGGGCCCCCATCTCACCATTGCATCACCAGTCCTGATCTTTGATCTTGCATGATTCTTCGCCTCCGCCCACCTTTAGGTGAACATCCAAGTATGCAGCATTCACACCAAAGCATCACATGGCAATGTAATGCGGTCCCGTTGCTTTGGTATACTTTTCACAAAGAGGTGAAGCGTTAAGAGTTAATTGTTCTCTTGTTTGCTTTCGCAGTAGAAAGCGCTTTTATGCAGATCTAATCTGAGTCAACTTAGTTAGATGGTGTCCATTTGTTGATTGGTTGTATAAACAGGACGGAGAAAAACTTTTGTCATTTTATTTGTCTCTTACCAACTGCGGTCTTCCGTTGAAGTAGCGTGCTTAAATGTCTACCTCATTAAGCATTCAAATTATTGTCAGCCTTGCAAGAAAAATAACTGTCCTGCCTCCCACAGGCTCCCCTTGAGGTGTAAACTCATTCACATGAATTCGCTAGGAGTTTCTTATTTCCTGAATTATGTTCAGCAATTTTCGCCGGTCAGTTAATCAAACAAATGTGATTTGCATGTGTCGAAATTGATCCTGATGGAGCCTTTTTTTTCAACCAACTTATCGGGCAAAGCTTTCAGCTATCCGTTTCAACTTCCTCTTAATCCCTCGTTCGTACAATTGTGGTCATTCGTACAACAGGAGACAGCGTTTCAGATGTCTTTTTGAGTGCGATTCAATGAACCCAGTTCGTAATTCACCGATTACACCTTTCATAGAAAAAAGTGCACATCATTTTGCTGTAAGGACGACTTGTTTGGGGCATGCTACTGTGGGTTATGAGTAGTGTAAGCTACACAGATTTTATCTCAAAGCGTATGATAGCTCATCGGTTAATGAGGATGGGTGAGATAATTGGGGTAATTCCGATTATAACGTGTTGGAAAGAGCGCCCCCGACATCTGCACTAACACACTATGGCAGATATTACTGGAGAACTTCAGTAGGGCACAGAACCGGAATGCTTCAAGTTTCTGCTGAAATTTGTTTGACAAATCTGATTTCTGTTTCTTCCATTTCAGGTGGAATATCTATTTTCTGACAAGACTGGCACCCTCACTGAGAACTGCATGGTGTTTCAACGCTTCTCCGTTTCTAGCGGGACTTACTACGCCCGCGATAACCGACTGTTTCCCTTGGTCACCCAGAGAGTCGCCTCCATAGCTGATATTCACTCTCCACGCACCTCTGGAATGGGTATAAAGCCCACAGATATGTCAGAAGACGTTCAGATACTCTTCCTGATCCTGGCACTCTGCCACACAGTCCGTGTGGAACGGGAGATTGAACAGGTGGGTCGCGGGGCTGGCGACACTTCAAAACCTCGAGGTGGACTGGAAGCGGGGAAGAAAATGCTAAAAAAGCCACTTAAACTCATCACAGACATAAAGGCGCGAAGAGCACCACCTAGACGACAGGCCAGCGTCATGCGTCGCGCCTCTGCCATGCAGTCTGCGGAAGACGCAATCTCTAGCCTGAGGCGTGGAAAAGGGGTTACGAAGACCAATTATGATTATCAGGTAAGTGAATTGACTATTCTTAATTATTTATTACTATGTATAAGAAATGATATAGTTTCGTGGCGACCGGACCATGGATGCTTGAAGAGGCTTTCGTGGTTATGATGAACAAGAGAAAATAACATCCTACCAGACATCCCGTCAGACTAGACGCTTGAACTCAAGGGTGAGAGCCACAGATGGCTTTATGCAGTGGTGAGGGTTAGCCACGGCCAGACATTTCATCCATTTTACACCCTTGGCGCTGAAAACAGCGAAGACATGGGGAGTGGTGGTGCGTTAGCGTGTCACAGCGTATCACGTGACTGCTGCCCTGGAAGCCGGATGTTGATCCAATCCTCATGGCAGGCTGAAAACAGTATGAGTGTATGCAAATTATGCTGACATGGAATTGTATCTTGTCATACGCTTTTCGTGTCAGGAGGCCTAACCCCCATCCTACAGCATGTGTGCTGGGTATGAGGACAACTGCTCCACCATGGAGCTGCCTTTGTCTGTCAAGGCTGCAGAGCAACCAAGACGTCTATTAGAGTGAAGACACGATCATGAGGCGTAAGCAAAGAATCGCGAAATCATTTAGTAAAGGCAGAAGAATGAAAGTTGAATGTGACTCTTAGAACTGCTCATCGTCTTGCTCTATGCAGAGTCGCATTGTCGTGGACTTCATTTGGGTGTCTCTGCAATTGACGGAGCAGGGTAAGCGTTAATGCGCGTCCTCTTGCTCCTAGCAAGAGAAGGTGACTCACATGGGGAGGTGTGTTCGCCCAACTCCAAAAGCAGTTTGCCTCAGCTTTATCCAAAAAGATGGTTTTATTTGGCACGCTTTTGCATCCCTGTGACTTGAGTGATCTTCTCCGACGCTGGTGGTTTTCAGCATAGCACCATGGCAAATAGTTGTCAGGATTGTCGGGATGCTTGCACAACGCATGAATAAATCTTCCCAACTGTCTCTACTTGTGCGTTTTTTTTCAAATCATTCGAACACTTCATGCTAAACGGTTGCTTAAAGCCAACTGGCACCTGAGTTTTTAAGCTGGTCTAACAACTTGGAGGACTCTCAGCATGCAGGATCCCACGAGTTTCACTGTCTTCTGACATTAACCACACGGAATGCGCTAAAACAAGCAGAGTATGTGAATTTCCAAGGCAATGGTGAATGTGTCACACATTCAAATGTGGAAAGGCAGACATTTACTAATCCTCCACCGGTGGAGGCCGTTTCTTTGGTAACTGAAGCCTCAGCTTCCTGCAACATGTCCACTAGAGTCCATGTGCGAGTAAACAAAATGTGTTGAAACCGACCATGTGGATACTACTTAGCAAGGCATTCGAGTAGCGTTGGAAAGGTAGGTTGTGGAACCGGTGCGTTTAAAGAACTGCGCATGCGTCTGCGTGTTCTGGCTTTCCGAGGCAAAGGATTTTGTTGTGTCATTTTGAAGGAGCAAAGGCCACGTGGAATGAACTACTTGCCCTTTACAGGGTTACATTTGTTTTTGACGGCTACGCTGCCACCGACTCCTATTGGCAAAAGTGGTACTTGGAGATTTGTTGTGAGTGATTGTTTGCTTCCACCTTAAAGCCTTCAGGCCATGCTGATGACTTCGGCCCGCCTATACACTGGACTTTGGCCCCACTCTACGCCTTCGTCCTAATTAACGGATGACTCGACACACTTGAATAAAATCATTCATAAAATTTTATAAGGTTCGAAGGTGGTACTCGGTTTTGCCCCAAAAGTGCAGATTATGTGGCCATATTTGTGGGGCTGTAAGGCAATATCACTGCTTCTATTTATAGTTGGAAAGATGGCTGATTCTGACCTTTTGGGGCCGGTGTTTGCTAATGTTTGCTGTGTGTTTATCTACCTCTTCGAGGGGCGGTGTCAAAGCCCCTTCACGAGACCACCTTTTTGCCGCCCTTCACATTCATCACTCGCCCACCGGATGAAAGATTGTTCTTGTTCGTTTGAAGGTGATGGGGAGATTAGTTTCCAGAGTTGGCAGAATGGTTATGGGAGTGGAAAGGCGAATGCACTTCTCGCCATACTATCAGCCTCTGAGCTTGAGTGATTTTAGTGAATTATTCGACCATTGGAGGTGTCGGTGCTGACTTCCTGCAGATCTCAAAAAAGCTAGACTTGGATTGTGCAGACTGACGCGCTTTGATCCACCAGATCTCACTGGATCCCTCCCGCCCAGGAAACAAAACAAACCAACGACATTGGTCTTGTGGAAGTACGATTTTAATGCAAATAAGAAGGCCGATTTCATTTCTGCCACAAATTTGTGCGCGTTTTGATTCGTCATCGGGCGTGTTTCATTCTCCTAGTTAACAAAAGGTGGAGGAGGAGGATCGGGGGCTAGATAAGTGAACAGAACGATTGCTTATGCCGCTGTTTTGTAATTAAACCCCATCACATAGTGGGTGGGTCGTTGATTGTAGTTGTTTTGACTTCCCTCAAGAAGGAGTGTGTGAGGGAAACAAGTTGGAAACCAAACACAGTCATGCAGTAATTGTGAATGGCGAAAATTGGGACTGTTGGCTCTACCAGCGGAGTCTCTACAACACATTTCCCAACCTTTTATCCACAAATAACAGGAATTACTACACTTTGTAGCTACAACAACAAAATGGCCTAACACCACTGAAAGGTTTACCATCAACTTCGCTCACATGAAACCTTTCGTCACAAACGTGTGACGTGTGTTGCTTAGCAGTTATGAAGCCTCATTAATAACAAGTGATGGCATCAAAAACCTACCAAGCTTACAACACTTGCAGATGTAAAGAGCATTCTTGGTTATATTGACACTCTCTTGTGTTTTTTTTTGCTTTTTGAGAAGCGCTCAAGTCAATCAGCCTGATCCAGTGACAGGCAGCAAGACGTGACGATACAAATCCCCATCTCCTGAGACATTAATGCGTGCAGCAGCCATCAGAATTTGTTTTTCACACCGCTAAAGTGTACAATGGTGGTGCTTCTTTAACAATTCACTTAGCTTTTCTGAGCTAGTCAAAATGTTTGCAAGTCGCTCTTGCACATTAAGGTGTCCCATGGCAACTGCCAACTAACGTCAGCCAGAAAGACTTTAAGGAGAGCAAAACAGACTGATAATGAACTCGCTTTGTTCGCAAAGTGTTTAGCATGCCAACAAACCACAGTATTTGAGGGAAGTTGTCAATGGTACGACCTGCTTTCAACTTAAATCCATTTGACAGGTGTCAAAGCCTCTGTTCTCATTGGATCATCACGAATCCCAATGACGCACTGCTGTCAACAGGGTGTTGCTTATAACATAATCGAAAGCATTTTTTTGATCAAAAGTCGTATCGCCTTGGGTTGTTCCGCCTTGGAGGAAATCGTACGAGTTTCACGATTACCCACCAATCGGAGCTGCCTGTTGGGGTACATTCTCCTTCCCTTCGGCTCTTGAAGTCAAAACACCAAAAGTATAAAAGCGCTTACTTTAACTTAACCCCCCTCACCCCAATCCCTCCCAAAAAAAACAATACACACGGCACCAGAATCACCTACGTGACGATTTGATTTGCTTGCCTCAACCCGCACATCACAGACACGTTCAGTGTGCCAGTGAATTGTGCAAAAACATGGTGTCAACACCTTGGTGGGGGTGGAAGCGTAGAAACGACGTGTTAAGTTATTTGATCGATGGGGAGAAGTTACAAATTTCTACCACTGTTTTACACGGGTCAATTAATCTACCACAGTGGAGGAAAGAGAGCATTTTGACTGTGGGGTAAGGGAGGAGGGCAGGCAGGTCTTCTTCCAACGTCCATCGAAATGCTGCGCCCGGTGCCGTTTCTGAAACTGTAGAGGTGAGCCAAATGCTGGCACATTGCCTCATGCCTAAAATGGCGACCAGGGTGGGAGGCCAGTAACGTAAGTAAATTGAGGAGCCTGTCATCACTCCGAATGAATCCAACTCTACTTCCTCCTCTTCCTTCAGAGGAAGCAATTTTTTATCTCCCAAAAACGAACGGAATGATAAACAAAAGCAGGGCCAAGGTATTATATTTTGCGCCACTTGTAAAGAAAAAGATAAAGAGGATGTGGCTTAGCCTCCCTACCTTCTTTTGCAGGCTTCATCACCCGATGAAAAGGCTTTTGTTGAGAGCTGTCGCGACTTCGGTATTGTCTACCACGGAGTGGATCCAAGTGGCTTTCACGTAAGCACTGCCGAACAACCGCTTTGATGGTAGTGCCTTTTTGACGTGGATTGACTTAATTACAAAGTTGTTGACGTACTTTTAAGCCTATCGCATCAACCACAGCACCTAACTAGCCACAGATTGGATTTGTAAACCGATCCAACTAAAAGGAGACGTTGCAGAGCACTAAGAAGGAGATTGAGACCACAGAAATGCCTTTATCCATCACCTTTGAATTCCCATCATCGACTTGGGAATGGACGATATTTTTAACCAGGTTGTGACAGTCTTCCATCAGACGGGTACACGTTATCGTGTTCTGGACGTCCTCGGCTTCGACTCCGATCGAAAGTGCATGTCCGTGGTTCTGCAAGCCGTCCAAGAAGGCGGGACAAATACAACCGAATTTGATCGCAGCCAAGGCGTCGTCATACTTTGCAAGGGTGCAGAGACTAGCATTCTGCCTAGGGTAAGTCTGAGGTAGGCCTTCCGTGCTATCCCTGAGGACGATTTAGATTGCAGTTATTGTGGACATCATTCTCCAGGACAACTTAACTGTTGCCTCCTCTACCGCTTCTTTTCTGGTCTCCAATGGCTGCAATAGCTGCCAACAGTCCTCATTGCCGCATCAACCTTATTACACAACTCTAGATCTTCTTGAGTACATTCATTTTCTTGTCGAGCTAAAATAATACGAAAAAATTGATGTTATCGAGCCTATTGTTGATCCATCGAGTGCTGTGACATGTGACAAAGCACAGATGTTTTTCTATGAGGCGCATTACCTGCCACAAGACCTTCATTCCTGAATAGTAATAAAATAAAGTTCTTGGTTTTATAAATGGCATAAAAATGTGAAGCAATGAGTAATTGGATCATGTTTTTGTGATTATTTATGGAATTTTCCATTGAAAAATCAAGTGACGAAGTTTACCATTCAAGTTCACTATTTTAAACTAACAAAAAATGAGAAGTCTTATCGCATCAGGATCTTTGTGCATTTACTTTGCCTTTTAATTTTCGTTTATTCTGTGAGTTATGCAATTCACCGTGACCAGATACCGAAAGTGATGCCGAATCATGTGGCTCATATACGTGACACTGGTAACGAATGCGTCAAAGATAACGATAGTGCATTTTGCATTGCTAAGCTGTTTTTGAACAACAAAATAACGACATAAAAGCCAATAGGTTTGCATCTCAATGTCTTATTAGTCCTGTTGTCCGTCTCGTGTGGACCTACTTTAGTCGGCTCGAAAGTTGTATTATGTGGTGAAACTGCTTCGCTTGAAATGAGAAAAAAGCGGTACCATTTGGGTGAACTTTGTTAATTTTCATGAATTTTAAGGCTACCCTTCGATTAGATAGGCAAAACCCTATGTTAGTTAATGTAAGTCTGTTAATGTAATGTTAATGTTAGTTAATTTCCAACGTACGGTGGCAGCAGATTTGCCACAGTAAACTGGCCATTCACCTCTAGGCAATCTGACTTTTCATTTCTGTGCACTGCTCTCATTCTTAATGCAAGCCTTTCCAATGGGTGAATTATGTCCCCAGTGGCTTCATTTAATTGATGATGTCGTCCTTTGAATGCATTTCATTCTCCAATTAGAACAATAATGAGGACTGTGGCCAACCCACCTAAATATAGAATAACCTCCAGGGCTATTATCACCCATTCCACAGGCATATCAACCTAACCGGCTGGCCCATAGGCGACGGGCGCACCATCCTCGAGTTGACAAATTAGTTCCCCGGTCAGGATTGCCAATCAGAGCAGAGAATGCATCGCTAGCCAATCAAAATGAGGGGGGGGGGTAGTTATTTGATTTGTTTGGCGTTCGTTCTGCAAGTATTTTTCTTTTTACTGAAATTGATGCATTTAGCAGTTTGGTCGATTTAAAACTGTAAGCTTCCCAACTGAAGTGTCTGGGACATGAGATTAGTGTACTTCGATTCGTCCCTCCTTGCCCTTCGCCTCGTCATGCACACTTCACAGTTGACGCCTTCAGCTTTAGAGTCTACTCGAAATGAGCCAGATGAGCTAGTTGATTCGATTCATTGAGAGGAACCAACTGTATGATAGTTTTACCTATTTATTAGTCTGCATAAGACGAGAGTGCGTCTCTATAAATTTAGCAATCCACCACGGGCTTCATCCTCGTACGATGTTTATACTTGGTATCCAGGAGACCAGTAGAGCTACTCGTGTCTTGTTTGGGTTCATTCGCGTTAATTTTAAATATCTATTTTGGTTGCTTAGTCGGAAAGACTGTCACCAGTTGGAATTACGAGCGCAGAGGTGGAACTTGAGTAAACCTAGTCGTTAAAGCATTGAGGGAACGATGTCTCCTTTACAATGTTGTTTGGTTTCCCCTTTCCAAGTGCGGACGTGTTGAGAACATGCCACTTCCCCCGGCCACCAGCATCAGATCCACCTCTGATGACCTTCTGTCTAGAGGTCTTTTTGGGAGTCTTGAAAACCTTCAAAAGTACTCTCTTACTCCGGACTTCGTGATGGCGAGAGTGACAGATTTTGCCTCAGCGGGTCTACGAACCCTGGTAATGGGTGCCCGCTACTGCCCTCCTGAGGAGTGGAGCAAACTCAAGGCCGCCTTAGACACGGCTCGAGGCAAGCTGGAGGGACGAGATGCAGCACTTGCTGAAGCCTACAAAGCCGTGGAGTGTGATCTCGTCCTCGTTGGTTGCACTGGGATAGAGGACAAATTGCAAGACGGCGTTCCAGAGACACTCACTGCTCTCAGGGAGGCTGGAATTCAGGTTTGGTGTGGTCTCATGATTTCACCTTGGTTGGTATTTCAAAATTTCGGGGTTTTTAAAGGCCTCGGGGAAGTATGGGAAAACGTGGTGGGAGAACGCATTAGGGCTATCAATCATGCCACGTTTGATTAGCTGGTTGACAAGATTTTAGTTTGGGTCTATTTAGCTTGCAGTTCTTCCGATTGAGAAAGGTGTAAGAAATTTATTAGCCTTTGTTCTGTAGTCAAGACAAAGTTTAATGTTATTGAGTTTCATTAAACTATAACCGTCCACTCCATAGGCCGAGGCTACGTTGCATGCTCCCAGATGGGAACTTACTTTGCCAAGTTGCGCTCATTTCCTCACTTGCGTATACTTCTACTCGCACATTTTCTACACTTCAAATGGTGCCAGGATTCGAGTACGTAAGGAATTTCTCTCACAAAAGGCGGTGATTCATTCACCAGACCATGTCGCGGAGTCCATGAAGCCGCCGACATAGCCAAACATGGAGGTTGATGAGATTAACACTAAAGTGATGCATTCAAAGAGCTTTACTCCACTAACGCAATGGCAAAATCACAGAAGCCTGCGACCTATCACCATCTGAACTTTTTCTGCAGGTTTGGGTCCTTACTGGTGATAAGGAAGAGACGGCAGTTAACATCAGCTTCTCTGCTGGTCACTTTGCACCTGGTTTGCCTACGGTACGTGTAACTCAACAGGACAGCCTGAGAGGGTGCATAGATGCGGTCAGTACACAGCTTGAAAGAGTTCAGGAGTCCCAGAACCTCGATCCAGCCTATGCATTCGGTCTGGTTATTGATGGACATTCTCTCAACTACGCTTTGACTGTAAGTTTGGGATGTTGGGCCGGAAGGAATATACTTTATTACCCGTAACGCAAACTCCCAGTGGAGTCTACTGCGACCTCCCACTTCTAATCCTTAGGGCACATAAATTGATGCTTCTTGGTTTGCGGGTTGCAAAGAAAGAAATTCTGGGTTCTCTCTAAAGTTTCCACACCTCCTGCTTTCACTTACTTTTGAAACTATGGAAGCGGAAAGGTGAGTAATCAATGGGTCTTGGGTGTGTCGGATGGCTAGTTCCGTTTGACAACCCATGGCGCAGCATGCAAAACAGACAAAAGAGTGAGAGTGTGTAGTTTGGCTAGAATAACGGTTGGAGAGGCTCTGGAAGAACTTAATGTAAGTGATTGCGTCTGCCTAATGGTTGGTGTAAGCTCAATCACACGGTTGCCTAAGCAAACGGCAAGCAAGGTCTCGAGCACCAGATGACTAATGCTGCTGTGAAGAGGGCGCTTCATTTACCAATGCTAAAACGCGAGCTCAGTGATGCTAGCTCGAAAAACAGCAGCGAGCTACGCAGTGAAGCTGCCGTCATTTCCTGCAAGACTGAAATTTAAGATACCACTCTCAGAGGAAGCTTAATTTGGGTGTTTCCTGGGCCTCTTAGGAGCCTATCTCAAGGAGCAATTAGTACCGTTTCCTTGGAACCCAAATGACATCATTATCCGCCCTTGAATCAAGGGAAATGAAATGCGTTATGAGACACTTTGAGAAAATCCTGTTCGCAATCGTCCAATCAATGAATCTGTTTATGGTGATTGGAGAGCTGCAAAGGGCTTGATTACATAAAAACTTACCACAAAAGAAGGCAACTGTGTGGAAGCGCGATACTACTGGCTAGAAAATAAGTAGAGTACCATATTGTGAATAATCGTGGAATGTAGTACCTCATCTTTTTAACCGGAGTCGTTGCAGAACTAAGGACTTATAGACCCATATTAATTGGAGCGATTTTGACCAAGATACATTTCACTACTGATATTTTTAGGCGGCTTTGAAAGACCAGTTTCTTAGTCTCTGTCAAATGGCCAGTTCCGTCCTCTGCTGCCGATTGACGCCCATACAAAAGGCTGAGATCGTGAGAATGATAAAGAGCAGTCGCAAACCCAGTCCCGTCTGTTGTGCCATTGGCGATGGGGCAAACGACGTCTCAATGATTCTCGAGGCTCATGTCGGAATCGGTCTTTTCGGCAAGGAGGGTCGTCAAGCTGTTCGTGCCTCCGATTACGCCTTGGGAAAATTCCGATTTCTCAAACGTGCCCTCCTATTTCACGGATTTCATTACTACGTACGAACAGCCAACCTCGTGCAATACTTCTTCTACAAAAATCTTGTTTTTACATTGACCCAAGTCCTGTTTGGCATCTTTTCCCTCTTTTCATCTCAAAGCATCTATGCCAATCTCTACCTCCTGCTCTATAACATTACCATGACGTCTATTCCAATAATCTTTTACGGCATCTTTGAACAACGATTGCCAGAGATCGCATTAATGAATAACCCTGAACTTTACAAGACCGTCTCCAAGAATCGGCTACTTTGGTGGAGAAACTTCTTCACTTGGCTTTCCTTCTCTGTCTGGCATGGTTTAGTCATCTTCTTTGGAACCTACTTCCTTGCTGGAGAGGGCGTATCCAATGGTGGAAACGGCGGAAACGCTATTGGTGTTTTAGAGGGCTTCGGCTCCTTCATGATCGACTGTGTATTCATCACAGTGAACATCAAATTGATGCTAGTCAGTTATCACTTCAACCTGTTTTTAATAATCTCCGTGATTGGAACATTGGTGGTCAATTTTGCCATCTTCATATTTGCGAACTATGTCAAGCTACCCATCGGTGTGCCGTATGCTCTGGTGGGGGTATGGACGAGAATTGGAACGGGAATGGGAGCTTTCGTTTCCTACTTAGCGCTTTTTGTCCTGTTTGGACTGTGTTTTGTGCCGGACCTCCTCTATCGCCTTTATGTGGATAGAACTGCTGCGAATTATTTCCAAAACATCACAAAATCCTCGGAGGTAACTACAACGGACGAGTCCAACGGCTCGTACAGTGGTACTATTAATGGTGCCTACTATGGAAGCCTGGTGAGTCCACGGAAGCCTACTTATCTTAAATTAAGTAACATGATGACTATGCGAATAAATTTGTCGGCATTCTGCACACAATTGTGCCTGTGCTCACGACGATTATGTATGTGACATTCAGCGCAACCATTTGAGACCTAGAAGACAACAATAAGGTTCTTAAGGTTAGCATCCTTCACCGAAACTGTTCAGGCTTAAAAAAGTAGGAACTGAACTTGTCTCGAATTGACGAACTCCGTAACTTGGATTTGTAGTTGTCATCTATGTGGCTTATGTGTGAACTTCATTCAGCGGGAGATATATCCAATTGTTTGCAATTTTTATGGATAGAGGGTACACCGAAAACACCGGTGTACCCTACTCATGCATGCTCAATATGGGAGAACAGCTTTTCCTTGGGCGAGGTAGGGTGGATGTACGAGAAGGGTTTCCCTCATAATGGCCAAAAATGGGGAGAGGAGTGATTGAAATCAACTAACTGAAGTGGAGGAACAGCACAAGTCTCAAAGGTCTAAGAAGTGCCAGACGTGAATGCAGGAAAAGCCTTCGGGAAGACTTCAGCGCATGAATTTAGGGCATTTCTCCAACACACGGCTCTGTTTAGTGAAAATCCAATGCTTATCTAGAGATGCGAAAAGCCATGTTCGTTTTCAAGTAAAATTTGAAGGCCGTGAGAGCTAATGATTATTTCTTCCAGTCCGCAGCCCGAAATATCCAGCCTTACATTTGCCTTTTGATTTAAAATCGCCTCGGCTGCAACATTGTTGACACCCGCCAACTCATAAAAAGGCGCCGAAATCGATAAACTTTGATTGGAAAGCCTTACTTATCAAATAAAATTTCAGGGCCATTCCTATGGGCACGTTAGAGCGCGTCGAAACGTGAGGGAACGGTAGGATGGAGAGCTGTGGAGTCGGAAATCCCCCAAAATCCCGCCTCCCTCCCTCCCCTTCCCCTTTCAGCCGCAATTCCCTATATCAAACATTCCTAGCCTTAGTTCACTCTTTCGTGAGTTCATTATGCTCTCCCTAACAGCCTACTAACCGCTTAACCATTTGCTTTTGGTGGCTTTACCTTTTTATTGGAAATGAGTTAATAGCCTATGGTAATCCTAGGTAAGCCTACTGAAATTGATTTATAGTAGTGTGTAGACGTACTCGAGTCGAGTCTGGACTTTTGATTGATAATTACGACAAAAAATAGTAGACAGTGGAAATATATCAGCATTTCCAGAGAACTCACTAATCAGCATAACGTTTGCACATAGCAAAGGTTCCAAACACGGTCTGTGCATCATTGATGGTGGCGTACAGCACCAGAAGTGTCCGTGAGCACTACGTCTCCACGTGAAGTGTTTAATAATGCGCAGGCGAATGGATGCGGATTTTGGAACGCATGCTCGCCTTTTCATCCATGTTAGAGTAAAGTAGACTGTTCCACGGATGTTCAGTTCTGATGTCAAATCTTTCCAAAGAGAAATCGGCTCATTACCTCCAACAGTCGTCTGGATAGTCACGGCTCCAACACTCATTACCTCACAGCAATTCAAAAGGTACCTCATAGCACCCATTATCATTTTAGACAACCGTAAATTACCATCCATACAAAGCCAGACAAGTGGACCCCTCCGCTGCCTACTTGAGACGCATTCAAGAGGAGCAAGCTAATGAAGCTGATGGAGGCTGTTCTCCTGGCTACAGAGAACGCTCTTTTAACGTCTTTTTCACCAATACAGCAAGTGAAATCTCCTCAACAGTAATACCTGAGGACGACCCATACTTTATTCCTCGACCCACAGACTCCTCTGAGTATCGCCGGATCAGTCCACAGGCCTTCTTGCAAAGGTCCTCCTGACAACGGAGGCTCACAAATACTTGAGCTAGATTTTCTGTCTCTTTTTGCCTCTTTATCTCGCCTCGTTCACCTTCTTATACTTCTCCCACGTTCTTTTATAGCCTCGCTCCATTTTTTCCATCTTTGTGCCGTGCATTGATGACATCGCCCACCAAGGGAAAGCCATCGACTAAAAAATTATTTTGAATACAACAAGAATTTTGGCCTCATTCTAAGTCTTATCTATGGGGATTTCCAAGGAATGTCCGTTGAATAGGCCAACGGAAAATTAATTCCTGAATTTGAGAAGACAAGTAAAATGATAAAGAGGCAGCTTTGGTGGCAGGTCCCTAAGAGTGGGGGAGGGGTGTGCGGGAAGGGAAAAGAAGGGAGGGGGGAACGGAGAAAATTAAGCGGCAGAGCCTTCGGATCGAACCCGTCCAGGCGTTCTGGAAGGTCTTGAGGGTCTATAACAGGTTCCGAGAACCAATTCTCCCCTACCCTTTGCATTATATATGCTGCTTAAGGTGTTGTCAGCGCTTCCAAATCACTGACATTTTGACAGCAGGCGCGTGAGTATATGGTTGCAAAGGGCTGCAGCCATATTTTGGTTAGACTTTTGGATAGGTCTCTGGAAAGATTCGGCCTGTTCTGGCCATCAACTTGATTATTTGTTGCAATTAGGGATGACAAGTGATTGCTTAACTCCGTGACTGATCAAATGGGTCTGTCCCTTCGAGACGTCCTCGATGCTGACGTAAAACAGATTAGGTGAATGGGAAAGGATTTCATGGATAATTAGTGTGCTCTATAACCAGTATACACGGTTTTACACCAACGGCTGAGGTGACTCGGCACAGTAAATCAAAGTTTCTTCAAAATGCCACACTTGCCTACCCACACCCTTCACAACCTGTGAGAGGTTTCAGACACCGATTGGAGGCTATGGCGTTTTGGTAATGTCACCCTCGCCCTGTCAGTGTCTTGGCACGCAAGACAGAAGGTTACGTCTAGACTGGTACGTCTCGCGCGATTTTGGAGGGAAGATTTTGGTCGCACACCGATGCGTTTTGAAAAAAAGGCGATACTATCAGGCGCTATATTGTGTTGCATCAAAGTACATAGTTGAAAATAGCATGACGACATTAATGGGTTCAAACAAAAAGGACAGCACACCAAACGCGTCTGAAAGCACGAAGATAGAGATAAGCTAAGGTGGGGTTACGAGGTATAAAACACATAGCATACTTAGCGCGTTCCCTGCGGCATGGTGGAGAGAGAGAGAGAGAGAGAGAGAGAGAGAGAGAGAGAGGGAATTCAAGCCCTTTTGGCAGGTTTTGGAATGCCCTGAGGAAGATAGGCTTTAAGCTTGCTCCTGGTCATCTTAACCAGCTGATTAGCTGCATCCATGTTGAAGGACTCGGGATGAGGGGGCACAGACTCACAGTCCTCAAAGTAGACTCCAGGTTCACCGGGCCGCATTAAAGTCACATAAATTGTAGTCTGGGCGGCTTGCCAGGCGGATTTGCCCACCCATGTCATTAGATAGGCGAATGGCTAAAAAATAAAATGCAAGTACAAAGCTCTAGACTGGAATCACTTCAGCCTCCTCAATTTCTATTGCATTCCTATGAGGGCTGACTGGGAAAGGAAACAACAGCTTCTGTGTCGGCCTGGAGCACATAGGGATACTGTCGATTGAACTTCCGCTTACCTCGGGGAGGACACTACTAAAGTGCCTGTTTTCAAATCCTGGATGGATACTGACGACGCGTGTTTTGGAGGGATCCACCCGCGTGTTCAAGTAATTGGCATAGGTTATGAGTGCTAGGTGGCTAGACGAGTAGGCTTTCCACCAAGAATAGTCCTTGGGATCAACTCGTGTGGTAGCCAGCGCCGTCGGCAACTCGCCGTACTTGTGCAGTCGAGAGGAAACAAAAATCACGCGTGAGATAGCGTCTGGTTTGGCTGAACTCTCCAACATGGGTAAGAGGTGTTGGGTGATGAGGAAACTGGCCAAGTAGTTGAGCCCCATATTGCGCTCGAAACCCTCCACAGTGCGTTCGGATTTTGTGGAAAGGTAGACGGCATTCACGATGAGAATATTAAGCTGCTTGAATTCGGCAAGAAAGGCTTCACAAAACTTCTTTATCTCCACAGCGGAAGAGATGTGAAGACGCCTGACGTATAGCTGTTGAAAGTGATAGAAATACACGCACGAAGAATTAACTTTCAGACATACTAGTGACATCGGTCAATGAGGGTCTAAGAGTTACTGAAAACGCCTCTTCACCATTCCCTACCATCAGTCGCATGAAAGTTTCTCAATAAACGCGTTCATCATGATACGTTGGAAGACTACTCAAGCGTTGAATCTTCTCAACTTTATTGGTTAAGGAAGCCAGAATGTCCTACGGGTGCATCAATTTGTAACTCTTGTCAAAGGCAAAGTTATCAATTGCACACATTTTTAATCATGTGGACAAAAAATTGCCCAAAAATATGGGAACATAAGAGTCAACAATCTCCATACTGCCAAATGGCTAGACGGTAGTAAAAAAACCATAAAATGAGGAGAAGGAATGAAAGTGGGGCGAAATTTTGGTGAGTTGTGGGCCAACAGAAAAGCTAAGAGGTGAATTCTGCTAAAATCTGCGAAATGCGGAGGTTCAGGTAGAACTCGGGGAGCCAGATTGGTGGTAGTGGATCTCAAACTCACTTTCCAAGGCCTACCATGATTTTCTTCGCTCAATGACAAACCTTGACGGTTATAGATCACACGTGGGAGAATCCGTGACGATTCCCAGCAGAAGGCTCGTAAATGGTGTCTGCCATTAGCAAGAACTCATTGCGAAGCTATCTATCCTCTGTCTGGGACCGTCCCATAGGTTTGGGTGAGCACCATTGAAGTGGGAACGAATTAGCGAGAAGGGGATTGACTTGAATGCATTCAAATTCTTGTTCGTACTTGTGTAGTTCTGCTTTTCGGATGAGTTTTATCTGACGACCAGCGGTGAACACACGAAATGGCAAATGCAATCACCCTCACTCAACACAATTTCCAAACAGGCTGGAAACTCCAACAGCAACAGTGCTGCTGAAGTTGGATATGCCCCACCTCCTTGAAACATCGGCTGCACTGTGATGGCAGAAGCCGGAGGCTAGCCAGGGGAGCAGCAGTGACAACACTCAAAAGATGGGGAGAGCGCTATGCAGCACCCTGATTGTTCAATTACCTCTTTATTGGCTTGACTACCGTGCTTCAGCTCACGGTTTACCTCACCTCTTAAGGCGACAGAATGCTACAGATGGGCGAAAAACTTAGAAAAAGAAATGCTTTGTTGGGGATCCATTGAGGTGGTGACTTTAATGTTTGCTTTCGTGAATTTGATGTCTACGCAAGCGCATGGAACATCTCTGCTAAACACCCAGTTCATGGAGTACCATTGTCCCGAAAGTTGGCCGATAGGATGAAGTTAACCAAACCCAAACACGGCAGCATAGAGGAGGCAACTTTGTGAGGGAGGAGGAAGCAAGCGATAGGCAATACGTGGATTCTGTCTGTGCCAGGAGCTCCCTTGCTGTGACCCAATTTTACCGAACGCCCTGAATTCTGTGCAACCGCACCCACGAAGGTGTTACGATCCGAACAAACTTGACCTCCATTGTCCATTTAACGGGTTAACTAAGCACAGCTCTGAACTCAAACCTGGCTTTGAATTTTGCCGATGCTCTAAATAGATCTCTCCAAAGTGTCATTTGCATCGTTGTATCCACCACCGTTGCGGTTTGTCTGGCTGGAATTGTCATTACAGCTCAGACTTTTTAGAGACCAATTCCAT
Source organism: Taenia pisiformis (assembly GCA_023968675.1). Classification (NCBI taxonomy): domain Eukaryota; kingdom Metazoa; phylum Platyhelminthes; class Cestoda; order Cyclophyllidea; family Taeniidae; genus Taenia; species Taenia pisiformis. Next base: position 12,421,896 of record CM043736.1, on the reverse strand, counting down.
CAGCTCATCGTGAGCGCAGATATAAAAACTGAGTCGTCATACGTGTGGGCCGCCAGAATTCGAGGAGGTACTTATAAAGGCGACAGTCATCAAAACGTCTTCGCCATGACTGCATGTAATTATTGAGTACACCAACTGAGATGGTTAGCATAGGTTTTACCGGACGTTTTAAAACAGCGGAATCACACAGGGATTCACAAAAGAAAAGAATTTTAGCCCTGCGAACGACTTACTTTTTTAACCTTACATGCGCACTGACCCACCTGATCAGCCTTAATGGAGGAGACACTTTTGAGTGTATCTTCTCGCATCTTCGACTCAGCTATTTTTTCCGGTGAACTACTACCCACTTTGCTGTGGGAAAATTCATTGATGAGTTGCTTTCGCATCGTGTTGCAGTATTCAACAACCTGACAGGCCATGACAACACGAGCGCCGCGTCTAGCCAACCCACGAACCGTCGCGAGGCCAATATCCGTGTCAGCGGCCAAGACGAGGGCCACACGATCTTCTAGGCGCCCCTCCAGGGAGCAGACACAGCCCGCTAGGTATTGACGTGCCGAACGATATGCAATGGCCGCGAGAAGCACCAAGACAATCTTTTGCAAGGGTGACATGTGAACTAAAAGGGTAAGAAATTAACCACCTTGGGTAGATATGGGTCTACTTTTGTCATTATCAGTAGTATATTTGATGCAGAAAACAGGCCATTGCGGTAGGATCAGGTCAGGAAAGCAGCATGTTGGCATTGTGACCAGCAACATGAACCAGAACACTTGAAACCAATCGAGCTAAATTTTGTGGACCTCATTCACGCGCTTCAACGGCATTTCGGCCAAATGAAGATAAATGACGAAGTTCAGGCTTTCGGAGGGAGAACAAAAAACTTGATCCAGAAATGCTGAAGTAATTGCTCGATCCTAATTTCCAATCCAAGGGTAGGCACGCATTAGATTACAGTGTTTTCTTCTCTAAGGTAGAGCTTAATCCGACTGGTAACTCTCACTTTTGTTGTAACGCTTGTACAAAAGAGGGGAAATAAAAAACTCGCCGCCACCTTGTGGCGGAAAGCTCGTTGCGAAAAACTGAGCCTTCACATGACTTTAGCTTTCTTTATTTTACTTTCATATCTCAATAAAAAGCGACAAAAGTTCCCCCTAACTGAAATATTAAAGGATTGTTGAGAGGCATGTTGGCCAAATCACCCGTTAACAACCTTATTGCGATTCCAGTCACTTCATTTGGAGAGGATCTCGGGTGCCTTGACGTCTTCAGCGGTGACTCGGGTGCTTGAGTGCCTCCATTCTAACGCGCTCAAATTCCTTCCGATTCACCACACGTCCAGACCACACCAACAAAACCTCTGACGGCCTAATTCGACGTGTTTGCAAAGCAATGCAGCTACATTCTTTCTGCCTGGGATGGCGCATGCATGCGATTTTCCTCCAAGGCATCAATACTTCTTTTCTGGGAACAACTTTGGCCATTTCAAGAGCACACAATGCGCATGCTCACTAGAGTTTCCATCCGCCATGACAGCCTCAAACAAGTGATGGTTGGTTAGCTAGGTTAGACCCGAAGTCAATCTCCTGAGGCATGCGCCCAGGCCATGCAAATGCACATCAGTAGAGAGGCGAGCAAGGTGTTAGCAAGGCGGTTGGAGGAAGAAGTAAGTGCGACAAGCCCACAGCTACCTGACGGAGAAGGGAGAGAGACAGAATAAAATATGCTATATTTTGTAACACCAATTCAATTCACCTATTACACTGGAGCGGTGAGGGGAAGAGGAGGTAGAAAGAGACCCTACTGCACTCCAGACCAGTTGACATACACACATGACCCAAAGACTACCTACACATAAAATACAAATTTGGAAATGCAAGCTAAGTCGAGATTTTACAACAAAAAAAAAAAACCTTCCAGCCCAAAATAAGTGAAAACTGAACCTGAACCAATCCAGAGCATTAAGAAGTCTTCAGCAGATGAAATTTTACAAGGAAGGGGCAACGCATAAAGTGGTAAGCATCTCGCGGACGCGATTTGCTGGACGTCTTCATTCTACAGCGTCGCCTTGATTGTCAACATTCATCGACGTCTTCATGGGAATGCTCGAAGCGAAGGTCAAGTAGCCAGTGTGACCAGTGTCTTTTTGCTGAAAGGCGAGAGGCGTTAAGATTAGCAGGCACCGGTAAGGGAGCAAAGAGGAGAGCATACAAGATCAACTTGTTTTTCGGACTTTTTGCCATGATCGCTTGCCACCATTTCCATACCATCTAGCCTCGTGAGCGACACTTCAAAGCTGACTATAGCCATTAATCCATTCGACGGCCAACATCGTCAATTACAACGCCTCAACAACTCAGCCATTCGTCACTCCAGCCTTGGCCAGTAAATTTCAGCACAGGCAAGCACACTCAACACGAGGACGAGGAATTGGCGCCTATTTGCTTCATTAAGGGGAATTCCTTCACACCAATACCGTTACGAGTTTTAAATTTACCTATTACTCACTCAGAACCGCCGAATTATGCTTCTGACAGGCCGATGGAGTCAAAAACAATCAAGGCGACTTGGAATGCTCCGAACCCAGACAATGCCTGTCTTTCTGCCTGCTTTTAACTACAGATGCCGCCAAAGTGGAATAAGAAAATATCTGGCCTATGGAGAGGAAATCGTTTCCCACCTTAAGACCATAGGGTAATGAAACCGACTAAATTATTTGTCAATATTTAGGGGCTAGCCATGCAACGGTATTGCCGGTTACCGCGAAGGAAAAAAACACAAATACACACATCCGTGTTAAATAAAGGGCCTAAAACACAAAACAATGCAATCATTTGTCATTTGAAGTTTTAACATTAACTAGTCCTGCCAGTGAATGGTTGCCAACGGTAACCAGGCGAAAACAGATGGATTGATGCGGATAACAACTGAGGCATGGTGCACGCATACAATGGATACAAAAAACCTCTCAACAGGAAAGTTACTCTAGGTAAGGCAGCCCAGTAACCGTATTGGCGACATCCCTGGCTGTTTCCCTTGGGACTATCATTCGGAGTGAGGTAGTTGCTGAGCGGAGGAAAGAGGTGTCGCTCATTTCGACGCGGTGGTGCCTTTTTCGTCTCATTGTCAGTCTCAGCGGTCTCGACTACTTGTACCTTTTTGTGCGTGTAGGTGCCATTGAAGAGGTCGGTTGCATTCTCCTGACCTAGGGATAAACATGTTCAACCCTGAGAGCGCACTGACGTCCTGAATGCACAACGTTGGCCGCCCAATGGTGACAGAATCACAACGAAGACTCAAACAAAAGATGTGATTGATCGGTGGTCAAAAATGTGATTACTTTTACAGGGAGGTAGTGGAAGAAAAGTGCTATGCTAAACCGATTGTGAACTCAGAGCGAAATTTGTTGTACGCGGTTGAACAAAAGTGGAATATCCCACTACAAAGTCGCATTCTATATTGCTCACGCAGCCTAAGTTAGCTCGTGATGCACGTGGACAAGAGGAGCGCTCAGCAAAGGTGCGAATACACTGAATTAGACGCATTTCTGGAAGAAGAAGAGCCTTCCATTACTTGTGAATACTAATTCTCCGGCCCCTTTTCAGTGCCGACTATCCAGCTCCCACACCAACAATTAGGAAACACAATCTCTGACTCCCTTCCAAGCGTGGCAAAAGCCTGTACATTCTACGCTTCCGTAACGTTCTGGCTTTATTTTCCGACCGTCTGATGCCAGGAGGGAATTGAATACGCCTCGAATTGGCATATGGGATCCATATGCGCCCTAATTCACTTGTCATTGGTAGCTTTGAAGAATTTTGCTCTTACGCACATTCTACTTACATTAAGTAAACCCCGGAGGAAATCCTTTAACTTTCAGCAAGAGGGTTATGGGAGATAACTGAGTCTGCCGTCCACCGCACGCAAATCAAGCATAATCAAGATGGTGACACGCAATTCTCTCGCCTCTACGTGGATAAAAGCAGATTGGATTGCATTTTAAAACAAGCTCTGGATGATGCAGTCCACAGCCGCACCTTTTCCAACTGCTAGAATGTCAACCTTTACAGACTGGAGATGCGACTCAACTCGTGACAGGAAAGTAATGCAAAGCGCAATGTGAAGTACCCACATTTATGTTCCATAAATCAAACACACCGCCGATTTCATTAGTTCCAGTAGTTCCTACAGGACACACAAAGACAGTACAGCGCTTCTTCAATCACATGATAGAATGGGCATCTCTCAGGGGTGACTAAATTCGTGGGGATTGAATAAAAAACTAGCACTACAACGTGACCAGGTATAGGTTGGCTTCACGTAAGTCGCAAAAACATCTCGCAAGCTTTCTATAACATATACAAAGATTTGACACATTCCCCTAGTTGGATGGCATCAAAATGTTACTGAAAGGCAGAAACCACTAAAGTGAGATAGGCAATTCCTCAACTTCAAAAAAATGAAAAGGTACGTGATGCTGCCACTATCTCAAGCATCTTACGTATTACTTGTCAAGTAAGCCAGATGCAAATCCTCATAACCTATAATGCGCCTACCGTTTCATTGAAGACTTTGCACAAATAAGGCGAAGGTCTTACCCAAGTTCGGCACATTCAAAACAGTATGTACAGGGATGTAGTTCCTTGAAATGCACTCGAGCACTTCGATGTCCGAAAAACCAGCAGATCGTAGATTTGTACAAGTCTTCTGTACCTGTTCAATGCACGGCGAGAATACACACACTCGACCACCTGAATGTGAACACAAATGCTACTAAATAGTGCATTAGTAGCCACACAAAAAGGCGAGAGACGAGAGTGAGCGTCGGAAGGACGCGTTAACTCAGCATTAGGAAAATTGGAACAAGGGATAGAGTAGGGTGAAAGATGACTTACCTGAGGGAGTGAAGCACTTGGCGATTGTTGGGACCACAACCCATGGTTCAGGCAAATCAATCATGATGGCGTGGCAACCATCTGGATTGTGCTGGGAGCCAGCTTCGGGGAAGCCGTCTGAGAGAACATCACGATGCTCCACGCTTACCACATCCCCAAGCCCGTGCTCCTACAGTTAAAAAAAAGAGAGAAGTCTGATAGAAGTCTACAGAGTTGGGATGAGAGATACAAAATCGGCCCGTCGCTGGCTGCAGATATGCTCCTAGGAAAAAAAAACGGCTTACCACACCTTTGCAAAAATAGTAAGCATCACAGGATAGAGGAGCCAAAAATAACCCAGATGGGTAGGTGGTGGGGTATGCAGAATTCCATTCCACCAGCAGAGATGAAGGTAGCTGAACTAATTTAAACTAAGAGCCCTCATATTGTGACGTGGCCCCCTTTAATCGCCAGAAGGTCCACCATCATAATGCTATAAATTTGGAAGGAGGGGAGAACAGGAGGGAACACATGATTGTGAATTATAGGCGAACCGGATTAAAACGCTGTTGCTAGTCGGATAGCAAACTTGGGAACTACAGAAAGAAGGAGATGCCTTAGAGTTGAAAGTTGAAGTAGAGACTCGACTCAATGACCACTGATGGAGCAAGGCGGGATCTCATGATGCACAATACTCTTTTCCCCATGTTCACCAAAGAACAAAGTCCCGACTTTAGTAGCCTTTCTGACAAATAATTCCTGGTGAAGTTTGCCTTGAAGAGCACAGGGTAGTCTGAGCAGGGCTATCCACCGGAGCAACGATCCATAAACTCCTACCTTGTACCACAGCCGAATGCAGTCCGCTGAAGGACCACAGATAGACAGACAGCCACGAAAAGCGCCATGAAGGGCATCTGACAGAATGTTTGCAGTGAAAAGACATACTGTTTGGATGCATGGTTGACATTTACCACTCTCTAGCCAGTGCGACTTCCCAACAATGTTCCCCGACCATTAAGGGCGTCAAAAATAAACCACCTTTCGGCTACCGCACGTCCGACAACTAAATTGTCGATTCAAAGTCTACCAGAGATAATACAACACAGTTAACGTTTCCTTTTTAGTGTGCATAATGAATCAAAAAACCCACGATTCCGTTTTCACAGCAGTTGTCCGCGTTAACAGTCGCACAGAAATTCCAAGTCACAAGTAAGTTGTTTATTGCCCCAACTACAAGCCAATTCACAAATTTGCCAGAGGAAGCAAAAAAGAAGCCTAGTGGTAATAGTGGCGACATTTGCGCCACTGCCTTAAGCAGGCACAACTTTGAATGTCACAGCAGACTCCAACGCTTGTCACTTTCGAAAAACAAAAAAAAAAAAAACAAAAAAACTGCCAGCGGTGACATGGTGAGCTGTCCTTATCCAATCGGAGTAGGGCGAGAGGGACCTTCTTTCTTGGCTTAGGACAGGGGAGTTAACAAAGCAAGGAGTAAAGAAGTCGAAGCTTTACCAAGGAAATCGGAGACGTCATGGACAGTTCTGCTGGACCAACGAAGAGCCAATTCAAATGACAAGATATTTTTACCTTCACCGTAGTATGATTACATGAGCAAAGGAGGACATTCAAGCAATCTTAGACAGTGGGATAAGACTGGAACATAACAAACCCCCACGTGGATAAACGCAATAGCCATTTAAAAAGTTAGAGGTGGGAAGAACAGTGATCGGCCATCTCCGAGTGGAGTCAAGTTTTCATTGCAGTTTGGTGCGAGGGGAAAACAGCCTCCTGTCGTTCATTGTTTTGTGCTCGGTAGGAGAACAAGAACCCATCTCCGGGACATGTACGAGTTAGTTGGGGAAAAAACTCATAAAATAGCAATATTCCTAAACATAGTCAATTAAAAATAAAGCTCTTTCAAATGTTCACGATGAATCTGTCCGCGTTCTTCCGTTAACCACCTCAAGTGACAACTTCCTGAACTTCAAAGGACTTGCAGCATGGAAAGGCGCCAGAATGGGATAATTGATTAAAATTTACGCTAGAAGTACCACAATGAGCCAAATGACATTTGGCAACGGTAGCAGAAGCTCTCACACATTGGAATATGGCAGGGGAAGAGGTGATATGAAAAAAAAGAATGGGAATACTTATCGCCACTGATCAGGTGGTAGAAAGGTGGTAGCAACTACAACGTCCGCCAAACACACACATCCATGAAGCCGACGTTTGATCCTGCCATATAAAAATAGGAATCAGAACAAGCCATGAAACTGTTCTGCGAAACCTGGCTGAATACGACATTCACAGGTGGGGGAGTGCGTAAGTTGTTCGAAAAGGGCTAGCAGATCTGTAATCACGTTTAACTTTTTACGACTAAATGTCACAAGTGTAACTGGCACCTATAATTGCTGGTAGTCATTGCTGAAAGAGGCTATCTTCAACTCATCAGCTCAAATTAACAAGATTTTAGGAGCAAACCAACTAGAGTGCCACCAATTAACACAATTTCATTGGTTCGTTCAGTGACGGAAAGGCAATATTTTGGCAGCAGTTTCCAAAAGAAGTGTGGTAACTCAAAAGACAGTGAAAGCTAAGATCCAAAGATTGGCTGATTGAATTGTTGCACATTCAGGCTGGGAGAATGAGACATTTCAAGTCGGAAGAGCTGACGGTGGAACATGCTAACCTAACATGACCAATAGGGGCAGATCATGGCATTCATATTGGCACTGGAAACCAAAAAAGGCTGTACCAGTCACCAATAATGTCATCGTAAATGCTACCGATGCCTCCATATTAGTAGGCACATTTGGTATTTCATCGTAATCTATCAGCGTGGTAGGATTTGAGTGGAGGGCCCGCACTAAAGATCACAGCCGAACCCCAGAACAAAACATTTCAAAGTACCAAAAACACTTCTGCGCCTATCAGTTACATTCTGGTAAAATGAATGTTCAACAAAAGTTTTACATTGTCTAGATTGCTACATTAGGGTACTTGACTAAACCTTTAAACCACTCTCGAGGCTTTTCATAATTGACTTTAGAAACGAGAAGAGATCCTAGATTGCACATTGGTAGTCAATTAGCACCAGTCCTCAAAAGCAAACACAGACGAATGAAATGCAGACATCGCCGGATGAAGCCACTGAATAGCTATAAAACGACCACCCAAAAGCACAGCGACCAGGTGTCAAGAAAAGCGGAAAAACGTCGAAGTTCAAACCTCAAATTCCACAACGGCTCGTTGAACGCGCTCCTGATGAAAATCAAAGGTGTAGACATGGCCAGTTGGCCACACTGCCTGAGCCAAAGCATGCGTTAAGGCACCGCTGCCTGTCCCAGCTTCCAGCACACGACACCCAGGAACCAAGTCCAGTTGGCCGACTATCATGCTGGAATCTATGGGGTAGATTATCTGTGTCCGATGAGGCACAGATATTGCCCAGATAGCTGGATCCAGAGCGAGAATATTAACTCGACCCATCGAAGTAGCTATCTACAAGGTGGGAGAGGCATTGGATCTTTCGAAGGCATATCTGAAAACGACAACGTCAAATAAAATGATCTCTCACTTTGAACGTGAGCTACCATGCGACGTGGCATTCCTGGTTCTCAAAGGCACACTCGTGCACACAGTAAGGCAAACCGACTTAAACTGCAATAATGTAAGCAAATCCTATGAGTCATTAGTGGGTACTCCAGATGAGACTGGAGGATTCACTGCCATCAAAGATGAGATTTCAAGCCTGAGAAAAACCTGCTCTATAGATGCTTGAAAACGCAATGAATGGTGAAAATTTCTGATAACTAGTGCTCACACTGCGTCAACGGGGTTCCACATTTTAATGTGACTGACTGAAAAGGCGGAAGAGGAACCAGACTCACAAAGAAAGCGTTTTTTGATGGACTATAAATAAACCGAATCACAAAATCCACTGCGATTCCAATCATAGGAAAAGAAAGACTATGTGGCGAAGGGAAATGGTATGCAATGAGCAAAAAAGAATTAAAAAACTAAAACATGGAAAAAGAGCATCAAAGACCAGAATAGTTGGATTAATACAGCTATTGAGTAGCCGGTTGAGATGAGCCGGAGAAAGCGCGACCAAAATAATAAATGGCGACTCAGCTAAACGTGATACAGTTAAAAAACAACAGCATGCGCTAATAGGTGATGCAAGTTAAAGCGATTCTGCTGTTTCCAAATCAACTACACAAAGCCGGACAAGTTGGCAAAGGTAGGCAAAATTTGAGGAAACATGTGTAGCGCATACAAAAAGAGGATGAGGAAACACCAACCCTACTTCCATACGGTTTGCCAATAACATCATTGTGTTTTATAGCTCCACACTTATTTTGAGTAGTGGCTCCACGACGCAGCTTGATGAGCTGTATCTCGTTTTTGCAATAGGTAACAATGACGGTGTCACCTTCGGCCGCTATGTTCTTCCGAAACGGTCTTTTAGGTTGCGCAGATGCTGGAGCCTCAATCCCCGCATTTTCGGGATGTGAAGCCTAAATAAAAATGGAGGCCGAAATTAAAGTGATGATGGACATGCAACACCATAAAGTAGCGAGAAATAAAAAAGAAGAATCTTGAAGAGCGACTCTTGAATCTAGAACAAGCTGGCACAGGGAATTAAATGGCTGAGAAGGGCTGCTAGACAGGCGCAATGCAGATTGACATCAAAAGCACAAAAAGAACCACTTCACAGTAAAATTTCAGTCTTCTCCTCAAGTGCGTGGTTCAAAACAGAAGTTTCAAGCAATTCTAACCATAAGTGTCACACGAAAAAGGTAAAAGCGTGCAGACGAGCACCCCCAGAAAACCAAGCCAACGCCCAATTTCTTGGAAAATTAAACAACAAAACCCTTAGAACACCAAATTGAAACAGCAAATGGATTGTGAAAGACAGCAACTTTGTGTGCAATAAACGCATAGCTTTGCATAATAACTCATTAAATACATGCAAGAAATTATCAGTTAATTAGCTGCGACACCTTAAAAAATTTATTCATAATTCCTATTAAAATGTTTCTTAATTTAAGCCTTGAATTACTTAGAAAAAAAACTATGCTTCTATCTTAAGGTACTGAGCATTTTTGACTTAAACTGCATCGCTTTCAATCTAAACTTAAGAGTTACAGCTGTTAATTACCGCTTAAAAATACATTGACTAGATGATGAGGTAAAAAAACGCAAGCATTGTTGCTGCAAGACTTTTTAAGGTATAGTACTGAAAAATGGCTAATATGTCTCTTTTAATTAATTAGCTCTAGTTTGTTTATACGCATTTGTTGTTTACATTTCGCCTTGAACCGGGATTGAATTGCGATTACTTGATTTTGTCACGGGAGATTTGTCAGGCGATGGTGAACCTGACAACAAGGAAAAAGGTTAGAAGTCCCGGAACGCTCTTTGCAAATGTGCGGTACAAATTTGGGATTTACTTTTCGTTGGTAAACTACGTTCTAATTGTGACATCCTTCGTCTCCCCGTATTGGCTTCAAAGGTGGCCTCGCATCCACACCCCTTTTCGAAATCTTGGTCTTTGGGAATTTTGTCTTGATGGATACATAGCAAGATTGGATTCAAAAATGGTCTCCCACTTTGAGTGCTGGTGGATTTTTTCGCCATACCTCTCATCAATTTTTACAAGTCTTGTTCCATGTAAGTTCATTGCAACCTTCGATTTCGTAGGGTGGTTCATGCTTGTACAAGTGCTCCTCAGCATTGCTTTGTTTACGCAAGCAGTTCTTCACTTTGTTTTTATATTCTACTGGTGCTATCCAATCGAGAACATAGAAAGGCGGTTGCGATTCTTGCAGTTTGGTGCCGCTTGTCATGGAATAACTTGTAAGCCATAGATTGGGGATTATTTTTTAGTGGCTTGTTTACTTCCTTCAGTCATTATTTTTGGAGTTGAGCACAAGAATCCGAATTGGATGCCATATCCCTCCCTGAACTGGGCGTCCTGGTCTTATGGTTTGGCGGTTCTTTCAACATTCCTTTCCTTATTTATAATGCTTGCCTTTGCCTTCACGTGGAGAGAGTCTAAAAGAACTTTAGAGACTGCCGGCTATGAGTTTCCTATGTCTGCTGTAATGAAGAAGCGAGAAAAGCAGGCGATACTTGAGCAGCAGAAAAGACAGACTACGGTAGCGAACTTTGAACATGGGAAGGCGGGTATGGATACAACCTCGAAGGACGAACAATTGTTCTTCAATGAGTAACTATAACGATGCATTTGGCTGTGGGATATGTAACCATTTCTTTAATAGGTTTGAAAAGGTTCAATTTTTGAGTAAACCTTTGCTCTTATTATTTTGCCAAGCTGTATTGTTGTTGTAATATGAGGTACGCTTTGCCCACAAAAGCTCGTCTTTAACATTTAGTATGTTTATTAATCCAAACCTTTTAATGAGGTACGTAAATTATGGTCCTGCCTTCGCCTTGCATATAGGGATTAAGTTCAGTCTAATCAATTACATTACATCAAAGAGTCTTCAACACTGTTTTGTCTAAGAAATCTATGTGTCTGGAACGTATTTTGTGCAAAGAATAGGCTAGGGACCTTTGATGTGGTTGCATAAATCGGACTGCCACCGCTCTACTTGGTTGGATGCAAGCGCATTGGGTAGGCTTGTGCAACTTATAGCACTAGGTCGAGGGACATGAGTAAATTGGGCATTGTAAAGTGCATAGTCTAAGAATCGTGCCCTATTCAGTGCTGGTTGTTAGTACCTGTGATATGACCTCAGCTCGCCATGTTGTCGGGTGCACTGGCGTTACCGGAGATCATTTTCCAATGGGACCGCCTCCCTACTAATAGTCAACTTCAGGCTGATGCGGTTGATTCGAACGCCACACCTCTCTTTGGGATAATATGCCAACCCTACAGGCAATCTCGTGACACTATGGCTGGGCGGAAAGGCATCCAAAATGCTGCTTCTGTTGGACTGCTGGCGTCTGTCCCCGTTCGTTGTAACACAGGCTAAGTCGCACTGTCGTGTCGATGGTTATTGTACAAGCCCAATTTCCTTGTGCATGTTTTGGCTTTCTATATCCAATGCCAAATGAGGTGGGACTACTGTAGTCAATCGAGCTCAAATGCTGGGTCCCTTCTCGTATATTTAGTCATACGAGATAGTGAAACTTGATTAGACCTTTCTTAGGCGATTAGAGTCCAATCAATTAGTCTCTTATTTCTTCAGAATTCTGACTTATCTGCAAAAGAATTAATAAGGACCTTGACAAATAGAAAGGGCGCTTTTGTACTTTGGTTCTACATCAAGTACCACCGCTCGGGAGTCCCACAAGGGCAAGTAGGTTCTAAGAATCTTCAAGTAAAAGTGGTTGAGCTCTTGAGATTGTATTCCCTTATCCTGCGGACAAAATTCTGCTCTCCTATTCCCAAGGGTATCCAGCGAGAACACATTCCAAAGGGAACGCCTGCTGACGTGTTTTACCACATCTTTTACTAACGAACGGGGGAATATGATAGTCGGTAGGTAGTGGTTACAGTTGTCAAAATCTATGGCTCCGATCACCTCTTCTGCACATGTGGCAAGTGTACTCGTCTAGAATTCTCAGCCAGCATCAGAGGCGGGTGTACCTCGATTCTGCTTTAAACAAGTAACTGTCTAGGCTTTGGTCTATGACTTTGTTTATCCATCTTTTTTAACATTTGTCGACCGTAACCACTTGGCACTAGCGTGGGCCTCCTTCCGCATCCCACTTTACGCATCGCCGCGTATTCACGAAGGCTTCACCAGAATGCCATTGGGCACTTCCTCCTGGTAATGCTAAGGGATGAAATATTAACCCATACCCTCATCATCATCAACAAGAACAGGTGCTTCCTGTGGTTACACCAAGATGCAAAAAGAAACGATCCACAAAAGAGCAGCAAACATAAGCTTGATAAATGCCTGCGTGAATTCACCTTTTTTCCGCCTTACTCAGTAAGACCTTGAGGTCGCTCTGAGGAAAAAAGGCAAGTGTACGCAAGGCCCCAGCGATCAGACCACATATAAAGCCAAAAGTCATCATAACGTCTAGACCTATCCAGATGTAAACGATAGCGTTGGATTCCGCTTTAAGGGGCCTAACGGCTACCAAAGGGGGGGAGGGGGCAGGCCGGACTAGGCGTTTGCGGAGATGTATTGATCGGTAGAGTGCACAATATCGACGTTCAGACTGCTTCTGTCCCTAAGTGCAAAGCAATCCCGCCCGCTAGACCGACCGCCCACCTGCCCGCGTAATGCTAACACCACTCAAAGAGAACAACAGGGAGGTGGCCTTGTGTGTGAGCACATGAATGTAAGGAAGGTGAAAATGGAGGGTAGAGTTGAAGAATAAAAAGGGGAACACACGGGGGAGGTCTGCCATCCTGCTACCACGACGAACCAACTTTAACTGCTGAGGAGACGCTGGTAGCAGACGGAGGCGTAAAGACGATCAGGTATTGAAAAAGAGAGAGAGAGAGAGAGATAGACGAGAAGGGCGAGAGGAATGACCATGGGTAGCAGCTGTTCGTCTAAAAAGCTCTGTCCATAGGGTTTGCGAAATCATGATAGTAATAACAGTAGCGACAATTGTTGAAAGAAGGGTCGCAACAGAGTTGACGTTAACTATTACCATTAAAAGCAGGAGGGCGAAGGGTCTGCCGAGGCCACCGCTTCTACAATTACTGCCACATCTCCACTACAGTGGAGGGGCTGGAGACGTCGGGGAGAGATGGTCAATGTGCATGCCTCGTCACAACTCACCTACACCTCTACCCAATGCACAACTAGGATAAAGAAGAGAAAGCATTCGCGGTGGAATCAAATGTAGGCGCGGTTTGTACAATCGAAAATTAATTGCCTCCAGCAGAAGAAATTGACCAAAGGGAGAGGCAGAGAGTAGAGCGGGAGGCGAAGGAAGAAGGGGAAGAGCTCCAACAACCAACATTCTTGCAATTATTACCGTTTAAAACATTACAATAACATAATTAAAATAATTCCACTACCTTAGACAACAACAAAAGCGAGAGAATGAAATGATACCCAGACGTTTGAGAAGGGCGGGAAAGAATAATAAAAAGAAGTACAGCACCGATAAATTCACCAGATCATAGTTAAAGAAGTCACGATAACGAAGGTGAGGATCGCACAAATCAAGCAAAAGACAAAATTGAGTCAATCAGTCGCTTTTCAACATAAGAAGGAAAAATAACAAGTAACGAGGTCCATCCCAAGACCAACTCTGATGCCTTCATCACCGACATGAGTGGCGGTAGCACAAAACCAAATTCCGGGAGGTGAGGAACTTCAACCACAGCAACACCAACACCAAACCAGCAAACCCTTTCGCATAGCCCCAGAAGCGGGTTACAGGCCGTTGGTTTCACCGAGGTTGGACAAATGTATTAGGTACTAATGTCTGTTAAATCATCAACTTGTAGTTCATGTCTTCCCTTTCTTACCTTTGTAGAAAATAATTTTAACAAAAGCAAAAAACGTGACATGATTGCCTGACGATCGCATGAACCTTTGGTAGGTCTGGAATGGCACACAAATTTGCTAGAAGGCGAGGACACGAAGAAAGGTGAGTGTTAGAAGAGACAGAAGGCCCATTTTTGCCATCGGAAATATTAAAACAGAAACCCGAAGCAGTGGCCCACCCGTTCAACAAATGCGGTCACACCAGAACATTTCCCTCAGACTGTCACAAAAATCAAATCAGAGTCCCTGAACGTACAACACATTTGACTGGTTACAACACCTTCAATGCGCGTTGAGTTTCACCCAAATAACTTCTCTCACTCTTACACATATGCAAACACAAACATACAGGCGCCCCTTCCCCTTCTCGGGCCCGTTCATTCGGACAGCATCAACAACAGCGGAGCAAGCGGTGAACGAAGGTGGTTCGACCGGTCCCTTCACGCCAAAAACCAAAGCAGCAGGTGACACCACCAAGCAGACCAAGGCCCCCAAACAGCCCGAACGAGCTGTCGGCGGAGCGTTGCCCAACAAAATGTCCCTCCAAAAAGGTACGCACAAGCAGACCACCCCTAATTACTATTGACATCACCATCGACACTCAGAGATACCCGAGGCCGTTGCGTACACGCGACCCTTAACCCCGACTACTTAAGACAACAGCATGACTAGTCAGTGAAAAGTAAACGCAAATCGGCTGCACCCCTTCTAAAGGAAAACCAAAACAAATGACAGTAGTGGAGTGCGTTGGTAAAAACAAGCGGTCCGCTATAACCAGCGGCACAAACCCTCGCTTGAGACTTACCTACATGGATTATTTGAAGAGAAGCCGAAGCCAGAGCACAACTGGATCTTCACCACTGGTCTTAAAGTTAACTGGTGCGTAGGAGAAAGGCCGAACTCGACAAGGCATATTCGATGTGCCCCCTTCGGAGTAGGTCAGTTTGAAAGAAAAGATGCAATGCATTGAAGGCGCAAATGCTATTCATCAAAGCCCTTCTTGGTTGTTATGACCGTTTGCGCCCTGACAAGTGCGTATTCTCCGCCCGATGATACACAAAAATAAAGTCAATCGATTAAGAGCGTTGTGGGTGAAATTCAAATTTGTCCAGCACTGGAAGACTTCAAACCCATACTGGGGACCCAAGTGATGGTTATTATACACTTAAATGAATTGCTGCAGCTAAGGAAAGGAGCAGCGAACACAACATAACCATCCGGTCCAGCGACTATGATTTTTTTCCACCGCTTTGCCTCCTTTTGCAAAAAAAATTTGTTAAGTAATTGAATCAAACTCCTGCTGTAAGATTAAATGCCATTTGACTCAGCCGCAGCCTGAATTACTTTCGCGCTGAGCCGCCGTATACGAATCTCATCGGCTAGCGTCAAGGCCATCTCGTAGCCCCTAAGCGTGGCTGAACAGTATTGGTCGACCCCAAATTCATTTAGTCACCACCGGAGGCAAGGCCAGCTGACGAGGTGGCACCCCTTCACAGTTAGATAATCGTGGCAGATTACCATGCTCCTAAGACCCCTTCGCGGCGGTTCCCGCTCGGCGAAGCCACTAACCACGGTAAATACAAGAATGAAGACTGCATGTTCCAGTTTTGCTGGTGATGGGTCTAGTCAGCCAAAACACATGCACATGTACGCCTGGCGCCGATACCTGCTAACTTATTCCATCTTCGGCCTTTTAACCCGGTTATTTCCCTTCCAATACCCCTCACTTACTTTCCTACTCATTACATTTAAGTAGACGCATTCATGCGCTCTCTGTTGGCCCCGGGTTGGCTATCTTGCGTTCTCGCCAATTTTCTCTCCGTCCTCCCCTTAAAATTGCATGCAAGTAAATCTACTGCTATTACTTTCAGTTAACACCCACCACCACTACAGCCACTTATTGGGTTGCTAGTAGACTAACTTACCTTCTCTGCGTTCCATCTCTGCGCCTTACTTTTCTCCCTCCATGCACCTACTTGCTACATTTACACTTTGCTTCCATCCTATCCATTTCTTCAATCATGATATCTTTCTTTCCTTATGCATTTTTTTTCCACTATCATCACCGCGACTACTTATAGGTTATGGGGGGTTTGTAGATGTTCGACCGCCTCTTCAATCATTGATGCATGATTCGCTCCCTTGTTTTTCATTGTCATGTTTTACTTAACAATTTTTTACTTATTCCCCAATTCGATTTCTTTTATGCGCCTACCTTGTTTGCAAACCTCACCTTTATTCCAAGCATAGCATGTAAAGCGCACGTGCACAAACCCGGCAGCCACTTCTCTGTTCCTCGCAGTCCACCCCAGATACCAACTCTTGCCATTATTAAAACCGGTCCTACAAAGGTTCTCATACATACACGCAACACTTTTTGCAAAGGCCATGTCTTTACAAGGAAAGCACTGTCACCAAATCATCGAATCACTAAATGGTCAGGTGCTTTGCACTCCACTCACAAACTCAAAAATGATGAATGGCCTGTTTCCACAGCTACTCTATCCCCAGTAAGTTGTGTAAAATTCACTTTATGTTAGTTCCGCTGCAATAAACTGACAGTGTAAACACGACACGTACATGACGGTGGTGACAAATTTACTACTAAATGTTAATAGGCGAGCGTTGCCATTATAGCTACCAATCCAGGTGAACAAACACTCCGTGTTTGATGAACTCCCGTGATATAGCCATGGCAGACACAAATGGCATTGAAAATAAAGCAGGCATATTGAACACTTTCAATGAGGAGCGGTAAGGTGTGCACCAAATGGAACTGTCCACTGGGATAAATGAAGTGGCAACTGTAGGCGGCTCCAGAATATTATTGCTACTAAATTAAAGTTCAGCAGAAGTCATTATCTAGGTCTGCGTCTGTGCATGCCTCACCAAAATGTTCATCGCCTTAGCTGGTCTGGCTTTCGCCAATGCCATTCCCAAATTTGTGTAATGCATAGACTGAGCTTAGCATACTTTTTCCTAAATTGACATCTCCAACCCTGGTTATGCTGGGAAAGCACACCACACCGTGGTGTTCTCCCACTTCAGCCTGTGCAGGACGCCACCCGAGAAAAAGTAAAATGCTTAAGGGAGCAGCGATGGCAAATCCATTAGCGCTGCACATTGGGTCTATAAGTGGATAAAAAGTGTGCCCAGAACATCTTTAATAATCAAGTGAACGCTCTGGTACAGGTAATTTGGTAGCTTAACTTTGTTCCCTTCCTCACCACACCTATTGTTATTGAGGGTGAAGTGAAGAGGTATCCGTCCGATCCATTCTTCCATTAAATCGACTACTACTGCTACTACGGCCAAATGAAAGAACCAAAGAATCGCCCCGCCTTTTGTTAGGAGTGGGTGTAAAATCCGATTAAGTGAAGGTCTCTCGGTGGCGTGAATAAAAGCTGTTCATTTGTTTACCTGAAGCGATGCACATCGCACCCAACTTGTCCGCCTTGCGTGTGTGCGTGCGTTTGCGTAAGTGAGACAAAAGTCGCGCGATTTTCCAGGCAGATCATGTAAATTACTGGCCTAGAACAAACACAATGTAAACACAAATAGAACACTTCTCCCTGACTGTACTATCTACACCATAGTGGGCTTTATGCTGGACAGAGAATGCTCCTAGCCGTCATGTGGCATGATTACAGTGCCATTCGATAGAACCATTATGCGATGGAATGTCGTCGAGGTTGCATACATTGCTCCATTCTTTTTATCATCGTAGTCTCAATGTATCAACCACATCAAGGGGCATCCCCTTAGAGGCCAGATCGCAGGTCACGGGGTGAGTGCTTGCAATTTGCGCTGCTTGACACAGTGCCACGACGATTGAGAGCTGTAACTGCAATGGGCTCTGTGATGGGCGGAAGAGTTGGAAGTGGACACGCTTTGTTGAGGAGCTACTAAGCCGAGGGGGGAGTTTGTCCACTCCCTCCCCTCACCATTGAGGCCGATGGTGCAATTTCACTTATACCTTCGGTGTTACAGTTATTTTTGACGCAATTCAAAACGCTATCATAACCCAATGATGCTGCTTACACCTGCTTCACGTTCGAATTAACAAACGCCGAGGCGACGGGATCGCACTACCACTTGCAATGTAATGGTAACGGTGCCTGATTCGACACAGGAGCCTATGTCATTTACGCCGCCGTCGCCGCCGCCGCCCCTTGAACAGGAGTAACTGCGCTAATGAGATCCTGCGATGTGACAGTAATATGTAAGCAGGTTGAAATAAGAGAAAAATTTCAGGATTTTTGGCTTGACATAGGGATTTCACTCTTATCTCGTCCTCCCCCATAGGATGAAAGAGCGTAGGTACTTTTAGCTTTCATTTTTACGCCTTTTTACGCAATTCGGTTGGCGAACTATTCGACTACATAAAAAGGCTTCATTGACCACAAATAGTCGTGGACAAATCAGAGCTAGAGTCTTCACTCCTGTGGATTAAAGAAATCCAAAGCTGGCGGCAAATGGACTCCCACGCCCCCCCCCCCCCCTAAACGCATTCTACAAATGAATGAAAGAAAGAGAAAGCGCAGAGAAAGTGATTGGTTCCGTGATTCTTGCTTTCCCCTCAGCCTCCATTCCTCGAAATGCGTGCGGAGATATTTTTAATCATTGTAACCGTAGAGAGGTCACAATTAAACTTCCGGTCAAATTGTAGCCAGATTGTTGCATGTACCACCTCCACCGCCTAATTTACGCGTTCAAGGCTTGTGGTCTGCAGTCCTGTGCAGACTTCACATCAGCGTTATCCAGTGAGGTATTCCTCTGCGATGTTCCCTTACACCCACTTGAAGTGTCAACACGTGGATAGCTGTACACACGATTGCACAACGACAGCATGTCACTGCAAAGCGCTAAATCACTGCTTTTCTTTGTGCTCACATCTCTTTCCCTTATCTACAATCTCACCCATCACCTCGTCTGTCTGGCAACGGAGTGTCATTTTGGCGGTGGGTGGGGTGAGAATAAGTCCCATCTGTGCGCACCTCATTGGCGACATCACATATCCACAGGGCAGAGAAGGCGGATCCCTCCTTTGTTAGAGATGGATGGTTGGACTGGCAACATCGAAGCCGTATGCACCATCAGTCCGACCTTGTGTTTTCTAAGGTAGGCGATAGACCAGGTATGAATGAAGCAAAGACTTTAAGAAAGGCGACCCACATCTCTTCGTCGCCTTTAGAGCATGATGGGACATTCACGAAGAACGGTGGCCCATTTAAAGATGCAGTGTCAACTCTGCTCCATCAACAACAGTCACAACACATGTGGTGGCGTGTCCCACGAGCAGTGGAGAAGTCTGTTACCATGACGGCTGTCCATTAAAGGCATAAACGTTGCAGAGATAGAAATCCACTCGTTACTGACACTTCCATTGGCTGCCTGATCCATTTATGGTCTGCCGTAAAAGCGCCCAAAAGACAGATCTTTAAGATGAATCCGACCGATAATCAGCCCTAAGGCATTCGAACACGCCAAAGATGAATGCTTTTGGATAGAATGAGACTGTTTTAAGGCACTCACCTCTTCAAAGTTGTGATCGCCCTTCATGATAACTCCGTCACCATTAATTTAGTGGGTAGGTGTGCACCAGCAAAAGCAATGGTCAAAATGGCGGTACAGATGAGGACAAAGGGACCGCTGCAAACAAAATCTGCCAGTCCGCTTTTTTCTACTAGCTAATCACACAAGGTGCCATGCTGTTGACGGCAGCAAGAAAAATCCAGTCTCATGGTTGATAGGAGCGAAACATGCATTGCCAGTGCAGAGCGCGCTCCACATTCGAGTGATGAGGTTAATTTGTGATCACTTTTGAAGCCCATGACAGAGCAAACAAAACTGCTCCACCTCTACGACAACTAATCACCCACTGGACTGCGTAAATGCATTGATAGTCAGTGCAACTGCTTCAATGACTCCAATGCTGCTATCCCCCTCGCCCCCTTTCAGCATCAGACACACTAAATGGTAGAGGGAAGCACAATTAGGCTTTGACTGGGTACAATCGAGCCCCTCTGCTAGTTAACACAGTGATTCGAGGAGTTGGAAGAGAAGGAAGGACGTTTGCCTGTTCACCTTGCAAATAATGGAGAGGAGGGAAGGCTTTTTGAGGATAGGACTGCAGGGACGACTGTTCTGGACACCAAAGACGAGAAATCGCTACAGAAGAGCTGAAGGAATGGGTCTCTGGTGTGAACCTTAGACCATAGCCCTCAGTGAAGGTCTACAATTACGGAATCTCAAGCCCCTCTCAAACTAAAGAGACGAAGTAAGCCAAGAAGTGGAGCAACATTGTGCCAGCTGCTATTCCTTTCGCCTCCCCATCGTTGTGCTGCAACGTGGAAGATTGACGACATCGCCAACCTGGGGCCTACCTAACTGACTTTGCTGACAAGGCGGCGAGCCAAATCGCCAAGTGGAGATGGCTGAAATAATTCTCTCTCAGCTCCCCCCTTACGATAAAGCGACAGTGCGGAGTAGTGACATACTCCAACACCGAAATGGAAGGGTCACTAGGGCGCCAAATCCGTCACGCACAATATTGTGACACAGTGCATGGGCCATGTAGGGAGCCAATGCCAGCTCTTGACGAATCGATGCATCGGTTGCAAAGGCATGAGTGATGCAGCCAACAGAGCCAAACGCCGCCATTGCATGCACCAACTTGAAAGTGGAAAGGCTTTTAGCTTACAATGCACAGGTCCACAGTCCACGACGCACCCATAAATGTCATGTGCACCTAGCGATGCAACTGCCAGTGAGTGCAAAGGTACCCGTCCAAGTCGACCGCGCCTCTTTTCAACGAGGCTGATCGTTCAAGAGATTAGAGTGCCCTTCAAGCCCACTGCCGCCTTGCTTTGTCAACCGAGGGGTTCGAAGATCTACCCTCTCTATCTTGAGCATCATTGTGTAGGCACGTTTATCACAGTAATGGTGCCAATGCTATTCATATAATAAGTGGCAAAAATGTAGAAAATGTGAAGCAGTAGTATCAACGAAAATATTCTCAGCAATTAGTCAGTAGAGTCGACATCTGCTAGGCACACTTTACTGGCATGAGAGTTGCAGGGTGTCACGTCTCTTCGTCACCGGACGGTAAAGGAGAGGGGGGACCTGACAGATTTCTATACACAATAGGAGGAAAGGAAGGAAGACACAGCCGAAACACAAAAGGGAAGAAGGGAGAGGCGACAATTGTGACATTCCCTGGCTTTTAGAAGAAATTTGTACATTTTAAAATCGAAATTGGTTAGCCAGAATGCGAGTGTATGTGGCTTTGTCTAAAAGATGGTAGACGTTTGTCTTCGTGTTCAGGTAGTAAATTCGATCAGTCGTAGTGGTGATGTCAAACCCAGTCTTCTTCATGTTTATCTTCTTGAATTTGAAGGTGTCTACAAGACGGAATGAAGGAAAAGTTGAATGTCTGATGCAGCATCCACTGCACTACAACTTAATGCATTTTTCACCCACTACCCGCCACCGCCACTGGTAGCAGTGGGGAAACATCAAGGTGGCCAAGAGTGGCACCAAAGGGCGCTTAAATTATGTGGTTCTACATACTCTCCGCGATGGTGTGACTTTGCACCTCATGTGACACCTCAGCACCTTAAAAGAACGTACAGTGTGTGTGCATCCTCACACAACGCCAGTATTCGTGTTCAAGTTAGATAAATAAACAGCAAAATGTGATGGCGACTTACCAGTGGTATCAAGCTCCTTCATAAATCGCACAAACAAAGGACGAGCATAAGGCGGCAGTTGCTTTTCAAAGACATCGGCCAAATCCCTTAACAGCTCCACCTCCTGAGCCACTGTGCTCTCATCATTCCCATCCGCTACCGCCACCGCCGTGGCTGCCTTACCATTGGCAACGACCTTGCTATTTTTGTCGTGGGAGTCATTTTTACCAAGCGACAGTGCCAACATGCCGGCCCGACCCTCGTTGCCAGGCACTTGGACACCGTAAACAGCACAGTCGGCAAAGTTGATAGCTTTTCCAACCACATTCTCCACTTCCGTGGTAGAGACATTCTCACCATGCCAACGGAAAGTGTCACCCAGTCGATCAATGAAGTAGAAGTAACCGAACTCGTCCTGAACCAGTAGGTCACCTAAGGAGGAGTGGGAAATAAGACGATGAGACTGATTTCTACGATAAGCAAGTACCAGGCGATTAAATGGAGGGAGAGAAAGAGCAACCTTAAATTGTCCTCACCCGAAAGGAAATACTGATCCCCGTAGCACTTGACATTGGAAATAACCTTGCGTGACGTCTCCTTGCGATTAATGTAGCCCTCGAAATTGCGCACCGGACTGGAGCGTTTAATGCGTCCCACAAGCTGACCTACTTCACCGTACTCGCACAGTTCGCACAGACCCGTTTTGGGATTTCGAATGACTTCACCGGTCTCTGGGTCCGTCTTCACCAACAACACAGGATAGGCCCAAGGCAGAATGATTGAAGAGTAGCCCAACGAACCAACCTAAAGTTAACGAAGACACACTAGTAGGTCGGAGGCACTTAAACGCTTCTACCCTTTGAACAGTTGATTGAAAGTTTCTAAATTACAAAGGAAAAGGATTGACTTGATGATGATAGTGATTTGCAAGGCGGTCCAACAAATAACCTTGTTCTCCGAATTGGCAAGATTGGAGTTTGATTCGGTAGCGCCATAGTACTCGCCCATTTGCTTAATACCAAAACGTTTGACAAAATCAATCCAGATTTCACGTCGGACACCATTGCCTGTGGCCAGACGAACTTTGTGCTGCGTTTCCTCGGGTGTATGCGGTTGAGACAAGAGGTAGCGCAGTGTTTCTCCCACATATTGCACAACCTACAGGGAAGTAAAGGCAAAAACCACCTCAACAAGACACGAGAAGAGGGCCTGACTTTCTTGCAGTACATAAATTGGAAGACTACTGTGCAATCAGGAAACGTTTTAAGGATACCACTAAAAGCCACAGAGAAGGGTTAGCATGACCGAGATGGTAGCCTCAAGTGCTGCATGCAGTTCCGCCTGCGGTTCACTCACCTCACAAAACAAGCATGATCTCAGAGATGTGCGGTCGTGTGCATTGGTGGTAGGACGGTGAGTGAATCCTTTAAAATAACCGATGTTGCATTTTTTTATTAAAGCTACAACGCAAAAAACCATTTTCCGCTACAGAGCAATCAGGCAGTCAGCCAGTGAGTGAACGGTTCTCTTTCAGTGACGTGTCTTTGTGAGATGGAGAAATAAATGGTGGACTCAACATCCTTGTCATTCACCAATACATGCAAGTAGAACCTATCTCCACAACCTTTTCCACCACTACCTCCACTTCCCACGCAATGCAAGTGTAAATCAAGAGCCAACTGTTTCGTTCCGAATCTTCACTGTAAAGGACAAAGTGCCCCCACCTCTTCAGATGTGCTGCTTCGGTATTACAGTGGTCCACTACCATAATCACCAAAAAACCTTCCGCTATTTATTAGCGCCATATGTGTGTCTCGCTTCCCCACACCGCAACCTCTTAATGGTATGCAGTGAGCTCCAAGAAAAGTAGCAGACTCGCTTCTACACGCCTGGGATTGGAGTTAAGCTTACTACTGAAGCAAAAAAAATTGGAGGCACACTCTGAGATGAGAATGGGTCTAAAACAGGGGGAGAGAGAATGATAGAGAGCACAATAAACAGCGTCGCAGTTAGATTGATGCGACCTGTCCATGACACCCTTCACGCTTACAAATCTGCAAGGTTTACAAAAAGCCACTCGAGCGAGCTGTGCCAGAAGTGGTATGGAATGTTGGTTCAAAGGATTTGCCGGAGTGCCTTGCTAAAAATATTGGATAGCTTAGGGCTTGACTAGGACTACCGTCCAAAAGGATGCTGTTAGCAAAGCACACAATACAGTTCGCGCAGTGAGACAGTGACAGGTTGCAGCTCAGAATTGGGTCTCAAGCAAAAAAAAGAGCCACACAGACACAAATGCATTTGAGGCACAAAAGCAAAGACAATTTGATTAGAGCTCTCCTATGGCCAAACGGTTGATCCTGCTGTTCGCACAACAAAGCTAACAAAAAAGCGGCTAAGCACTTTTAAAATATCTGCAATAGTTCAAGAAATTTACACTCATTTGCCATTCACGTGACAACAGACCAGTGTACTGAACTGATTAAGAAGATGGAGGACGATCTTGGTTTGAATCAGAAGTTGCCAATAAAAATAGATTGCAAACTTACTGTGCAGTTGTACTTAACACAATCAGCCCAAAATTTGGAAGCGGAGAAGCGAGTACGGAGGACAATTTGAACACCACAAACAAGCATTTGACCCACACCCACGATACCACCAGCCGTGTGGTAGATTGGCAGCGGAATGTATAATATGTCATCGTTGTAGATGTGGCAGAAGAGATGAATGGCCGAGGACATGAACAAGTACCGCGAGAGTGTGATAATTGCAGCCTATAAACAAAGGGAGGCTAGGAATTAAAAACCCATTCTCAGGTATGGAGTTATGACATTGTAAACATTCATTTGCCTTGGGTAAACCAGAAGTGCCACTGGTGAAGACATAAATGAGAACATCGGTAAGTTTTGGTTCCTTGACAACGGGAGGGGGCGCCGCTGAGCTGGCATCCAGCACTTCGGCAAGATTGGCATAAGTAACCCGCGAGGCGGCGAAATCGGTGCCCCAAGGCGACTTTGAGTTAGCGGCTGGTGGGAAAATGATCACATCCTCACCCTCTGGAAGTGTGCCCTCGGGAACAACACCGGCTTCGACGATACATGGAACCAGGCTAGCTCCCACGAAAACGGCTTGTGGATCCAGTTGGATCAGACAACTCACGAGAGCATCGCGACGTACGTTGGAGTTTATCAAACCTGTCGCCAGACTAACCTGAGGGAGTCGTTTATTAAGAAACTACATTAAGTTCCCATACTTTCATAATAAAACACATCGCCTGAGCCATCACAGAGAGTCAATAGCGAAACACACATATAAATAGTGCAAGTGCCAGCCGGGCTAAACACAATACAGGAAGGCACGATAAAAAACTCACGAGAATGCAGTGGTACGTGCCAAACCAATACAAAACAAATTTTTGCATGAGGCGATAAACCCATTAGAAACGCCCGGGTAAGGGTACAGGTGAAATGAGAGAACAATTTAGATGGCTAGGTCAAGTAAGAAACAAAAAATATGCAGGAAGTCAACATTTGACGCTCATAAACAGTCCTCAACTGTACCAGACATTTGGTGCACTACTTTTAAAAGTAAATCAAAACGATTACAACATAATCCAACACACATTACGGCTCTCAGAAACTTGCTAAAACCCAATTGCCTGACAAACCAAAGTGAAATATAGCGGGAAGTATACCTCTCAAATAAAGCAGTTACCATTTCAAGACTCTTAGGAGTATCACTACGACGAACTCAACCTAGAATGACAGAAATGATGGTGGTTTAATGAGCCCATCAAATGGGGCCTCAACGACTACAGAAAAATATGATGGTTTTCGGAACTATTGCATCAAGGGGCTTTGGAGACATAATGACAACAAGAGCCTACCTTGGATGCACCCAACCAAATGGCAATGTATTTCGGCTCATTTTCCATGAAGAGCGCGACATTAGTTTGCGGTTTGTAGCCCTTAGAGAGGAGATAATTGCCAACACGATTTGAATAGTCATCCAAATCACCGTAGGTCCACTTGTCGTCCAGATGCAGCACAGCCACGGCATCACGTCCCTTGCGCTTTAGTTGACCGGCAAACACATCTCTGATGCCATGCTTGCGCCACCCAGTCACCCACAGCATGAAGTACAATCGGACAAGAATGGACAATGCACTGCAACGCAAAAAAGATAAGAAGATTGGTCCAGTCTTAGGCTTAGAACAATGGTGCAGCTCGGATTTATTGCTGGTATTCTCCAAAGAGTAATGACAGCCGGAACCAATGACATAAAAAGAAAGCGTGAGGAATCCAAAGTGCAACAAGTTTATCCAATAGAACATTTATGATTTTATTGATGAATGTGTAACTAGCTACCGACCCAACAGTTAGCAGTGAAAATGTAAAAATCACGAAATCACAATAATGAGTGCCAAAACTTACAAAATATCACGTGGGAGGGTCAGGATAACAGATCGGGCGTATCGCCAACCGCCCGTTATGAGGTACACAAAAAGACTCATTAACAAGGCTAAGTCCCATTCACATAATAATAGAAGCTTTGCTATGGCTAGAGTGATCCAAAATAGTTTTGCAGATCGTTTTCCATTGAATAACTTCATTTTTAATGGTCTCAACGACTGCGAAGAAGAAAGAGGCAAGGAAGCCAAGCACCCAACACACGCCGCGCCAGCGATTGGTCTAGAAGGAAGCATGAGTGTAATTATATAGCCCATAATGGAATTTAAATTAGTTGGTGCGGATGAACAAATGCAATAACATTATAATTAAAAATCAATGCATTCTGCTCTAATTAAAAATGTCACAACGTAATAAAGTTGTTTTGTTTTTTAGCAGTTATCACATCAAAAACGCAACAATTATTCCTGGATTTACGAAATGACGAGCTGTGCAGCTGCAAATTTTTGAAGTGACATGGTTTTTACAATCGATTGTTACCATTCAGTTAAATATTTATGTACTGTAGCGTCTTGAGCATCCCTAAAAGGAGAGAAGACCAGGTGTAGGCCAGAATACGTGTATTCTAGACGGCAAGTAAAGGAACTGCTGGCATGGCCGGCAGACCAGCCATGCTGCTAGCTTCAAGGTGGCCGCCACTAATATGTCCGACCAACCAACAATCCAAACAAACAATACACTACATGCACTTTAATACTTTAAGAATGGTTGCTTCAGAAGCTTTAAGCGTATTACGGTGATGAACTTAATAGCAATATCTATCCCCTTTTATTTGCTAGACCGCACAGGTAGATATTTAGGCAGTGCAGTCATTAAGGTTACCACCTCATGAAGATGCTGCATAAAATATCGCTCTAGCAAAAGACGTGTCTTGGATAACTAGAGACTACACCGAATGCTCCGCTTGTTTGGACTGCTGGTTAACACTCGGCCACTGGGGTGGTCATATTGACTTAGCCGGGTGATATGATCTGAGGGTCGTACCAGCAGCTATATTCCTTCCTTCGATTAATTGTATGCCCACAACCTGCCTTATATTTTGCGTTCTTCCTTCTTCAGGGAAGACTGAGGGGTTGCGGTATTTTCAGTAAAAAGTAAAGTGGGCAAGGCATCGCAGCTAGAAAAACAGACCGTGCAAACTCAATGAAAATAGCACTTGCGCTTGCTTCTTCAGCAGAGTACAATCCACGCAGGTCAACGTGTAAAGAAGCCTACCCATAGCGTAGCTTCCCCAGTCCTACATGAGGAGGGAAGAGGACAAAATGCAGGATTGAGAGTGCGCATTCTGTGAAAAGAGGGGGTGTGGTCAACCCACTCAAACTAGAGCCAGTAGTCCAAACAAATGCAGCATTGCAGACACAAATACATTTGTGATTTCCAACTACTTGGCGAAGTGAATTTAAGAAATTGAAATTAACCCTGAATGAATAACACCCCAATTACATACTTTCATGCAAATTTTCAAATAATTGTAGCATTGCATGTTGGTACGAATGGAGCTGAATGCTCTACTATTGAAAGGCGTACCCTTAAATAAGTTCAATTCATTACCATTGGATTTGACTATAGTAAAAAAAAGAATTAAATAGGTAAGCAACTGCAAGTTGGGAATTAATTGGTTTGAATGTAGACTTACTAACTAATATAAGCATTAGTAACCGAATAAAACCTACAATACTGAGGACTAGAATAAGAAAATATTTGCAGCCTAGTAATTCTTTCTTTGTTCTCGCTACTGATTTCGGACTTAAGCGTCCATCGTGCCAAAGCCGTGAGACCGTCTCCGGGCCTTGCCGGCGGTTCTATTCCCTTTGATTACTAAATGTAAATTCTGCCCTTAGGGAAGCATGCTTCTGTCGCTGCGACCCTAAGCGTTGCCTTTGACCTTTTTGGTTCGGTTAGTAAATTTTTGGCACCGCCGACTTACTGGATGCGTCTCTTTGGACACTTGAAACGAAAACGGCTTTTGGAGAAGGAAAGTGTTCAACTGAAAGTTGTTTTGACGTGCGCTTAACGGAGCAAACAGACGCACTTATTTGCCTTCATCAAGATGCACCGCCACTTATCGCCCGCACCGTAAGCAATAGTTAAGCACAACCTTCCCAAAGTGACAACGTCTCCATGCTTGTGAAAAAAAATGTGCCGCAGTCGTCACAAATGAGCTCTGGACAACAGCGGATTGATTTGCAAGAGAACTTTTCCTCAATCATTTATACATAAGCACCATAGCGCCCCCGACCAGCCCTTCCTCGTCGTCCTAACCAACTTGAGAAAGATTAATTAAAGGCGGCAATACAAGTGGGGCATTTAACCCATTGACGACAACAAGCCACCCACTTAGCGATAGCAAGGATATAATTGCACACAATCACCAACACTCGTCATCATGCAACGTGTCATTAACAATGCGCTGCGCACTCTAATCGCCTCTTCCAGCAGCGCTCTCCTCTCTAGTGCTCGCCACGACTAGAGTACCACCGCACTTACAGCCGCCTACTTCACCGCCTCAGCCCTTGTGGCGAAAGACGATTCCTTAGGGGTCGGAAGACCGGAGGAGGCTAAGAGTAGCAGCGGAAAGGGACGCCGACGACTAAGCCTTGGCCAGTTGCAAATTCACTGACGCATCACAGGCACAATCTTATATGGCATTAATTCATGGGGCATCTTAGCGTCCTCCTCCTCTTCTCCTTCTACAAAATCGATCACACCCCACCTTACAGTCGCACTTGTAGACGCCATTAATAACCAACGAATAGCATGAAGCCTCGTCGTAATAATAGAACTTAATATCAGCTTCACCTTGCGGCACACCGCTCTTGTTACTGTTAGGGGCCTAAAAACCTGGCAACAATCTTTGATTGAAAAAAAAGACAAACAGAACAAGCATAAGTGGTGTAATTGGAAGCCTATGATAGCATCCTACTCGACTTGTACAAAATCAACAGTCATGTAAGGAAGTACTTACCGAAGGATCGCTCCTCTTTGATCGAACCGCTCACCTACCTGACGCACACGCACCAACACACATGCCACACCCGGTCTTCTATGATGTTAATCCTCCTCCAAGCACAAATTTGCACTGTCGGCTCGCCTACGCTCTGCCCTGCTTGAATGAATGACCCAAAATTAGGAAAAGGAGGATCAAGCGAACTGTCAAATGCATCGCAGGCTCCTTTACTAAATGCATTGACACCGCAGCTATCGTCAACGCCAAAGACGAGTTCAAAGGCCCTAGGGGCGATCTCAGTAATTTCCCATGGACCAATTTTCACATCCACATTCCTCTTTGTTAGTGTTGCTGCAGGCAGAAAGGATGTGCACTGTTGTTAGCAGGCAGTCTGAGGAGCACGTGATGGTTGACAACGGCAACGATGGCAACTCTGATTCCCTTCTCGTAGCCAGCGTTGCTAACATTCGCGATGACGGCAGGTTGGCAATTTTAACACAAAAAGTTATGTGTACAAAATTGACACACTGCCGCCCACTTATGTCTCCATCCCCATCACAAAACAACGTCCAGGAGAAATTAAAAATTCCCTTCCGTCGCACTTTGCGCTGCAATGAAGTTACCAGAACATAAAGCCGAGTACCTGGTGGGTTAGTCTACTCACCATCCCTTCGAGCAAACGGGACCTCATTCACCACAATTTCGTTCGCTCTTACCCATTCGCCTACCTATCCTACCACCAGAACAGCCTAAATTGCTCCCAAACAGCCCCATCATTCAGCACAGTCAGTGGATGCCATCCGATGATCAACTGAAACTCGTCCAGGTTTCCTTCATGAACCACAAAGGCACATCGTTTCATCTTCGGTGAAATAGGTGAGCTCTTAAATTTTGCGCATTTTTGACAAAGCAACAACTACCACGCACACCAGTGCTTCCGTCTTTTGCACCAAGTTTCGGAAGTGAGGGGACAAAGCAGCCAATTTTAAAAGCAGGTATAAACGAGGAGGTTGGCGGAAACTACTGATTTCAGAGCCATGCAGATGATATTATGAGACTTACTGCAGTGTCCTAAGTATCCCTTGAAAATGGAAGGCGTAAAACACAGGCCAGCATATATGCATACATTCAATCAGCGAAGGCACGGCTAGTTCGTGGGTGCTGTTTTCAGCAAAGCTCATGCTGTTGTGACGGATGTAGGAGAGTTGAGACTACGCTCAAAGGAAAAGATGAGCTATGTACCACTTCGTTGGCCTAATTGCCATTTGCTTTCGAAATCTCTCCAGGAAGACAAGTGAATGCAAGATGTGGGGCTGTGTATGGATATTTTCAGTAGAGGGAAGAGTTGGGGCTGCTGCCATGGCCTGGAGGTCAGTCTACACCGCTTGGTCAATCGGACCACCTCAATGATCTGAAGCCATGCGACAGTCCATACAAACGAAGCATTGCATCGTGCGCTGGCCGCCGGGCCGTGGCAACAGCCTCAGTCCTTCGCCCCATATTTTGTATTCATTCATCTTCGAAAGGCGGTTCGGAAAGCTACACACGTTACTAGGTCGAAGGCAAACAAGCAGTCCAAACAAGTAGTTCATCTCTCAAGCATCGTTCCAACGCTCCCCTTGGTAGACCTCCTACGTCGAGGACTGGAAAGTAAAGCAAATGAGGCACCAAGTCTGCGATCCCTCCTGGCAGCACAAATCAACTAGAGGGTGTGTGCAGCTTGGAAACTAACTTTAGGATACGAGTATCCGTCGTCCATCAATTTATCCTTTGGAAATAGGTGGTTCACTGGTAGCCTTTTCAGCTTGTCTACGACTAGTGTCGCTTCACTTGCTAGTAGCTTTTCTGTGGAATACTAAAATGGGCTAAACGTCGAGGGTGGACTTTGTTCCTAGCCCGCTTGCTAAGGAATGTCGCCTGAATTAGAATGAATGGAGTGTTGCAATCGCAGACACAAAAGGGAATGATAACGATACAGTTAAGCGGAGGTTAGACATTGAAGGCCTTGCAACATGTTGGGGCCTTCAATGAACTCCCACATCAACATATGGCACACGCAAATGCCCATTGTATGCTCAAACTCAGTACATGGAATTTCTTTGAAATTTGCAGCAAATATTGGTTTGGATGGCTATTAGAAATGGTCACTTTGACGGCACGCTTCGCAACCGTTGCAAAAGCTAAGAAGTTTAGGTGGTTGTGAAGGCACTTGCTATACCACTGTGTGGTTATGATGCTTGAGAAAGTGGAAGGGAGGAAAAGAGCTTTGAAGGTGATTGCCGCGTGCAAGCAATGCATTAGTCGAAGGTGGTAAGTGTCGAGAAGTGCATCATATAGAAAACAGAGGAAGCATGGAGGAAAGAGGCAGAAGAGAATCCAATAGCAAAAAACCCACTAGTGCAGGAAAAAAAATTTGCATTAAAGAGCCTTCCTCACTCACTCACTCACTCACTCACTCACTCACTCACTCACTCACTCACTCACTCACTCACTCACTCACTCACTCACTCACTCACTCACTCACTCACTCACTCACTCACTCACTCACTCACTCACTCACTCACTCACTCACTCACTCACTCACTCACTCACTCACTCACTCACTCACTCACTCACTCACTCACTCACTCACTCACTCACTCACTCACTCACTCACTCACTCACTCACTCACTCACTCACTCACTCACTCACTCACTCACTCACTCACTCACTCACTCACTCACTCACTCACTCACTCACTCACTCACTCACTCACTCACTCACTCACTCACTCACTCACTCACTCACTCACTCACTCACTCACTCACTCACTCACTCACTCACTCACTCACTCACTCACTCACTCACTCACTCACTCACTCACTCACTCACTCACTCACTCACTCACTCACTCACTCACTCACTCACTCACTCACTCACTCACTCACTCACTCACTCACTCACTCACTCACTCACTCACTCACTCACTCACTCACTCACTCACTCACTCACTTCACTCACTCACTCACTCACTCACTCACTCACTCACTCACTCACTCACTCACTCACTCACTCACTCACTCACTCACTCACTCACTCACTCACTCACTCACTCACTCACTCACTCACTCACTCACTCACTCACTCACTCACTCAAACATAAGTAGCCTGAGAACACTAGTGCTGACAATATTTGATTGGTTGTTTGTGAAGACAATCTAGTTTGTAGGTTTTGAAACTCAGTTGTGGGTTCTTTACTTATCAAATGCAAGTTCAAACTTGTAAATGGCTTATGTTACTTTTTCAAGTTAAATGATACCTGCATAAATCGAGCTGAGATAGTCTTGGGAACCTCTTATGCACTCTGTGTCGGAAAGATGAGCTCCTTCAACAAGGCAGCAAGGAGGATGTGGTAGGACATTGCCATGTTCCCCAAGTCTCTAATGTTAGTTAATACAGACACCGCTTTAAGAGTTTAACTAGCTAACATCCATTAGTGGAACGGAGAGGTCCCAAGTTCTTATAAGGCATCAAGCAAAAGAATGTTGAAGCAAAAGATGTTGAGCATACAGCTAGCCACCACATGCACCCATAAACGCGTTCTTCCGCCTTCCATCGGTCATCTTGTATCTCTAGGTCATCACTGTTCCCATTATTTCAGTGCCTCAGTCCCAATGTGCTATTTCCTCGCTTTTGGTCCAGATTTTTTCCTTCATCAACGCTGAAAGGCATCCTTCCAAAAGGATACACGAGAGATAAAAATTTAAGGGCAAGCAGTTTGGATAAGGAAGCACGTTTTATTCAAAGGACACTAGTAGCGGTAGTCCTTCGCATTCTCTTTCACTGCCTTTTCATTCGGAAAATTTGGTAAAGGTAAATAAGTGAAAAGTTGCGTGGCGTCTACCCTTTCAAAATCACCAACAACAGGTGCCGCCAACGCCAACACAAGGCGACTCTAAGGGACAGTACGAGGCGACACGTGCTGCTAATCCATTTTACACGTGTTAATTCGAATTCGCCAACCGTATGAAGAGGGGTTGGATGGGATCACATGAGCCTTGCAATGTCTTCTTCACGGTTTTTCGTTAGTGTCCCTCTCTCACATCGTTCTTAAAACCTGCTTCCCCACTCGCTACCTCACCACTCCCAATCTCTCGACTGCTCAAGCCAAAACAGATGGATAAAGCAGTAATTTAGAGTAAATGCACTGCTGGTTCCTCCTCGACTCCTCTCTTCTAAAGCCATTCTCTACTTCCCCTTCCCCTCCATCACTTTATCCACTTGAGTCATTTTAGCAAATAGAAATCGGGGTTTGGTGCAAATCGCATAAAAAAGGAGTGTACCATTCCAAAAGTTTCAGATTCCTTCCATTAAGCCAGCTCTTCCACGTTTTACCCGGTTGGATGGCAGAGTCAGTGAGTGGATAGGAAAGGAAACGAAGAATGTTGCGCTACAGCACTGTACAAAACCAATCGACAGTGTCCATGTTCAATTCCCTTTTCTGCTTCCTCAACGTGTCCCATTCTATGTCCTTTATCTTAATAATTTCTCTACGTCTCCTGGATTAGCAGTATAGCTGTCTTTAAAGCTATCGCTTTTGACAACGCGAGTAATGAATTCTTTCAACCCTAGACTTGTGGATGTGCAAAGAAAGTGCAGCTGCCATTCCTAAGGGGTGAGTCACCGGCTTCTTTAACCAATTTCTGCTTAGCACTACACCAGCTGTGCCTGACTTACTAATCACGTTTTTCTCATGCCTTCACAGTCATCAGATAAGCAGCAGCATCGAGATACATGCATATCACACTGCCTAAGCACTGTGGATCTGACTAGTATGGACCATGCAGAAAAGACGAAACTTTTATTTCTTTACCTTAGACAATAAAAATGATAATAGACAAGCGAGAAGAGGTTTGATAGCACATTCGATGTAGAGAGATGAAAGACCGCATATCTACCTCCTTTTTCTCATGCTCCACTCCAACCCCCCTTTAATGAGCAAGGGAAAAATTCTGCACGTAAAATAAAGTAGCAAAAGGAAACTAAAATGCGTTGCATAAGTTCTAATTCACCTATCACCGTAGTGGTAAATATTGAGGATTGAGAAATAGATAAGGATCTCGTGGCTCTGCGACAGCGGATGGATGGTGTCACTCCTGACCACATTGGGTTTCACCATGTAGCCCTCGTGTTTAGCGGAACTTTCAATGGTACGCCATAAAGAGCTTGACGTGTTGCAGACTAGCAGATACACCCCATTATAACAGATTACCAGTTTCGGATGGGCGCCTCACCCACCCCGTCGTGCAGTCGTCGAATGTCCGCAACTTTGCCGCAGCGAATGTCAAACAGGCTACTATAATTTTTTCAAGCAGCAATATTTTCATCGGTATTGGGGTGACAATGTTAAAAGAGGAACTCGGCATCGTGTGGATTAATGGTGTCGCGCAGTATATGTCCTTCTGACCTCGGCCTTTTTAGCAAAGTTTAAACGATGCACTCATGCTCCCTACTTTCAATGCAGCGTAAAAGGTTCGCAAAAAACAAAAATGCTTGTGGTTTTGCTGGTGATAACAGTTTGCGTATGCATGTGTGCATGCCCAGTGCAATCAGGCAATGCAATATTTAATTACTGTGCAACACAGTAGGCATTGGTAAACAGAAATAAGCAGTAAAAAAAACGTTCCCTAAAATTTACCGAATTTCCGTGTGTGGATAATATTCTGCCCGTCCAGTATTGAATCAACCATGAGTGAGAAACATCAGAGTTCAAGGCGAGCTTAAGACTAGATACTTTTTGTT
Organism: Taenia pisiformis; assembly: GCA_023968675.1. Classification (NCBI taxonomy): domain Eukaryota; kingdom Metazoa; phylum Platyhelminthes; class Cestoda; order Cyclophyllidea; family Taeniidae; genus Taenia; species Taenia pisiformis. Next base: position 12,386,639 of record CM043736.1, on the reverse strand, counting down.
AGATTTACGAAGACAACGAAAAAAATATATCTAATTTTCGCGTTTTACTGCATCTGTAGATTGATTAAGAGGACATTAAAATGGATTTACCAATTGTTAAGTGCGTTCGGCTCCATGAATCCTAGCCGCATGTGTCACGTCTGCATTACACGTCCTAACGTTCATTAAAAAAAACACGTTAAGTTAAGAGAGCAGAGGAAAACAATCACATTCGAATTTTGCTTAGAGGCGAAATCATCTACCGAGCTGTATCCGAAATAAACAGTTGAAACATGCGTACACTCAATCGCCACAAGTAAATTCATCAAAGAAATTGAGCCATTGCCAGCTACACGGGAAATTAGGTCACCCTCATCTACAGTGATGTGGTAGATTAAGTCAAGTGGACGAACTCTCACTCACGCTTGCACCGATCTGCTAGCCAAGATGCCATGCAAATGCGCATTACACTCTTCTTTGATGACACGCAAACATCCACCACTCAATGCCATTGCAGAATCGTCTCAAACAGGTGACCTTGCATCTGCATCCATCACCAGGTGGTCAAGTCAAATGGACTAGGGACCGACCTCGCAGACCGTTTACGAGTTAGTTGAAGTTGATGCAACACATCACTCGGCTTATTTTTTGACAACAGCTAGACAGCGCAAAGCTCATCGAGCGAAGCACCAAAATGGCGTTGAGTGGAGACGTGCAGGAAGGCGCATCTGAGACAATTGTGTTAATGGATTTGCAAGATGGCTTGCGGGCAAACGATGCAGTTGCTCCTGCTCCCAGTCCCCAGCACATTGTCTGCTGAACCGCTTGGTGTGAATTGCTGGAGGCAATCACCACGGCAACTTGGACTGCATTCACTTCGTCTGTGAGCATTTCGTGTCTTCTGCAAGGTAACCGATGCCGCTGTTAATGTAGGGTTGAGGCGATGCTTCCCGACATCTCAAGTTCCTTTATATTCGAGTTGCTCATTTCATATTGCCATTGCGGGTTGTACACTAACAACGCGGATGTTTGTAAATCTAAAGAAGCGAACTTAATTGCACAACACGTCTGACACCGAGGTCGCAAAAGGCTGCCGTGAAAAGTGGTTAGTGCCCTACTGTCAGATTCGCTAACTTGCATGCGATTGGTGCTTAATGGGACATCCCAAGGCCAAATCCTGATTGTGCACCAATGCTCATCGATGAATGCGTGCTTCGTAGCGACAGCATCAGCATTGAGACTGTGTCGACTTACCACGGCTTGGCGTTGCACGAGAGCTAAATGCCATTTATGGGGCCACGACTCCGACGCCGTGATTTCACTGCAGTGCAATGGTGTTAAGAATGACACACGACAAGATGACTAGCTTCCTTGGAGGAAGGCAATGGCTTCTTAAAAAGGGAATGCTAGCGGAAGTAATGCACCTAAGGGAGGAGGCCACTGCACATTCGTGGTATGGTGCCTCGAGCCTTGTGGAGTGCTCTGCAATGTGCGTTGCGATCGTCAACAGCACACACGATCATCCGCCAGCAGCAGCTACACAGTCATCCTCTTCTGATGTTTCTCCGTGTGCTCAATTCACAGCTGTATTTTTCTTCAAAATAAAAACGTGGGAGAATTTCCGCTTCATGGAATTGATTCCAACGCGGGAGAGCAAACCTGCCCTACCCGATTTATAACCTGTCCCTGTAATTAAAAGCATGCCACAAAACGCTCTGAGGTCAATTACGCTTGCTATGGAGCTTAATTTGCGGTAACAGCAACTCGCAAGTACTCACTCGCTGTGCAAATTAGTAAGCAAGCAAGTTTCGTTAGGCGGCCTTGATTTGGCCAGACGAACCAACACATGAGCATTGATGTTGTCATGCAACTGTTAGTGTGGACTGACATCGCATCACCTGCTCGGTAATGCCGACCGTCTTCACTACCGGATTTTGAGGTGAATTGGCAGGTCCACTAATTACTACTCAGTAGGAGTCGAATGTGCAGATGATATTAGAGTTGGTGATTGCTGGGGTCGAGTTCAAGACAGGCGAAGGCTGCACGGAGAGGCTAACGAAAATGCACAGAATGTGAAGAGACGTTTCCACTTGCGGCTGCAGATGTGAGGCACACTTGTCAGTCCACACCTTGTTGAATGCAATTCAACAGAGTGGTTTTCAGGGGAAAGTTGAGAATTTCACGTGTTCCTCCCACTCCTAGAGCATTATAAATCTGACCTTTTTGTCCCAAATGTTCTTGTTGCCCATATTCGCTCCAAATAGTGATGCCGTATCCGACATTGACGCAAGGCGCTTGGTTGCGCTAACGTTCAAGTAAACAGATCGTGAGTGGGAGTAAGGATAGACTGGAGTTTGCACCCTGTAGAACCACCTGTCAAAGCTTGCAACCCGACCTAGCCCCAACGCCTGGCATTATCATGTGTGCTCAATTTCTACGCCGAGCTAAAACAAGCCCATCAGTCCATTAACTGACGACTGTTGAGCCAAGTTTTTGGACAGACCTTCTCAGCAGATTGCCGAAATGCACAGCCACTTACCACAGTCCCGATTCACCAAGTTGCAGTGCATCACACCTCGATTGTCAAGCTTCACAAGTCACAATCCATCAATGCTCATTGGCGGAGGAGACTATCCCTATGCAGCAGCAGCACCAGCTTCGCCAAAGCACCAAAATGGCAAGAGGTAGTTGATCACAAACAGACATCAGAAGATTGAACACAGCAAAAAGCTGCACGCATGGAAAAAAAGGATCGTCGGACGAAAATCGAGCAATTAAGGCTCTGATTGAGGGATTCAACCAACACTCTTCTCACTAGCAGAAAGCTTACTGTTGAGTACTGTCCAACTCTTGCAAAGTCACAACCACTTCACTGGTCAGAATGCAGGTCCTTTCGAAATGCGCACACTGACTGCTACGCCACAGGCACGTTGCTGGCCATTGCCACGTCGCACTCACCAAATGGGTGACTGGCAATGCATTCTCGCTAAATCTACATCATCGGTGCATGGTGCATGCAGCAAAGTGACAAGAGTGCGACATGACCGGCTTAACCGCCAAAGCATAGCAGCCAAACAGTGCGGCGTCCGAACAGCCACAACCAGTTCTGGTGGCTGGTGCTTTCCACTGCAGTCACATTTCGTCATAAGTAACAGTTGACACCTGAACGTGCACTGCTCGTGCATCTCGGCTTGATGCATTGCATTCAACTGGGCGAACGAAACCGCTGTCGTAGTGCAGTCACGACAGGTAGGATGCATCTCTCACTCCATCGCCCATTCTTACTTGTAGGTTTGTCTTCACACCCAAACACGAAGACAAAGCAATAGCTTTAGCCCCAATGCAAACCAGTCAAAAGCAGGTCTGCATAAATCGGCATATCAAGTCACTGTAATGCACTCAAGGATTGACCAAGGATCAGCGCTGAGCTCGACAACTCGCTCTGCTCACTAAATCGGCCACCGAAGCATTCGGCTAGGCCGTTGGTGAGAGTGCTGCCATCCATCCACACAGAATACCAATGTGTGTATTGTCGGTTCTCTGGCAGTCTGCTAGAAGACGACGACTGGCCTCCTTCCTTCCACAGTCCCCACCTACAGTACTGCTAATGCAACGCTGTGCAGCCGCACTTGCAATCCCCTCGACGTACCGATCATTGCTTTTTACCCTACCATGTGCTCGTTATCACAAAGTGAAAGGCGATGGAGGAAGGGAAAGCTGTTGAGGCAACAGGTGGCGCTTGTAGAGTCGCTTGAAAAAAACACCATGAATCGACTATTTGTTCAGTCATGTGTAACTCTCATGCACCCAACTCACTCCCATTATTTACTTCAATCTGGGCGAATTGATGTTAGGCAATGACATGCACAGAACACAGTGGAAGAACACACGGAAGGCCTTGCACTGCCTCGTAACTACAGTCGAATCGCAACAGTTGCCCTTAAGTGTGTAAATATTTGCGTATCCAGGTACACATTGGGGCGTGATCAAACCGAAACGCCACATGGATGACGCCAGAAGAGTGGTGATGGGAGGAAGAAGAGGTCCGGCTATGGTTAGAAGCACACGCATGTAACGAGTTGGCTACAGCCAAGCATTCCATTAGTACTGTAAGGAAGAACTCTACTTTATTTACAGGATGAAATCATGCACACTCGTATCACTTGGTTTTTATGGTGCCATCACGCTCCAACGCCGTTTGCATCAGGCCATATCTTGGTAAAATGAGAGCTCCCCCGCACACCAACTCGGTATCTCGGATGCCTGCCTACTTAGCTGCATATTCGATTAGGTCCATGCAGGTTGCAGTGTCATTTCGCGGCACGATCGCTTGAACATGTCATTGGCCTCCAGGTACCTCTAGGTTCCTTTGCAAGGGTCTATGCAGTGTGCTTAATGCAAACCGAAGTCTCCTCAGTTGTGCACGCTCCCAGAATCGTGTTGAAATCTGCTTGCATGATAAGTGCGCTGATAGCAAAACTGATTAGCTGGCATTTTCTATTCTGCTTAGTGTTGAATGCAGAGTTCAAGGCAGAAGCCAGCATTGAGGTTAATCGGCTTAAAGACCACGCAAACAATGTGAGCTCGCTCGCCACCGAATAACACTTAGGCGCGTGTAGATTAAATAAGTGATGAAAGAGCTGTTTGCGCTGTGATGTGCTTTTAGATCCAAACCTATTCATCACGTTGAGAAGCATTTTCTTGGGTGCACATTCAACAGCAAACGCCATGCCACGCTCAATGAGCATTTGCTTGATGCACGTGAATTCCATTCATCGAAATGTTATTCTACTCATTCCATAGTGGTCGTAGCAGTTTGACTTAGGACTTCGTAGACAATTCAGTCACCCGATTTGTAGCCCGAGGTGTGGTTGGGTTAAGCGTATTAGCCAGGAATGGTAGTCCGTAGTGAGATACTCACCACTTCGCCCACCTTGAAGTAAGCGAATGAAGCTTAATAAGGTTTTTTTTGAAACTACTAAAACCTTACTGGTCAAATCATTGAACTTCATTTTGATCTGTTAATGAAATGTCGGCCCGTGTAAAAGAACAAACACATGCCAAGCTTTTATGCGTTCGATGCATATCGTGGATCGCGGATTAACTGATTAAGCAGGAATGAAACCCAGATTTTATTGTTAAATCGGCAGCTATATTGTATCCTACATGCAACGGGAACCCTAACACAGAGTTTGATTGGAAATGCGTGGGCAAATCGTTGGTAATGAAGCTACAGATTGGAAATGGGCTACATGACTTTGCATGGTGAGGGTTCGACGGGCTGAGAGTGAGGCAGGTGGCTGCATGAGCTTACAAAGTTATGCATGAAAATGTGCGATTTTTGCGGCATTGTCGAAGTGCCTTTTATTTGATCGCAAATAGAATAACAGAATACATTAAACTCCCGCACTTCAAAGGTGACGCGCAAGTGTTGGAATAACCATGAATGGCGTACACCACCAATTCCGTCGTGGCCGAGTTAAATAATCAGGCTTCAATGCAACGAGCAATAAGACCGACACATCAAAAGTTTACAACTTAGGTCCTGTAAGTTCTACTTTCTCCCATGGGCCTATTCCTTGCATGGAAGATCTTGCTAGGACATGCAAATCAGCCATCTACAGACCTTTACCTTATCACACGGTGGAATGTGAGCGCTTCGTTGTCGGATCAGTTGTCCTTACCGGCATCTCCAGCTTGGTCAGTCAAACAAACCAATAACTAGCGTAATCGTGGGTTGCGTGTGCCAATGCACAATTCGCTCCGTCGATCGAGAATGAGCCATCTCATTGGTCCGTAACATATTTATAAGCAAAGGTGCATCGGCTGTGATCAAGGATTTTTCTGAATGAGAGATGCTGCCCCACCTCTGTCTTGTTCTCTTAGCAGCTTCCATCCTGCGGGAAAAAATCGTGATGGCAATGAGTGAGTAACCTTCTTATACCTGACTTAAGTCAGCACAGCTGCGAGGATTTCCGATTTATCAGGGCATTTGATCGGTAGTAAATCATGAAGGAATGAGAAGTAAGGTTCAATCCCCAAACAGCTTAGAATTGCAAGACCTTTTATTGCCTTTCATTGCATCGCATCTCAGTCGAATTAATCTGGTAATACTGAGCAGATTTACTTAATTTCTTGGTACATACCTACTGTCTTTTCCATTAATATGTAAAAGTTGTCGGTAGTTCTGCGGTCCAAGCAAAATCTAATTAGCTTAGGTCGCGAAATTGCTACTATGGGGAGCACGATGTTGAGGTGACAACCTCTTGGTACGTGGCCTGGCACTGCTCAACACTTTTAGTATTATAAGCTTACCCGTTGATGTTATAAGCAAAACGTGCAGGTCCACCCAGTTCAGCATTACTTTTGGTTATTCGTTCGCCCACCTTGATGCTTTACTACTTCATGCTCGCCCTCATTAAAATGCGGCTTCAACGTCATCCTTCTTTCCTTGACCTTGATAAAGACTTGATACTCTTTCACTTGTGCAGTTTCCGGTGCTCCTCAGAACGTGCATATAAAAGTCATCAACTCTAGTGCGATGCGCATTTCGTGGGAGCCGCCGGCCGAACCACAAGACTTCACTGCCAGCTATTTGATCACTTGGTTTCGCGACGGTAGACTTCACTACAAGACTCAGTCCTCCTCACACAGAAGCTCTGACATTGAAGGCTTACTTCCGGGAGAAAAGATTTCCGCCTTTGTTTGTGCAATCACCGAAGATGAAGACCCAGAAACAAATAAAGTCCAGAGGATCAGTAGCAACTTAGTGAGCTTAACTATGCCGAATCTGAAAGAAGGTGAGTCGTTCCCTCTCGCTTTTGTGGATGTTGGACCATCAATAGGACCCTACTACAGCTAATCAAAGTGAGCTTAAAACAATACCAATTCACTATCCCTGCTATGAAACAACTGCAGGGAGTAAGGTGGGCTTGCTAAAAAGACTGTCTCAGCCGCTTCATCATGAACAATTAACAGGAATTTTGGCATTTGTTAGTTAAGAGGAAACGTTTTGTTGTTTGGTAGGCAAAAAAGATGTACCTGCAACTTCTGCAGAGTCCGTAATGACTCATGCCCCGAAGCCTTTGGCCACCCCGATGGATTCCGAGTTTGATGAAAAAAGTGATTTTACAACCACCGTGGGGTCGACAACGGCTAGTGCAAATGCAATGATGACGGGATCTGCTTCAAGTGCTATGACAACTTTAAAAGATTCCTGGATCGAAGAAGAAATTGCACCTGCAACTGCTACAGAATTCGCAAAAGCTCATACCAACATAATGACGGAGGAATCCACTTCGAAGCCTATGACTGCATCAAGAGGTTCCTGGTTAGATGAAAAAAGTGCATTAGCAACTACTGGAGGGTCTGCAGTGGCTCATGCCACTAAACGCAGAGGAAGATCTGTTTCGGTGCCCAAACTCACCGATTCCAGGGGTTCCATCTCAATGCATGTAGCCAACACTACCAACAGGCTTGCCTCAGTTGCTTTATCTGCTGCATGTCCACTCAAATCCCTGGCTCTGGTGCTGTTGTCAACCTTCTTGTGAGTACATACAAAGTGAAATTTATTTTGTGCTCACCAAATAGTGTAACTTTAGATCAAATGATTGTCAAATGCCTTTTTTCCATTGCAGGCTTCATTAATCCCTCGAAAAATAAGGTCGATGCTCGTGTATCCCCACTTAACAATCAAGAGCCCATCAACAGCAAAGTAGTTTATAATGTCAAATACAATTCATAACACTTAGGTTTCATTTTTTGATGTTATATTTAAATTCACTCTTACCATACGCAGTAAGGAGAACGCTGAGCCATGAAGTGGTGTTTGATGCATGTAATGTAGCTATTGAAGGCTCCTGCATGGTGCTGGGTTGTTTAGATGTTCAAAAAGCCGGTCATGTCCAGTTCTTTGAAATTCTCCACCTTCGTGACTGGTTTGAGAACGCGCTAACGATCGCCACAGTCTCGGGTACACCTATCCGAATATAAGACGGATCCATTCGTAGAACTTTCTTACAGTGTGCTTGTAGGTGAATAAGATCAACTTCGTAATGGCAGGTCACAGGTTGCAAGGCACATGTGTTTCACATTCCTAGTGTTAATTCCAACCTCATCTTCCCTTAAAAAGTAAATTTTATCCAAAAAATTAAAATTTTGGGTCCAAAAGTTAGCCCTGTAACGTAGTCTTCAAGATTTGCAGGCGAGTTTGTGTATTACGCCTCAGGATCTCTAGGACTGGCATACGAAATGAGAACCGTCATGCAGGTTTTAGCCAACCTTAGTAACGAAGATGAATCGATTGAAAATTCTGCAGATCCTATTTGTCTCACACTTTGAACAAATAAATTAGTGCCTCTAAGAAGAATTGACATTGTAGAAGTCACAAGAAAAGGCATAATGATCGAGGTTGCATTCAATTTGACTGTTTCGTCCTCCAGTAGGTGGGGGACGAAAGTGGACATTAAGTGGACGTAGCGTTCAGCAAACAGCTGTAAAACTGGGAAAAATGGAAAAAAATTTGCCGCAACGCTTGCACCTGGCTAATTATCTTTTATTCACTCAGGTTGAGCACCCATAACAGACAGGGGACATCCTCCAGTTAAGGGTCCATTGGCAACTGTAGCATCTCAATCTATGCAGCCGCTTTGCGAGTGTAGATTCCAGAGTATCCATATAAGACAAAATTAGGCTAAATGAAGGTCACAACATACATATTCAAGAGAGGGAGGAATGGGGATGCCGGCATGCCTGGTAAGCCAGCCTAGGCAGATAGGTCAAAATAGCCTCTCAAGTGACCGTAGGCCATCCAGCAGCCCAAACAAGGCATTACGTGGACGCTCTTTCCTTTTGAGCGTTCTTCATAATGCTTCCCTTGGTAGACCTTTGTGCTAGCCATCACAGCATATTCAGTGCTGCCAGAAGCCCTCAAGATCAAACCGCGCAGAGCGCCGCGGTTCGACGCAAATTGGGTGATGCTTGACACCACTTCAATGACTAAATTTAGAGATTCGTCCGGCTTTGAAACCAACTTCGGAGGATGAGGTTCTGTCAACTGCCACTGCGTTTGTTAAGGTGTTAGTTCACAGGTCACCTTTTAGAGAGCATACAGTTAGTGTCGCTTTATTTTTAATAGATTTTCTGTAGAGCACGGGAATGGGATGGGTGCCGAAGATGAACTTCATTTTTGGTTCTTCACTTCTCTCTCATTACTTAAACGTCAACTGCTCTAGAAATCGGGATAGAAACTGCACAATGTCAGCTTTGCTTTCGACTTTCACCAATGTAGCAACCCGAGCCAACCTAGATGATGGAAGAAGGCGAAGCATAGGGCAGGAAATATATATTCAAAAGAGGAATGAACGGGATTGCTGACACGGCTGAGAGGCTTGTCTCAGTCACCAAAGGTTAACTGGCAGCCCAAACAAGCAAATCATTACAGCGAGAGCCGTCATTCGCAATATGAAAGGCGAATTGGCATTATCTGGAGAAATCACTAAAGCAGTCAAATGAAATTTGAAATCAGGGTCTGCGAATAAAAACGCTGCAGTTATAGCATTAAAAACTAAAAAAGGCATACATTTTCGTGTCAATAGTGCGGCGTCGCTCTAACAAACAGTTCTGTCAACAGAAGTAAATTTGACTAAGCACAGGACTACTCCAACTGAGTACTTCCGACGTTGTGTGTAGCTCTGTATCCTCCCAAACTTTGTTTGCGATGATCTGTAGCTTTTTGGATCGAATCAATCCATTGTAAGCAACTTGCAAGGGCATACCAATTTGGTGGAGCATTGTCTTCTCACTTGCATTCGAGGGACCGTTTTACGCATTTCACTTTTGCTGGTCGCTACCTCTGTGAACCACTACTTAGCCATGGAAATGAATTAAGCCGTGGCCATCGGCTGACCATCGATTCGTTATTTAGATATCTTCCATAAATTGTGAACAAAAGTCACCGGTAATGTCGGCACTTCTCTTCATGCAACGTACAGCATAAATTGCCAGCATCGCTTGAATGCTTATAGGCGATTGACGCTTTGACTTTTGTTTCCACACTGAACTGCTAACCTGTGAGACCGGAATGATTACAATGTGCTATGTTTTTGGAATTTTTTGGGCCACTCGTAAACATCAGTTCAAAAATTGTGAGTTTTGAATTTTGTGTGATCTGTGCAAGTGATAGTCTATGTTGCTGAATTTTCTTTCTGCGTGCGCGAGTCAAACGGATTACAATAGCTTTGACAGGTCAATAAAACTTCATTCGCTTAAGCGATGTAAATTTAGCACACGGAAAAGTACGAGGTGTGATGCTTTGCCTTCTTAAACTGCTGGTTGGCTTCCAGTCACTTGGATGGTTACATCGAAAATGCCATTATCCACACCTGTAGCGTCTTGAGTATCCCTTAAATACGAAGGGCAAAATACGCGGTGAAATGCGTATAAATTTAATGGAGGGAGGGAATTTGGCTTCTTACATGATCCAGAGGCCAGCCCACGAAGCTAAATATAAACGGTCGCCGAGGTCACCAAAAGGACAACCAGCAGTTATGTGCATACGAATGCATTCTACCCTGTAGTTGGTCTTCTTTCTTCTTCAAGAAAGCCTTCCGACGCTGTTCATCGTCGGTACCAGGGCTCCTACAGGAGTAGGTGGATAAAATAGAGCAATATGCCAGTTATTGATGTAGCATTGCATTTGGATAAGCAAGGCCATTTACTGCTGACGAATCAGTGCAGTTGATTGTTGGAAATTCGCTAATTAAACTATCTTAGCTTGTCATACGTGTGGCGCCCCAAATCTCTTCTGGGGATGAAAAAAGGAAAATATGGAGCAGACTACGTATGTTCAGGAGAGATAAGGAATGCACCTGTCGGAATGGCCCACGAAAAACCAGCTTAAGTAGTCACCTTGGTGGCCAAGGGCGAATCACTTGTTAAGACAAGCGAAGCATTGCAATGCAATTTAATTTCTCAGAACAATTTGCCAAATTTAAAAGAGAATGGCTGAATGCGATCACAGTCCCTGTGGAGTCTCAGCCACACTGGAGGTCTGCCGCGTCTGTCGTTATTTTGCTGATCAGCACCAGACGCACAACGGCCAACCATCCCACATGCCAAAAAACACTTGACCAGATATTTCAAGGGACAAAATTTAGTCAATGCCTGTCGGCGTTTCGCCTAGTCCACTGCCAAACCTTGGAAGGTGGCTCTGGGTCAGCTTACAACGTAGTGGCGCAAAAAGATGAAATCAAAATTCTTTATGTACATGGTAATGCTAACTTTAGTGAGGGAGAGAAAGTGATCCTTAGAATCCGCTTTCTGCCATGACTAGACAATCGAGAGTTTTAAGACGAACCTCAAGGTCACCTACTGCTGTTTGCATCGTATGGTCTGTTCGGAGTTTGCGAATCGAGAAAGCCAGAAAAATTAAGCGGGTTGTGATATGAGGTTTAAAAGCATAGGCAAGAACAAAGCATTAAGAGATTGCAATAGCTTTAGAATATTCGGGTGAAATTCGGATTTACTGAGTGGTCAGTTGTTATAGCAAATATCACTGACTTTGTTGTTTCGCCAGCCTATGACATCTTTCAAGCTATAAAAGCGTGAACAGGTTGATCCCGAGGGAGATCTTGCCGTATTGGTAGGGCACTGTAGTCATACACACCTCCTAATCCCGTCTGGCGACTAGAACTCGGGGGTGCGTCGAGGATGTAGAACAGGGTGGCAGGAGACCTTATACTTAGTGGAAACCAGATCAGCCAGTCACAAGTCTGTCAATGGGGCCTTTCTACAGTCAAGCTTGCAAACTGAATATCATGTTAGCTAAGGATTGAGAAGATGCAGCACAACTCATAATCTTTAGGCTCTTTATTGCACTACGCCATTGCCATCAGTTCTTGCCTCACCCTCACGTCACTCTTGTTGTAGTACACTTATTCAGTTCACTACCCTTTATTTCATCTTCCTTCGTCTCCTTCATTCTGTCCTACCCATCCCCTCTCCTTCCTTCCATTCGACCGACCCGCTTTCCTCTGCCCACCCACTTTTCAATGCCTTGCTGCAGGCACTGCGCCGATGACACGTGATTTATGTGCTATCTGGTGGGTTTTGGCGCGTTGTGGTGAAACCAGTGATGGTTGTAAGCGAATGTTGAATGTTTAAGGTATCTTCACAAAATATTAGGTGGTAGCAAACCTTGTGATGCTGCAGTATTTTGGTTACGATAATTCTATTTAAAAAAAGGTTCCAGATACTAAGTTCTATCTTTTAGACAAGGCATTTATGCTAAATAAGTTTGTTCAAGCTCATTTACATGGAGCATTTGCAAAGGGCCCTCCAGCAATTGGTAAAAGTGGTTTTAGATTGTAGAGAAGGCCCTGGACTACCAAAAAATTGCAGCCAGTCAATTGCTGTCGACCTCTGCATCACGGCACTCGGGGCTACGATTTCAAACCAGTACAGCAGTGAGGTGGAGGGCATGAATGCAAAAAGTGGTGGAGCACCTGACAGCAGCTCATCCTTCAGTAATGACGCAGGTCCACCTAACTCCCCATTCTGTTGTTAGAGTAAGATTGGGTGTGTAACTGCCCAATTCTTGCACTACCAGTGTTTAAGTTGTTCGAGTGATGCACATTCGAGTAAATTTATTAACGTTGCCTCCTGAGTATCCCAGTGTGTAATTTGGATGTGGAGGCATGTTTGCCTAATGCGTGAGAAAATTATGTGAGCCAAGTGATATGAATGTGTACAATTTAATCCTGTAAACAAAGTTGAGATCTTCTTACACAGTACTAATGGAATGCTTGGCTGTAGCCAACTCGTTACATGCGTGTGCTTCAAACCATAGCCGGACCTCTTCTTCCTCCCATCACCACTCTTCTGGCGTCATCCATGTGGCGTTTCGGTTTGATCACGCCCCAATGTGTACCTGGATACGCAAATATTTACACACTTAAGGGCAACTGTTGCGATTCGACTGTAGTTACGAGGCAGTGCAAGGCCTTCCGTGTGTTCTTCCACTGTGTTCTGTGCATGTCATTGCCTAACATCAATTCGCCCAGATTGAAGTAAATAATGGGAGTGAGTTGGGTGCATGAGAGTTACACATGACTGGAGAAATAGTCGATTCATGGTGTTTTTTGTCAAGCGACTCTACAAGCGCCACCTGTTGCCTCAACAGCTTTCCCTTCCTCCATCGCCTTTCACTTTGTGATAACGAGCACATGGTAGGGTAAAAAGCAATGATCGGTACGTCGAGGGGATTGCAAGTGCGGCTGCACAACGTTGCATTAGCAGTACTGTAGGTGGGGACTGTGGAAGGAAGGAGGCCAGTCGTCGTCTTCTAGCAGACTGCCAGAGAACCGACTATACACACATTGGTATTCTGTGTGGATGGATGGCAGCACTCTCACCAACGGCCTAGCCGAATGCTTCGGTGGCCGATTTAGTGAGCAGAGCGAGTTGTCGAGCTCAGCGCTGATCCTTGGTCAATCCTTGAGTGCATTACAGTGACTTGATATGCCGATTTATGCAGACCTACTTTTGACTGGTTTCCATTGGGGCTTAAGCTATTGCTTTGTCTTCGTGTTTGGCTGTGAAGACGAACCTACAAGTAAGAATGGGCGATGGAGTGAGAGATGCATCCTACCTGTCGTGACTGCACTACGACAGCGGTTTCGTTCGCCCAGTTGAATGCAATGCATCAAGCCGAGATGCACGAGCAGTGCACGTTCAGGTGTCAACTGTTACTTATGACGAAATGTGACTGCAGTGGAAAGCACCAGCCACCAGAACTGGTTGTGGCTGTTCGGACGCCGCACTGTTTGGCTGCTATGCTTTGGCGGTTAAGCCGGTCATGTCGCACTCTTGTCACTTTGCTGCATGCACCATGCATCGATGATGTAGATTTAGCGAGAATGCATTGCCAGTCACCCATTTGGTGAGTGCGACGTGGCAATGGCCAGTAACGTGCCTGTGGCGTAGCAGTCAGTGTGCGCATTTCGAAAGGACCTGCATTCTGACCAGTGAAGTGGTTGTGACTTTGCAAGAGTTGGACGGTACTCAACAGTAAGCTTTCTGCTAGTGAGAAGAGTGTTGGTTGAATCCCTCAATCAGAGCCTTAATTGCTCGATTTTCGTCCGACGATCCTTTTTTTCCATGCGTGCAGCTTTTTGCTGTGTTCAATCTTCTGATGTCTGTTTGTGATCAACTACCTCTTGCCATTTTGGTGCTTTGGCGAAGCTGGTGCTGCTGCTGCATAGGGATAGTCTCCTCCGCCAATGAGCATTGATGGATTGTGACTTGTGAAGCTTGACAATCGAGGTGTGATGCACTGCAACTTGGTGAATCGGGACTGTGGTAAGTGGCTGTGCATTTCGGCAATCTGCTGAGAAGGTCTGTCCAAAAACTTGGCTCAACAGTCGTCAGTTAATGGACTGATGGGCTTGTTTTAGCTCGGCGTAGAAATTGAGCACACATGATAATGCCAGGCGTTGGGGCTAGGTCGGGTTGCAAGCTTCGACAGGTGGTTCTACAGGGTGCAAACTCCAGTCTATCCTTACTCCCACTCACGATCTGTTTACTGGAACGTTAGCGCAACCAATGCGCCTTGCGTCAATGTCGGATACGGCATCACTATTTGGAGCGAATATGGGCAACAAGAACATTTGGGACAAAAAGGTCAGATTTATAATGCTCTAGGAGTGGGAGGAGCATGTGAAATTCTCGGCTTTCCCCCTGAAAACCACTCTGTTGAATTGCATTCAACAAGGTGTGGACTGACAAGTGTGCCTCACATCTGCAGCCGCAAGTGGAAACGTCTCTTCACATTCTGTGCATTTTCGTTAGCCTCTCCGTGCAGCCTTCGCCTGTCTTGAACTCGACCCCAGCAATCACCAACTCTAATATCATCTGCACATTCGACTCCTACTGAGTAGTAATTAGTGGACCTGCCAATTCACCTCAAAATCCGGTAGTGAAGACGGTCGGCATTACCGAGCAGGTGATGCGATGTCAGTCCACACTAACAGATGCATGACAACATCAATGCTCATGTGTTGGTTCGTCTGGCCAAATCAAGGCCGCCTAACGAAACTTGCTTGCTTACTAATTTGCACAGCGAGTGAGTACTTGCGAGTTGCTATTACCGCAAATTAAGCTCCATAGCAAGCGTAATTGACCTCAGAGCGTTTTGTGGCATGCTTTTAATTACAGGGACAGGTTATAGATCGAGTAAGGCAGGTTTGCTCTCCCGCGTTGGAATCAGTTCCATGAAGCGGAAATTCTCCCACGTTTTTATTCTGAAGGAAAACACAGCTGTGAATTGAGCACACGGAGAAACATCAGAAGAGGATGACTGTGTAGCTGCTGCTGGCGGATGATCGTGTGTGCTGTTGACGATCGCAACGCACATTGCAGAGCACTCCACAAGGCTCGAGGCACCATACCACGAATGTGCAGTGGCCTCCTCCCTTAGGTGCATTACTTCCGCTAGCATTCCCTTTTTAAGAAGCCATTGCCTTCCTCCAAGGAAGCTAGTCATCTTTTCATGTGTCATCTTTAACACCATTGCACTGCAGTGAAATCACGGCGTCGGAGTCGTGGCCCCATAAATGGCATTTAGCTCTCGTGCAACGCCAAGCCGTGGTAAGTCGACACAGTCTCAATGCTGATGCTGTCGCTACGAAGCACGCATTCATCGATGAGCATTGGTGCACAATCAGGATTTGGCCTTGGGATGTCCCATTAAGCACCAATCGCATGCAAGTTAGCGAATCTGACAGTAGGGCACTAACCACTTTTCACGGCAGCCTTTTGCGACCTCGGTGTCAGACGGGTTGTGCAATTAAGTTCGCTTCTTTAGATTTACAAACATCCGCGTTGTTAGTGTACAACCCGCAATGGCAGTATGAAATGAGCAACTCGAATATAAAGGAACTTGAGATGTCGAGAAGCATCGCCTCAACCCTACATTAACAGCGGCATCGGTTACCTTGCAGAAGACACGAAATGCTCACAGACGAAGTGAATGCAGTCCAAGTTGCCGTGGTGATTGCCTCCAGCAATTCACACCAAGCGGTTCAGCAGACAATGTGCTGGGGACTGGGAGCAGGAGCAACTGCATCGTTTGCCCGCAAGCCATCTTGCAAATCCATTAACACAATTGTCTCAGATGCGCCTTCCTGCACGTCTCCACTCAACGCCATTTTGGTGCTTCGCTCGATGAGCTTTGCGCTGTCTAGCTGTTGTCAAAAAATAAGCCGAGTGATGTGTTGCATCAACTTCAACTAACTCGTAAACGGTCTGCGAGGTCGGTCCCTAGTCCATTTGACTTGACCACCTGGTGATGGATGCAGATGCAAGGTCACCTGTTTGAGACGATTCTGCAATGGCATTGAGTGGTGGAATGTTTGCGTGTCATCAAAGAAGAGTGTAATGCGCATTTGCATGGCATCTTGGCTAGCAGATCGGTGCAAGCGTGAGTGAGAGTTCGTCCACTTGACTTAATCTACCACATCACTGTAGATGAGGGTGACCTAATTTCCCGTGTAGCTGGCAATGGCTCAATTTCTTTGATGAATTTACTTGTTGCAATTGAGTGTGCATGGGAAATTACGGCCCTCATCAATGCGGACCTTATCGTGTGACATCACGGGTCACGATAATGGTGTTCTTAAATATTTTGCTATATGCCTGCGATAGTGATGTCAATTTACATTTACACTAATTCCTCTGATCGGAAGTGAATTTTCTTGTTTAAATCAACCGTTTTAATGCCGACCTGATGACTCATTAACCATCCAGTTTAATTTAGTTACGCACTTGCACGTGCTGATAAATTTTGTTTACTGGAGTTGTTTAATGCCAAATAACTGAACTAGCGGATGAGCTCAGTGGAGGAAGCCTCGGTTTTCCATTTGGCTGTGCGCCTAGACCGATGACAACTTATTGAACATTTTCGTTGTTAAAACGGACGTGTGACCGCCTTATGTCTGGTCAATTCCACCTCGGCCATTGGCCATGCATGTGGTTGCAAATCAGCTAGTGCAATCCTTCTAGTCTCACAAGGTCGTGCGGTTGCATTTCATTTAGTGAAGTTAAATTTTTAAATGTGATCGAATGGGTGTATCAAATCTGCTGATTTGATTTGTTTCACGAGCGTGGATTATTTTGTTTTTCGCATTTGAGCCTACCCTACGAGCAAATGCAGAGGCAAAATTTCCTTGCTGCAAATGTTATCCTCATTATTGTTATAAGCACAGGAGAGGAACGCTTAGTCTGACGAGTTGGATTTTGTCATGCGAATGAAAGCACTGGTGAGCTGAGCAAGGAAAACACTGTTATGCAAGAGGACTGAGCGGTGGAGCACTCTCGGCTTTTAACATTGAATTTGCCATGCAACTATGCGTAGGGACAACTTTCGGTTAGCTAAATTGCTTCTGCTGTGTGACACACGCAGGGGTAGATTTTTTTTGGCAAAATACGAAAGCCAACAGAATTTTTGTGAGGTTTGGATTGTTCACGAAAGGCTCCGCTTGGGCAAATGTTTGCGAGTGTGGATGGCTTTTGATTGAGACTGCTTGGCAATCGCTGATTTGGCCACTTGAAGTTACACAAAGATTAACTTTTCTCAGTAGCCATAATTTTAACAAAATTTTGCGGTGCCTTGTAACCATTAGACGTGTTTTTTTCCGTGTAGAGGCCGTTTCAAAATAGACCACACAATTTGTGGTGTACTTATTAAACATTCAGACACTTTGTATTGAAATAAGTGCAATTTTAGCGCCCTTTGCTCAATGCTCGACTTTCCTTCATTAGGCTTTCTGTTGTAATGTCGGCTGTGTAAGTCAGATTTTGTTTCCATACTCCCATCCTTCCTTCTGAGGCCATTAGGCGTTGGGTTGTTAATAAGATTTCGCAATACCGTGCTTTCGGACTGTACTTCTATGCACAGAGGAATACGAAAAGTGGATCATTTTATGCAGGGTGATGGAATAACTTGAGCTTACAGAAGCTTGGTTTTATTGTTACCTTGGTAATCCGTTTTGGGTTGTCTGAGTTTCAAAAAGGTTGTTGTAGCACCCCGAGCAGCTCTAAAAGACGGAGAGGAGGCTAGGTTTAGGTCAGAACGCTTGTATTCTAGTCGGAAAGGAGGGGTAAAGCTGGCATGGCCTGCAGACAAGCCCACGCAGCTAGCTTCGAGTTGGCCGCCACTGGTGTCGGATCAACCAACAGTCCAAACAAACAAAATACTACATATCCACTCTCTTCTTTTTAGCATTGTCCCCAACGCGTCCCTTCACCCACCTCCCGCGTCAGCCATCGCAACATAATCAGTACTGCAAGAAGTACTCACGAGCTAGCTGTGCCACACGCCGACGTCCGGAGCAAAGAGGGCGAGGTTTAATACCACGTCAATGATCCTTCATGGCAGTGCGACCCGACCTGGGGGTTCGCCCGGCTTGCCAACTAACTTCAGAGTAAGAGGTTCAGACCACCATCCCTGCATCCTTTACGAGTTTAGTTTTCCGGCCGCCTATCCAGATGGTCCACGATTAGGATCGTTTCAGTTGTTAATAGCCTTCCTGTAGAGTACGGGAGTGGGATGGGTCTACTTTCCTCTGCCACCACTGTAGAGCACCAAGCATCCCTAAAAGACGGAGAGAAGGCTAGGTGTATGTCGGAATACTTGTATTCTAGAGGGAAAGGAAAGGTACTGCTGTCATGGCCGTCAGGCCAGCACATGCAGCACATACCACTAGTGTGTCAGACCAACCAACAGTCCAAACAAACAAAACACTGCTGTTGTTATCCGTCACCGCCAACAAACTTGGCCAGGCGAACAATAATAGCACAGCCAATCAAACACGATGGTTTTAATGTTCTTCTGACGGTCCGTATATCCATATCCCACAAAATACCCTATTCCATCGTCTTTAGCGAAAAAACGCTAAACCACGTCATAATTTATCTCCTTGACAAATTTGTCTAGCACGGCACCCAATTTTGTTGTACTTTTCATAAAGTAGAAAATGAGCCGTTGGACAGGTTCGATTCATTGATGAATAAAAGTTCGAGAGCACTTGCCGTGTAAGCACAAATGTGTAGCACGGCTTAAAAAACATTAGCTGCTTAATGAATTTTAGGAAAAGAAATTTGCGTACCTTGAAGGTTAGGATGAAAGCAGGTTGTGTCTGATTTCCTTACTCAAAGGCTTTAACATTTGCTTTACAAATGTGTTGCTGCCAGGGGGGATGACACCCAAAAAGGAGACAAACTTGGTAAAGTTAGGACTCTGATGGACATGTCCAGTCACACATCTTTAAGTCACTCAGCACCATCTAGTGCAGCAATGCTGTGTGATTGGGCAAAACGTACAAAAGAAAGTTTATAGTGCCGATTTTATTGCATCGCATTACCAAAAGCATGTGTTCTGCGAGAACCTCTTGGCACCAACGTAGTTGCGCAGCATTAAGGCTGCCAAAAATGCCCTTAAAATGGATATGCCTCCACGTCGGAAACAATCGTCCTACGGCCGAGTACAAAATTGTTTCAGTTCCTCCAAAATGGAAAGGAGTAAAACAAAATAGCCAGTCGTTCGCCACTTAAAAAAGGGACTTTAATGCAAGCGTGAAAACTTGATTTACGCAAGGATTTCAAAGAAGGGATCGCTGTTAGTGCTTTGCTACAACACCTCCTCGCAGCTAATTAATCGAGAATCGTCTGAGCATCCACCCACCGCAACAAAATGCAAATGAACATTCGATACCCATGCCGGAGGGTGCCGCTCTTGATGTTTTTCACTAGGCTAATGAAATTGTTCAAAGTGAAGGGGTGGTAATTGACTCGCAACCACACTCTGCCGCTTTTGATGAAATACCTAAAGACAATGAGGATTTTAGTTTGCAGCAAACGAACTCTAATATCATTTTCCCAAAAACCAAGTTAAGTCGAGATGAACACATAAGACGATTAAACCATTTTAAAGGACTACAGTGCGCCACTCATCACAATCGCAGACGAGGTGCCACTTTGAAAAAGAAAGCTTTTAAGGGATGCGTTGGGTTCCCATTGAAAGGTCCTATGAAAGATCCGCACACCATCTACACATTTTCCCCATGTCGACCGTGACGCATGCACAATGCAAAACATGTGGACATGGACAAATAATCGGCGAGCAGGTGGTACTGTGGTTCATTTTTGTGGGACGGTCTTTAAGTTTCACGGACCTAAGTGCCATTAAAGACGAAAACACCAACTGGAATCAGAAGGTGTTTTCTGAAATCGCAGTGACGTATCCGTTGGCCGCATTAGCATTTCGTAGGTCGCTCGACTCACCACAGGGACTGCCTTCATGAGTTGAACCTTCGTTTCCTAACCAAGAACACTGAACTTGTCCGCTGATATTCATACGACTTGATTTACTTATATGCAGTGCAAATTTAACGTCCACGTGCAGTAATACATAACAGAAGAGTACTCTGAGTTGAAGTTGAATGGAATGCATAAAACCATGTGCACCACCTCAGGTATTGTACACTGTGTCAAAGGGATTTTAAACCTTGACAAGCATTACGCAAATCTCTGTAGCAGGTAGGTATGAAGAAATAATAGATGTAGGTTCTATGCATGTAGCATTATAAGACCAACAGACTGAAGTGACCACCTCGACTTACCGATGACTTACTCCTCCCGCCCCAAACAATGACACTAATATCAAACGACGCCATATCTTTGACAAGTCCCCGCAGAGAACGCAACGACTTTATGCCACCCGCATCTGTTGCACAGCAAAAAAGTCATTTGTCTGTGGCATTAAAGTATTCATAGGCAAATTGCAGTGATCGTGACCCAACACGTCGGTCATGGTGAAGCGTCAAAGCGTAACCATCTGTGATGCTCAATAAAGTACTAAAAAGCACCTCATTTCTACCTTGCCCACCATCTTCACTTTCCAATTTGGAATGCTGCCGCCACAGCACAAGCAATCAAAGTTACTTAAAATGGACTGCTTAAAGTTGCATCATCTTACGAAGAGTGTTGGTAAGGGTGCCCCTGCATTTTCCTTCGTACTCAATCATCGTCATTAGGCTCAATTGTGTCAAAAACCTTTGCCACGGTGATGTCAGCAATAACCAACGTGGTAAAACGCCATATTAGTGCACTACACCTCTTCGCTATGGGTCCTTTAGGAGCTACTCGGGGCACACATGGCTTACTGCACCAGTCTGGCATAATAGTTTATTAATGCGAACTATTCCTTTTCACTAGATTGGATATTTGAGAGCATAGTGTTTTGTAAACCAAAGTAAGTGGTATAGCGAATTTCAAAAAGCGTATACTTCCCTACTCATAAGCATTTGCCGCAATTAGCAAGAATCCTTGTTTGGGAGCCAAACATTTAAACACTTATTGCTAAAAATTGGTCATAAAATTGCAGTGGGCGTGGACCGAGTAGAGCCAGCATAACTCCATCCCTGCTGCAAGGGCTGTCCAGTGCTGCTTCTTGACAAACTGTCTGCTGTGTTCATTTGAAAGCTCATTAGGAATCGAGTTGCGCTCGATAGTCATCCTCAAAATGCAGTCGCACCAGTACAATATCACGCATAATTGCCAGCGTGTAGACGAATCTTGCATGCAGTTTATCGTTGAATTCCACTAAAGCAAGCCAGCCGACATTCCTTACAACGATCACGGTAAAGTATTAGAACTTCATTTCAATAGTAGCCTTCTAAATCGCTGCACACTCTTTCCGTCACGTAAATAAACTTGCGAATTCACCGTCAAGCTGGTATTTCATCGTGCTGAATGGTTCCGACTTGATCGCAGCTACTTGCGATCTCCACGAATTGGGAGAATATGAGCCTTTCTTTACCAGGAAGTTAAAAAGAGTACTGCCGTAGCCTTGCTTTCTGTAGCGCTCTGACTAATTCAATTCGGGCCCCTGGATTGGACTTTCTTGCATGTGCCCACTTGCTGAGCCTAAAGACTCTTCAGCTAGTGCAATGTGCAAAATGTGGTTAGATTATCAGTGAAGAGGCCGAGTTCTACACCTCATTCAAATAATAAGGAAGTGCATTACAAGTGTAGGATTAAGAACTTTGAGAGCGAATGGGAATATGATTGCGGACCAGAGCAGTGGGTGGTGAGGGCGTGAAGAGCAATAAGCTTAATGGTGCCACCACATCATGATTAGCTAATATGTCCGAGGGGATTTGAGCGGTAGTCGATCGAACCTCGGAGCTACGGTTGGTTAGTGCAAATACTTACCCACGTCAGCTTGAAGGAAGTTGTGCACTGCTTATGGTAGACGGACCAAATTGGAATCGCTAGAGCGCCTTGGCAATGAAGACGGTGCCTGTGGTGAGTCAACTGAGCTCTTAGAAGCCACAGACCCAACGACCATATTTCTGCCTATCTGACCACTACGCGATGCTCTGCAAACAACTACCCACAGTGCACAATACCAGGTTGTTCTTGCTTAAACACTCATTCTCAGTTCTACTCAATTGCGCAGCATATTGGAATGAGGAGTCATTTTGGGGCCAAAGGCGCTGATCTTTATGGAAACATGGCCATTTGTCTCCGTAAATACACCAAACAGGTTGAATGAAGGCGAAGTCCCTTACAGTCTAATGGCAAAATTTTACCACTACATAGGCCATCTGATGGCATTTCACCTAAGGGAATTGATCCTACACCTTCGACCCTTTCTCAATCCCATATTCTGAATGCGGCGCACATTTACATGTACGCCTCTGCGTTATCATGGTACGCATAAGCATGGGGACAAAAAGTGGCATGATATTAATCGCATCCGCATATCAAAATGACTAGGTTGGGCAAAACTCTTCCTTCGAACAGCCGGTCCAGTGTCCATCAACCTGTTGCATCTCTTCGTGCATTTTCCATGGCAAAAGTCAGTTTCCACAAAGAAGGCCAATGAAGCATTCAGCCACATGGCAAAATCGGTCTCATGAAGCAAAACTTCGTCAAACATGCAGACGCTATCGAACAGGATTAATCTATGCTTGAGGTCAAATTCAAAAGCGACTCACCAAATCACAACTTAGTTATGTGCTGGGTAAGGGAACAAAATGAATTTTTCCAGGTGGCATCCTGTTATCGGAGAAAATATTTACCCAAAGAAATTTTGCACATACACGTGCACTTGAGAGCATTTTACTGACCAAAATCCGTTCCCTCGTGCGAACCTATGGCAAAAGTCCAGCCTTAGAAACGAAAGCCATAATCCTAAATGCCACTGCTGGGGACTACTGCGAACAGTTGGACATAGCCGCTGAAGCATACATTAAGCAATGGATGAGCGCTTGCATTGAAAAAGAGTGATCCACAGAATTTCGGTACAAAACTTGATATCAAGGAATCTCTAGTCTGAACTTGCGAAAATTTTAGAAGCCTGACATCAGTTAAATTAGCAGCTCTCATTACAATCTTAGAGAGAGGAGGGATCCTTCGAAGCCAGCACAATGATTACGACCATGGAAAGTAGGGGTAGATTTTGAGTTTCCTCCAGTACCATGGATATAAGTGGCAGATAGAAGATACCTGCTATGAGTGGTTGGATCGGAGGAAGTTCGAGACCGAAAATCTCTCATTCCCCTCACGACTGATCTTCAACGCAGTAAACTTGAAATCAAACCATTCAAGGAAGGTCTTTCGTAAGTACTTAAAGGGGATTTGGATGCGTGAAATACACTTCCACCAAGGTCCGAGGCATTGAATTCAATCTAAATGAAAGTTAGCCAGCATCGAACCGAAAACGAAGCAAAACTAAAAAAAATATTCGAGTCGTTTAGCAAAATGATTCTCTAAATGTTTTCCTCACTAGTTATAAAACGTAGCTCAGATTTGATAAAAGCCTATTGAGAGGTACCAAATCTACACTAGGAGATGTTCACCTTCGCGTGCAACATTTCTGCGCTTGATGTTTGGCAAAACACACAGAATACGTCTCTTTGCCACAAGAACACCAAGTACCTGTGACCGAGCTGCTGTGAACTGAATAGGGGAATTAAAGGAAGGCATCGAAGTGGGAAATTCGAAAACATCAACATACATTCGGTATAGGGATGCCCATATGTTCGCGCACATTTTATATTTACTGAGTTCCTCCTCCTCCTGGGTGAGGGATGCTTGCGCGCTCCTCGGCCACACCGGCGTGTGTGCTCTTACCATGATGACGTCGTGAGGACAAGAATCTCCTCACCGCACCGCACCTCATCATGATGAAGCGATGGATCATTCGAGTTTCTTAGGTTGCTTCCTCAAGCTAAGCACGGCAAGCATGACTGCGAGTCTGAAGTGTGCCACTACGCTGCCCTGTTGGTCTACATTTCATTTGCGCTTCCCTGTCACTTCCACGCGTTTTGCTGACGCATTTCCTTTGCTACTGGATGCTGAGCATTACAATGCTTGAGCACTCCCAACAATGGCAATGACATTCAGGGTACCAGCGAAGCAGAGCAGCCTGCCACAACGTACTTCAGGCACGTGGCGGAAGGAGATGAGGCGAACACGACAGAGGCGTCTGTCATGAAGCTCGTCAGACTGCATCAGAGGCTCAGTTTCTTCACCTTGTGTGGAAGTCGTCAGATGTGGGGCAAGCTACGGTCAATAGGAATGGCAGGAGCCACCACTGCAGCCACGAGTTGTGGTTTAACCCGACTTCAGGCCAACGGGAGGTGGCATGAATGACACACAGGACATTTCCGCTGGAAGAAGCAGAGGAATGAGGTGGAAGACGATCCGCTCAATGCACCAGCTTCTTAAATTAGCAATCCAGACAAGCATATAAGTCAAACAATCTAGGGTTAAGGCCTAGCAACGAAAAAAGCTCAGTCGCCTTCTGACGATCGTTGAAAATGAAGACTAACTCGCTGCTATGCAGTTAATAAGTACTGCATCCGATCGCACTTGTCCGTCCCTCGAGGCACTGGTTCTTCATCTCCAAAATCAGTGACAGTCTAACAAAGCAAATCTCTGGACCTTAAAGCGACACCAAAGTGAGCAGAACTGGAATAAGGAATTAAACGGATGAGGGAAAAGATTGCGTATGAAAAGAGGAGTTTTAAAAAGAACAAAAATTAAAGCCTTCTAGTTTGAGATTACCTTTGTCAAAAAGCACAGAAATGCACCAGGCAATGAACACTAGGCACTGAGACCACGGCGTCAACGCGAGGAATAACCGGTGGATTAGGAAGGCACAAGGTCCATGTTGCTCTTCGTCAACGGTGTAGCTGAAATGCCCACAGAACGCAAAGCATGCGACAACTACGATATGAGTGGAATAAATTAGGTCCAATTCAAGGTTAATCGCCGTCACCAGAACAGCGAGAGTGCAGACGCGGGTCGGGTTTGGGGTCGTGAGACGTCAGAATGTAGGCTAGACAGATATCACACGTAGATTCACCCAGCATTGTTTCCGCTTCATGCGGTGTTCGACACTCCCCAACGGAGGTGCAAGCATCCATTTAAACAAATGCTCCTCTTTAACTGTATTGTTGTTTGACCTCACAGTGTTCGCCTTTTTCCTCCCCTTCACGCATATGCAACACGCATAAACACTACCGATTTCCCATTTCAGCCTTATAAAACCACCACAACTACCGCAGCTACATTTTGCCAATTCGCCTCGTCATTCAATCCCTCCTTTATTGCAGCATTGTCACCAACACAACTGCCACTTTACGCTTTCGTTTATTTTATGCAGAATTGGACAATGGTTGAACACGTCTCAATGTTCTCATTCAAACGATGGTCTCGGCTTCGTCAAGTCCAACTTCTTGCTCCATCCCTCGTCACATATGCGTGACACGGGCAAACACATGCACACCTATATTTCACTATATTTTGCCCTTCCTCCTTCCATGCCTTACTCATCCCCTACAGTAATTTTCCGCCTCTTGCCTTCGCGCGAAAAACGCTGTGGTTAGATGCTCACAATCGAGTGATAATCCACCCCACACAGAGATTGCATTGCTTCCTCACCTTGGATGTGCTTTGCTCTTGCTAGCGCTTCTCTCAACATTGCCTGCAACCACTTAAGTGATCACATTTTACCCAGTGTCACCTCAGCATGTTGCATGATCTGCAATCAGCCACGCTGACATAACGCCTTTCGAAGGGTCCTTAGTTCACTCTCTTCCTCCTGCCCCTCCTCTTCGTCTCCATCTGTCGGCATTCCTACAATGACCCGTGCCTTTGTAAGCATCCCACCTGGCGCCTTCGCCAAGCACAATGATCAGCAGCAATGCAGCGTTCATGTAATTCATTTCACCTTCACTACTGCTCCTACCGTGGCCACGACCGTCGTCCACCGCGGCGTCACGAGGACGAATGCCACAGCACTGCACAGCACAGTATCACACTGCCTTCCACGGGTGTCCAACAATTTACAGAGAGATTCTCTAGCGCACACCGATCACCAACAACACCTCAACATCACTACTTCTGGCACAACGATGCGCCCAATGCCGTCAGGAGACGTGATGAAATAAAAGAAGCGTCCTTCCAAATGCTCAAATGGAACCAGCAAAGAGCGAAACGTAGGGAAATTGCGTCACTGAATAGCCAAATTGCTGCACAAAACCAATGCATGGTTAAATATTGACATGAATCAGGAAAGTCCCTGTCTGTCGCTCATTGCAGATAAGGGGAATGTAATATCGACGAGGTGGAACCTTCGAAAATTGCCACACATTATGACATATTTTTGCATCCTCAGCAAGCTAATCACACTGAATGAAAGCCTGCCACAGTCGTGATAGACCTGCATGCATGCATTCATGTATGCTCCTACTTCGCCAATTCCATCTCACAGCTCTTTCAATGCATCATCGCCACCACTGATCAAACATGGAATAAATGAGTAAGTTAGTAACCGGGTGTTGGGCGCCTGCGTCGGTCACAGCGACATAACATGCTTCCCTTTTCACGTGCTGCCTCCGCGACAGCAGTGACCAGACACGTGTCTTTCCAGCAGTGAAGCAATCCACTCAATCACTAACTTAGGCCACATCTTCCAGCCATGCTCCCATGCACTACAGGTGCATATGCTTTCGATTTCTTTCAGGAATGTAGTCCTCGCCAACCACTTTGCATTCTCATAAATTAATAGACTTTGGCTCTTCAGCCTTCATTCGGATGTTGGACTGTGTCGTCCGAGTTCACGTAAATGACTAGAATTTCACACTGACAGACACATTGTTAATTCAGACAGAGACATTGCGCCGCTTGCACCATTGCATCAGCACTTGAGCAAGAGCTTGGCGTTGGGAGGGTCTCTCATCACACCTCGCATCGGGCGTGGTCGCATCAATTGACGAAAACCACCCTGCCGCATGACTCGAAGGCGCAAAATTATGCGCGAAAGTATGTTGGCAAGGATAAACACAGACTCACAGTCCATCACTTGCAATGGGAAGGAATAACTTGAATGTCGCAGGTAAAGAGAGGTTGAGTGAGAGGGCAGAGGAGGCGGTGCCACTCGGTCAAACGGTGTGGCTTCCAGTGGACCAGGCGCCTCAGCGCATCCGACTAGCACTGCATTTCGAATTTGATCGTGTTTAGTGTTATGGAGAGCAACTCATGTGGCATGCCGCACGGGTGGAAGGTTAGATTCTAGGGACAGAGATTTGACGCGTGTGAAATAAAGGCATCCACACTGCGCACGCGGAAAAAGCTGCCCCTCATTGACTGAAGGAGGACACTCCTGCTCGCCCTTTGGCAGTCGCGTAACAGGCCATACCGCTGAATGGATTTGCCCATTGTAAGCGCGTCGAAATTGAAGGGCTGTGCAAGGCAGGCGTTGCGTTAGCGTAGTAGCAGTGCAAAGCCCAGTGTGTGCGTGTGTGTGTGTGTGCGTGGGGGTGCGTGTGATGGACCAAGTAATTAGCTCACGAAGTGGCAATCATCCACCACAATGCAAGCCGGATGAGAAACAAAGGTAAATGGTGGCCCGCACCATCAATTCAGCTGCTTTTGCGCTCTTTCACCATGCGCCTGTTGCACTATTGTCATCCGACTCTCCGGCGATAAGTTCAAATGTGGTGGCAAACGGTCCGACACCCGTCTTGCTCCCCACCAAGCTGTGCTTTGGAGGAGCAGAACTCGGGCCTTCCCGTAACCACATCACCTGCTGGCACAACGGGGACCATCGATTGGATTTTATGGCCAATTTGATGACAATCACCTTGAAGTAAGAGTACGACACGTCAGAGCCATATCGCCTAAGCATCAGTTAACGAGTGCTGTTTTCGTGAAACGGCGCGCCAATTCGCCTGTTGGTTGCCTAATGCAAAGACCTCTATAATGCGAATTTGGATGCGTTTGCATGAGATGGAAGCAATGTCTGGCCTCCTGGTTGTTGCCAGCTTGTCAAAATGCGGCCTGTCGGATGACACGGAGACAGTGATTACTCGCTTAGGATTAGGAATCCTCTCTGTTGCTACTTGGATCAAGGATAGGTTAGACCCTCTCGCCTTTGCCCACCAATATAAATGAAAGCAGCATGCTTAAATCGACAAAGCCTTCATTCTGCC
This sequence comes from Taenia pisiformis, assembly GCA_023968675.1. Classification (NCBI taxonomy): domain Eukaryota; kingdom Metazoa; phylum Platyhelminthes; class Cestoda; order Cyclophyllidea; family Taeniidae; genus Taenia; species Taenia pisiformis. Next base: position 12,358,098 of record CM043736.1, on the reverse strand, counting down.
CTCAATGCAACAATCGACTGCAATCTGCTGCCAACATTGTCAGACCATTCGAGTACCTCGTCATCATGGGAATCAGCACTACTGCCTTCTTAAGTGCAAAGTGAGCTAGTGATGTCCGTCACCACTTTGAAGCTGGCTTCACCTAACTAGTGCCACCAGCTGTCGCCTATGCAACCTGCAATGGTGCTTGTGCAATTGTCAGTTGATGCTGAAGTGAAATGGACACCGTCATGGCATGTGGTGCGTTGACGTCCTACATGCATGAGTTGCAATGAAAGAGTCGTACGCAAATTTAACAGACGTAGATTCGTGCAAATTCTTCGTTAATAATGTTGCAAGCATATGGTTTGTTGGAGGAGAAGGGTGTTCTTAACTTAAAAATGGACGAAGTATTCGACGTTGGTTTTGGTGCTACTATCCGGCAATTGTCGCACCAATTGGCATAACCCCTAGCTTCTCAGGTACGCCAGCATTGTTGTTGTCCCAAGCACAGCTACAAAGGGAAATGAGACGATTTGATGCAAGTATTCAACTGACGCTGACGTCGAAACCTAGGTTGTGAAGTCGCGGTGAACGAGGCGTGTGAGGCGAAGCCTGCGTGAGACAAGGTTTGACGAGAAATCCAGTGGTGTGTGATGAGAATACCGAGGTCAAGGTAGTGCTAAAAATGGCTGAGTGTGAATGACATGAGTAGGTGAGGGTTAGTGGACGCCAGAGCCGGTGTTGACATGTGCGAGGCGTTAATGCCGTCTTACCGCTGATCGTGTGGGTCAGCGCCGAACCTGTGTGGAAAAGCACGTCAAGTAATTATCTTACTCAACAGAGCGTCCATCTAGCACACTGAAATTGAACCGCGTAACATGCAGTCGGCTCATCAACTTAGACATCGGCGTTGGTACTGGTTGACGGACAAATTTGGGTGAAATGAGCAGCCATATTTTGTGCATTTGAAGCTGGTTCTAGGGAGCAAAACACTCGGCTTCTCTGCTACTAGTGGCGTGCCACCTCACCAAGCTGAGTAAAGGGGATTCAAGTGGGATCGCTCGTCCCAATTCGCCTATATGGCCGGCAAATGAACGCGCACTTACCCGAGGTTGTTGTCGAAGCTGGCACTACAGCTGAAAAAGAATTGCACATAGTGTACTCTTTCACGCCCCAAAACGGAAAGGCTACAAATCAATCACCAATCATTGGCATACTAACAGGTTGATTTTCAAATACAAGAAAGCTTGAAGTGAATCCTAGACATCAAAGCGAGACGACCAAGGCGACAAAATCAGTTGATCAAATTATGCGCCAATCGAAGAGGCCTCGCTTTGCGCAGTCGTGCTGAGGAAACAGCATATCACACTCCAACTTACGGTTGCATTCCGCCACTTCTGGTGATGTGCCTAAAGTCAAAATTGCACCGTTTAGTACACGCTGGCAAGCCTACTGCCTCCTCATCCACATTACTTCCCCACATTTACGCGCATTCAAATAGCATCTGAGCTTCTCCACCCCGCTTCCACGCAAAACACAGGATAGGTTGAAATTAGGGCAGAGACCTACGAAACGGCGCTAAATTCACCCTCCCCCTCACCGCTTTGCGTGTAGTCAACGCTCACTGACAGAACCGAGGTGCTGGTCGCCCACACAAAGTCGTCCCATTGGATATCCGAACGTGTAGTGAACACAGCACTGAAAAGCCGCAAGTCTGAGGTTTTGTCCTTCTTCAACTCAGCTGCATAAATGGGGAATGGGCAGTGGGTTAGCAGATTTGCTCCGAACAGTAGTGCCAACTACCAACAGCATTGAATGAGGATGCCATAGTGCTGAAGAAAGGCGTAAGGCAGGGTCATAGCCTTTGCCAAGCATGAATTGGCTATAGGGTTTCTATGTCAAGCTGCACAAGCACAAGGCCATTTCGAAAATTCAAGTGCTTTTCACTCACTGCAGACACTGCTATTATTGAGAATGAGGTTCACACCGTTCCAAATGCAGAGCTCCCCTGCGCTCGTGGAGAGTCCAACCTGTCAACCACATGCATGCACATACAATGCGTGATAGATATTGGACAAAATGCGCATTCAAGACTTAGTTTAGGTGGAATTCATATAGCTTGAGTCAACGGGTTGGAATGGTTTGTAGCAAGGAGGAGTGCACAACCTAGGGGTGCAATGACTAACCACTCCATCGCTGTCTGCTCCTTGAACAGCGAAGTCAAGTTGGAAGGATGGCTGGCCTTTGACGAATCGCGACAGCGGAATGGACGTCTTCGGGTCAACTTGATCTGCCATTAAGAATAGCACGAGATGAGGAGCTTGGGACGCGAATCAAATCACTTAATGGCGATTGTTTCGCTACCTGCTGCGAGTGGTGGAAATTTGCAATGCGGCACAAAAAACGTGGACAAAACGGTGGAGTGATTCCCGACACCTGTGTAAATCTCGATCAGACTTTGCGCGGTAACGTCCTTTACTGTGATGTCAACAGTGTCTGAAATAGAGAATAACCAGGTCGCAGACGAGCGAAGTGGACATTTCACCAGTTGAAGCACCTAAAGGGGCCCTTCTGAGTTTGGTTTGCGTCACTCGTCTCGCTACATCAGGTCAATTTAAAATCCAGGCTGCGTGGTGCGGAAAGTGGTTCCCGCAGATACTGCTCAATTTGATGCTACTAAAGGGAGCCGCATTTTCTCCGCTTGGCTAAACAAACGGACGAATGGGTTATGCTTGAGAGCCAACGCTTAGCTAAATTATGGTTTTTAATGCCTAAATTCTGGCAAATCGGGATCAATTGAATTCGTATTTGTAGCACAGTGGCCAAATGTAGGCTGCTATGGGAGACTTGACGTACCATTGCCTGCTCTACATGGAGTGCCCCAACTTGTGCCACTGACCTTGCAGTCGCCATTGTCAAACGTGAGCCTACCCGTCCCTTGTGCAGTATGAACAAACGTTGTCTAAAAAGGAGTTTCATGGACTAAGATTAGCTGAGGCATGAGCTGCTTGAAGGCAAAGGTGCCGCATTATTATTAATCTGCATTAGGGCCAATCGCCCGTGCTAGCTGTTGATGGAATGTGTGGCTCAATGCAACAGAAGTGTCTCTTCCCCTAGCATTTCTCCATCATTGCCCTACTCATAACATGGCACACGTAATTCTCCACGAAAATTCACTTACGGTCTTGCCTTCCACACGGTAGCTCATTGTGTCCGATGGTCCTGTCGGCTTTGTGACAATGCGGGAACCCCACAACTTGGGACTCGGCTCGCCTTCAAAGGAGAAGTGCTCATCACACTCCCTTCACACTATCAGTGCAATACATTTAGGAAAGGTGGAGGATAGAACAACGAAAGAAGCAGAAGGGCAAGCGGTGATGTAGACGCGTACCTGTACAATATGCTACGCACAGTAAAATTGCAATCCTGCTCAACATGGCGTGTTTCCGTGCCCAAGCCACACTCACTGTGCATTTATACACGCCTTACACTGAGTTCGCCAATTACATTGGAGCCTCTCCCTCACACTTCAGATGCCACGCCGATGACGTCGGAGAGACCTCCCATCCAATGAACTGATGCAATGCGTGCACTTCGTTCCCGCTGTTTTTTGGGGGCAAACACCAGGGAAATGACTGTGGCTGAAAGTGCAGTTGCCTTCATCGGCCCTATTTCTTGCACTTAAAGTGGACTGAACATGAGCAGGACTAAGTAGAGAGGAGTGCAGTAGGGTGCAGGTGAAGAGGTACTCATGGCTGACATGATCGCTTGTAGCTTAATTGAATTGTTCTGCATCCAAGCCTTCCAGCCCCACGTTTGGGCACCTGCTTCACGATTCCGCGTCTGGTCAGCGCGAAATTTCCCTCACGAAGCTGCAGCGAACATGCTGACGTCTGCAGTGGCGCTACCATGAAAGCTCTCTGCTGATTTGATGAACATGCAAACTGCACTTTTTAGGATATTTTGTCTTCGAACTGCCCCAGCCAGCATTTCGACGTAGCACAGAGAGATGGTTAACGACCGCGCGACACCGAATGCAGCAATGCTCAGCGGCCTTCATAGTTCCACGCTAAGTCAGTCAATTGAAACGCTCATTTATATACTAGAGCGTTCCTTTTGTTCTGCAGACGGTTCCACATGCTGAACCATGGGACCGTGCACGGCAAGGCGTGAAGTGAATGCGAGAGCAGGGCTTGCAGGGCCTTCGCTGCAACCACCGCCTTTTTAGCCTGCGTTGGCCAGCAAATGGCATCTAGTGGTTGGAAGCCAGAAGGCACATTACCATGTGGTGCTGGCGTTTGTGAAACGTGAGATGCGTCAATTTTGCTGTTGCATGGCATGATGCGCAGTTATAATGTTGGCATCTTCAGTAGGTGGAAGCAATGCGAATAATGACATTGGATTCTCGGGGGGCTTGTGGTCTTGCACCCATTCCGTATCTCAGTTACGAAATCTTCAGCAAGTTGGTACTTGCATAGCCACTCGAAGTGACAGTGTTTGTGCCACTCTAGTGGGTTAACACTCAAGCTTAAACAAACTGTACTATCATCGTCTTGGAGGCCAACCGTTCCATGTGCATTTCCATCTCACGGATACGTCACTTGGTATCTTATCTGTCGTATGAGACCAACGCAACCGCTCACACAATAAGACGTTTTTGAGGAGTTCTTGTGAGAACCACTTAAGCCTTCTGTCAGATAAGACGACGAAGTGAGTACGTGGGCCGAGAATAAAGGCAATGTCTACTATGCATATGAGAAAGCGCATGTGATGTGCAAATGATGGCGTCAATTAGCAGCACCCCTAACAATAGGAAAAAAACAATGCACTTCACATGAACTTCAATCTCAAGATGAGGACTCATGCCATCACACAGTGACTTCGCAATGTTTCAAATAAGTGGAGGCAAACACTGAAAATAGATTTCATTCGTAATACAGCAAAGTTGGCATCTTCGTTTGCTCTCAGATGGAAGGAAATTTGCTGGGCAAAGACCTCGAAACCAATCACACTTGAGACATGTTCCTCAGTTCGGCAATCCTAGTTGTGCACTTCTCAATGTGCTCCACTTGTCTACTGTGTTGAATGCAGGAGGCAATTATACCGAAGCACTTCATCTGCATAAACCAAGGTCCTGTGACAGTGTCCGTAACACCGTCCCTCCGCCAGCGGTCCACTAGCAAGTAAACTAACGAGCGTTTATGCTGTCAAGCCCCAGCAGCTCAGGAAAACTGTGCGAATGGGCATATTTGTACGCATCGAGGTGGTTCTTATCAGAGACGTATTTGCTCACAAGGGTATGGAATGCATTACACTAACAGGCCCGTGGAGTCAGCAAGTAAATGTAGGTGTTCACAAAATCCCCATTTAACCACATCTGTCTGGCAAAATAGGAACTGCCTTAGAGAGTGAAGGCAACTGTGGTATTGCGTTTGTGTCGGTGGCGTTCAAGCATGGCCTCTTCCTCCTGTGGAGTCGAATACCACTTATTCACGTTGAGTTTTGTCATCCAAATGCAGCTAGCCTCAAAGCGTATCAGGCGTGTGCGTGTAGAACAAAAAGCAGTGCTTCCACCTGCACAATTTCGCTAACCAACTACCTCTGCTTCTTCTCTCCACACCTCCACAAAATTTGACAGACAGGTTTGCTCACACAGCATCACCATTGGCTTTTGGACTATGCTCTTTTTCAAGTGCTTGCAAGAGACGGTATCGTCGTGTGGTGGGAATCGAAAACTCGCTGTGTACGAGCAGGTACTATGGTGCGATTGATTTTGTGAACACCTACATTTACTTGCTGACTCCACGGGCCTGTTAGTGTAATGCATTCCATACCCTTGTGAGCAAATACGTCTCTGATAAGAACCACCTCGATGCGTACAAATATGCCCATTCGCACAGTTTTCCTGAGCTGCTGGGGCTTGACAGCATAAACGCTCGTTAGTTTACTTGCTAGTGGACCGCTGGCGGAGGGACGGTGTTACGGACACTGTCACAGGACCTTGGTTTATGCAGATGAAGTGCTTCGGTATAATTGCCTCCTGCATTCAACACAGTAGACAAGTGGAGCACATTGAGAAGTGCACAACTAGGATTGCCGAACTGAGGAACATGTCTCAAGTGTGATTGGTTTCGAGGTCTTTGCCCAGCAAATTTCCTTCCATCTGAGAGCAAACGAAGATGCCAACTTTGCTGTATTACGAATGAAATCTATTTTCAGTGTTTGCCTCCACTTATTTGAAACATTGCGAAGTCACTGTGTGATGGCATGAGTCCTCATCTTGAGATTGAAGTTCATGTGAAGTGCATTGTTTTTTTCCTATTGTTAGGGGTGCTGCTAATTGACGCCATCATTTGCACATCACATGCGCTTTCTCATATGCATAGTAGACATTGCCTTTATTCTCGGCCCACGTACTCACTTCGTCGTCTTATCTGACAGAAGGCTTAAGTGGTTCTCACAAGAACTCCTCAAAAACGTCTTATTGTGTGAGCGGTTGCGTTGGTCTCATACGACAGATAAGATACCAAGTGACGTATCCGTGAGATGGAAATGCACATGGAACGGTTGGCCTCCAAGACGATGATAGTACAGTTTGTTTAAGCTTGAGTGTTAACCCACTAGAGTGGCACAAACACTGTCACTTCGAGTGGCTATGCAAGTACCAACTTGCTGAAGATTTCGTAACTGAGATACGGAATGGGTGCAAGACCACAAGCCCCCCGAGAATCCAATGTCATTATTCGCATTGCTTCCACCTACTGAAGATGCCAACATTATAACTGCGCATCATGCCATGCAACAGCAAAATTGACGCATCTCACGTTTCACAAACGCCAGCACCACATGGTAATGTGCCTTCTGGCTTCCAACCACTAGATGCCATTTGCTGGCCAACGCAGGCTAAAAAGGCGGTGGTTGCAGCGAAGGCCCTGCAAGCCCTGCTCTCGCATTCACTTCACGCCTTGCCGTGCACGGTCCCATGGTTCAGCATGTGGAACCGTCTGCAGAACAAAAGGAACGCTCTAGTATATAAATGAGCGTTTCAATTGACTGACTTAGCGTGGAACTATGAAGGCCGCTGAGCATTGCTGCATTCGGTGTCGCGCGGTCGTTAACCATCTCTCTGTGCTACGTCGAAATGCTGGCTGGGGCAGTTCGAAGACAAAATATCCTAAAAAGTGCAGTTTGCATGTTCATCAAATCAGCAGAGAGCTTTCATGGTAGCGCCACTGCAGACGTCAGCATGTTCGCTGCAGCTTCGTGAGGGAAATTTCGCGCTGACCAGACGCGGAATCGTGAAGCAGGTGCCCAAACGTGGGGCTGGAAGGCTTGGATGCAGAACAATTCAATTAAGCTACAAGCGATCATGTCAGCCATGAGTACCTCTTCACCTGCACCCTACTGCACTCCTCTCTACTTAGTCCTGCTCATGTTCAGTCCACTTTAAGTGCAAGAAATAGGGCCGATGAAGGCAACTGCACTTTCAGCCACAGTCATTTCCCTGGTGTTTGCCCCCAAAAAACAGCGGGAACGAAGTGCACGCATTGCATCAGTTCATTGGATGGGAGGTCTCTCCGACGTCATCGGCGTGGCATCTGAAGTGTGAGGGAGAGGCTCCAATGTAATTGGCGAACTCAGTGTAAGGCGTGTATAAATGCACAGTGAGTGTGGCTTGGGCACGGAAACACGCCATGTTGAGCAGGATTGCAATTTTACTGTGCGTAGCATATTGTACAGGTATGCGTCTACATCACCGCTTGCCCTTCTGCTTCTTTCGTTGTTCTATCCTCCACCTTTCCTAAATGTATTGCACTGATAGTGTGAAGGGAGTGTGATGAGCACTTCTCCTTTGAAGGCGAGCCGAGTCCCAAGTTGTGGGGTTCCCGCATTGTCACAAAGCCGACAGGACCATCGGACACAATGAGCTACCGTGTGGAAGGCAAGACCGTAAGTGAATTTTCGTGGAGAATTACGTGTGCCATGTTATGAGTAGGGCAATGATGGAGAAATGCTAGGGGAAGAGACACTTCTGTTGCATTGAGCCACACATTCCATCAACAGCTAGCACGGGCGATTGGCCCTAATGCAGATTAATAATAATGCGGCACCTTTGCCTTCAAGCAGCTCATGCCTCAGCTAATCTTAGTCCATGAAACTCCTTTTTAGACAACGTTTGTTCATACTGCACAAGGGACGGGTAGGCTCACGTTTGACAATGGCGACTGCAAGGTCAGTGGCACAAGTTGGGGCACTCCATGTAGAGCAGGCAATGGTACGTCAAGTCTCCCATAGCAGCCTACATTTGGCCACTGTGCTACAAATACGAATTCAATTGATCCCGATTTGCCAGAATTTAGGCATTAAAAACCATAATTTAGCTAAGCGTTGGCTCTCAAGCATAACCCATTCGTCCGTTTGTTTAGCCAAGCGGAGAAAATGCGGCTCCCTTTAGTAGCATCAAATTGAGCAGTATCTGCGGGAACCACTTTCCGCACCACGCAGCCTGGATTTTAAATTGACCTGATGTAGCGAGACGAGTGACGCAAACCAAACTCAGAAGGGCCCCTTTAGGTGCTTCAACTGGTGAAATGTCCACTTCGCTCGTCTGCGACCTGGTTATTCTCTATTTCAGACACTGTTGACATCACAGTAAAGGACGTTACCGCGCAAAGTCTGATCGAGATTTACACAGGTGTCGGGAATCACTCCACCGTTTTGTCCACGTTTTTTGTGCCGCATTGCAAATTTCCACCACTCGCAGCAGGTAGCGAAACAATCGCCATTAAGTGATTTGATTCGCGTCCCAAGCTCCTCATCTCGTGCTATTCTTAATGGCAGATCAAGTTGACCCGAAGACGTCCATTCCGCTGTCGCGATTCGTCAAAGGCCAGCCATCCTTCCAACTTGACTTCGCTGTTCAAGGAGCAGACAGCGATGGAGTGGTTAGTCATTGCACCCCTAGGTTGTGCACTCCTCCTTGCTACAAACCATTCCAACCCGTTGACTCAAGCTATATGAATTCCACCTAAACTAAGTCTTGAATGCGCATTTTGTCCAATATCTATCACGCATTGTATGTGCATGCATGTGGTTGACAGGTTGGACTCTCCACGAGCGCAGGGGAGCTCTGCATTTGGAACGGTGTGAACCTCATTCTCAATAATAGCAGTGTCTGCAGTGAGTGAAAAGCACTTGAATTTTCGAAATGGCCTTGTGCTTGTGCAGCTTGACATAGAAACCCTATAGCCAATTCATGCTTGGCAAAGGCTATGACCCTGCCTTACGCCTTTCTTCAGCACTATGGCATCCTCATTCAATGCTGTTGGTAGTTGGCACTACTGTTCGGAGCAAATCTGCTAACCCACTGCCCATTCCCCATTTATGCAGCTGAGTTGAAGAAGGACAAAACCTCAGACTTGCGGCTTTTCAGTGCTGTGTTCACTACACGTTCGGATATCCAATGGGACGACTTTGTGTGGGCGACCAGCACCTCGGTTCTGTCAGTGAGCGTTGACTACACGCAAAGCGGTGAGGGGGAGGGTGAATTTAGCGCCGTTTCGTAGGTCTCTGCCCTAATTTCAACCTATCCTGTGTTTTGCGTGGAAGCGGGGTGGAGAAGCTCAGATGCTATTTGAATGCGCGTAAATGTGGGGAAGTAATGTGGATGAGGAGGCAGTAGGCTTGCCAGCGTGTACTAAACGGTGCAATTTTGACTTTAGGCACATCACCAGAAGTGGCGGAATGCAACCGTAAGTTGGAGTGTGATATGCTGTTTCCTCAGCACGACTGCGCAAAGCGAGGCCTCTTCGATTGGCGCATAATTTGATCAACTGATTTTGTCGCCTTGGTCGTCTCGCTTTGATGTCTAGGATTCACTTCAAGCTTTCTTGTATTTGAAAATCAACCTGTTAGTATGCCAATGATTGGTGATTGATTTGTAGCCTTTCCGTTTTGGGGCGTGAAAGAGTACACTATGTGCAATTCTTTTTCAGCTGTAGTGCCAGCTTCGACAACAACCTCGGGTAAGTGCGCGTTCATTTGCCGGCCATATAGGCGAATTGGGACGAGCGATCCCACTTGAATCCCCTTTACTCAGCTTGGTGAGGTGGCACGCCACTAGTAGCAGAGAAGCCGAGTGTTTTGCTCCCTAGAACCAGCTTCAAATGCACAAAATATGGCTGCTCATTTCACCCAAATTTGTCCGTCAACCAGTACCAACGCCGATGTCTAAGTTGATGAGCCGACTGCATGTTACGCGGTTCAATTTCAGTGTGCTAGATGGACGCTCTGTTGAGTAAGATAATTACTTGACGTGCTTTTCCACACAGGTTCGGCGCTGACCCACACGATCAGCGGTAAGACGGCATTAACGCCTCGCACATGTCAACACCGGCTCTGGCGTCCACTAACCCTCACCTACTCATGTCATTCACACTCAGCCATTTTTAGCACTACCTTGACCTCGGTATTCTCATCACACACCACTGGATTTCTCGTCAAACCTTGTCTCACGCAGGCTTCGCCTCACACGCCTCGTTCACCGCGACTTCACAACCTAGGTTTCGACGTCAGCGTCAGTTGAATACTTGCATCAAATCGTCTCATTTCCCTTTGTAGCTGTGCTTGGGACAACAACAATGCTGGCGTACCTGAGAAGCTAGGGGTTATGCCAATTGGTGCGACAATTGCCGGATAGTAGCACCAAAACCAACGTCGAATACTTCGTCCATTTTTAAGTTAAGAACACCCTTCTCCTCCAACAAACCATATGCTTGCAACATTATTAACGAAGAATTTGCACGAATCTACGTCTGTTAAATTTGCGTACGACTCTTTCATTGCAACTCATGCATGTAGGACGTCAACGCACCACATGCCATGACGGTGTCCATTTCACTTCAGCATCAACTGACAATTGCACAAGCACCATTGCAGGTTGCATAGGCGACAGCTGGTGGCACTAGTTAGGTGAAGCCAGCTTCAAAGTGGTGACGGACATCACTAGCTCACTTTGCACTTAAGAAGGCAGTAGTGCTGATTCCCATGATGACGAGGTACTCGAATGGTCTGACAATGTTGGCAGCAGATTGCAGTCGATTGTTGCATTGAGGGCAGAATGAAGGCTTTGTCGATTTAAGCATGCTGCTTTCATTTATATTGGTGGGCAAAGGCGAGAGGGTCTAACCTATCCTTGATCCAAGTAGCAACAGAGAGGATTCCTAATCCTAAGCGAGTAATCACTGTCTCCGTGTCATCCGACAGGCCGCATTTTGACAAGCTGGCAACAACCAGGAGGCCAGACATTGCTTCCATCTCATGCAAACGCATCCAAATTCGCATTATAGAGGTCTTTGCATTAGGCAACCAACAGGCGAATTGGCGCGCCGTTTCACGAAAACAGCACTCGTTAACTGATGCTTAGGCGATATGGCTCTGACGTGTCGTACTCTTACTTCAAGGTGATTGTCATCAAATTGGCCATAAAATCCAATCGATGGTCCCCGTTGTGCCAGCAGGTGATGTGGTTACGGGAAGGCCCGAGTTCTGCTCCTCCAAAGCACAGCTTGGTGGGGAGCAAGACGGGTGTCGGACCGTTTGCCACCACATTTGAACTTATCGCCGGAGAGTCGGATGACAATAGTGCAACAGGCGCATGGTGAAAGAGCGCAAAAGCAGCTGAATTGATGGTGCGGGCCACCATTTACCTTTGTTTCTCATCCGGCTTGCATTGTGGTGGATGATTGCCACTTCGTGAGCTAATTACTTGGTCCATCACACGCACCCCCACGCACACACACACACACGCACACACTGGGCTTTGCACTGCTACTACGCTAACGCAACGCCTGCCTTGCACAGCCCTTCAATTTCGACGCGCTTACAATGGGCAAATCCATTCAGCGGTATGGCCTGTTACGCGACTGCCAAAGGGCGAGCAGGAGTGTCCTCCTTCAGTCAATGAGGGGCAGCTTTTTCCGCGTGCGCAGTGTGGATGCCTTTATTTCACACGCGTCAAATCTCTGTCCCTAGAATCTAACCTTCCACCCGTGCGGCATGCCACATGAGTTGCTCTCCATAACACTAAACACGATCAAATTCGAAATGCAGTGCTAGTCGGATGCGCTGAGGCGCCTGGTCCACTGGAAGCCACACCGTTTGACCGAGTGGCACCGCCTCCTCTGCCCTCTCACTCAACCTCTCTTTACCTGCGACATTCAAGTTATTCCTTCCCATTGCAAGTGATGGACTGTGAGTCTGTGTTTATCCTTGCCAACATACTTTCGCGCATAATTTTGCGCCTTCGAGTCATGCGGCAGGGTGGTTTTCGTCAATTGATGCGACCACGCCCGATGCGAGGTGTGATGAGAGACCCTCCCAACGCCAAGCTCTTGCTCAAGTGCTGATGCAATGGTGCAAGCGGCGCAATGTCTCTGTCTGAATTAACAATGTGTCTGTCAGTGTGAAATTCTAGTCATTTACGTGAACTCGGACGACACAGTCCAACATCCGAATGAAGGCTGAAGAGCCAAAGTCTATTAATTTATGAGAATGCAAAGTGGTTGGCGAGGACTACATTCCTGAAAGAAATCGAAAGCATATGCACCTGTAGTGCATGGGAGCATGGCTGGAAGATGTGGCCTAAGTTAGTGATTGAGTGGATTGCTTCACTGCTGGAAAGACACGTGTCTGGTCACTGCTGTCGCGGAGGCAGCACGTGAAAAGGGAAGCATGTTATGTCGCTGTGACCGACGCAGGCGCCCAACACCCGGTTACTAACTTACTCATTTATTCCATGTTTGATCAGTGGTGGCGATGATGCATTGAAAGAGCTGTGAGATGGAATTGGCGAAGTAGGAGCATACATGAATGCATGCATGCAGGTCTATCACGACTGTGGCAGGCTTTCATTCAGTGTGATTAGCTTGCTGAGGATGCAAAAATATGTCATAATGTGTGGCAATTTTCGAAGGTTCCACCTCGTCGATATTACATTCCCCTTATCTGCAATGAGCGACAGACAGGGACTTTCCTGATTCATGTCAATATTTAACCATGCATTGGTTTTGTGCAGCAATTTGGCTATTCAGTGACGCAATTTCCCTACGTTTCGCTCTTTGCTGGTTCCATTTGAGCATTTGGAAGGACGCTTCTTTTATTTCATCACGTCTCCTGACGGCATTGGGCGCATCGTTGTGCCAGAAGTAGTGATGTTGAGGTGTTGTTGGTGATCGGTGTGCGCTAGAGAATCTCTCTGTAAATTGTTGGACACCCGTGGAAGGCAGTGTGATACTGTGCTGTGCAGTGCTGTGGCATTCGTCCTCGTGACGCCGCGGTGGACGACGGTCGTGGCCACGGTAGGAGCAGTAGTGAAGGTGAAATGAATTACATGAACGCTGCATTGCTGCTGATCATTGTGCTTGGCGAAGGCGCCAGGTGGGATGCTTACAAAGGCACGGGTCATTGTAGGAATGCCGACAGATGGAGACGAAGAGGAGGGGCAGGAGGAAGAGAGTGAACTAAGGACCCTTCGAAAGGCGTTATGTCAGCGTGGCTGATTGCAGATCATGCAACATGCTGAGGTGACACTGGGTAAAATGTGATCACTTAAGTGGTTGCAGGCAATGTTGAGAGAAGCGCTAGCAAGAGCAAAGCACATCCAAGGTGAGGAAGCAATGCAATCTCTGTGTGGGGTGGATTATCACTCGATTGTGAGCATCTAACCACAGCGTTTTTCGCGCGAAGGCAAGAGGCGGAAAATTACTGTAGGGGATGAGTAAGGCATGGAAGGAGGAAGGGCAAAATATAGTGAAATATAGGTGTGCATGTGTTTGCCCGTGTCACGCATATGTGACGAGGGATGGAGCAAGAAGTTGGACTTGACGAAGCCGAGACCATCGTTTGAATGAGAACATTGAGACGTGTTCAACCATTGTCCAATTCTGCATAAAATAAACGAAAGCGTAAAGTGGCAGTTGTGTTGGTGACAATGCTGCAATAAAGGAGGGATTGAATGACGAGGCGAATTGGCAAAATGTAGCTGCGGTAGTTGTGGTGGTTTTATAAGGCTGAAATGGGAAATCGGTAGTGTTTATGCGTGTTGCATATGCGTGAAGGGGAGGAAAAAGGCGAACACTGTGAGGTCAAACAACAATACAGTTAAAGAGGAGCATTTGTTTAAATGGATGCTTGCACCTCCGTTGGGGAGTGTCGAACACCGCATGAAGCGGAAACAATGCTGGGTGAATCTACGTGTGATATCTGTCTAGCCTACATTCTGACGTCTCACGACCCCAAACCCGACCCGCGTCTGCACTCTCGCTGTTCTGGTGACGGCGATTAACCTTGAATTGGACCTAATTTATTCCACTCATATCGTAGTTGTCGCATGCTTTGCGTTCTGTGGGCATTTCAGCTACACCGTTGACGAAGAGCAACATGGACCTTGTGCCTTCCTAATCCACCGGTTATTCCTCGCGTTGACGCCGTGGTCTCAGTGCCTAGTGTTCATTGCCTGGTGCATTTCTGTGCTTTTTGACAAAGGTAATCTCAAACTAGAAGGCTTTAATTTTTGTTCTTTTTAAAACTCCTCTTTTCATACGCAATCTTTTCCCTCATCCGTTTAATTCCTTATTCCAGTTCTGCTCACTTTGGTGTCGCTTTAAGGTCCAGAGATTTGCTTTGTTAGACTGTCACTGATTTTGGAGATGAAGAACCAGTGCCTCGAGGGACGGACAAGTGCGATCGGATGCAGTACTTATTAACTGCATAGCAGCGAGTTAGTCTTCATTTTCAACGATCGTCAGAAGGCGACTGAGCTTTTTTCGTTGCTAGGCCTTAACCCTAGATTGTTTGACTTATATGCTTGTCTGGATTGCTAATTTAAGAAGCTGGTGCATTGAGCGGATCGTCTTCCACCTCATTCCTCTGCTTCTTCCAGCGGAAATGTCCTGTGTGTCATTCATGCCACCTCCCGTTGGCCTGAAGTCGGGTTAAACCACAACTCGTGGCTGCAGTGGTGGCTCCTGCCATTCCTATTGACCGTAGCTTGCCCCACATCTGACGACTTCCACACAAGGTGAAGAAACTGAGCCTCTGATGCAGTCTGACGAGCTTCATGACAGACGCCTCTGTCGTGTTCGCCTCATCTCCTTCCGCCACGTGCCTGAAGTACGTTGTGGCAGGCTGCTCTGCTTCGCTGGTACCCTGAATGTCATTGCCATTGTTGGGAGTGCTCAAGCATTGTAATGCTCAGCATCCAGTAGCAAAGGAAATGCGTCAGCAAAACGCGTGGAAGTGACAGGGAAGCGCAAATGAAATGTAGACCAACAGGGCAGCGTAGTGGCACACTTCAGACTCGCAGTCATGCTTGCCGTGCTTAGCTTGAGGAAGCAACCTAAGAAACTCGAATGATCCATCGCTTCATCATGATGAGGTGCGGTGCGGTGAGGAGATTCTTGTCCTCACGACGTCATCATGGTAAGAGCACACACGCCGGTGTGGCCGAGGAGCGCGCAAGCATCCCTCACCCAGGAGGAGGAGGAACTCAGTAAATATAAAATGTGCGCGAACATATGGGCATCCCTATACCGAATGTATGTTGATGTTTTCGAATTTCCCACTTCGATGCCTTCCTTTAATTCCCCTATTCAGTTCACAGCAGCTCGGTCACAGGTACTTGGTGTTCTTGTGGCAAAGAGACGTATTCTGTGTGTTTTGCCAAACATCAAGCGCAGAAATGTTGCACGCGAAGGTGAACATCTCCTAGTGTAGATTTGGTACCTCTCAATAGGCTTTTATCAAATCTGAGCTACGTTTTATAACTAGTGAGGAAAACATTTAGAGAATCATTTTGCTAAACGACTCGAATATTTTTTTTAGTTTTGCTTCGTTTTCGGTTCGATGCTGGCTAACTTTCATTTAGATTGAATTCAATGCCTCGGACCTTGGTGGAAGTGTATTTCACGCATCCAAATCCCCTTTAAGTACTTACGAAAGACCTTCCTTGAATGGTTTGATTTCAAGTTTACTGCGTTGAAGATCAGTCGTGAGGGGAATGAGAGATTTTCGGTCTCGAACTTCCTCCGATCCAACCACTCATAGCAGGTATCTTCTATCTGCCACTTATATCCATGGTACTGGAGGAAACTCAAAATCTACCCCTACTTTCCATGGTCGTAATCATTGTGCTGGCTTCGAAGGATCCCTCCTCTCTCTAAGATTGTAATGAGAGCTGCTAATTTAACTGATGTCAGGCTTCTAAAATTTTCGCAAGTTCAGACTAGAGATTCCTTGATATCAAGTTTTGTACCGAAATTCTGTGGATCACTCTTTTTCAATGCAAGCGCTCATCCATTGCTTAATGTATGCTTCAGCGGCTATGTCCAACTGTTCGCAGTAGTCCCCAGCAGTGGCATTTAGGATTATGGCTTTCGTTTCTAAGGCTGGACTTTTGCCATAGGTTCGCACGAGGGAACGGATTTTGGTCAGTAAAATGCTCTCAAGTGCACGTGTATGTGCAAAATTTCTTTGGGTAAATATTTTCTCCGATAACAGGATGCCACCTGGAAAAATTCATTTTGTTCCCTTACCCAGCACATAACTAAGTTGTGATTTGGTGAGTCGCTTTTGAATTTGACCTCAAGCATAGATTAATCCTGTTCGATAGCGTCTGCATGTTTGACGAAGTTTTGCTTCATGAGACCGATTTTGCCATGTGGCTGAATGCTTCATTGGCCTTCTTTGTGGAAACTGACTTTTGCCATGGAAAATGCACGAAGAGATGCAACAGGTTGATGGACACTGGACCGGCTGTTCGAAGGAAGAGTTTTGCCCAACCTAGTCATTTTGATATGCGGATGCGATTAATATCATGCCACTTTTTGTCCCCATGCTTATGCGTACCATGATAACGCAGAGGCGTACATGTAAATGTGCGCCGCATTCAGAATATGGGATTGAGAAAGGGTCGAAGGTGTAGGATCAATTCCCTTAGGTGAAATGCCATCAGATGGCCTATGTAGTGGTAAAATTTTGCCATAAGAATGTAAGGGACTTCGCCTTCATTCAACCTGTTTGGTGTATTTACGGAGACAAATGGCCATGTTTCCATAAAGATCAGCGCCTTTGGCCCCAAAATGACTCCTCATTCCAATATGCTGCGCAATTGAGTAGAACTGAGAATGAGTGTTTAAGCAAGAACAACCTGGTATTGTGCACTGTGGGTAGTTGTTTGCAGAGCATCGCGTAGTGGTCAGATAGGCAGAAATATGGTCGTTGGGTCTGTGGCTTCTAAGAGCTCAGTTGACTCACCACAGGCACCGTCTTCATTGCCAAGGCGCTCTAGCGATTCCAATTTGGTCCGTCTACCATAAGCAGTGCACAACTTCCTTCAAGCTGACGTGGGTAAGTATTTGCACTAACCAACCGTAGCTCCGAGGTTCGATCGACTACCGCTCAAATCCCCTCGGACATATTAGCTAATCATGATGTGGTGGCACCATTAAGCTTATTGCTCTTCACGCCCTCACCACCCACTGCTCTGGTCCGCAATCATATTCCCATTCGCTCTCAAAGTTCTTAATCCTACACTTGTAATGCACTTCCTTATTATTTGAATGAGGTGTAGAACTCGGCCTCTTCACTGATAATCTAACCACATTTTGCACATTGCACTAGCTGAAGAGTCTTTAGGCTCAGCAAGTGGGCACATGCAAGAAAGTCCAATCCAGGGGCCCGAATTGAATTAGTCAGAGCGCTACAGAAAGCAAGGCTACGGCAGTACTCTTTTTAACTTCCTGGTAAAGAAAGGCTCATATTCTCCCAATTCGTGGAGATCGCAAGTAGCTGCGATCAAGTCGGAACCATTCAGCACGATGAAATACCAGCTTGACGGTGAATTCGCAAGTTTATTTACGTGACGGAAAGAGTGTGCAGCGATTTAGAAGGCTACTATTGAAATGAAGTTCTAATACTTTACCGTGATCGTTGTAAGGAATGTCGGCTGGCTTGCTTTAGTGGAATTCAACGATAAACTGCATGCAAGATTCGTCTACACGCTGGCAATTATGCGTGATATTGTACTGGTGCGACTGCATTTTGAGGATGACTATCGAGCGCAACTCGATTCCTAATGAGCTTTCAAATGAACACAGCAGACAGTTTGTCAAGAAGCAGCACTGGACAGCCCTTGCAGCAGGGATGGAGTTATGCTGGCTCTACTCGGTCCACGCCCACTGCAATTTTATGACCAATTTTTAGCAATAAGTGTTTAAATGTTTGGCTCCCAAACAAGGATTCTTGCTAATTGCGGCAAATGCTTATGAGTAGGGAAGTATACGCTTTTTGAAATTCGCTATACCACTTACTTTGGTTTACAAAACACTATGCTCTCAAATATCCAATCTAGTGAAAAGGAATAGTTCGCATTAATAAACTATTATGCCAGACTGGTGCAGTAAGCCATGTGTGCCCCGAGTAGCTCCTAAAGGACCCATAGCGAAGAGGTGTAGTGCACTAATATGGCGTTTTACCACGTTGGTTATTGCTGACATCACCGTGGCAAAGGTTTTTGACACAATTGAGCCTAATGACGATGATTGAGTACGAAGGAAAATGCAGGGGCACCCTTACCAACACTCTTCGTAAGATGATGCAACTTTAAGCAGTCCATTTTAAGTAACTTTGATTGCTTGTGCTGTGGCGGCAGCATTCCATATTGGAAAGTGAAGATGGTGGGCAAGGTAGAAATGAGGTGCTTTTTAGTACTTTATTGAGCATCACAGATGGTTACGCTTTGACGCTTCACCATGACCGACGTGTTGGGTCACGATCACTGCAATTTGCCTATGAATACTTTAATGCCACAGACAAATGACTTTTTTGCTGTGCAACAGATGCGGGTGGCATAAAGTCGTTGCGTTCTCTGCGGGGACTTGTCAAAGATATGGCGTCGTTTGATATTAGTGTCATTGTTTGGGGCGGGAGGAGTAAGTCATCGGTAAGTCGAGGTGGTCACTTCAGTCTGTTGGTCTTATAATGCTACATGCATAGAACCTACATCTATTATTTCTTCATACCTACCTGCTACAGAGATTTGCGTAATGCTTGTCAAGGTTTAAAATCCCTTTGACACAGTGTACAATACCTGAGGTGGTGCACATGGTTTTATGCATTCCATTCAACTTCAACTCAGAGTACTCTTCTGTTATGTATTACTGCACGTGGACGTTAAATTTGCACTGCATATAAGTAAATCAAGTCGTATGAATATCAGCGGACAAGTTCAGTGTTCTTGGTTAGGAAACGAAGGTTCAACTCATGAAGGCAGTCCCTGTGGTGAGTCGAGCGACCTACGAAATGCTAATGCGGCCAACGGATACGTCACTGCGATTTCAGAAAACACCTTCTGATTCCAGTTGGTGTTTTCGTCTTTAATGGCACTTAGGTCCGTGAAACTTAAAGACCGTCCCACAAAAATGAACCACAGTACCACCTGCTCGCCGATTATTTGTCCATGTCCACATGTTTTGCATTGTGCATGCGTCACGGTCGACATGGGGAAAATGTGTAGATGGTGTGCGGATCTTTCATAGGACCTTTCAATGGGAACCCAACGCATCCCTTAAAAGCTTTCTTTTTCGAAAGTGGCACCTCGTCTGCGATTGTGATGAGTGGCGCACTGTAATCCTTTAAAATGGTTTAATCGTCTTATGTGTTCATTTCGACTCCGACACACAACTGCGACTTCTCAACCATAACATGAATGAGAGCATGTGGTCCCGCAGTCGGCGCAGCAAAATGCCGAAGGTCACCAGCGCTTGTTAAAAGGAAGGACTGTCATCATCATCTGCCCTCCCCTGCGCTAAGCGCTGACTGTGCATTCAGGTGCACAAATAGCCGCTATAGCCGCAACTGAAGTAGCCCTAACAACACCCTCATCATAGTGAAGATGCTGCGCTATCGACTTGTCTTGCTCCCCTACCCCGTCAACACCTGATGGATTGATGAAGTCGTTAAACTTGTGTTGGTGAGGATGTCGGCGACAGTCGGCTCCGTGCCGTGCGTACCGATGGCGTTGGCGACGAGTCGCCTGCACCTGTTGCCACGCATCGCCCTCTGCTGGACGTCAAGTTGGCAACCGCTGGCGATCAATTAGTTTAAATGCAAAGCCCCATGACGACAGTATGCTGCATGTCGCCCTTTTAGCTGGACAGACTTATTGTTCTTCAATCCCATAAGGTCATATGAATGAATTAATAGATCTCCACTATTTGTCTCCAATTTTCGCATTCATGACTACTTGCTAAAATGCTCATTTTCCTTTGTGCGTAAGTGGTGTGCATTGCTGGGAATTCGTCCGATGCATACAGTTGGAAGTGCGGCATTTAGTAAGTTTTCCTGGTGCCAATTGGGTCTTTTGAATGGCCGTCACCTTTATTTCCCACCTACTTGCTGAAGCAAACGAGAAGGCTTGACAATGCGATCGTTGACACGCTGAGCATCGCACTAGCACCTCGCACTCACGTCCACTTTGCGCTGTGCAGCATTGTGAGCCATACGATCCGCCTTCAGCAGTTTTCAGAGCTGCATGTTTGGCTGGTAATGCTAAGACTCGACTGACGGCGCTTTTTGGTTGCGAGGAGTTGGCCTTGCCCATTGCTTGTCGTGTGCTCAACATTTTCTCACGAATAAGTGGTCAGCATGTGTGTGTGTTTGCATCCCCTTATTCGCGTCTGTACCTGCTTATGAAGCACACTGTGCGGTAAATACACGGCAGCAGTTGCTGTCAATATATCCTAAGTTTTCTGTCGCGCCACATGTGTGGCTGCAATTGCGATTGTTTTGGTTGATTCCAAATGTTTCGAGGTTTGAGCGTGGATGGCTTCTGTTAAAAGGAACCCACTCTGATGAAGACACTTGTAGCCTTGAAAAGGTAAACACAGCCCTCATGATGGGACGTTATGGCTTACTGTCTTCCATCTGTGATACCTACTCACTTCCAATTTTGCGATGCAATATTTCGGGCAATAAGCTAGAGTCGCTACAGGTGTTTGATGTGTCATCTGCCATTGGCACTACGATTTCACATAATGAGAAGCAGCAACGTTTCTTGTCGGAGCTCCAACATGACTGCGTGCTTAGCGGCTGTTCGTGGCCTTCTGGCTATTAGGTGTCCATCACTTTGATAAACCTTATTGTTCATTCACTTTGCCTGTTTCCATGCTGGAATAGCATGGTCGTTGAAGAGGCTACAGCGATAGGGGTAGGTCTTGCCTTTAGGTCGGATTGGGTTGCTGTTCATGAGTAGTTGTTGTCTTTTCGGGTAGCGATAGATTCAAAGTGTGCTCTTATTTCCAGCGCAAATACGGTTTCATTGGCCGCACGTAGGTTCTCTATCATTGTATGTGGCGTAAGTTGCGATGTTGCGATTACTGTGATGTCATTGATGCTGAATCGCGCATTTGGGGGCGAATGTTATGCCTCATTGAGTTGGGGATCGCAGCTATTTTTTGCGCTGATGCGACCTTTGTCAAAGGTGCTGTGTATAGTCTCAGCAATCGCTTGATCGCGGGCTCAGCATAGACGGCATGAGTTTGTGTCTGTGTGAGGTAAGGAGAGCAGAAGTGGAGGAGGGATTGAGTAGTGGGGGCTTTAATGTCATTACGCAGATCGTGCCTTGCAGCAATCCTAAATGCTTGCTTGAGAATGTGCCTTTTCCAATCGGTGGTCTTGTTTGTGGGCGCTAGTTCCATGGTTCGTTGAAGACTTGCGTGCCAGCCTTTGTTTTGTGCTGTTTTTCTCCTTTTCAGGAGATGCAAACCTACCGTGGTGGTGGTGGTGGTGGTGGTACTGGTAGTGGCGGTGAAGTGGCGCTAGATGAGTCTGTGTAATGCCAGACAAGGCGATGTTGTGAAGGTGTCCTATCTTGATGTGTGAGGCCACACCTAAATGCTTCTTACGCCACTATGCTGCATGCGTTCGAATTTTGCCAAGGATGCATTGTGATCAGTGGGGTCTCATTTGCTAGGAGGACTTAACCTTGCCAAGTACTTAGGTATCTTCCTTTAGCCGAGCGTGTTTATCCGCTCGTTTTTTAAGCGCTAAGTGATGTAGCCGGCTAGGGGAAATTGTCTTGGCATTGTATTGAATGATATGCTGTTGCAATGGCGGTGTATTGAAAGTGGTGAGACCCAATTAGTTGAGGCCGTTACAAGCCTACCGCATAATTGCCTCCTCTTACCCTTTTCCTTCTTCCCTTTGAAGGCGTTGCAGGACCTGACTTTGACCATTGCTAATTACCATCACCAGTGGGTGGAACACTTGTTTGGTAAGCGCAAGGGCCTCACCTGCTAGCGGTGAATGGCAGTCTCGTCTCATTCTCTCTCGAAATGGCACTGGACATGAGTGGATTGTAGAGCGGCTCCTTTACTACGGCACTGGTTTCCTATAAAGTGGACGATCTCTTGATTGGAAATGAAGGAGGTTCCCTTATCTCTCTCCTTCCATGCAGGCCGGTGCCAGCGGTGGGTGCAGGCAGAGCCATTGCGTCCGAGATGCCTCAATGAACGTGTCTCTCACCACTCCTTCCTACCAGTTAGCACCAACATCCTGCTGACCAAGCGAGAAAGCACTCCAACCAAAACTGGCATGCAAGCCAGCAAAGAAGCAGAGGTGTTTGTGCAAATGGAGAAGGTTTCAACCAGGTTCGCAGCACACACTGCAAATTATCGTGTTGCCTAGGAGTGCGACGGTGGCAGCGGCGGCGGTGGTGGCAACATCAGTGCATGCAACAGCTGAAGTCGCGAACGCATGCGAATGGGAAGGAGTGGAGGCAGGAGATGTGAATGGAGAAGGTAGAAGGCAGGTAGCTACTGGAAGAAGAGAGAGGGAGGAAAGATAGAAAGTGGGTGGGGCGGTGATTAAGGGAAGGAGGTGCTTACGGCGAATGACGGTATTGAAGTGCCCGCAACCCGATTAGCGTTCAGTTTGTGCGGAAAATTTTACGGACTGCGCTGCTGAGTACGTCTGTGCCAGCCCAATCTCCTAATGCTGATGGTGACGAAACGGAAGCATTGTTAACTGCAGTGGACAAACATGATATTATGTGGGTACTCTGACTTCTCGATCGAACACTAAATAGAAGCAAGGAGGAAAAGCATTGAGGGGTGGGAGAAGAGTAATAGGTACTTCCTTCGGCGCATTAAAGTGGGGAAGGGTACTGGCACTGGTACAGGCAAAGGTCATCGTCATTATCGCCTGTTTCTTTCTCCGCTAATCACTGAATACGCAAGCATGGGCAGCGGCATCAGCATGCAATAGGTTGTTGGAAGCAGTATGCTCCTCATGGAAATGCATTCACTATTGCATTTGCGCATGCGCAAAACACGTAGAAGTGACAGGGAAGCGCAAATGAAATGTAGACCAACAGAGCAGCGTAGTGGCACACTTCAGACTCGCAGTCATGCTTGCCGTGCTTAGCTTGAGGAAGCAACCTAAGAAACTCGAATGATCCATCGCTTCATCATGGTGAGGTGCGGTGCGGTGAGGAGATTCTTGTCCTCACGACGTCATCATGGTAAGAGCACACACGCCGGTGTGGCCGAGGAGCGCGCAAGCATCCCTCACCCAGGAGGAGGAGGAACTCAGTAAATATAAAATGTGCGCGAACATATGGGCATCCCTATATCGAATGTATGTCGATGTTTTCGAATTGCCCATTTCGATGCCACCTCTGGTCCCTTATGTTCTGGAAAGACTTTGGTCTTTCTTGTCACATCCTGGTGGCGGCTCTTTGATGGAAAAGGCTTTCAGGTTGGTGGCTTGTATGGGTTGTATGACATGTAGTTTGAGACCCTACCCTTCCGATATCCCCCTTGTGGTCTGGTTTAAAAGTGTGAATATGAAGTTAGCGTTATTGGTACTGTGCTACATCGACTGTCACTGCCATGTGCTTTTTGGCGGTCTTCGTGTGCTGCTCGTGCGGTTGAGCGCAGCTGCAAAGCGGGTTATTTTGTGACTCAGTTTGATCCGCCTTCGTTTAGTTGTCACTTGCCTTGTGTGTCACCGCCTGGGACGACTGGAGTTGAGAGGAGGAGATAGGACTTATGCCACATTTTGCCTTTTCTGTGGAAGCGCACAGCACTTTAAATGAAGTTAAAAAGTGTGTTGATGTGTGTGGACCAGCGTTTAAGCACACTCTGGGAGAAGGCAGGATGCGTGTTTGGTGGCGAACATGAGTTGGAGCGACTTCAATACATTACACGTGTCAGCATGACTTCCCTTTACTGTGTGTCTCTTTCTTTAATGCTCTTAATGTTGCACGGGTCGGATGCTCAGCCTTAAGGTCGAGTCGTCTTCACCGCCCTGGTGCCAAATGTCTCTGCACAAATTGGAGGACAGAAAGGGAAATTGACGGCATTGCAGCTTAGCAGATGATGAAAGTGGCGAAAGAAGATTAGCAGGCTACAATGGCACTGAGGACGTAGTGTATGTTTGGGCGCTGACTAATACGCCCCCTTTATGCATCGACTTCCATGTGCAATCTCTCCATTCCTCAAATCCGATCATGCCTGAGTGTTCTCACAATGCTAGAAGTCTGCTTGTTATATTACTCCTACAAACGGGTATGCTGCTGCTGCTGCTGCTGCTTTTTTCCTTTTCCACTCATTGTAACCCTTCGCCGAAAACCGAGTCAATCCGGGCTACGAGGATTTGCATCTTCCTGGGCACCACAACCACCACCGAATGGATTGATGGATTCATGGATGAATGGCGCAGATTTGCGTCGCCTGTGGGTAGATCATGTCTTTCGGAAAAGGAGGAGGAGGAGGAT
Source organism: Taenia pisiformis (assembly GCA_023968675.1). Lineage (NCBI taxonomy): Eukaryota > Metazoa > Platyhelminthes > Cestoda > Cyclophyllidea > Taeniidae > Taenia > Taenia pisiformis. The sequence continues at coordinate 12,333,281 of CM043736.1, read as the reverse complement.
GGGAAGCGACATGTCTGAATCCCCACCTCTTCCTTAAGATTGCCTTTTGTATGCGTTCTGCCCACGACGCGTTGTCCTTCTCAAAAAACTAATTATCATGATGCAGATACAAAGTTGGCGACGCTACCAACCGTGTTTATCGTCGGGACTCCCCCCACCCACTCTCATTGCCGGTGCACTCAGCCACCGTACCAGCATTTATTGCGTGGGAGACGTACTGGCTGCTGGGATGAGCACACTAAGTCAGTGGGTAGTGTCGACACCGAGGATGGGAAGGAGTGGGAAGAGAATGGACAATTGGTTTGTGCGATCACCTGTGTGCATGCATTCATTGCATCAAGGCATCTTGAGCACTCACTGTGGTGAAGTCGAATGGGGAGCAGTGTAGTGGAAGAGGGTAGTGGTGAAGTAGACAGTTGGATCAAAACAACAATGAGTTGATCGGTCGATCGGTCAGTCATATGGTGGGTGGATGTTGGATGAAAAGTTGGCTAATCAGGCAGCTGCGCATTGCATGGAGTGGCAAAGAGATTTAGCCAGCCTCGCCTGCCTATCCTCACATAGAAATTTCTACTACTACCACTACAAGGAATTAAATGAAGGGGAGAAGAAGAAGTGGTTAACTGGATGAAGAATGCTAAAGGAGTTGTAGTTATTGCCTTTGTGCCAAGGTACATCAAGGATTAAAAGGATTGAACTCACGCCTTTTCCATGTCAATGAGATCGGCCTAAAAGACCTATCCGCACGACAATCGAAACACTAATGCTTATAGTTATCGCAGCAGCAACTATAGCAATAATCATAATAAGTTAATCGCATGTACTCCTGTGCATGCGTTTGATATAATTAAACAACATGATGGGATGATAATTGATGCAAAATAAAATATGCAAACCCTTACCAATCAAAGCGCAGTGAAAGCAAGGCGTGCAGTAGGGTTGGGCTACCTGCCAACTATCCACTGGAACGCTACGGAATACGAGTGCATGGTTGAATTCTCCTCCGCACTTCATTCACGCGCAATTTACGGCAGTAAGTCCTGCTTCTGCATCCTATCGTCTGTTTGAAACTCGGAGCTGGTGAGTAAGTTGCATTATGGAAGGCTTTTTTAACAGCAGGAGAATGTTCGCGTCTCGTTTTAGGAAGGAAATAGGTTTCCGCTCCAACGCTTGCTTTGAGCCATTTTTAGTGCGTTAATGCTGCGAATTTGGATGGGTACTCTCAGCATATATCTAGCTGCTGACTCATGCTTACCAATCGATTAATCAATCAAAGAGACTGTTCCGCAATCGTCGCGCATTGGTCAGCTGGTTAAGAAAATCGATGACAGCAGGCCACGTACTCACGCAAGCACAGTTGCGGCAGAATCGTCTCCGGCACGGTGGCAAGTAAAGGCAGCTGTAAAGAACGACGTTTCCACCATGTGTAGCGACTAGCCCGCACTGCGATGGTAGTTACCGAATGTGCTTTGTGACGTAAGTAAGTACCCGCGTCGAGCTTCCATGTGTGCCTTTCGCTTTAATTTTTGCTGCTGAATTTCCTGTGTTGCAATTACGCCTTCACTCCTTTTCTCTAAGTTCACTCTGGTGCATACAAGTATTTGCGGCAGTCTGAGCCAAATGTAGCCTCGTGCTTGCATGTTTTCTTTTTCTCTTTAACGCACAGCCATCGTGCTTCGCTTTCACTGACAATTCGAGGCACGCCTTCCCACCTCCTTAAACGATGCTTGACGCAAATCACAACCATGCACATCAGCACCCAAGGTGGCTCAACTAGAATTGAGAGCACTTTCTGAGCCGAGAGTCTCGCCATTCGCAGCGTTTGCATTACTGCAATGTGAATATGCGGCATTTCATTTGCGGAAGGAAAACGTAGCAGTAGATGACACGCGCGATGGCTAGCCCTTTTCGGACTGTTGACCGGTGTGCTTGGCAATGATGGTGGGCTCTTTCTTTCTTCCACTTGTCAGCACTGTTAGTGGAGTAATGGGAGAGCGGCTAACACGACCTTCACGGTAGTAGGCGCGTTCGCTTTAGTGGCTTATGCAGAGATTTGACAGTGTCAGAAAGGCATCACTTGAGAACATTCTGCAGTTTGTCACTGAATCGTTCCCACCAGCTTCACGCTTTATTAGGCATTGTAGCAAACTGTCGAAATGTCATAATTGGAGTCGTGTTCGCAGTGAACATTCGTGCTTTGTTTTGTTGATAGCTGTTTATTAAGTTAACTGTAGAGTGATGCATTGCGCTTGAAGAATGGTGTGCGGTGGGTTGGTGTTTATCAGGAAGCACAGATTAAACATAAGACGCATCCCATGACTTCGGTTGATGCCTTCTACCTTTGCATTTCTCAAAGCTTTCTAGTTGTGCATCACATTCGCACGGAAATATGGATTGGGATGAACGGCGCACCCAGCACCACAGGCTACAGGCCTTACCTCACTTGTCGTCGCGCGCCACATCATGAAGACGTAAATGTATGACGCTTGTATTTGAAGTCTGCTCAATGACGTGTTCTAGCATATGTGCTCACATTTAAACGGAACGCCTCCAACCACGACAATATCAATGCGGTCCTTTCCTTCTCTTGTCGCTCCCATCGACTTTGCCCACATCTTTTACGCATTTCTTGCCAAAAACACACCGTTCCTTCTGATCGCATCTTGCTCCTCCGCATCTCACACCTGTTCCACCCCCTCCCACCACTCCTCCGTCCAAAGGCGTTTCTCTCTAGTCCCCAGCTTCTCATCTCCTCATCCACCTACCAACACTCTTGGCTGTACCCATTAGCATCGACTTATAAAGAGGTTGGTAGGCTTCCTTTGCACACTCAGCTCCACTTCTCTTGCACTGTGCGAAGCTTATTGCCTTCTCTCCAGACAGTCCTTCACCCCATTCAATTTTATTCCATTCATTTTATTTACGGCCCCTTTCATGCATTATCTCTCCGCTTTTCCTTTCTATATTTACCCCAACAATCATCATACCTCGCAAGCCCTCCTGCCTTCCCTCCTTCATCTCATTTACTAAACACTGCCTACAGTGATTCAAACCATGCCTTGCAGCATTCTCCGTCTCCTACACACCACCACCATCATCACTATTTGCACTACTTATGCAATGCGAGTAGAGCAGCAGTCCTCCACCTCTATGTCCCGTCTATTTTTCCCACGCCCTATTCGCTGTCACCCGCCTTCGCACTTCCTTTCCTCCACACACTTCCTCATTCCAAATGCTCGCCTGGCCTCCTTCTCATTCATTCACACAACCATCCACTCCGCCTCCTTCCTTTCATTCACCCAGTACCACCATCCACCGTCGTCACTAGGCATGCATTCAGGCCATGTCAGTCGGTAGACACAGGTTCCGTCTTTACTGTTCCCTCTGCCTGCCTCCTGACACATCACCACCGGCAGCACTGCTTATGGCTCACTCACCGGTAGACCTACTCCTCGCGCATCTTCTTGCAATTAAGCTAGTATTAAATTATCTGCGCATCACCACTGCTATTGAACTGCTTCAAGTCTCTCTCCCTCCTTCCCTTCTTCCTGCGTATTTAAAAAAGACTTCATCTACCGTCACTCACACACTCACCCGTATTCTCCTATTCTCCCTTCATTCACAACAAATGTCCTGCTCCTGTAACTTGTTTTCATAGAAGTCTTGCTGCGCCGAGCTACAGGCCTAATTTTCTCCGCCCTCACGCATCTCATCATCGAGGCCGCTATCTTGCTTGAGCCTTCTTATCCACATGTTTGTGCGTTGAATGCGCACATTCACCACAGAACGCCTCCAAATGCAGCAATGTCAATGCGACTCTCTACTTCGCTTTCCGGCTTCTTGGACTTCGCTCACATCTTTCACACATTTGTCGCACAACCACACCGTTCCTGCTCATCACACCTTTCTCCTTCCCACCTCACACCTGCTTCCTCCTCTCCTCCTCACTCAACAAGCCACCCATCCACCTGCCTACCCCTACGTTTGCATTAACTTGTATTCCTCCTATTTGTCACCACTAGCCATCCCACCAAAACTACTTACAAAGAAGCCAGTGGGTTTACTCCTCACATTCACATCCACTACTTAAACGTCATTCGCGAACTACTTCCTCCGCTCTTTCATTCTACTTCCATCCGATTGCATTCATCATTTCTCCTTTCTCCTTTTCTTAGTCACACCGACACAGTGAACCTCCTCATCAACACTAACGGCGCACATGCGCGAGACCAACGTCGCCATCAGCCCCACCATCACAGATTGGACGCCTTTATAAAATAAACCGAGAATGAGAGGGAAAGGAGGAAGGAGTGCTTGCCTCCTGCCAGTTGCCTAGATGCGCAACAAATTGGTGAGATTATCCTCACGGCAATGTGGCATCTTTACCATGGGAGAAAGGAGGAGTTGGAGGAATAAGCGTGAATGACCTATTCTTTGCCAAGTACTAGAGACATTCTGCACTTCACTACGCTTAGAGCTATGCGTCCATCCAAACTTCTCCTCCACGTCTCACCTAAACAAAGCCACAGGGACGTCCACCTTTTAGGCAAGCCAAGCTCAACAGCTAGCACTGAAAATGCGTCCCACCTTGCAATGCAGTGTGCATACTCATTTCACTTGGAAAGCTCATACCTGTCAACACTCGCCCCATCACGTACCTACCTGCCCACGCCCACGTCCATGTCAGGAACAGAGGGTGGGGCGCCGGCCTCAGGATTCGATAACACCAGCATCAGCGTCAATCTGATGTCCTCTGCCATCCTCCTCGCCAACGCACAAGTGGCTTGGCAAAGCCCCTCCACAGATCGACTCGACAATTGCTCTCCCACTTTTGCATTCGTATTTCTGTGTGTTGCCTTAGAGTCCCAATGAGCGCCTGGTGACATGGAAGGCACTAAAGCTCATCTGTGTGTGCACCGTCCCCGACTAACGCCTTCACTACGCCGCCCACATTGCGCGAATCCGATTGGCCCCGATGTTGCACCAACTTTTACACCTGTTACACACTGTCCTCGTTTACAAGCACCAGTGATTCTACGCCACTTTACTCATGCGAGCGATGGACATTTCAGCTTCTTTATGCTTGAGAGTGCTGCTAAGAGGTAAAAGAACTCACTGGACTTGAGCTGACCCCCTCCATTTCAGGCAGCATATGGAGAGCAGAAGATTAGTTAACGGAGAGAAAATTCGGTGCGGTCCAGTGCCAGAACCCACAAAGGGGAGGGGGGAGCATTGACACGAATGGCATGTGGCACTGCAGCGACAGCACAGCCTCCTGAGCGCTCGACGCATATTCACTAAGCCAACTAGTGCCGCTTGATGCCTGCAAGGCAACGCACTACAGTAACATTGTGATGCTTCAGCGTCTGCTCCCATGCAATTGCCCAGTAGCGTTGCCAGTGTGTTGGCCCACAGGCGCGTCTCCACAAACAGAACAAAGCCTAGTTAATACGCCATGGTCCGCCATGGGACAACCACCAAACGCCTGCCGTTTAGCTCCCAATTCACCCACTTCATCAGTACAATGCGTATGGCTTTGTATGCACCAATGCATAACAGTTAGCAGGGAAGCCTTTCAACACTGCAAAACATGGCAGTAGGGAGCGGATCATCAGAAGTGTCCTTAAGCGCGTGCAAGTCTTCTTCTTTTACACATGGTCCTGAGACAGGCCCAGCGCACTATCTCTACGAAGTCGATCATTGAGTTATTTTGCCGCCTGTTGCACCAAATGCGCCAATCGAGAGGCATCCTGAGGAAGAGGGGAAAGCGGAAACCACCGAGGAGCCGAAACGTCCTCTCCATGCAGTCAACGTTGGGATAGGGATGCAATATTTGCCACCTTCTGCAAGTCAGCGCAAATGTTTGCCTTGAATCAAGGGTCCTGCCTAGCTCGTTTAGGTGTCCACACTCCTGTCTCTCAAAATCCAGGCAGGTAAGGTATAAAATGACGCAGTCATAGTCACTCAGCTGCATCGTTTGGTATACTTCCCCAACTTCGTTAAATTCACGCACGTCTACTGTAATAGCACCTGCTGCTCTCAAATATCGGTTCCACTGGCGCGGGAAGTATGGGATATCTGATGATACATCCACACAAACATGAATGGAAGGGCCGGATCTTAACAATGGCAAATCACATTTGTATCGCGTCATTCTGAATGGCGGCGGTCTTGCGCAACGGCACGGCGTGGTGATCAAGCAGTATATGTCACCTCGTGTGTGGAGAGGAAGCCCTCTCACTAGAACGTAGCGAAAGTACCTTTCTTCTTGGTTGTAGTGACGTAATGCGTAAGTCAAATTAGTGTGTCGGCGTGGATGCTCTCCGAGAAAGAGCATCCGACAGAGACTCGCATCCACCCACTTCATGTGGTTCACCCCGTCGTTGCCACCGAGAAAACGAGGCCGCCAAGCTCGACTTCTTCGTGCATTACGCGATTCTTCCTAAAAGCATTGCACTTTGTTGCGAATTTCACTAACATTTGCAGAGGGAATCGATACCAGACTGATTTAGCAAGGTCTCGCAGCAGACGCAGAGCTAATCAGACCTACCTGCGACATTATCACACAAAGTGTAAATAAATAGAACTGCTCAGTTTGAGTTTGGTATAGGCGACAAGAGATCATTAGCCAGCTCTAGTCACTTCTGCCATCCAGCCAATCAGCAAAGACCATCGACTAAGTAAGATTTTTCAGATGTTACTTAGGCGTGTTAGGAGGGACGTGTGGAGGTGGACATGGCTGCACCGTCCGCAAGTGGGTTCGCACATTTGTGTCATTTCACGTGATGAAGGCCGATCGCCTAGCAGCGGTTAGATGATGTGTCACCGAGCTGCCTGTTGCTAAAACTAGTACTATTCTGACCAAAACGGGAAGTCAAACTACGGATTAGTGTGTGGCATGGCTCTCCTTTCCTGTCAGCCAAACAGCTTTAAACAAGCACTTTCTTACCCATTCGCGAACTCATTTCACAACACAAAGTAATGCTATCCTGTTTACCAACCATTGATGCAAACCGATCGAGGATGGGATGCGTTAATTGAAGCGTGATTAAATTGAGGTGTCACAGTGCTGTGCGATACACGATTCAGTAAGTCGATGTGAGGACGATGTTGTGAAAGCAGCATAGGTGTACGAGACCATAATTATAGACAGATGCGCATGTTAAGACAGTGCAGTTTGTGCACCTATTCTAACTTTTTTGTCACAAATTTAGTTGGAACTCATTTGACAGAGGCCATTTTTAAATAAATCGGTGTGGCGCTGGCGATATGAGTGCGTGGCAATTTGCACCAAAACCTGACCTGTTGCACGGTTTAGCCACTTAAACGGACACGAAGCACAGGCGCACTGTGATGAAGACAATGCCACCCAAGTTGCTGCCATCTTACCATGGATAATCTCAAGGGCGGAGCTGGGAAGTATTGGTGGTAAACTAGCTGTCTAGACAATCTGATCATGTGTGGAACAGGGATATGCGAAGTGTCGCCATCGACTTATTGTTCGATGTCTCACTGTACCTTAAGAGTGCCCCAAAGGAAGCTGCTAGGCTGAGGCTGAAGTGCGACTTGCATGCAACAGCATGCGCTTCTTTTCCGGTTGGCTTGTCTCCACAGTTGCATGTCTGACACGAGACATGAAACCGCTTGGGATAGAGGCAATCATCTTACTAATGGAATGGCCTCAAGTGGCCGCCAACCATGCCTTTGACCTTGCGTACTAGGTTAGTATGGTATCAGCAGTCACGTTGTAATGAGACAACAGTGAATTGTGACATACTTCTGAGTGCAGTTGTTTCTTAGTTCCCCTGTTGCACTTCCTCTCGAAATGTGCTTCATTAAGTGCTCCGACTCACCTGAGCATGAGCGAGATCGTACCGAGAAAGGAAGACTGGGTGATGAGAGTCTGACGCGTTCCTTTCGGGGAACGTTCATTCCCATGTAGCGATGGTGTAGGCAGTTTGTTCGAGTTACAATTTGTTGCTGCAATGAAATTACTAGCTTCCTCGGATGAACGTATGCACTGTGACGTATTTACTACTACGAATGCATTCATGAATATGCGCGTGCAGAATCTGCGCAATTTCTCCCTCCCACGTCTGCCTTCCCTAACACACGTGAAAGCATTCGAAAGTGGCAGTGTACATGAAAGTTCGCGGACCTTTTGCCCGTCCCAACCAGTTTAGCATGCCTTCCGCAAACTTGACCATCCATCTACATTCAGCTAGCGCATTGCACTCGAATGAAAGCATAAGGGAGGTGGTCAGTCTGTTTCGAAAAACGATCTTATTGCAAAAGTAGAGCTTTTGTTTCTCTTGAGATGATAAGGATAAGAACATAGAGCTTTTTGTTGCAGATCTTGTCCATGCTTGTGAGGTAGGCATAAGGGTCTTTAACGCCTTTAGTGATGCCTGCACCCACGCAGACCTCCAGTCTTGCATGAGGCTGATTGATCAATCTCTACCTCTCTATCCGCACAAACCCAATGAGGACTAATGCGGTCACCGATGACGACAGGGCAAATGACGCTGTGTCGCTGACCAATGCGCGCACGGGTGTAAAGCGCTTTGGTACTAGCCGTGTCAGATTGTGCCAAGCGCTGCCGTGATCAACACCGTTGGGTCGTGCTGTCTGTCATGCAAGTGGAAAAAGGAGCCATCTGGGCTGATCCCTTTAAGTTCCAAGCAGCCCATCACATTCCCACACAATCTCGAGGGTAATAATCTGATTTAGCCTGCTAAAATTACGCCAGAATGAGGCATGATAGAATCAGGACTGATTGCTGCCACAAAAACAAATGCTGCCAGCCGTTGAGAACGCATTCTCGGACGAATGTGCACCCATCAACCTCTAGGTTTTGTTACATCCTGCATCCCAAATGGTAACGTCTCGAGAAAGTAGTTTTTAATCCGTCCCTCTTTTCATCCTTTCGATGCACTGACGTGTAGTGTTTCTCCCGTCATTCACATGCCCGCTTTGCCTGTTACCAATTCAAAGACGATCCGCTCCATCAACGAGGTGTCAATGCACTAACAGCAAAAGGCAGCTGATACTGCATATACTTTCCACAGTGTTGACAAATGCGATGCTGTACTGTTCGCTAACGGTACTGCTGCACCTGCACGTGCTCTTCGCCATCAATTCATTTTGGGCGGTGATTCAAAGCGGACGCGACTGATGGGTGGCAGGTGACCACTTTGAAACAACCTTTTAAACAGTTCTCGTCCCATTGCACCACCACACCGCCAAATATGCCAACTCATTAAACAGATTGTTTGCCTTTCGTGTGGTCGCCAAAATTTGGCAAACAAAGGCAAAATATGTGCAAGGTCCCATTGGTAGGCTACGAACCATTCGATGAGCTGGTTGCAAGGCCTGGGAATATCTTCAGCAAGTGGAACACCTGCGCCCCTTTTGGGATTTCAGTATCAATCACGGGAGCATCAGTAGACGCGAGGCCATAGCACATGCGCCCTCCTGCAGGATATCCATACGCCAGCTTCTGGCTACATGCACCTCCGCGTTAACATGGAAGACTGGCAAAAGTCATCAAGCAAGACGCTCCGCTTCCCTTGTGCTCATCCGCGCATCGCGCGCCTGCATTCCAACCAGCAATGAGTGTGGTTTCGTCAATTCATTCGTCTGTGCGTTTGTTGTCTATTGTCAAGACTGTCGCGATATCCGAGTCCTCAATATCAGCAGTCCCCTCCGTTTCCATCCGATGCTCTAACAAGTCAGTAGTGAGTTTTGCGAACTAAAAGCATACTGGATGCTCAAGCACCAGCTGGGCTGCATAAGTTGGGGAACGATGAAAGTTGCCGCCTCTGTCGGCAACGCCTCTCATTCTGCCCGGTCAGCCAATTCGTGTTGGTCTAACCTTCGGTCGCTAGGCGTAGTGCATGGAGTCCACAGTCGACTGCGCACGGGGCATGGCTCTCTTTGCATGAACCTTCGAACCATGTGAGTGTCAAAAGTAGAAGTCCAAGGAAAAACACTGTCATCGTTCTCTTACACGGCCCCAACTGGCTTCTGCTAAAAATGCGTCACTCAGTCAGTCCTCGATAGACCATCGTCATTGTAATTGCACCCATCCCACTCATGTCCTTCGAGATTCGAGGGGAAAGTGCAAGCACAAGAGGCTGACATGATTAGGCTACACAGACTACTGCATGGGGTGCTATGAATGAGGAACTTGCTGTCAGAGCTTCACTGAACGATGCAAGCCTTTTGGAGCTCCATGGCTCGCACGTGCGTCGGAGCTGGCTTTGGCCTAGACTTGAGATCTCATGACGGTTGCGACCGCAAGTCACAAGTCGCAAAGCTCACCAAACACAAGTTAAAGGCAACTCGTTTGCAGAAGATTTGGGGTGCATAGAGTGGGTCGCTATAAGCCGAAACCAACGCTGCCCTTTGTCTCTAACGCAAGCTCAGCCTGCACACTGATCAGCATAAGACGACGAACATGCTCACACCAGCAAGTCTCTCAATGCACACTGAATGGTAAGCTTCATGCTGTGCCCAAATAAGCCCAGTTCGCCATTTAAATGCACCAAAGAGCACAAAGTTATAGGCGCCTTTGGGTGCCAACAGAAAGCTTCCCTTGCGAACACAGAGGTCCCTGCGATGTTTGATGCTTAGACCAGTTCATGTTGCGCAGTACGTGCAAGGCGATGCACGACAACACTGCAGCAGGCCACCAACATGTACTTTGATGTGACTGGTGGTGCTGCACACCTCTATCGTGATTACACATGGCAGCATCGACGTCGAGAGGTCGGAAGCATGGGTCGAAGCAGCAAATTGCGCCTCAGTGTCTGCAACTGTGCGCCAGTAGATATCACGCATGTGATTGTGCGGTCTGGAGGAGAGGAGACGAAGTCTGGAGTAATTGGCTGCCGGATTCGGCAATCACTCTGCTCAGCCACTTGAGCCGCATGCCATAAGTGAGCAGCCTTGGATGCAGCAAGCACACAGTTTTTAATGATTGCGGCCTAAATTATGAATGGCATACCCAGTGGTTGAATCTTGAGACGCAAAGTACTGTTGGGGTTAACGAGTTCACTCCTGCCGGAGGAAGAGTACTGAGCCAACACACGGTATGCAACTTGACGGTGTGAGTCGCTTTTATTTTGTTCTGAACTCACCCACTGCATTAACAAAATGCGCAGGCCTTTTCAAGAATCATGGCACAGCACTTGTTTCAATGGGACATCAACGCTGTAGAGAATGCCGCCACGGACCGCCTCAGCATAAATATGCTTAAGCGTGCAAAGCTCCCCGCCTTCTCCACATCGCACAGGGACGGGCCTTTGTGCACCAATAGGAGATATTGCCTCTCTCTTTACTGGATATATTTTAGGCTTATGAGCAACCAAATGTGCGCATGCGTCTGTTGGGACACACTAATTCCCCATTTCGTGATCAAGTAGTGTCCGACCAAATTGGAGGCATCAACAATTTGCACATTTTTGATGCTAATTCAAATGAAAAGTAGGAGATATGGCACTGCGAGCTGTTGCTCGCCTAAATCATTTTGAGTGAGCGAGATCAAGTCGCGTGGAAACCTGCTTAATGGACGTTGAAAAGAGGTATCAGCAAATGAGGAGTGGCGGGGGCGAATGAAGCGATTGGTGAAGAGGACGTATTTATGGCGTGAGGTGTCAGCAGAGGGATTTTGTGTGGGAACGATGCTGAGACTTGTGTGATTGGAGCTGAGAGCAAGGGGTAGGACTGATCACATCCCACTACCAACGCACTGCTTCCTTTGTTCCATCTGGATAAAGATGGTGCTGTCGCGACACCCATCCGCTTGCCTTCATCAGAATGGAAGGAGTGCGATGGTTGCGAATAGCAGTTATGTGATTTTCTCTGCATGAAATCAGACCGCGTGGCTGAACAGCAAACCGTTCCACAAGTAGACGTCATGCTAGCCAATTCCTTTCATTTGCTACTTTGCAAGCTCCCGTGTGAGTGCACAACAGAACCAGTGTCAATTACATAACTGCACAGAATGCTTGTTTTCCTTCCCAACTAAGTTTACGAGACAAATTAGGGCACCGGGTAGGTGATTTGTGGTCACTGGTGTAGACCTCATCCATTGTGCTAATGAAGAAGGCGGCACTCTCTTCCTTCGCACGCCCACTAGGCGCCATGTGTGATGCAGTTCGAGCGGATTATGGCCAGATTTTGAGGGAGCCTTTTTCCCTTAATCAATCTGCACGTTAATTTTAAGGTACATTAAATTTACGTGCTGCTAATGAGAAGAAGCCATTTGAAGCCTCGTAATGACTCCGAATGCCTTGTAAGAATGCACTGCATACAGACTCCTCGCCATTGTTCCCTTGCTCCTATTTAGCACAAAAATGCCCGCCTGTCGGATAATCTATTTGTGATTAAAGGGATCGTCTTTTTCGCGATACGCACTGCACCATGACATGAATGGCTTTACTGGTTAAGCAGGCACTCTCGTTTATCAAGTGCGCATCCGTTGCCCTGTTTTGGTGGAGACGCCTTCAGTCATTAGAATTTTGCCCACTTTAGGTAAGCAGAGTGGGAGGTTGCCAGTGTTGCAAAGTGAGGCGACGACGCGACGTCATAAGCTAGTGGAAGTGAGGGGTTTTCCATTGCTGGAGAGAGGAACAAAAGTTGTGCGGAGAAGCCTTGTTTAACAAAGTGGGTAGCACATGCGGTTGCCCATAAGATTTGCAACGGTGAGTAAATGAGGCTACTTAAGTGGCCTTGGCATGCATACTCTTCATGACGGTTAGTCGGATGCCAACCCACCGGAATTGGCGTGATGTCAACCAGCTGTACAATTTGTCAAATCAAATGCGCCTCTTGCAACCGCTTCAACTTCTATCCTATAAGAAATCTAGTCATAATGGGGTCACAATCGTCTTGTGTGGCATCAATAAAAAGTGCTACACAGTCTTTACTGTTTTCGCACACGGATTTTGAATGTGTGTGGGAACCCAAAACGCAAATTTTATAAAACTGCAGCATACCGGCACTACTGAAGCGTTCGACGGCCACCTTAAAGGCAGAATATTGAGCATATTCCATGCACACAGGGACGAGGCGGCTGTCGTTGTCCTCAGGACAGTTTACGCAGCTGGAATGACATTACCCCCTCAGCCACCGAAACCGAAACCGAACTGAAAACCGGCACTCATGACTAACAAAGCTGCACACTGCCTTTCATGCATTCACCTTAACGTTCTCCCTCCAAAGTCTTCTTACGAGTATGCCTAATGACCAACCGAATTCCGCGTCTTTGGATTCAGCCCCTCAGTTGACCGAAACATGAGCTCCATTTCGAATTCCAGGAGGAGTTATTGGCACTACAGTCAGACATCGCCTTGGTTGCTGAATTATGTATGACTGACGCAGCTGGCTTGCATGCTCTCTTCATCATTATGTGCATCGTGAGGAAAGTTGTCTACGAACAGTGACGAAAACGGCATTTGAATGAAGAGCAGCACTCCCATTTTGCCACCACAGGACATCCCTGAAGGCCAAAAGACCACAACACCCGGAGGGAACATAAGTCTGAGAAAAAAGTGATAAATTCGAGACCGCTAACGCGACCTGTGGACAACCTCACTAGCAGACACGATGCGTCGATGCCAACGGGTGAGACACCGTGCATCGGCCAGTGGCTTCGGCAAAGCATACTGATGAGAGCCGCCGGGTAGATGCCATGCCTTGCAAGCGATCAAATCCGACTACGGTCAATAGCGTATGCGTGCATCATGGGTGCACTATTATTTGAGAAAACAAAGAGCATAAGTTATTGTTAGAGAATGTCTCTTGCAGCATAGCGCACTAATTATTTTCCACTTAACCCTGTCGCGTTATGTTGAATGTTAAGGCAAGCAGAATTTTATCGCAACTGACACTCGGTGAACTTTTGCTCGTCATGTCTGCTATTCAACTAACAATAGCTTGGTGGCGTTCACAAGTCGCTATTTGAGGAGCTCACGGCTATTTGCGGCCAATCGGTCCTCTGCCCCACCCCGTCGGGTTGCGATGGGATTCTTTGACTGACCTCCAATCCTGTCTCATGAAATACGGATAACCAAACACCCTACGATGAACGCATAGACTTTTCCGGTGCGGATGACGGTGAAGGTGTCGACGATAGTTCATTTATGAATCTGCACCTCAAAACTAATAGATGTTTAAGGAAGGGCATGGGCTGAGCCGTAAGCAGTCTCGCCTTACAGCTGCAATCTGGCCATTAGTGCTTCAGAACACGTGTGCACAGTCGCCACCAAGGAGGCCAAATGCTCCTTCAGATGCCAAACTCACCCTGAGATTGAGTAACTTGGACTATTGTGGTGTCTCATCATCTGTGTGAGCGTTTTGCCTTCCCTTTAAACTTGCTATCCATAACTGTCCAAAGTTGCACTGTCTCAATCCTCATAATCAGCGCATGGAAGAGCTTGCAGTCCAGCAATGGAGCTCAATGCAAAGTCATCGTTCAGTTGTAATGCCACGCTGTAGTTGTAATGCAACTACGAGACTGGCAAGCAACTTGTGCAATGAATGCGCATAATTGGCTGCCGACGCAGTGGGAGTGGGGGCCGTTCGAGACATTGTTCCAAAACGAGTAAGAGCGACGATGGGTGAACCGGTGGAAGAGAACGAGTGCAATCACAACAACGCTGCAAGCAGGCATCTGATGCGTGATTCCCGGTGTGCCATCACTCAAGGTGTTGCTGTGGAGCTTCGGTGTAGCTTAAGCAGCCCTCTTTTGCTGTTGATGCGCCTACATTGCGTTAATGGACCAATTCGTCCCTGAATGCAAAGCAAACAATGTGGGCATAAGAACGTTGCAGTGGCCAACGTCAGTGCTCCCGAAGATTACCAAATGGAAACAAAACTCTTCTGCGTAGTGAGTCAAATTAGAACTGACCCATTGCAAATGAACAAATTTCAATGATCAAAATTTAGAAGTGAGACCCACTTTTCACTCAATAATTAGCGTGAGGCAGCGGCTCTGTGGTCTAGCTAGGGTCGTCGCCACTACTGCGGATCAGGTGCTCGATCTACGCCGCAGTCTACTAAGAAGCAGTGAAGCGGTGTGACTGGTGTCGACTTTAGTCAAGAGACGTCGGAAAGGGGTTGCATTGATTCCTTTCAAGTTGCTTACACTTCCTCCAAAGTGCTCAATCACGTATAGCACACATATTCCGTCGAAGATTTGTTCCGATGGTTAGTCTCAATGGGGACTTGGCAGCTTCGGTCATCCCTCATACCGCCTATTCATCAATGGTCGATTGAAAGTGGTCACCAATGCGATTGCGTTGTTCTCGCGCTGGTGGCAGGCAAAATTGGTTTACTAGAGCAAGATCTTCCAGTCCCAATGCTAGCAATGCACCTACACCCCTTCGTTAAGGAACGAGTCAGCTGGCATTACTCTGTGTTGTGAAAACAGTTCGCGAATGGGTATGAAAGTGCCTGTTTGGAGTTGTTTGGCTGATAGGAGAGGAGAGCCATGCCACACACTGATCCCTAGTTTGACTTCCCCTTTTGCTTATAATAGCACTAGTTTTCAGTAATGGGTCACTTGCCGACGCCATCATCTAACTGCCGCTAGGCGGTCTGCCCTCAGTTAGGTCAGCACTTTTAAGCCATTTTGTGTATCAACAAAGCATATAAGTTCGCTGTTATGTCGTCGGACCCGCATTGGGGTGCATCAGTGGTGAAAATGGACTAATTTTCAAACTTTGAGACGTGAGATGTGATACCACCTACTTTGCCATAAATTTGATGCCATAACAATTTAATAATGCTCAGGGAATGCTGTTGGGAATGGGCCATCTTTGCATCGAAGTGGTCGCACCCTGCGTTTTAATAACCTTCACAGGAATTACGATATGATAGCAATAGCAATGGTTCTGTTCAATCAGAGGAAAAAGCAAACTTCAAAACTGGCTAAGAGCATTGAGAGGCAACCGGAGACTAGAGGGCATTCACACAGAGCCTGAACTGCATGATGCGCCTCGATGTGGCAGACGCCTTTCCAGATTCAGCCCAAGCATGGCATATTAAATGCACAGAGCTGGGTGGAGCTTGGCGCCTGGTTGAGGCTTAACCATCCTGTCATGCACGGGTAAGGGCGAGACCTGCTCAGAAGTTGGCGACACGAGAGTAGTGCTGAAGCACGCAGGAGCGCATTTTACAGGACATCAGCCTGACTGGTTTTCATGCTTGGGTCTGGTAAGAGGTAGCAGGAATGCGATCTTAACTAAACACAGTGTTCATGCCATATGCGAGTCTGTGGCAGCTCATATCTAAATGAGTCCTACTTCGTCGGTACGCAACAACGCATGCTCTGGCACCATCTCCTTCCTAATATGCATGCTCCGCGATATTAGAGGCAAGTGTACTCAAATTTTACTAAACACATGCACATGCGCGGATCGCACTTGTGCTTTTACACAAAACAGCCACCTGTAGTTTACTTACGAAGATGAAATTTCCCTTATAGATCGACTAATCTTGCTGGCTATTGACAACATTTCTCCTTTAAATTTCAAGTGTTAGCATGTTAAGCAAACTTTTCTGTGCATTGGTCAATGCGCTATTGCGATTCAAGAGTCCAACGAAGCGCTCTTTAGGCATCAAAGAAGGAAGAGGCTGACGAACGCCTTCAGCATTCCTGTCTGGCTTCAACAAGTTTGCCAAAACTAACATAAAGCATTATCTCAATGTCACGAATTGACGCCCAGAGCAGCAAGTGTCCTGAGTGCAGCCTGGAAGTTGCTAGCTACTCCTGTATTACTTTGGCAAGGATTAAAAGGTTTAGTCAACGGTTACCTTGCGCTGACGCCTTTACATTAGCTTTTCACTGCTGCATTTTTCCTTCATTACATTATCCTGCAGCTCAACTGTTGGTGCGTGGTGGAACGCGTTTGCACCGCGTGGAGTGTCATGCTTGCTTTCCGACGAGGCAGTCGCTGTGTGAACACCTTTGCGTCTGCGCATCTCCTGCTTAAATAACTTATATTGACTGCTTAGTAGCATGTTATCGTATTCATTTACTGCAGACGTGCGTAGTGTACTGTTCCAGCCTATGTTTTGGAGATACATTTGATTTGAGCAGCTAAGTAAGTGCTGAATGTGCTATTTTTACGCCTCTACTACTTCCTTAATAAAACTTTTTGAGAGAATAACACTTAATTTTGCCATGACTTGTAAGGTCAGTGCGAAATGCACCTATTTGTGCATCCGCAGTCTACTAAGGTTTAAACACAACCGCAAACAAACAGAAGGTGATCAACTGTTGTAGAAGTCCTTTAAAAAGCAAAAGTTGATCTAAAACATGGATTTTAAAAGTATCCGTTGGCCAATCAGTACTTGTCGATGGTGCAGAATCAAACAGTGAACAATCTTTGCTTGCCTGCCGTGGATGCAGGTTTAACCTTCTGCTCTTCTTGTTGACCTTTACGCATGCATCTTGGTGCCCATAGTGTGGTGCTTAATAGATGTGCAGATCCAGACCCCTTTCTTCGACACTTTTGTCTGGCCCCTGCAGAACTACTCTGGGAATCGTCCATCGAGACGCCTGCCGCTTCCTGGCTAAATTATTCGGTTCGGTTCTCGAATGTGACAAGAAGCGCATGAACCCATAACCTGGCGTTTCACATGCTTTCGCCTGAAGAAAGGCTCTGAGAAGTTAATGACAAGAAGGTCTAGGAGGGCGAAGTTGCCAATATGAGCCTTGATTTCGCTGCAAACATTTGGCATCTGCAATCTGAGTAAAATATGACGATGTCGAGGTACCACTTAGGCAAAGCACGCATGACGCATAATCACAAAGAGACTGTGCTCTTCCACAATTTTGACTGGACTCGGCATAGAACGGAGTAAGCAATTCGAAAGCACTTTTATCCTAGTAAGGTTTGAGGTTGCAAGGACAAACAACTTTTCTGCCCAGTGAGGCAGCGAGAAGCTAGAAGCATAGCTAGGTCACAAGGTCGGATGCACTTGCTCAGTTAACCAAATCGTGGCCCTTGAAATTACCAAACGATTGCCTAAATGTTTCCATGGCTGTGTGCCTAAGCCCAACAGAGCTTAAACTAGGAATATCTCTTTGGCATTTACCAACCTGTTCCAGAATCCTGCTGTTGCTAATGTTCTAATGAAAAGAATGACCTCGGTAACACCACGTGCTTTAAACTCAAGTAAAGCATAGAGGAAAATAAATGCACATGGATGCTTCCCACACAGCTTATTTTTGCCTCAACTGGCACCTTAGTCTTTTTCATTGTTCTTTTTCACGTCCAAATATGTTCACGCTCTTTTGAATTGAGGAGGCGTCTGCAAATAAACCTGAGCGATTTATAATTTGTCATTGTCAAGTGGCTCCTTCCTTAGCATTGCCGCTTATCCACCGTCCTTCGAGAACATGTGGATGTCTTGTAGAACAGCACAATGAGCTGCCTTACGCGAAAGCATCTCAAAATATCACGTGAAGCATTGCACGCAGTGTCACCATCATAGCGAATTGGGCTTTCGAGAATGAGCAGTGCTTATTATGATACAGAAAACTCATGTAGCTATTAGGAAGGGTCTGTCGTTCTCAAGGTTGTTTTCGCAGTGCTAACACGATCATTCACAATGCTGCTGAGATGGCACTAACTGAAACAACTTTCTAGCTTTAGACCACTTTGAAAAGACCGTGATATGTGTTGCGTAGCAGTCTCAAAGCACAATTACCGAGTTCCACTTCATGGGGCACAAAAGCTCATCGTCAGTAATATAAGACGACTAAGCACTTTATAACTTGCTCTTTGGGAACCGGCATTTTGCCATCCCCAAAGGAAAGCGGCAATTGCACCCACTAAACTCCGTAGGTACAAGGAGGTGCGCCACCTTTGAACGAGGGAGGAGGTTGACACAGTCAGCACGATCAATCAGCTAAATGAAGAGTGCTTCCAGCACGTAATGCACACTTTTCACCTCGCAGCCATCCTTCATTGCACTGGTGCACATTTTTATTGGTGTCACAGCAGTCGACCATGCTACGCAACTCATTAGCTTGCCACAACCAACGTCCTCCAACATCAGTTATTTAACCCCTTTTCCAGCATCGGGCCGACACCTGCATGCAACCTGAGCACGTCCCAACTACACACAGCCACAGGGACGTCCACCTTTTAGGCAAGCCAAGCTCAACAGCTAGCACTGAAAATGCGTCCCACCTTGCAATGCAGTGTGCATACTCATTTCACTTGGAAAGCTCATACCTGTCAACACTCGCCCCATCACGTACCTACCTGCCCACGCCCACGTCCATGTCAGGAACAGAGGGTGGGGCGCCGGCCTCAGGATTCGATAACACCAGCATCAGCGTCAATCTGATGTCCTCTGCCATCCTCCTCGCCAACGCACAAGTGGCTTGGCAAAGCCTCTCCACAGATCGACTCGACAATTGCTCTCCCACTTTTGCATTCGTATTTCTGTGTGTTGCCTTAGAGTCCCAATGAGCGCCTGGTGACATGGAAGGCACTAAAGCTCATCTGTGTGTGCACCGTCCCCGACTAACGCCTTCACTATCCCGCCCACATTGCGTGAATCCGATTGGCTCCGATGTTGCACCAACTTTTACACCTGTTACACACTGTCCTCGTTTACAAGCACCAGTGATTCTACGCCACTTTACTCATGCGAGCGATGGACATTTCAGCTTCTTTATGCTTGAGAGTGCTGCTAAGAGGTAAAAGAACTCACTGGACTTGAGCTGACCCCCTCCATTTTAGGCAGTATATGGAGAGCAGAAGATTAGTTAACGAAGAGAAAATTCGGTGCGGTCCAGTGCCAGAACCCACAATGGGGAGGGGGGAGCATTGACATGAATGGCATGTGGCACTGCAGCGACAGCACAGCCTCCTGAGCGCTCGACGCATATTCACTAAGCCAACTAGTGCCGCTTGATGCCTGCAAGGCAACGCACTACAGTAACATTGTGATGCTTCAGCGTCTGCTCCCATGCAATTGCCCAGTAGCGTTGCCAGTGTGTTGGCCCACAGGCGCGTCTCCACAAACAGAACAAAGCCTAGTTAATACGCCATGGTCCGCCATGGGACAACCACCAAACGCCTGCCGTTTAGCTCCCAATTCACCCACTTCATCAGTACAATGCGTATGGCTTTGTATGCACCAATGCATAACAGTTAGCAGGGAAGCCTTTCAACACTGCAAAACATGACAGTAGGGACCGGATCATTAGAAGTCCCCTTAAGCGAGTTAGATTCATCCTCTGAGCCACATGACCCTGAGACAGGCCCAGCGCAGTATCTCTGCAAAGTCGATCATTGAATTGTTTTGCCGCCTGTTACACCAGATGCGCCAATTGCCAGGTAGTCTGGAGAAAGCGGGAAAGCGGAAACCACCGAGGATCTGAAATGTCTCCTCCATGCAGTCCATGTTGGGATAGGGATCCAGCATTTGCCACATAGTGCTCGTCAATGCAAATATTTGCCTATTTCCTATAACATCGCCCAGAGCGTTAAGGTGTTCACACTCCGGATGCTCAAAATCCAGGTAATCAAGGTATAAAATAACACAGTCATAGTCGCTCAGCTGCATCCTTTGGCACACTTCCCCAACTCCTTCATACCATCCCTGCACGTTCACTGCAACAGCACCTGCTGCTCTCAAAAATTGTCTCCACTGACGCGGAAAGTATGGGACATCTGATGACACATCCACGCAGAGATGAATAACCGGACCAGGATTCGACAATGGCAAATCACATTTGTACCGCATCATTTTGAATGGCGGCAGCCTTGTGCAACGACACGGAGTGGTGATCACACAGTGGATGGAATTCCGAACGTAGACAGGAAGTAATTTTGGTGGAAAGTGACGAAAGTACCTTTCTTCTTGATTGTAATGTCGTAATGCAGTAGCTACATCAGTGCGACGGCTTCGAGGTCCTCCCAAAAAGAGCAGCTGACACAGATACGCATCTACCCACTTCAAGTGATTCACGCTATCATTGTTAATAAAAAGAGGAGGCTGAAAAAATTGATCCCCTCGTTCATTACTTAATTCTTCCTAAAACAGTGCATATTTAGTAAAATTTATTTACACTTGCTGAGGAGTGTAGCATTAAACTGATTTGATGAGGTCTCACAGAGGATGCAGAGGTAATCAGACCTACCTGCGACATTACTGCACAAAATCTAGGTAAAACTGCTCAGTTGGAGCCTGGTATAGGCGACAAGAGATCATCAGCCAGCTCTAGTCACTTCTTCCATCCAGCCAATCAGCAAAGACCATCGACTAACTAACATTTTTCAGGTGTTTCTTAGGTGTGTTAGGCGGGGCGTGTGAACTTGGACATGGCTGTGCCACCAGCAAGTGGGTCTGCGAAGTTGTGCAATTTTACGTGACATTGTCTTGTTTACACGAAATGCCAATGCAAACCGATCAAGGATAAAATGCGTTAATTGAAGAGTGATTAAACTGAAGTGCCAAAGTGCTGTACGGTACGCGATTTTTTACTAGTTCATGTGAGGAAGATGTTAGGAAAGCAGCATAGAAGGCGCATGAGACCTTTATCATAGACAGATGTGCATATTCTCCGAGAGGTGGCACTGTGCAGGTAATTTTCTGCACCTTCTGCCCACCCCTGCCAGTTTGGCATCCCTTCTGTTAACATGGTCATCCACCCACATCCAGAGTCTCCGTTGCTTAGCGAAGGAATAACGCCTTGCAGCCTTTGATGGCATAAGGGAGGTAGTCGATCTGTTTTGAAAGCATAGTCTGATTGCAGAGTGGAGCTCCTGTTTCTCTAAAGATGTTAGAAATGGAGAGCACAGAAGCTTTTTACTGCAGGTCTTATCCATGCGTGCGAGATAGGCATAGAGATCCGTAACGCCTTTAGTAACGGACAAATAACCCACCACAGGTAAGGATTGTGCAAGGCTTTCATTCGGTGCCGCCCATTTAGCCTCCGCATGCACAAGATGAGCCGCCTCTGGGATGGGGTCGGCGAAATCGGGGCTGAACTCGGTATTCTAATTTGCTTCAAGGGGGCGTTTTTTAACCGACCACGTTTTGACGCGAATCCTCTGACAGTCCCTGTTGACAGGCCGATGTGCCAAAGAAATCGCGTTCGAATTGGCATTGGTCGATTGCGTTTTAAATACTGCTTCGAAAGAAAAACCCGTTTAATGGGTGCAGAAGCATTCCTAACAGCGACCATCCTTCCCTCATCTTTTAACTTAACTCACCTTTGACTTTTGCCTTCGCTTGCTATCAGCAATCTCGTCAGGTTAACATGATCTGATTTGTAGTGCATGACGAATGCACTGAAGCCAGCACAGTCATTTCCACATCGGCAGTTTAGGTCGGCCGTATTTGCAAGGCTCTCTCCGAGGCAACAGGCATGCTCTTTAGCGAATTCTAAGACACTCATGCAGCGATGGATCATGTCACCAATGCCAAATGGAAATGCTTTGCTAACTGCTGATTAATTTTGCTAACACAACTCAAAGCAAGTGCTTAAGATGGGATGAGGAGCAGCGTGAAGTCCGTCACAGACATCGGCCGTGTTAGCAGCATCCCTCATCCACCCAGCACTGATATGTTCGTGTCTGTCGAAAAGATCCCATTGCCCAGTTAAAGAGATGAATAAAGAGCAACGCCAGCCCTCGGCTGTGCCTCAATTTCCATCAGTTGAATGTCGTCACGAAAGGGGATGCCAATTTGTAACTCTGGTTCAACAATTTGCTCTGAGCATCGGAACGAAGCTGATGGCAAGGAGAATAGACGAAAGGAGAGGCAGAGGAAGGGCAGCCTTCATTTTGCAGAGTTAGCCTAATGCATTTAAGGCACCGTCTTTATGACTTTGCAATGCGGCAGTCACCCTTCGGCGTCTAATGAACGCTATCCTAATTTCATATCTACGTGAATGTCGGATAATGTTTTAAAGTGATGTTGTCGTCTTTGGTGGAGAAATCAAGCTGTAAAACACAAAGCTGAGTTGTACCTCTACCGTCTGTGGCATGCAGGGTTGGCCACTAAACCAACGAATTGTTGTTGTTTGCGATTACGCGATTGGGACGATGCAAAGCGATGAGGCCGGTCCCGTGTACTTTTCCTGGGCTCTGGATTTTTCCAATGCCTTAAGGTCTGCCGTAAATTTGACCGGGACACAGTAATTGAGAAAATTTTAAGTCGGATAGAAAAATGGAAGAAAACGTCTTCAAAACCAAGACGAATTACTGCTTCGAAAGAAACACCCGTTTAAGAGTCAGCACTGGTAAGGAGAGTGTTGTACCCCGCAAATCTGACATAGGTCGTGCTTCCCCCATGTGGGTCAGGGCACTCAACATCTGCAGCGTCAGCGAGACATGCCCTCACGGTTAACGCCTTTTAAGCATCGTAGTGCGTGTAGACTTCGGACTACGTGGGAAGCAAGGGAAGGCACTATCTCCACCTTTTTAATAACAGTAGTGAGTTATGCAACTTAAAAACATACGAAATTCTCAAGCACTAGTCCTTTCTGGTGCGTAATGGAAAGGGCGCAGAGTTAATGGCCAGCAGAATTCTCCATCTGATGCCGACTACCACTAGGCTGAATAACTTGGGGCGGCGAAAGATGTTGCCTGTGTGGTCAGCCGATCCGTGCTAACATTACTCGCAATTGCTTTTGTTAGAACAAGCACTATACGAAGCGTAGTGCATGGAGCCCATGGTCTACTGCGCACGGGGCATGACTCTCTTAACATGGGTCTTCGAACCATGTACGTGTCAAAAGTAGGAGCCCAAAGAAAACACTATCGCTTTATTGCACAGGCTTACCAGACTTCTGCTAAAAGGTGTCCCAAGCCCACCCTTGATAGACCAACCTCATCGCAATTGCCCCGCCTTACAAATGCCCTTCGAAATTCGAGAGGAAAATGCAAGCACAAGAGACTGACGTGATTGAGCCAAGTTTGGTAGATCATTTGTTTTTTTTTAAAACAGACTACTCAATGGGATGCTATGAATGAGAGACCTGATATCAGAGCTTCACTGAACCATGCAGGCCATTCGGAGCTCCACGGCTCACACGCGGTTCGAGGTTAGCTCTGGCAGAGACCTGAAATCGGACGATGGTTATGACTGCAAATCATAACACGTAAGGCCCGCCGAACATAAGTCAGTGGCC
The DNA here is from genome assembly GCA_023968675.1 of Taenia pisiformis. Lineage (NCBI taxonomy): Eukaryota > Metazoa > Platyhelminthes > Cestoda > Cyclophyllidea > Taeniidae > Taenia > Taenia pisiformis. The sequence continues at coordinate 12,309,112 of CM043736.1, read as the reverse complement.
ACTCGTCTGCAGACCATTTGAGACGCGTAAAATTAGTCGCTTTAAGCCGAAATCAACGCTGCCTGATTATCGAACCTACCTCCCTTCGTCTCGAACGCAAGTTCAGCACGCGCACTGACCACTGTAGGACGGTAAATATATTCAAGCCAATAATTTCCCCAATGCAAGGAAGCACCTTGTATTAGCACATCAATAAGCACACTGAATGGTAAGCGTTATGCTCTGCCGAAAGAAGCCTAGTTAGCCTTTCAAATGCACCCAAGAACACAAAGTTGAATGTGCCTTCGGGGTGCCAATGCATCGTTCTGCGTGCACAGACAGAGGTCCGTGCGATGTTTGGTGCTTAGATCAGCTCACGCTACGCAGTGCCTGCAAGGCGACGCATGCTGACACTGTGGCAAGCCACCAACGTGTGCTTCGATGTGACTGGTGGTGCTGCACACATTCATAGCGACTACACATGGCAGCATCGATGTCGAGGAGTTAGACGCAAGGCTCAAAGCAGCAAATTGCACCTCCGTATCTGCGGCCGCATGCCAGCAGGTTCGGAGAAAAGGAGACGAAGTCAGGAGTACTTGGCTGTCGAAGTTAGCATTTGCTCCGGCCAGCTGTCTTGGTCGCATGACATTAGAGAACAGCCTTGGATGCACCAAACTTGCAATTCTAAATTATTGCCGCTTGAAATTACCTAATCTCATGCTCAGTGGTTAAATTTTGAGACGCAGAGGTACTATTGTAGTTAGCGAGTTCGCCTACACCGAGGGAACAGTTTCGGATCCACCCACTACATTGCCAAAACGCGCAAGCCTTTCAAGAATCATAGCACAGCAGTTGTTTTAATGGCGCATCAACACTTTGCAGAACGGCGCTGCAGACCGATTCAGCATAAGTATGCTCAAGCGCGCTAAGCTACACTCCTCCTCCATATAACATTGAGGCAGGCCCAGCGTACCATCTCCACCAAATTGGCCGTCTCATTGTTTTGCCACCTGTTGCACCAAATGCGACAACTGTCAAACAACTTGGAAGAAGGCAGAAAGTAGAAGCCACCTAAGGTCCTCAACATCGCATACATGTAGTCCAAGTTCGAATAGGGTCCTGACGTTTGGCTCTTCGTGCCGGTCACAACAAGCGTTTGCTTTGCCGTGAGACCATCGACTAGGGCATCGCATCGAATCGCACCTTCGTGTCTGCGACTGCGAGCCAGTAAATTTTATGCGTGTAAGTAGGCCAATTTGAGAAAATGAGACAAAGTCGAGAGTAATTCGCTGCCGAATTTTGCATCCACGTCGACCAGCTATTTAGGTCACATGATGTAAGCAACGAAACAAAACCTGCAATTCTAAATTATTGCTGCTTGGAAATACCTAATCTCTTGCTCTGTGGTTAAATTTTTAGACATAAAGGTACTTCTATAGCTTGCTAATTCGCCTTTACACGCAATGCATGCAACTCAGCAATTCCAAATTACTTTCATGTTGTTCTAAATCCACCCACTTCAATGACAAATTGCGTAAGCCTCTTCAAGAATCGTAGCACAGCAGTCGTTTTAATAGCACATCAAGGCCTCAGAGCATGCCGCTGAAAACAGGATTAGCATAAAAATGCTTAAGCGGACAAAGCTCTACTCCTTCTCAAAATGGCATAGAGGCAAGCCCAGTGTACAATCTCCATCAAGTTAGTCCTCCAATTGTTTTGTTGCCTGTTGCACCAGATGCGCCAACTGTCATATAACTTGCAAAAAGGAAGAAAGTAGAAGCCATTTACGGCCTTGAACATCTCATGCATGCAGTCCAAGTTCGAATAGGCTTCTGACGTTTGCCACTTCGTGCCGGTCACAACAAGCGTTTGGCTTGACGTGAGGCCATTGGCCAGGGCATCGCGGTGTTTGCATTCCCGATGTTCGAAGTCTGGATAATCAAGGTACAAAATGACGCTGTCATAGTCGCTCAACTGTACCCTCCCTTCTCCTCCTCCTTCTCTTTCAACCTCTACAGGCCGTTCACATGTGTCCAGTACAGTTCCACCCGCTGCACTAAAAAATGGATTCCACTGGTCCGAAAAGTTGGGAACATCCGAGGACACGTCCAAGCAAAGACGAGTGGAGGGGAGAGATTGCAGAACTGGCAACTGGCATTTGTAGCGTGTCACTCTATAGTTCGGCGTTCTTGGGCAGCGGCATGGCGTAATGATCAAACAGCTGATCGGAGCTTGTGCACTGGCAGGATTTACTCTCGAAGAGAGGCTACGAAATAATTCCTCAGTGCTATCGTAATACAGTCTTGAGCGATCCAAATAATGAGGGTACCATTCCGGGTTTGTAAAGAAAAGCATCCTACAGAGGTTTACGTCCATCCACTTAATTTCTTCCACACTGTGCCGGACACTGAGGAATCGGGTAGGAGGAGCTCGATCCGCCCGTGCGTTGCTTGATTCCCCCTAAAACAGTACGCTCGTTGGTAAATTTCAGCTCCTTTCGCAGAAGACATGAATGCGAAAGGAACATAGCAAGGCCGCGCAACAACGCAGAGTTAATCGAACCCACCTCAGACATTGCCACGCAAACCCTGTTAAACACGATCCACACGAAGCCTCTTTTATGCGACAGGAGATCACTACGCAGTTCTATTCACTTACTTCCTCTGACCAATCAGCAAAGCCCGATGACTAAGTAAGGTTCCCAGGTGCAAATTGGAAGTGTTTGCAAGGATGCGTGCAACTTCTGCCCACATCAAGCTAAAAGGAAGCCAAAAGTCGGTGCGATTCATGGTGGCATCATGCTGTCTTCTTGATCATCAATGAGAAGCCTGTTGGATTGCAAAATGCGGCTCGTGGGACGCAGCACATCGCAACACCAAAGCACACTGTGACGTGGGCTTTAGCAAATGAATGTGAAGAAGGTGCAATCAATGCAGAATGGAATGTGCATGAGATGATGCTCATGGGACGATTTGAGCGTCTATAAGGCGGGGACTGTGCAAACGCAAGGCGTAACTTGTGTGCCTTTGCCCTCCTATGGAACATGGTTGACCATTAACGTGCCTTGTTGTCACCGGCCCGATTTGATCCGATTGGTCTTTCCAAATGAAACGACCCTATGCAGACAATGCGGAAGTGCGGTCATTTGCATTAAGGTCCGATGCTGCGGGTGTTTGGGGCGGCTGCACACGTACGCATTGGAAGCACTGCGACAGGGTCGTTCTCGACATCCTCGGTGAAACCGCTATTCTAGCAAAGCCTTTCAATTCGTCAATGGAGAATGTTCGAGATGGCAATAGGAAGGAAAGATGGCGAAGCGATCGTCGGAGTCGTCCTCAGCTCGGTCATTGTGCGTTAACGGTGAGAGGGGATGAATTAGGAATGCCAAAAGGCAGTCGTCGCGCCTCTTCCAGTTAGTCGACATTGCGAATGTACCCCACCAGTGTGAACATCATCACTCACTCCAACCCGCCAACCGTTGCAATAAGGCTGGCGGACAAAGTACTCGTCGGGTGGCGTAAACGAATCCACCGTCTGACGGCGGTCTTGGTGTGAGGGGTTGGCAAGGCAGAGCAGATCTCATTGCCGCAAAGGCGTGTCACGTACTTGGTGGCAAAGCAATACAAGAAATTGCCTCTCCTTTAACTGGACTATTTCTGCCAACACACTGTTTCCCTTGTTCAGATTGGGCAAAGATGGTGCTATCAGGACATGCACCCGCTTGCCTTCGTCAAAACACAAGGATTGCGGTGCTTGAAAATAGTGATTGTGTAAAGCCCCACACATGGAATCGAACCCGCGTGGCTGAACAGCAAACCACTTTACTAGTAGGCGTTGCGCCAGCTATCATTTCTGTTATTTGCAGTCTCTCGGTAGGTTAGGTTAGGTTAAGGTCAGCAATGCTACTGCTCCTTCCGCTTATTTGTTCTCGTCTTTAGACAATCCATCATTACTTCCGTGGATAATTTCTTACGATAGACAAGTTGGGCTCATTGAAATCAATGCGTTGCGCCATCAGTCCCTTCTTTGTCGCGCGATGCAGGACCTGATGTGCCCACGATGGCAGCCCCTCTTAAGATTAGCGGGAGCTAAACTATTTGCTGCGCAATCAAACACCCAGTAACAGCTTGCGCTAAATGACAGCGAGTTAAGGCGCAGTAGGACACAGTGTGGAAATGGTTTAGGTAGGAAATCAGGGCCAAGAATTTTGGCGTTTGACTACGATTGATGGAGTGGGTCACATGTGCCAGATTGGAGTCCTCCCCTGTATCGCGTGCCAAGTGGTGATCAGTAAGACGCATGTCTCATGTGCCGCGAGGTTGGAGTAGATGGTTTAATCCGATTCATTTCTGCTTCAGGGGGCCCTTTTCTAGGCTCTCTTTAAGTCTGAATGTGTTGCCTTCCAGCTTCCATCTGGCCGCCATTTCCAAACACTTCAGCCCTGTCCTGGTAACCTAACCTGAATATTGTCCGTCGTGGCATGGGGGTCGTGACTGGTGAATGGTATCGTGAATGCTCCCGATACATCAAAAGCGAAAGCACAGCTAACTTACTGTGCCCACTTTGCAAAAGCCGTTCATAGCGGCACGAATGCTGCATGCGCACCCCCATTTTAGGCAGTGGTCGGGAGAATGCTGGTGACTGATTTTGACGTGTATTCCTTCATCTCGCAGGTATATTCTATCAAAGTTGGCCGCCTTTTTGCTTTCTGTCTCCTGCTTTACAAGCATTACTTAGGAGGTCGCCTTGACGCTCGATAGCTCTGTTAATGCTCAATGCGCACTTGCTTAAGTTTGTCCCATCGCTAAAGCTGCCTCGAGTGCTTTAATGTGAATTACAGAAGAGGCCAAAACGCCTTATGGGCAAGACAATTTACAAGAGCAAGTGCGATGATTAGGTAGACAAAGCATGCTGTTTTCCATTTAAATGAATTCGCAAGCATATGGCGACTAACGATGCCAACGGCACAGCTATTGGAGGTGAACAGTCTTTGTGCATAGGAAAGCCTTTGGTGCACAGCATCACAGTCGGTGTTAAAAGACACCATCACGTCGAAGCGCAAATACTTAACCGGGCGGGTATGGCATTGATTGAATTCAAATAGTGAAATAATTGGTGAAGTACATCATCCAATGCATCCTCGCTGATAATCATCGCCAGCCTGATTTAATGTTTAGTTTGGTCTGAGCCATACGGGAGTGCAAATGGAACCACAATATCGTGGGCAGCAAGCATTCACATCTGTCCAACTTGTTGTTAATGAATTGAACTTTTCACACACATACAAAAGCCAATGTTTTCAGCCTCAAAGTTGCTTCTGTTGAGCCCACGCAGTAATGAGAAGCACCATCATCAAACTGCAGCTGCATCGCACCTTGCATTACAGTTCAAACGATCGGATTATGACTAACTTGCAGAAAAACAAGCCCTCGACTGCTCTAGCTGTCCGTGTTTCAGGCGGTCTTTAGTAGAAACGACTTGTGTACTAGCACCTCGACAGGAGTCATGCGCTAAGTGATTGGAGAGGCTTAAGCACATTTTCATTGAGTAAACATCAGCTGCTCTGCACGAACACTTGAAAGTGGGTAAACTAAGCACCATCGGCTAATGAATGAATGCAGCAACGTTCTGTGAAAATACAGCAGAGTATGGGAGTGGCGTTTAGACCAATTGCTGCTGAGAATCCATTAGGTGTCATCCGATTGAGCTTCTCTTCCATGGATCTTCGCAAGGCTAAAGCTGATTTTGGTTATCAGTTGAGGATTAATTGGTCTTTCCAAATGCAGTGCTTGGACAAACCATGCACACAATAACAGAACTGAGAGAGTGAGATGGAGGGAGGGAGGCCGGAGGTCCTTCCTTTTCCTCCTCTGCTGACCACTGGCTATGCAAGTGGGTGTATGAACAGCAACAACAACAATTACAGTGTCCCTAACAATACCCTCTCCATAGCGGAGATGCTGCTTTATCCAAAGGACAAACACATGGTCTTGCGCTGCAATGGAATGGTAGGAGGCAAGCATTCCCTTCCTCGTCCTCCTCCTCCTCCTCCACCCAACTTTATTAACATCTCATGGACTCTCTAAATTCCTGTGATTAAGCTCTTTGGCGTGGTGAATAGTTGTCGTCTCCTTCATTTTGCATTTCATTCTTCCTCCATTAGAACAATAAAATTCAACCCTCCCCCTCTTTTTAGCTTCTGACAAACCTCGTTGAGATGCCTTGTCAACCATTACCTCACCGATAATTTAATTTTGCGTTATGCTAAGTGTACATGCATATGTATAAACTGAGAGTGTGCCACAATTTTACAAGTGTAATCCAAAATTTTTCCCATTCACTAAACGATTTTTTGCAGCTGACGTACTGAGAGAGATAACTATAAATAAGCGGAATCGTAAGCATTCGAGTTTGTATAAATTGGGAAGAAGAATGCCAATGCTTGTAATCATGAGGCGTTTTGTCATGAAATGTTAGGTCGCCTTCCTCTACGACCGCTGCGCGCTCAAGGCTAACAAGTTTGTCCACTTGTAGCAAGCATTTCTTCAGGTTGAAGGCCGGAGCACCTTCAGACTCAACGTATTTGCGGTACCGAATCGCAATCCAAACACCACAAAACACTTAGTAATGCCAATAAGCAAATAGCTGAAACATTAGCAGAAGCATTTACACGCCGCATTCTACTGCGATAGCCCACACATAAGCACCACTTCCAACTACCTTGGCATGGAGTCGACTTTGTTGCTCGCCTTTAGCATTCATCATCATGCTTCCACGTCAAAGCGTGGGACTCCCTACCCTCTGTGCAGCGCCAACCGGAGACGAGGTGGGCACTGCACAATCCAGTGCACACCCTAACAAGAGTCGTCAATGAAACCGTAAGCGATCAAACTCTAGTGCCTGATGGCTGATTTGTAACATACAGCAAAGTGCACTCCTTAAGCATTGAAAAGTGGCGTTTGTTAGCTTTCTCAAAAAAGGCTGACAAGGGAGAATGATGTTGCGATGGTTAATCCGGGCAGACAGATAAGTGAAATCTTCTTCTAAATTGCACATAGCCATCGTTGTAAAGCCATTGAGACCGAGCATGCAGGCTGGCCGGGGCCTCTGGATGTGCAATGATTCCAACACCTCCAGCAGTGCCAGCACGACTGGTGTTTTGTGCGCTCTTCCAGCAAAATAAACAACTGATCTTGGTTGGTTCATGCCTTTTGTCAAGTCTCCAATTACAACTTGTCTCGGATTAAATGCAGTACTTTCAAGCCATGTTCATTCAGTGTGGCAAATATTTTTTGGTTAAAAGGACAAACGTCGAGTAGCTTTACAATGGCTTGCGCGTTGGACGCATTTCATACCGACACGTCCTGCATTCGAGCTAACTTTTGCAAATGGCGGTGTGATACCTACATTTCACCCCAAACCAGTTTGATATAAGCCAAATAATTTCGGTTCAACTCTCAATTATCATAAGGTTCACAAAAGCCGTAAAATCCTTCAGGGTTACGCAGTTAATTACTGGGGTGAAATGAGAGGGAGCAAACTTCTCAGCGACAGCCAAAAGCAGCAAGCATGTTTACTCAACGGATTTTTGCAGCATTCATGGGTGGTGCGCAATCTGTCCTCTCAAATTACTCAACATTACTCTCATTGGCTACGATGGCGCTTAAAATGCTCTCAGCAATAAAATCGACAGGTGAAAATGACTGCTGAGTTGTTATTGTCGAAGTGGCCGGTATCTACCCCACGGGCATCAAAGAATTGAATTACCTCTGAGTGGCATGACAGTACAGACTGACAAAGTGCAGCGTTCAACTCCGACCTGACATCGAAGGTCCACGCTGGAAGGAAAGCTTCGCCACGGTTGCGTTGCCCTGTCAAAACGATAACAGAGTTACACGCTCAGGTGAGCGAATGTGTAGGCACTCCCTTGGGCAATTGGCACATGGAAAGAATAGGGCATAGGCAGCTTTTAGGTTGAAACGCCTGTCTCAGACGGCGATTTTAGCGCTCAATTGGGATTCTACACAATAAGGGCCCAAAATCCGTTGGCGCCTAATGGGTCTCACAACACGTTTTCGTTTCAAGCGTTATTTGTGCCCACGAGCATTACATACCGAGAACTGAAAGCGCCAAAATCCAACTTTGTGATCATACGCAGTTGTTTCGCCTGGTAATTAAGCAACCAAAATAGAATGAGTGCATCGTAGGAAATGCGGTCATTTGAAGCACTGGCCGAAAGGCTCGCGCATGAGCCTTTCTGAAGGAACTTACTAACGACATCCCACTTACCTGAGTGAGTGGTGGATGCATTTTGCCTGCGCTTTGGCGATTTGTCTTATACCCAAGGTTCCAATGTAAAGCCACCAAGGTTGATGGGACCTAGTGCAGTGCGAAATGACGCGATGCCTGTCCCATGCCACCGAATTCGTAGCGCTACAGTACTTATGCCCTCTCTGGTAGGGGCCCATTCAACTTGCCCCACAGCCTGACCACGAACAGAGAAACGAGATGAATTCCAGTAAATACTCTACTGACGCTTGTTTACCAGGCCATCACATCAGCCGATGTTCTCAACCCTGCTTGCAGGGCAGTGAGGCCGATGTCGCTGCTTCGCATAGTTAGCAACCTCAAATAGGCATCGTAGGCAACTACTCAGTGGAGTCCCTCAAATTTGGTCTCCCTATGCCGCTACTCTGTATGACTGCTATCCTACTTGGAAGCACGAGAAAGGGCCGAAATGGGCCAACATCACAACCGTTATGCCTATTAGGGCTTACCTGCCCAAACCGACCCCAATACAAATAAACTGCAGCAGTGGTTTTGTGAAATGCATGCTACATCTATTGGCGCACCAAGCAACGATTCAAATATCTTTTCCACGCTTATCTATTGTTGATTCGGATGCAAAGGAGACCAACCAAAGCAATCAAGTCACCTTAGATGCCCCAAATTATACTGCACTTGCACACAATCATTGCCATTTAAGAGGTGGCCTACCTCATTCTAAGGACGTCATTGACAAACGTTGCAGCAAAAAATTTGAGGCCCACTGCAATGCTATTGCGCTCAACGGAACAATCTGTGGTGAGATTCTTAAAGCACAGACGAAAGCCTACCCCTCGTCTTCACTATCGCGCTAATAACAACGTTTTCGTGGACCAGAAACTTGCTTTACGATTGGTGAACAGACGCTCGGATGGACTGCTTAACTTCACCCCCACACCCAGAAGCGGTCGAGACTGCACCAATACCATAATTCCCACACACACACGCACACTACCAATCATTCAAAACGCTCAAAAGTCTCCTCGATATGCGTGATTAAAAGGCTTCGCCTGATGGCCTTTCTTCTGCAAAATTCCACGCAACAAAGGTTGAATTGGTGGGGCATAATTCAGTGCAGCACTAAACACCTCATCCACAGAACATTTAAGCATTATCCGAGTGCAGAACCTGCAGCGCATGCGAACCTCATGCTCACATTTGAGAAATGAGGATGGATACGTCATCCCAGCCAATGGAACTACAATTAGCCGGTGTGGTGTCCGCAATGTTGGGTTGTAATGACCTAGCAATGCATTTCAAATTTGTTCCCCGTGTCTCATCATTGCGCGCTCATACTAATCTATCGCTCCGAAATGGCACTTCGACTTGACAACTCCACAACTGCTGCTACCTTTTGTTCCGCATTGATTGGAGAATGACGCCGCCTGTTACGGTGAAGCATCGCATACTCTTGCAAACAACTACATCTCTGATACAAACCACCTGGATCTGTGCGAATATGCTCATTTCCACGGCTGTCCGCAGATGCCAGGCCTTGGTAGCATAAATGCTCGTTGGTTTACTTGCTGGCAGAGCGCCAGAGAAGAATGTTTTTGGGTACTGCCACAGGACTTTGTTTTGTAAAGATGAAGTGCTTCAGCATGGTTGACTCCTACGTTTGAGACAGTAGGCAAGCAGAGCACATCGTAAAGAGCTCAACTGTGACTGCAGAACTGAGAAAACCTGTCCCCTCACAAGTCTGATTGGAATCGAGGTCTTTGCTTAGCGGAGCACCTTCATCTGAGTTAAAAAGAAGATGCTGGCATTTCCTTTCTATAAATGGAATCTATTTTGAGTGCTTGTCTCCACTTGTGCCAAACATTGCGAAGTCACCGTTCGATATCACGAGCATTCATCCTGCGATTGGATTTCATCTAAAATACGCTGTTTTTCTAACCTAAACGGTGCTCGCAATTGATATCACCGTTTGTGCATTACATGTACACACCCACAAACCTTGTCGTAACAGTGAAAAATGAGCCAAACCCACGCATTGTGCAATGCAGTAAGCGTTGCCTTTATTCTCAGCCCACGCGCTTTCTTCATTATCCAATCTGGCGCAAGCTGTCGGCGATCTTCGTAAGAGATGCGCCAAAATAACTGCCACTAAGCATGATAACCAAGATCCGGAGTGATATTAGGAGAGATGCCCAAATGACATGCCCGCCAAACTGAGATGACCATGGAATTGTTACCTTCTTAGTGGATGACAGTAGTGTTTGCTTAAAATTGGATATTAGGCAGCTAGAGCAGCACCAACACTGCAACTTTGGGTTGTTTTAAAAGTAATCACTTGCTGGAGCCTTCGTTAAAGAGGTATGGAATGGACGAGAGTCGATCACCCCATCGTGAATCCAACAACTCGATTCATGGTGACACCTACTCAAGATGACCCCATTGTAACCCCACATCATGCCCTGCATCAGCAAAATTGACGCATCTGATGAGTTCATAAATGCCATGACTGCAATTGCTGCACGGTGACGTGCTTTCTGACATCAAAATTAAGGATGCCATTTACTGAGTGACACAGTATAAGGAGTGAAGGTTTCGTCGAAGGTCCTATGAGCACTGCTTTTGCATCTACCTCCCGTCCTGTCACGCACGGCTCCTTTGTTCAGTCTGTGAAACCAGCTGCCCACAAAAAAGGAAATTTTACTTTAGAACTGGTGGCATCATTAGAACAGATTTAGCTTAGAACTATGAAGGCCACTGAGCACTACCGCACCCAGTGCCAAATGGTCGTCAGCACATCCTTCTGTGCCACGTCAAAGTGCCGATTGGGACTGTAGGGCGGCAAATAATGACCACAGACTGCAAGCAGTTTTCTTGCTCATTGCAGCGATTGTTGGACTACATAACAACGTCGCTACAGACGTCAGCATGATAGCTGCAGCTTCATGGGAGGATATTCGCGCTGACTTGACTCGGAATTGTAAAGCGGGTGCTCAGGCACAGAAAGCAACTCCATACATCACATCTTATCGTATCATATCATATCGTACTCATTTTGCCCCACTATACTCCTCTCCACCCATTCCTGTAAGAATTCTACCCACAGCAGTTGCACGAAATAAAGCTAATGAAAGCGATCATGCTTTCAGCTGCAGGCGTTTGCTTGGCTGTTTTCATTCAAAAACAGAGGGTAAGAAGTGCACGCATTGCATCAGTTCATTGGATGGGAGGTCTCTCCAACGTCGTCGACGTGGCATCTGAAGTGTGAGGGAGAGGCTCCAATGTAATTGGCGAACTCAGTGTAAGGCGTGTATAAATGCACAGTGAGTGTGGCTTGGGCACGGAAACACGCCATGTTGAGCAGGATTGCAATTTTACTGTGCGTAGCATATTGTACAGGTACGCGTCTACATCACCGCTTGCCCTTCTGCTTCTTTCGTTGTTCTATCCTCCACCTTTCCTAAATGTATTGCACTGATAGTGTGAAGGGAGTGTGATGAGCACTTCTCCTTTGAAGGCGAGCCGAGTCCCAAGTTGTGGGGTTCCGCATTGTCACAAAGCCGACAGGACCATCGGACACAATGAGCTACCGTGTGGAAGGCAAGACCGTGAGTACATTTTTGTGATGAATTACGCGTGCCATTTTCGGCATGGGACAATAAAGGCGATATGTTAAGTGAAGGAACAGTTCTGTTGCATTGAGCCACACATTCCATCAACAGCTAGCACATGTGATTGGTACAAACGCAGATTAATAATAATGCGGCACTTTCGCCTTCAAGCAGCTCACGTCTTAGTCAACATTAGTCCCTGAAACTCGTTTTTGGACAACGTTAGTTACTACTGCAACAGGGGCGGGCTACCTCACGTTTGACAATGGCAACTGCAAGGTCAATGGCACACTTTAAGGCTATCATTGTCGGGCAGGCAATGGTAAGGCATGTCTCCCATAACAGTCTATATTTGGACAACTGCGCTACAAAACGAAGTCGGTTGATCTCGAGTCGCAAGAGTTTAGGCACTACGAACCTTAAGTAAGATGAGCATTGGTGCTAAAGCGTTACCCAGTTGTCTACTTATTTAGCCAAGCAAGGAAAATGCGACTCTCTTCAGCAGCACCAAAATGAGCATTTTCCGTGAGGGCCACTTTTCGCACCACACAGCCTTGATTTCAAAATGATCTGATATGGTGAAACTAGTGCCGCAAACCAAACTCAGAAGCGCCCTTTTAAGTGGTTCAGCTGGTGAATCCCCACGTCGCTCGTCTGCTACTTGGCCATTCTATGTTTCAGACACGATTGGCATCACCGTAAAAAAACGTTATCGCGCAAAGTCTGATAACAAAATACACCAGCATATTTTCAACGTTTTTCGTACCCAATTGCAAATTTCCACCACTCGCAGCAGGTAACGAAACAACCGGCTTTCACTGACTTGATTCGCGTCCCAAACTCCTCACCTTGTGCTATGCTTAATGCAAGATGAAGTTGACCTCAAGACGTCCTTTCCACTCTCCCGCTTTGTCAAAGGCCAGCAGTCCTTCTAACTTGACTTTGCTGCTAATGGAGCAGAGAGCAAGAGAACGGTTAGCCGCTCCATCTTAAAGCTGCGCAACTATTTTAACCTTTTGACTTAAGCCAATTGAGCTCCAGTTAAACTAAGTCAATCTCACCCTTGACCATTTGAATGCATATTTTGCCCAATATCCTTTCCCACCTTGTATGCGCATGCATATCGTCAACAGGGTGGACTCTTCGTGAACGCAGGGCAGCTCTGCACTTGGAACAATGTGACCCTCGTCCTCAACATCGCCATGTAGGGACCTCATAGCCAATCCATGCTGGGCAAAGACAATATTCCTGCCTCAGCCATTCCTTTGCTAGTATGGCATTCCCATTCAATGCTGTTGGTCGTTGTTACTGCTGGTCGGAGCACATCTGCTAATTCAGTGCCTATTCCTGACTTATGCAGTTGACTTGGAGAAGGACAAAGCCTCAGACTTGGGGGTTTTCCATGCAGTGTTCATTCCACGATCGGACGTCCAATGGGACAACTTTGTGTGGGTGGCGGACACCTCGCTTCTGTCAGTAAGCGTCGACTGCACGCAAAGTGGTAAGTGGGGGGATGAATTTCGCACTGTTCCGTAGGTCTCTGTCACAATTACAACTTAGCCTGTGTTTTGCGTGGAAGTGTGGTGGAGAATCTCAGATGCTATTTCAATGCGCGTGATTGTAGGGAGGTTGAGTGGATGGAGGGGCAGTAAGCTTGCCAACGTGTGCTAGACGGTACAATTTTGACTTTAGGCACACCACCAGAAGTGCTGGGATGCAACCGTGAGTTAGAGGGTGATATGTTCTTTTCTTAGCACGACTGCGCAAAGCGAGGCCTCTTTGATTGTCGCATAACCTGATCCGCTGATTCGTCCCCTCGGTCATCTCACTATGATGTCTAGGATGTACCTCACGCTTCCTTTAATTTGTGCATAAACTTGTTGGCATATCAATCATTAGCAATCTGTTTGTCGCCTTTCTAGTTTGGACGCTAAGAGGGTACAACGTGTATGGAAATTTAACTTCCAATGAGAGCCACGAGCTGAATGATTGAGGAATTTGGAGCAGTGTCTGTTGTAAAACTTAGCCCCATCCGCCGATGCATCCTCGTTTCATTTAACCTGCACTACCTTATCATCATGCTATTTTTCTTTGCGAGAAGAATTAGCTTAAAACAAGCAGCCTAAGTCATGTTTCAGCGTCAGCTGCATGGTTGCCGCACGAATGGCAATCCTCTCAAATGTGGTTTTGCTGACTTCAGCTTCGAACAGGTTGGGTTCAGCATTTCTTTCTCATTTTTAGCGCCAGTTTCGACAACATCCTCGGGTAAGTGCATATTCCATTGCTCTGTGCATTTGCTCAACAAGTGGGCAAATTGAGATGAGCAATCCCACATGAATCCCCTTTACTCAGGTTGGTGAGGTGGCATAGCACTAGCAGCAGCGAAGCCGAATGCCCCGATTCCTAGAATTAGCCTCAAATGCACAAAATGTGACTGCCAAATTCATCACCGCTTTATCCCTCAACTTGGTAAGCCGATCGCTTTTATGCAGTTCGAGTTAAGTGTGCTCGATGGACGCACTGTTGAGCAAATAAGCAGCTGACGTGCTTTTCCCCACAGGTTCTACGCTGACCCACACTATCAGCGGTAAGACATCAATAACGCCTCGCACATGCCAACGCCAGCTCCGGAGCCCACTACTCCTTAACTACCCATGGCGTGCACCCTCAGCCATTCGTAACACTACCTACACCTCGGCATTCTCATCATGTACCACTGGAATTCTTGCCAACACTTGCCCTACACGCCTTGCCTCACAAGCCTTCTCCACTGCAAATTGACAGCCAAGCTTTCGCCGTCTACGTCAGTGCAGTTTTCGCATCAGCTCGATTCATTTCCCCTTGTAGTTATGCTTTTGCCAACGATCATACTGGCATACCTAGGAGGCCAAGAGCCTAACCAATGGATGTGACGAATGCTGGATGGTTGTACCAAAACCAACGTCGATTACTTCACTCCCTTTAAACTTGCAAATTTTCTTCTTCACCAACAAAAAGTCTTGCACTGTGATGAATGGAGAGTTTGCATAAATCTGCTCCTGCTGAATTAACTTACGACTCTTTCATTGTAACTCCTCCGTGTAGAACCAACACACCATATGCCAAGACGGTGTCCACTTCACTTCTGTATCACTTAACGATTACACAAGCACCATTGCAGGTGACATAGGAGACAACTGGTGGTACTAGTTAAGCAAAGCAAGCTTCTAAGTGGCGATGGGTATCACTAGCTGATCTGGGACTAGAAGAAGTAGTAATGAGCCCATATGGACCTCGTTTATTCCTTTGAAGACGAGGTACATGAATGGCCTGCCACTCTCAGCAGTGGATTGCAGTCGATTGTTACGTCAAGGCAGACCGAAAGCAGGGTGACCATCTGCTAGGTGGCTCAGAACTTGCCCGATTTCTGCCCTTCCAGACCACAGCTTGGCAGAGAGCAGGCTGGTTGTTAGGCCTTCCACCCTTACATCAGAACTTAATGCAGGAGAGTCAAATGACAATAGTGCAACGAGCGCATAGTGCAAGAGCTCAAAAGCGGCTGACTGGATTGCATGGGCCGTCATTTAACTTTGTTTCTCATCATCCTTCCGTTTCGGTGGATGCCTACCATTTTGTCAACCAATTACTTGGTTAATCACATGCATCTCCACACACCCACGCACACACACAAGGCTACACACCTCCTTTGCACTGCCCTTCAACTTCGGCGTGCTTGCAATCAGCAAATCAGTTCAGCTCTGTGGTCTCCCACGTGACTGTCCAATGGCGAAGAGGAATGTACTTTGGAATTCTTCTTTCCCTAAACCAGGTATTTGACTGCTGGCCTATGCTTATCCCTGCTAACATTCCCTACTGGAATATCAACAACGAAAGTCCTAAATGTGAGAGCGCTTGATGACCAGTGACAGAGTAGAGCTCTAGCAATTGTAAATGGTTTAGTCATTCTTGCAAATCAACAGTACAGCAATAAACCTACAGTGCATAAGTCCGCCTCCTGCGCCACTGTCGGTGTGAGAGGAGAATTGCAATGGTTGCATTGCTCTGAGGACATTTCGCCCCCATGCTCACGAGGTTGGCAAACTTACTCACCCACGATGGCTGGGCTAGCCCTCCAGGACAAACGCAAGACATCGAATGGGCGGATTCGAAATGTGGTTATACCAGAATGGACTGATTCGCTAAAACCTCTTATAAGTAAATGAGCATGAATCGCAGAAATGAGGCACAACGACAAACGATGCTGTGCGAACCATGTACTTTAACGTAAGTGAATTTAAACAGCTTATAGTTTTGCGCCTATTCGTCATGCGCGAGAGTGGCTCTCATCAACTTATGCGACCACGCCTGATGCGTGGATGCATGATTGGTCCACTCAACCCTCAAGCTCTTGCACAAATGCTGGTGCGTTGGTGTGAGTAGCGTGGGATCTTCGTCCGAGCCCCCTTTTTCTGTCAGCATGGGACGCTAGTCAGCTTGGCTAACTAGGACCGCAAAGTCTGCCATCTATTAATGAGAAGCAGACATACAGTTGATTGCCTCTGGAGTTCAAAAGCTCATGTTTTATTCAAACTCATGGCTGTCTTCGAGGCGAGCACGAGATGTCGTCCTCGTTTTATGCATCCATCTAGAGGGTTTGGCGTCAGAGAGAAATTGCTCTAGAAGCTCTGCCATTTGGTCGAATGGACACTATAAGAAACGTCGATTGGCGCCAAAGCACGGACTAAAATAATGTTACTAGTGTTAATGTTGGATGACACTGTTGCATGGCGCGTCGACACTCCTACTGCTTGGCCAACTCTAATTTATCGTTCTCATTTCTACTAGCTTCCCGTAAGTCGCAATGCAGTCAGAGAGTTCTCCTGACCACACAGTCTTCAGAGTCATCTTAAAGATGAGCGGAGTAGGTGCCATCTATGCCAACCGATGACTCTCTTCCTCTTTGTCATGCAGGAGTCTAATGAACGCGATGCTCAGATTAAGCATGTGAAGTAGGTCGTCCTGTCCCCTTCACTGGAATCAATCCTGATGAGGAGCATGCCGGCTCAAACCAGTGCCATGCCAGTTGGCTGTGCCTTCCTCTGTGTGCCTAAATAGCAAGCATTTGTGTGCTGGCGTGAGCCGATGCAGTGCATAATAATTTGCTCCACACAATGCCTTGGCGATTATGCTGTGCTGAGTGCGGTACTTCTTCAACGCACATACTTCGTACCTCAAATGGACTGTAAAGCAATGTGAAATTTAGCAGTGTTTAGTCTCAGCTTTGCATTAACCAGCGATCGGCTCAATGAAAGTGACATCAAACAGATGACACTACTTCTACTCATAAATTCATAAGTATGCAACGAATTGAGGTGATTAAAATATATTTACATTTGGGTATTTGGCTCGCTACAGCTCTTCTTCATTATTCACATCTATGTGGCGCACATGCGGGGGTATTTGTGCTCCGCAGCAAGAAAGTCGTCCCGATGAAAGCCGCAAAGCCAAAGTCAGTCAATTTATGGAAATGCGAATGCGTCGGCAAGCACCACATGCCTGAAAGAAAGCGCAAGCATATGCGCATGCAGTGCACGACAGCACAGCCTGAAGAAGCGACCCAAGTCAGTTGTCCTGTTACCACTGTCGCGCTGGCCGCACATGCAAGGGGGAGGAAGTGCTGTCGCTGTGACCGAAGTAGGTGCCTCAACACTCGGTCACGCATCCACCCATTTATTCAATGTTTCATTGGTACTGACAAAGTCATATTAACAGGCATTGTGAATGCAATTGGTGAAGAAGAAGAAGCAGTGATGTGTGCACGTATGCGTGCATGCATGTCGGGCCGATTACGACTGTGGCGCGGTTTCGTTGAGCGAGACCTAGCCTGCTGAAGAAGCACATTAATAACACAAAGTGTGGTACCTTCCGAATGTTTTACCGTGTCGACAACAAGTTATCTCCATTTGCAACAAGCGTCAGACAGGGACTCTCCTGATTCACATCAGTGTTTAAACATGGGTTGGTTTCGTGCAGTATTTTGGCTATTAAATGAGCCAACTCCTTTAGATTTTTTGCTCTCATGCTGGTTCCGATTTGACATTAGGAAAGGCGCTTCTTCTGTTTCAACACGTCACCTGACGACATTAGGTATATCGTCGGGCCGGAAGTAGTGATGGTGAGGTGCCGTTCGGTGGTCGGTGTGCACTGACAAATCGCTGTGCAAATAACTGGATGTCTGTGGAAGGCAGTGGAGTACTGTGGTGTACAATGCTATGGCGTTCGTCCTCGTGACGCCACAGTGAACGGCGGTCGTGTCCATGGCAGGAGCAGCACTGTCGACGCCGACAGACAACTGTGACTTCTCAACCACAAATTGAATGAGGGAATTAGGTCCTGCAGTCGGTGTAGTAAGATGCAGAAGGTCTAGTTCCTTTAGCACCAGGACGGCGGTGCGTCCAGACAGAGCGCAAGCAAAGTATCGCTTTGAAATGGGAGCACGTTGGGCGATGGATGCATGAGTGGTGATCCATTTTCAGCTACCCACATTCCACCTCCTCCACTCCCATCAGTGCTAGTATGCCAGTAAATCACAAGCTCTCCTTCCTCCACTGCTATTTCACCACTAGTGACAGATGAATGCACACTCCTCCTCCTCCTCCTCCTCCTCCTCCTCGCCCTCACCTCTGGCCTCCTCGACCGCTGGAGCCCAAGTCATACCTTAACCTTACCACTGTAGCCTTTGACTTGCAAAGCACACATTTCATATAACCCACTAAATAGGCCTCATTTTGGCCCAACTGGCATTAGTCTCCATGCTCAAACTGAAATGGCAAATTGGCGCATGGAGCGACGGAACTCTACGCATGGCAGAGTCGCACTTAACACCTCCTAACCAAACCAACTTCTCGCCCATTTGTCTTCGCACCTTCATTCATGGAGTAGGCATGGTTGTGAGCCCACATCAAAAAGTACCTTTCCACTGAAGGCAACGCCAAAGCACACTAAGGCATGTTCCTTTAACAGGAAGCTTTGTCGCCACACACGTCAACGATTGCACCGTCCAGACGATCACACCTACGGTTTCGAGGAGTTTTAGTGGGTTAATTTCCCTCAAAACCAGACGGTGCAATTGGCCTTCATTACTTGCATTGCTATGGAACACATGTCGAGCGCTTTTCTTGTGCGCCGCAAAGAGAACATTTTCCATACCGTTGCCGAGTTTGGTCAAGCTAAGTTAATGCGAACGCATTGACAAATGTGATTTGCCTCAAAAAAGGAATGACTACGCATTTGGTTCGTGAAAGCATGGCTGAGTCTTCGAAAACATGCAACACGAAGCATACCGAGCCCATGTACTCTTCCAAAACAAACTTTACCTTGGATGCTCTCCAACTTTCGCCATAACGGTGTCAAACCGAGTTCTTATCAATTGTATTAATCATCGACTGCGAGTCAACTGGCGTGTACGTGAGCAGACAAGAGACCATCCGTTTCTATTGCTTTCCGTAGTCGTAGAAATAAAGACGCTCACTCCATGTAATATCTGTGTTCTTTAAATGTGCTTTGTAAGGAAGCGGCGCAAAGGGACTTAGAGCATGGTGCTTGGACAGTGTGAGGTACTGAGGAGGTAGGCACTGACCCTGCTTGCAGGGACTCACTCCCTATCACCCATCTGTAATTATACTTATATAAAGATGTTAAGGAAGACCCAACCTTCTTGTGCTAAAGGTTGTCAGAGGGAAGACGACGAAACGGACGACCGTGCTACAGTGATGGCAGCGTTGGCGGACCTTCCCCATTTCCAAACGGACATGGATTTCGGGCAATGGGTAAAGGCGGTGAAATTCAACATCCACTTACTTCCCCGCCAGCAGGGGATACCTCTCCTTCTTCATGATCTTCCTCATGAGCTCTTCTTGGCGGCTATCGATGCCGGAGTGTCGCCAGATTCAGACTTGGATGAATGCTGTGAAATCCTGGAGCAACTCGTGACAGACCAGGGGGACAGCCATTGGCGAGAGACTTCTTCCATAGGGACCAGGTTCCTAGCGAAAGTGACGAGGAGTTCCCCAGGTCCCTCCATCGGCTAGCAGTACAAGCATTCAGAGAATAGCCGCTTAACAGGGTGAAAAATTGGCTGGCCATCCAGTTCAAAGCCTGAGTCTAACCACCAGCCCTCACAGCGAAAGTCCGCGCCGACAGGACCATCAACCTCGACCGCCTAGTTGAGTAGGCGCCACGAATGCCTCCCAGCACCCACTTTTCCCCAACCCAACCGACGCCCGATCCCTCCAATCCACGTCGGAAATTCCCGCGGTCCTCACCTAGACCAGGTGAGTCTTACTACTCCTTCTCGTGCCTACCCCGACATGATGCTAGTCCCTTTATGGAGTTTCGGTCAAGTTAGAGGGCAAGCCCTGCGCCGACCTCATTGACTCAGGCGCAGCTAAGTCGTTAGTGAACCCCTAAGCCTTTCGGATCTGCGTACTAAGCTCTGCTCGGACCGGTCATCTATAAATTTGTTTTCGGCAGAAGGCCGAAAGATGAAAGTACAGGGCGAGACCTCGCTAACGGTCTCATTAGGCACGGAAACTTCGAAGGCCCCATTTATTACGTGCCCCGAATTAGTCTGGGATGTAATACTTGGCATCGACTTCCTCCACAGGTCTCGAGCTGTTTTCGATTTCGCCAAAGGCACCCTTACTAAACCACAGTTTTTAAAGGAACCATTCCCGCTGAGCCCCCAGCACTAAAGGATGCAGACGAAATCTGCAGTGCCCTGTTCGAAGCGGTAGGTATCCTAGTCAGCAATTTGGACGAACTCTGCTCCCAGCTGACACAGATCACCGATAGAGAGCGGAAGGAGCTACAATCTCTGCTGAGCAAGCATACAAGAATGTTTTCCTGGCAAGAAACGAAACTTGGAAGAACAAATGTCGTCGTACACACAATAGACACTAGAGAAGCTAGACCTGTCTGGTAGCCCCCTAAACGCATTCCTCCTCCTCTCCTAGAGGAAGTGAATCGCCTGGTGGGGGAGATGATCAAGGACGAGGTGATCAAGCCATCCAAGTCACCCTGAGCCTCCCCAATTGCGTTGGTAGAGAAAAAGCGACAGTAGCCTACGGATTTGCATCGACTAGAGAAAGTTAAATGCCGTAACTAAGAAGGATACTTTCCCACTACCGCATATCAACGACGCGTTGGACTCGCTACACGGATCAAAGTGGTTTTCCACGCTGGACTAAAAGTCCAGGTATTGGCAAGTAGAGGTAGCAGAAAAAGACAGGGAAAAGACAGCTTTCATAGTACCTAACGGCCTTTACGAATTCCAGACAATGCCATTCGGCCTCTGCAATGCCGCAGCCACCTTCCAGCGACTGACGCAGACCGCCCTAATTGAGCTCTTTCCAAAGCACTGCATAATCTATCTGGACAACATCTTGGTTTTCGGCAGAGACATCCATGAACACAACACCAACCGCAAATTGACTCTAGATCGTCTACAGGAGGCTGGCTTGACTCTAACCCCAAGGAAATGCCATTTTCTCCGCCCGTCAGTCACCTTCTTAGGACATACGCTGCCTTCTGAAGGGATGGTAGTCACAGAAGACCGCACAAAGCGGGTGAGAACATCGCCAACACCGATCAACCAGACGGAACTCCGCAGCTTCCTGGGCTTGGCAAACTACTACAAGCGCTTTGTTAAAGGCTTTGCGAAGATTGTCAGTCCTCTACACAAACTGACGGAAAAACAAGGGAAAAAGAATTCCGTCTGGGGCACCGAACAGGACGAGGCTTTTAAAGAGTTGATGTGGATGCTCTGCTCCGCCCCGATTTTGGACTTGCCGAACTTTGAAGCCAATGCACCAACCTTCGTACTAGACACAGACGCCAGTGACGTGGCCGTGGGAGGCGTACTCTCACAGAGAGACAAAGGGGGCAGAGAACACGTCATCGCCTACGCTAGCGCCAGTCTGAACAAAGAATGGGACAGAAGAGTGCAACGAAGCGCGAACTTTTTGCCATCTATGCAATGGTCCGGCGCTTCAAGCACTATTTAATGGCAAAGAAGTTCATAGTGCGGACAGATCATCAGGCGCGAACTTGGTTAAAGACAATGAAAGAGATCGATCATTCAACAGTACGACTTCACTGTTCAATGCCGAAGAGGAACCTCGCACGGCAACGCGGATGCACTATCACGCAGACCACTTTCAACAGAACGACAAGACCGGATATTGGGTACCCTCTTTTTAAGCGAACCAACGAGACACCAATGCAGAAACACACAGAGCACCGACCCGGACACCTGTTTGGTGTATGGCAGGTTCCTGTCCTCCTCGTTCAAGCCCACCATAGAAGAGATGTGGACGTCCAGCAAGACAGCTGGACAGATATGGCAACAGTGGTCCAAACTCTCCCTAGAAGACGAAGTCTTGTGGTACCAAGACGACAGCCAGTCCCCTAAAAGTCCCACGTCGTTCCAGGTTCTCTGATTCAAACGATTCTCCAAGAGCTGCAAGAGCAATTAGGCCACGCGGGCACGAGAAAGTTGGTGGAAGCCGCGAACAAATGCTACTGGTGGCTCTCGCTTCTTCCCGACATCCGCGACTTCTGCCGAACCTGCATTACTTGCAGCAGCTTCAAGAATGCACATTCCACACCAATCGCACCTCTACAACCCATGCCTACGCGGTTTCCGGGCAAAGAGTCGGTATAGATATTATGGGCCCTCTTCCGCTGAACGAGAGGGACAATCGATATATCTTGGTTATGGTGGACTACTTCACGAAAGTGGCTGAGGCAGAACCCATGAAGTCACAAGATGCCGAAACAGTCGCGTCAACCGTCTTCAACCGTTGGATTTGCCAGCATGGAGTACCCGAATCAGGCCATAGCGACCAAGGCCCTAATTTCGGAAGTCGGCTTTTCGCAAAACTGCGCCGCACACTTGAAAACAAAAAAAAACACGCCCGACTCCTGGACACCATCAGGGCAACGGACAAATGGAGAGAACGAACCGGACGATCACGAGTCTACTAAAGGCCTTTACCGGGGTTTCTCCGTTTAAAATGCTTACAGGTCGCGAAATGAGGATTTCCCTCCGATATCCTCTTGCCGAACAAGGATAGCGGCAACTGCCAAAGCTCCGCAGTACGTGCCACGTCCCAAAGAAAGCCTACGGAAGACGTTTGATTTAGCTCGTCAGCAGCTACGAACGTCCCATACTCGGCAAAAGAAGTTCTACGACAGACGCAGCTGACCCAATCTCTACCAGGAAGGCGACCTTGTTCAAGTATACAGACCAATCTCAGCGCCCGGAACACACCTTAAGTTCCACCACACCTGGAGCAAGGACCCCTTCCACGTTGCTAAAGTCCTCTGTCCCACAAACTATCTCGTTCGAAACGCAGAGCTCCGAACCAAACCCTTCACTGTACACGATAATTAGATCCGTCCATATAAAGACCCTCCTCCGGTGGGTTACGAGGATGAGGTCTGTGCCATGGCTAATGAAGGCCCCCCACCCGACAACTTAGCTGAACGGAACTCAGACTAGTAGCCCCGGGGACGGTGCTCAAAAGACATGGGGGCTGTGTAACATCTGTGTTCTTTAAATGCGCTTTGTAGGGAAGTGGCGCAAAGGGACTTGGAACATGGTGCTTGGACAGTGTGAGGTACTGAGGAGGGAGGCACTGACCCTGCTTGCAAAGACTCACTCTCTATCACCCATCTGTAATTATACTTCAATAAAGATGTTAAGGAAGACCCAACCTTCTTATGTTAAAGGTTGTCGGAGGGAACCGTGCTACACTCCATGCCACCCATTGGCCATCTATCGTTGGCAAAACCACCTATTTTAATACGAAGAAACGCGAAACCACACACAACGCACCAAAGCGCACAAACCACTCTGTCACCATTCAGTGGTCAGTAGAAATGAACTGCTGCCAAAGACTGTGCTCGAATAAAGTCGTTGCAAAATAGACTGGCTTACGTGTTCTACAAAGTTTTAGGAGTCAACTATGTCACAAGGTGCGTACCCGAAATTTGTTAAAACGCGAAGCTCAGTAACAACTGCATACTGCATGCCGTTATTCCAGCTAGGTGACGTTGCTGTTCATAAATCATGCGAAATTGATCGCATGAGTAAATAGCTCCTCGTCTGTTTGGCGACCATCTTAGATGCTTTTCTGCGTTTGTAATTTAAAAAGACAGAAAACAGAGATGCCGGGATTTGTGATTCCTGGTGTCTTGCCAAAGTGCTTGCAAATCTCAGCATTTTCGTTGAATCGAATAAACCCTATGGTGAATGGCTGCATTTGTGCGCGAGGTGCGTAAGTGGTGTGCATTCTGGCAGTCGCTGGCTTGCGTTGGTACGAATTTGTCCGATTCAGCGAGCTGGGCGTTAAGCATAAAGTGAGTATTTTTCTTGGTCCTAATTAGGTCATCTGAACGTTGGTAAGCCTCATTTTGCGCCTACTTACTGAGTAAAGTGGAAGGGCTTGACAGTGTGGCTGTTGAGAAGCTAAGCATCTCAACTACACTGTCCTTTCCGTCCATTTTTTTGTGTGCAGCATCGCAGGCCATAAGTTGCGACTCGAGTATTTTGTGGAGTTGTTCGCTTTGTTCGTGATGCTTTATTTGCCTGGTTTTGTGCATTTGACTGCCTGGCATGTGCTTAATATTTAATCACGAAGAAGTGGCCAGCATACGTGTGTGTTTGCACCCATTTATCTGGTCATTAATCTGCTTATCGGGTGGACTAGTCAATGAACGTATATCAGCGGTTGCTGTCAAGGATTGTCAATGTTTCTGGCGGCATAAGACGTGTAGCAATTAACTAAGAATGTTTAGGTTATTTCTAGATGTTTCGTTATTTTGATAGGGCTTGATTTTGTTGAGTGTGGCCAATTGTGATAGAGGTACTTGTAGCCTTGATAAGGTAAACACAACCTTTGTGGTGGGACTGATGGGACGTTCTGTTTTCCATCTGCGACGTTGACCTGATTCTGGGTACAGTACGGCCACTTAAGTGACCGTAGTCAGCGTCGAGAGAAGCACCAACAAGTGGAGAAGCAATGCAGTGTTTGTGTTAGGTGAGTCGCGAAGGCGAAGGTGAGAAATCGAGCGGCATTGTGGGAAGAAATGGCGGAACCGGCAGAGGCAAGAGCAGGGAAAGGGCAAAGTGTAGTGGGCAGGTGTGTGCCTGTGCCACGCATTTGTGACGGGAGGATGGGGCGAGAAAGTCGACTTGACGAAGTCAAGGGCATCATGCGAATAAAATGTTGAAGCACGTTCAAACATGGTTTAACTCTTCTTAAAGCAGAAATGTGAAACGAGAGACCTGGGAAGATGTTAGGCTGTAATAAAGGAGGCATTAGATGGTGTGGAGAAGGAGAGGCAGTGACTTATGAGCGTGTGTTGGGGTGTGCATGTTGGGCGAAGTGTAGCTGCGGTAGCGATGGCTTTTTAGGGCTGAAATGGTAAATTGGTTAGGCTTGTGCGTGTCACACATGCATGACGGTGGGATGAAATGCGAAAATTGTGAGGTTAAGCACCATTGCAATTGGGGTGGAGTGTTTGTTTGAGCAAGTGCCAAAAAGCTAGATGAGACAGCGAAGCAATGGTGAGTCAATCAATGCGTGATCGAAGAAGGGAAGCAAGGGCCTATGGACCAATGTCCGCGTGTCTTCGACGTTAATGCCTGTCTGGCCTGGATTCTGTCGTCTCATCGCCCTAGAAACGTACTAATGTCGTCGTGTGCTCAATTCAGCTGTTGCATGCTTTGCGTACCGCAGGAATTTCGGATGCAGCGTTGATGATGAGGAGCACGGAACTGGAACCTTCCCGCTTAATCAGTTAGTTCTTGTGATGGCGCCATGGTCTCAGTGCCCAGCGTTTGTTGGTTGGTGCATGTCTACGCTTTTGTGCGTGGATAGTGCCAAATTAGAAAGCCCTAGCCTTTGTTTCTTTCTAAGCACTTTTAACATATGTAATAACCATATCTACTCGTACGATTCTCCGTTCCTTTTCTGCTTATTTTGGTGTTGCTTCCACGTCCTCGACGTTGTTTTGTTAAACCGCCAGTCGGTAGTTCGGTTTCACCATTTAGCATAAGTTCACCGTGATTTTGGGTACCAAGAATTAATTTCTCGGCAGACAGGAAGGTGCCATCAGATGTAGCGCTTTTAATTGTCTGATCGCATAGCGAAGACTGTCTTGATTTCAAACGATCTTCAGAGACCGACTTCGTTATTTTAGCACACAATTTGGACGCGGTCTCTTTCGGTGCAACACTTCCTAAATTTAATGGACTTGGCTCCCTGATTGCTTTGTTAGTTTGCTTGCATAAATTGTTGCAGTTAGCATATCTTCTGTTGCCTTATTAATCTGCTCCTCCTAGCTCAAACATCCCTTGCGCCATTCACACCACCTCCCTCCTTTCATTCACACGCATCTGGAAGTGCGGTTGTGCCACAGCTCGCGTTTGCAGTGGTGGCTCCTTCCATCTTTATCGACTGTGGCTTGCGCCTCATCGAACGACTTCTAGGCAAGGCGAAGAAATTGGGTATCCGCTGCAGTCCGACGATCTTCATGTCAGGCGCTTCTGTCGAGTTCGTCTCCTCTTCTTCCACATGATCATCGGTTTGAAGTACCGTGTGACAGGCTGCTCAGCTTCTCCGGCAACTTGCGCGCCATTGGCGTTGGTGGGAGTGAGTGTGACGACGAGCATCTCTTTGTACAGCACAATGCTCAGCATCCGCCATCATCCGGTGGCAAGGAAATGCGTCAGCAAAATGCGTAGAGGCGACCGAGAAGCGCAGATGAAATGTAGACCAACGAAAATGCGCAGTGGCGCACATCGCACTCGCGGTCATGCTTGCGGTGCTTAGCTTGAGGTAGCAACCCGAGCAACTGATTCAATCCATTGCTTCACCATGGTGTGGTGGGTTGCGGCGCGGAGATTCTCGTCCTCATGACGTCATCAGGGTAGAGCACACGTCAGTGTGGCCGGGAAGTGCGCGAGTACTCCTGACCCAGGAGGAGGCATGGATAGAAAAGGAAGGAAGTCTGTGAGAACAAAATGTGCGTAAGCATATGTGCATCTCTACATACAATACATGTGGATGTTTAGAATTGCCTACTTCTGTGTGACTTATGATCCAATGTTCTGCATGAGCTTGGGGTCTTTCTTACCAACTCCGGTTGGTGGTTGTTCGATGGAAATGACTTTCAGGTTGGTGGCCTAAAAGCGTTACTGGGCATTTGGTTTAATCTCTTCCCTTTCGGGCATCCCCCGTGGTGGTGTGTTTATTCTTGTGTTTCTCAAGTTAGCGTTCGTGATACTGTGTTGCATTGACTGTCACTGCCATTGGCTGTTTGAAAGCCTTCATGAGCTGTTTGTGCCGTTGAGTACAGCTGTTAATTCAGTTCTTCTCCGAACGGGTCGTGTTGCTCGCTGCTTTGGTTGATGACTCGGGAAGGAGGTATTTGACTCCTTGTTCGTTCCGTTGTGTCCCGCCTTTTGTTTGACCGCCTAGGTGACTGGAGTTGAGAGGAAGGGGATGGGGGTATTTGTGTGATGTTGTTACCTTTCTGCGTGTAAGCGCGTAGCATTTTAAATGAAATCGACGAATGCGCCAAGTTGTCTGGATTGGCGTAAAGGCACCCCCCGGGTTAAGGCAGGGTGTGTGTTTGATGGCTACCAGTGGGATAGCTTCCTAAGTTGGAGGGACTTTACTACAAGGCATGCTCTAGCATGGCTTCCTGTACATTCACGTTTTTTTAATACCCTTGATGTGGGCTCAGGTCGCATGTTCAGCCTTAAGGTCGAGTCGCCTTCGCCACGCTGGCTCCGAATGCCTCTGCACAAACTGGAAGGTAGGAGGTGAAATGGACGAATGCTGCGTTGCTACATTGCAGCCCAGCAGACATTGCGCGAGGCGAGAGCAACGAGGTGGTTAAGATTGAGTGTACAGGCTCTTAACGGAAACGACAAAAGAAGAGGTGCAGGTCGTTGTGGGCACTGAGGACGTGGCGGATGCTTGGACACCAACTACTGCGCCTCCCTTCATGCGGCTACTTTCGTGTGCGATTTCTCTGTCCCTCAAAGTCAGTCTTGCTTTAGTGGTCCCGCAGTGCCGGGGCGTCTGCTTATTAGTCCTGTTACTACAAGCATTTCTGCTGCACTGCTGCTGCCTTGCTCCCTTTTGCACACATTCGAACCCTTTCGCCGAGAACCGAGTTATCCCGACACGAAGAGATGCATCGCTTTGGAAATGGTGGGTGAATGGCGTGGACGGATCATGCGTGTTGCAAAAGGAGGAGGGAGGCGGGGGGGGGGGGAGGGGGGGAGGAGAGAGCAGTATGTCTGGAAACCCACCTCGTCCTATCCCCTTCCTTTTCGATGCGTTCTGTCCACGAGGCATGCTCCTACTCATGAAATGGTAATAAGAGTATGACTGGAAATTTGGAGACACCATCAACAACTGGCGTTCCCCACTTTCATTCGTCGACACGAATGGCGGAACATGCACAAAATGGCAGCAAACACAAACCTAGTACTGAGTGCTTAAACTCGCGTCGCTTCTCTCTGTGGTGGTCCAGGAGGACCGCAGAGTCGCATGATGAACTAAAGTAAACAAAATGTAATTTGTTTATCACACCGCCGCCATGGCTGCTCATTTCGCCATGATGGTGGCAGTGGTATGGCAGGGACGAAGGTCCGTCCACCGACAACGAGCTTTGCACTGAAACGGTTGCACAGCACTTGTCTAGACTCCGCATCGTGACGACGACTCAGACGAGGAAGGGGGTTGATGGCACCACTGCGTTTCTAGTTGAAGGAAGGAAGGAAGGAAGGAAGGGCGCGACTGCGTGCACCGATCACTTGAATCCACACCGCGCAACCGGTCGCATCTATCGTTGGGACTCCTCCCACCCACTCTCTTGTTCAGTGCACCCCACTAGTCTTCCAGCACCCAGTGCTTGGGAGACGAACTGGCTGTTGAGGTGAGCAAACTAAGTCAGTGGGTAGTGTCGACACCTAAAGATAGAGGGAAGGGGAAGAGGATGGGCAATTTGGCTTGTATTCGCAAGTGTGCATGCATTCATTCCAGCATCGCATCTTTCGCACCCACCGAGTTGAAACTGAATGGAGAGGCAGTGTAGTGGAAGAGGGTGGTGGTGGAGCAAGCAGTTGGATCAAGACACCATTAGGTAGGTCGGTCAGACGATTGGTGGGTGTTGGATGGACAGCTAGCTAATCAGGCAGGTATGTATTGCATGGAGGGGCAGAGAGGCCTAGCTAACTTTGCCTGTGCATCCACCTATAGCAATTTTTTCTACTACAAAAGGGGAGTAAATGAAGGGCAGAAGGAAAAGCGGTCAATTGGATGAGAAACAATAAGGGAGTTGTAGTTTTTGCTATTGTGCCGAGGTGCACCGCGGAGTGGGAGGATTGGACGCACGCCTTTGCCCATGTCAATAAGATCGGCCCAAAAAGACTTGTGCGCACAACAATCGAAACGCCAATTCAGATGATAATCGCAGCAGCAGCTGTAGCAATAATCGTAATGCTTTAATCGCATGCACCCCTGTGCATTTGTTTGCCATAATCAAACAGCATGAGGGGATGAAGATTGATGGGACAATAAAATGTACCAACTCCTACAAATCAAAGCACAGTGAAAGAAAGGCGTGCACATGGGCTGTGCCACCTGCCAACTCCACCTGTAAGCACGTGCCTGTCCACTGGAACGCTGCCGAACACGAGATCGTGATTCACTCCTCCTCCGCCGCACTTCCTCCGCACTTCATTCACGCACAATTGACCGCAGTAAATCTTGTTTCTGCATCCTATCATCTGTTTGAAATTCGAACCTGGTGAGCAAGTTGCATTATGGAAGGCTTGCTTGAATAGCAGGAGAGCGTGCCCATCGCTTTCACAAAGGATAAAGGTATCTGGTCCAACGCCTGCTCTGAGCCATTTACAGTGCGTTAATTCTGCGAATTTGAATTTGGGTGGATAATCTCAGCACGCATCTCGCTGCTGACTCATGCGTACCAGTGAATTAATCAATCAAAGAGACTGGCCCACAGTCGTTGCGCATTGGTCAGCTGGTTAAGGGATCGATGCACAGTAGGCCACGTACTCGCACAAACTCGGTTCGCAGCAGTTTGGCATCCGGCACGGTGGAAAGTGAGAGTTGCTTCAATGGACGATGTCCTCACCATGTTCGGCTAATAGCCCACACTGCGACCGAAGTTATCAAATGTGCTTTTTGGTGTAAGTACTTGCGTCGAGCTTTATGCACATTTTTCGTTTAAGTTTCTGCATCTACATAGTCAAATTTGCAAGGATGTTTTATTTAGCAACTTTAAACTCACTCCAGTGCTTACAAGTGTCCACATCAGCCTGGGCCAAATGTGGCTTTGTGTTTGCCCGTTTTCTCCTTCTTTTCCTCCAACTCCCTCCTTTTCAGCCTTCAGTTCATTGCATTCTTTTCAGTGCACAACCATCCTGATTTGCTCTAACCAGCAATTCGAGGCACGCTTTCTCACCTCCTTAAATGATGCTTGACGCAAATCAAGAGCATGCACATCAGTTCCTACCGTGGTTCAACTAAAATTCAATGCACTCCTTTTGAGCTGAGAGGTTCGCCATTCGTAACGTTTGCATTGCAGCAGTGTGAACATGCAGCAGTCCACACGCGAAACGAAAATGTAGAAGCAGATGACGCGCACGATATCTAGCCATCTTTGGATTGTTGACCGATGCGCATGGTAACGATGGTGGGCTCTTTCCTCCCTCTGATTGTCAACACCACTGTAATAGGTGATTTGACAGTGACGGACGGATATCACTTTGGCACATCGCGCAAGTCGTTGCTCGAAGTGACATTGACGGTGTCTCCAAGTGGTCCGCTACCAAAAGCAAATGCTTTCGAAAGCAAAACAAAAGTTGAACTGCAAGTCAGTGCGCGGCGTGACTCGCCTCCCCTTCTGTCGGCCTATTTACGTGCTGTCCCTTGCTAGTCGCTCGCCTTGCCCATCACAACGTGCTCGATGCCATACAGACGAGAGCACCCACGAACCCACCATGTCAGTCTTCAAACATGGCAGCAATTGGGATGACCGGCGGCAGCCTTACTAATATCAAGGAATCTGTAGATTCCGTCCGTTTAAAAGCTGCTTTCGGAGCACGAGGCAGTGCTTGTTAGTCGGAAGCAGGGTTGATTGCTCAATGACGTCTGGTATGCTCAAACTTCAAACTGTCTTCGCACTGCATTGATGGTAGTCGAAGGCCATCCCGATTCCAACTGCAGCCAGTCCCCTCCCTATGAAAAAGGTCAATGCTTAAAGCTGACTAAGCATTCATGAGTGGATGGTTACGGCAGCTAGTTGGAGTCTTCGAAAATAGAGACAAACGGGAACATTTTGGCCGCGGTTGCATTTGGATGCGCATTTTACCCAAGCCGATGGGCTTTGAAGCAGCCACCAACCACTAATCACGTGTTACTTCTGTGTTCCTGACTGTAAATACTCTGGCAACTGACACGGCCCATTGGAAAGCAATGGATTGCAATGTTTGCCTGATCACGCACGCTCAGCAGGATAAGATACGCCCCTAATCAGTGCCGATGTGGATCTCCTTGCGCAACATGGCTGTCGCGCCATGCACCAAGTTCTCTACTTACCAAGTCCCGGATGCACTGAGGGGTGCGGAGCTAGCATGTGACCCGCTAGGTGCTGCCATACTTCGCTACGAAAAATTGCTTGCAAGCACATTTCACTCGAGTGATTTGCACTGAGGGAAGCGAAGACGAAAGAATGGAAAGTGAATGCCTATCTTTATCATCAGAACCAAAGGCATGATTTGCCTTGCAGTCACCACTGAGCAAGGAAGGATTAGAACCGCTACTACTGGACACTGCCATGCTTGCATTATCTAATATCACGTCAATAACCCAGTCGTTGTCATCAACAATGGGACCGACCGAATCGCTGTGCCTGTGAGAAGGCCGGTCGGAAGTCAGGCAGACAAAGACGCAGAAGAGCAGACTCACACGTGCCTAGGGGTTTCATTAGGCGAATCGAATAGAGAGAGAGAAATGCAGTGGCATCAACGCACTTAATTTGCATTTGCAACCCTGGTACAGCAAAACCCTGCTAGTGTGCTCTCAACTCCCCCTCCGCTACCCTACATGGATTGTCTGCGCCGCCTTAGTTATGCGGCAAGTAGGGCAGGAAGGAGCAAAACGCAAGAGCAACACGTTTTGCGAAAGCGCCATTTAGCATTCGAAAGCCAACCAATTGCTAGCAGTGCGCAATGAGGCATGCTGGAGTGCAATGTTGTAGAAGCCCGTTTTACTGACACAAACAGATGGCTGAATCGCTCACCTCCAAGTAAACAATCAGCCTTCAGCACACTTTGCCTTTGCTCCCCCAACCTACCAGACCTGAGACTGCATAATCTCAATCCATTGTGCATGGCATCGGACGGACCATGAAGTCCGTTTCGCTAGCTCACGTTAAACCGTCACAATTCAGGTGGGCACAAGTCGGCAACCACTGCAGCGGCCTCTGTTAAACAACGCGATGCAATGTCGACCCATCGACTAAAAGCACAGCTACTATAACAGAGTCCAAATCCAACTCATCTACGTTAGTAACACACAGCTATTATGCTCACACCACTTCTGCCCTTGGGCTCGGTTCCATCAAAGTCACTGACCTCACCTTGCGGTGCACATTATCGCATCGAATTGATGGACGTACTCACTTGACGACGTATAATGCAGGTTGAAGTGGGATGGACTTCATTGAAGCATATGAATTGGTGGCAATGGGGGATTGGGCCTGTCGGGTAGGGCAGCCTGGGGCTGTGATGTCCACGATACCAAACAGCAACGAAATGAGATGCAGCAAGTGACTTGCCCATCGGCTCAGTCAAATGACCTCAAACAAACGCTTTTATTTCCATTCGCGAATTGCTTTCGCAACACAAATTGTTGAATGCATTAGTGACTGTCACCTATCAATAATGGGTGAAAAGTCGGTCTGACAGGTGACCAAAGCCACCGAGTCACGATTGAGACTAAGCATCTGCACCAACCTTCGAAGGCACATTCATTGCTGCGCGTGATTGAGCACTTTGAAGAAGTTGTCAATGGCTGAACAGGAATCAATGCAATCCCTTCATAACGTTACTTGACAAAAGTTGGCATCAGCCAAGCCGCTTCACTGCTTTTTGGTGGACTATGGCGTAGGTCGGGCACCTGATCCGCAGCCATGATGGCAGCCCTAGCTGGACCACAGAGCCAATATCGCACGCTATTTATTGAGCAAAGAGTGTGCCTCACTTCCAAACTTGCTCGGCAACATTTGTCCATTTGCAGTGAGTCAGTTCTAATGTGACTTACCACGCGGACAGTCGGGGGTTGGCCTAGATGATTTGCACGCAACAAAGAAGGCGGGTGTGCAAGACTCCTGTTCTGGTACAACCAAACAGAGGCGAGTTAGTCGGTTCAGAGCATTACAGGGTCGAAAGCCAACTTGCCGAGGGAGTGACACACGTACTTATACGGTGAAGAAACCGACAGAGGTGCTAAGGCACAAGGGAATAGGACGACTTCATTTCTAATCGATTCAGATAAGCAGGACGCCATGTCGGAAAGCACGCATCAAATGTCTGCTTACAGTACTGTTGTGACTGCACACGCTCTCTTCCATCAGTTCACCCCTTGGCAACCCTACACATTTTGTAACAATGTCTCGAACGACTCTTACTCCCACTCCCACTCTCACCGCATCGGCATACACTGCCAACTACACGAACTCAGTGCACACACTGCTTGCCATTTTTGTGGTTGCCAAAGTTCAACTTTGCAATATGGCATTACAGCCCAATGAAGACCTTGTCTGCTGCATGGAGCTTCATCGCCACACTGCTAGCCCTTCCGTGCGCTGATTATGAGGATTGGGGAGATGCGAGTGACGAAAAGCATGATGCATCAGGTAAACAGGAGATGTGCCAGTCATCACTTATTTCAAAGCCGTCTGCTGGGACAGTCTTTCGTTGCTCTGAATTCAACTGCTTCGTACAGTTGTAAACACATTTGCAAACGCCATGACCACGACGAAAACCCAAACCAAACGCTTCAAACGCAAGAGTAGTGTAAGACAAAAAGAACTCGCTGCAATGCGAGAATGATTACGGTTCAGCTCCAATTGTAGAAGCATTTATGAGTTCTCGTCGACACCTTGGAAGACCCACAAGCGTACTAATGAACGCACTTGTACCGCCACCTGCACCGAATTAGGCCATGAGTTTACCCTTTGGTGCTTGACTGTTCGTATGTCATAGAGACAGGATTGAAAGATGTCCAAAGACATCCACCGCAACCCAACCAGGTGAGTCAATGAGCCAGATGGACACGAATAGCTGTGAGGCCCTTGATAAGCAACTTTGGAAAGCCGCTGCGCTATAGTTAGCTGAACAACATCACTGGCAAGCAAAAAGTCAACAAGCATCAGTTGTAAATGAAAGCTCTACTTGCTATTACATTCAACATAATGCGAGAGAATCAAGTGCAAATTGATTGGTGCGCTATGCAGCAAGAGGCTTCCCCTGGCAATACCTCATACTGTCCATTTTCTCAAATAATAGCACACCCTTCTTGCACGCATACGCTATTGACCGTAGTCTGTTTTATCGTGGAGTTGGTTGCTTGCAAGGCACGGCATCTCCCAGTGTACGCTTATCGGTATGTTTTGCCAAAGTCATTCGCCGATGCACAGTGTCTCGTCCGTTGGCATCGATGCATCGTGTCTGCCAGTAAGGCTGTCCCTGAGTCCTGCCATCAGTCCACACCTCATCATCCTTTTTGCCAATGGCTTGTGTCCCTCCGAGCATTGTCGTCTTTCGGTCTTCAAGCATGTCCTGTGGTGGTGAGACGGGAGTGTCGCTCTTCATTCAAACGCCATTCCTGTGGCTGTTCATAGCGGAATTCCCTCGCCATGCACATAGTGATGAACGGAACACGCGAGCCAGCTGCGTCAGGCATGCATGGTTGGGGGGGGGGAGCCTTCCACCACGTAATACGCTCGCCAGCCCCAAATTCCGGACGGGCAAGTGAGGTGAAGAAGTGACAAAGGAAAGTTGGCATCCGACCACTCATCAAGTGCGCTTACACATGCCTATTTTGGTTCCGATGCTTGCGGTTAGGTGGTGGTTCGATGCGTTCTACAAGCTAACGGCACTGTCGCGAACATTGATTTTATGGAAGCAAAATGTAGTGCAGGAGTAGAAACACGTTACCGGCGGGGTGGACAGGTAGTCCAGCCGATACACTCACTTTC
Organism: Taenia pisiformis; assembly: GCA_023968675.1. NCBI lineage: Eukaryota > Metazoa > Platyhelminthes > Cestoda > Cyclophyllidea > Taeniidae > Taenia > Taenia pisiformis. The sequence goes on along the minus strand of CM043736.1, from coordinate 12,273,893 downwards.
CTTGCATCGTGCCTTAATTTTTGGGCGGTAATTCATTTCCCTATTGTACCTTATGCTGCACAGATGCTCAGGTGCACGCATGATAAACGCTGGCGAGTGGAAATGAATCTGCTAACAACAATAGCTTAACCAGACGCAGCAGTAGAACCGGCATTAATGAGTCAGGCGGATGGAAACGCGCTTGGGTGTGATTTGTTTAAATGCACGAAAGCGACTCGATGATTGGGTGATGGAAGGTCATGGTGTGAACTTGGATGCATAAATAGGAAGGAGCCTTGGCATCGTCCGCCGTGTCGTGATGGCGTAGGACGTATCTGTGCGCTCATCAGCGAGGACGCTTCAGAGCGTGTCCACAGTCCTTGTGGAGAAAGTCAGTCATGGTACAGCGTCGGACATTGGGCACATGACACTGGAGGCTGCCATTGTTGGCGCTGTGAGCCAAGCGTCAAAGCAACAGGCTCGTACTGTGAGCGGCTTCGGTGGCTGAATTGCAGGCGAACCAATGGGCGGGCAGGCAGAGACGTCGCGGCCGGTGTGCGAACGCTCCAATGGCCCTGTTTAGGGCCCCTTTCCAAACCACAACGCTGATTGTGTCAATTCCTTCCTGTATTAGAGGCAAATTTTGTAAGGTGGTGGGATTGCGGAAGGGAGGGAGGAGGAGTTGGGAGCAGTTTGGCGGGCCTTGGTTTTGCGGGTGTTGTAGATGCGTCGGGGGGGGGAGGATAGTTGGTCTGGTGTTTGGCCCTCCTCACACGAGGTGGAGTGCTGGTTCTACTGGATATCCACCCTCATTCGGATTCGTTTCAACAGATCTGTGTGGGATAATGGCTACTGCTCCTTTGCGTCCTTATCCGTTGCGGTTGCGACCGACTTTTTGACACTCATGGGTTAAGAGTGGATTTTTGGGTGAAGTGGCATAACTACGTAGTGGAATGGGAGAGTCACGGTGGGCGCTTGTTCGACACTTAACAAGCGCGACGCTCACGTCACTCGATTGTTCGAGGTGTCTGTAAAAACGCGAGGCCGCACATTTCACACCGATAATCAGCGCTATAGTGGTGCATCTTTCGCACTCACCGATACTTCCTAACAGTTGATCGACTTCGGACCTCATGAGCTTGGCAGGACTGATTTCTTGTCATCGTGAATGCATTTTGCGTGGTGCCTTCAGCAAGATCAATCAACTCTCCACTGACTTCTCCTCAACTGACCTTAACTAACTCTCGGCTGCGGAAGTCGTATATTGCAAAAAACTTGAACTATGGGCGACGAGAGCAATCAACAGGACTGATGCTCGTAAGCGGCTTTAGTTTTGCGAAGATCCGTAGAAGAGGGGCTCGACCGGATGACAACCAATGGCGGAACATTGCTGCACCCGTGGTGATTTCTTCTCTCATTAGCCAGTGGTGCGTAGATTGCGTTCAGAGCAACTGATGTCTACTCAGTGGGATGTGCTTAAGCCCTTCCAATTGCATAATGCATGACGCCCGTCGAGGTGCTATTGCAGAAGTCGTTCCTACTGAAGACCACCTGAAACATGGGCAACAAGAGCAGTCGAAGGATTGTGCCAAAGAACACAGTGTTCCTTCTGCGAGTTAATTGCAATCCGTAATGCAAAGTGCGATGCACGAGATCACAGTGCGTTTCCGCTACTAGGAGGCGTTACTCGGGTTTCACCTTTGATAGCTGCATCAGTGAGAGTGACGCGCTTGCACCTCTTGCAGCCAAGACTAGTGTCATTTGTAAAAAAGAGGTGAATGCAACAACTGCGTGGACTTGGTCGCAAGCTTTGCTCACCAACATCTCCGGCATTTTCGTTCCCTGAACAGCCCTCCAAGTCATTCGAGTGGGGAGATTCGCTTAGCGAACATTTGAAGTGGATTTGTGGAAGAATTGCACACGAGCCTTTGCTGCAACTGACCCCTACATTGGCAGTAGTGTCACCCCAAAACCCGGTCATCGGTAAGCTTCGAGAAGCATTCCAGTTGTGTCAAAAGCAGGATAGAGGAACAGAGTAGTTATGAGGTGACTGGTTAGGGGCGTCTGGCTACTCGCTCATGTGGTCTACAATCTAGTCATCAGCATCCTCCCCACCACTGTCCAACATGGAGGTGGGCACATGTGACCCACTCCATCAATCGTAGTCAAACGCCAAAATTCTTGGCCCTGACTTCCTACCTAAACCACTTCCACACTGTGTCCTACTGCACCTTAACTCGCTGTCATTCAGCGCAAGCTGTTACTGGGTGTTTGATTGCGCAGCAAATAGTTTAGCTCCCGCTAATCTTAAGAGGGGCTGCCATCGTGGGCACATGAGGTCCTGCATCGCGCGACAAAGAAGGGACTGATGGCGCAACGCATTGATTTCAATAAGCCCAACTTGTCTATCGTAAGAAATTATCCACGGAAGTAATGATGGATTGTCTAAAGACGAGAACAAATAAGCGGAAGGAGCAGTAGCATTGCTGACCTTAACCTAACCTAACCTACCGAGAGACTGCAAATAACAGAAATGATAGCTGGCGCAACGCCTACTAGTAAAGTGGTTTGCTGTTCAGCCACGCGGGTTCGATTCCATGTGTGGGGTTTTACACAACCACTATTTTCAAGCACCGCAATCCTTGTGTTTTGACGAAGGCAAGCGGGTGCATGTCCTGATAGCACCATCTTTGCCCAATCTGAACAAGGGAAACAGTGTGTTGGCAGAAATAGTCCAGTTAAAGGAGAGGCAATTTCTTGTATTGCTTTGCCACCAAGTACGTGACACGCCTTTGCGGCAATGAGATCTGCTCTGCCTTGCCAACCCCTCACACCAAGACCGCCGCCAGACGGTGGATTCGTTTACGCCACCCGACGAGTACTTTGTCCGCCAGCCTTAATGCAACGGTTGGCGGGTTGGAGTGAGTGATGATGTTCACACTGGTGGGGTACATTCGCAATGTCGACTAACTGGAAGAGGCGCGACGACTGCCTTTTGGCATTCCTAATTCATCCCCTCTCACCGTTAACGCACAATGACCGAGCTGAGGACGACTCTGACGATCGCTTCGCCATCTTTCCTTCCTAATGCCATCTCGAACATTCTCCATTGACGAATTGAAAGGCTTTGCTAGAATAGCGGTTTCACCGAGGATGTCGAGAACGACCCTATCGCAGTGCTTCCAATGCGTACGTGTGCAGCCGCCCCAAACACCCGCAGCATCGGACCTTAATGCAAATGACCGCACTTCCGCATTGTCTGCATAGGGTCGTTTCATTTGGAAAGACCAATCGGATCAAATCGGGCCGGTGACAACAAGGCACGTTAATGGTCAACCATGTTCCATAGGAGGGCAAAGGCACACAAGTTACGCCTTGCGTTTGCACAGTCCCCGCCTTATAGACGCTCAAATCGTCCCATGAGCATCATCTCATGCACATTCCATTCTGCATTGATTGCACCTTCTTCACATTCATTTGCTAAAGCCCACGTCACAGTGTGCTTTGGTGTTGCGATGTGCTGCGTCCCACGAGCCGCATTTTGCAATCCAACAGGCTTCTCATTGATGATCAAGAAGACAGCATGATGCCACCATGAATCGCACCGACTTTTGGCTTCCTTTTAGCTTGATGTGGGCAGAAGTTGCACGCATCCTTGCAAACACTTCCAATTTGCACCTGGGAACCTTACTTAGTCATCGGGCTTTGCTGATTGGCCAGAGGAAGTAAGTGAATAGAACTGCGTAGTGATCTCCTGTCGCATAAAAGAGGCTTCGTGTGGATCGTGTTTAACAGGGTTTGCGTGGCAATGTCTGAGGTGGGTTCGATTAACTCTGCGTTGTTGCGCGGCCTTGCTATGTTCCTTTCGCATTCATGTCTTCTGCGAAAGGAGCTGAAATTTACCAACGAGCGTACTGTTTTAGGGGAAATCAAGCAACGCACGGGCGGATCAAGCCCCTCTTATCCATTTCCTCGGTGTTCACCACAGCGTAGGGAGCATTAAGTGGATGGACGTAAACCTCTGTAGGATGCTTTTATTTGCAATCGCGGAACGGCATTTCCCTTATTTGGATCACTTAGGACAGTATTACGATAGCACTGAGGAATTCTTTCGTAGCCTCTCGTCGAGAACGTTTCCTGCCAGTGCACGAGCTCCGATCACCTGTTTGATTACACTGCCATGCCACTGCACAAGACCGTTGACCTACAGAGTGACACGCTACAAATGCCGATTGCCGGTTCTACGATCTGCCTTCCCCACTCGTCTTTACTTGGACGTGTGCTCGGATGTTCCCAACTTTTCGGACCAGTGGAGTCCATTTTTGCGTTCAGCAGGTGGCGCTGTACTGGGCACATGGGAATGGCCCGTAGAAGTTAAAAGAGGAGGAGCAGGAGGAACAGGAGGAGCAGGAGGAGGAGGAGGAAAAGGGATGCAGTTGAGCGACTATGACTGCATCATTTTGTACCTTGATTATCCAGACTTCGAACCTGGGGAATGTGCACACCGCGATGCCCTAGTCGATGGTCTCACGGCAAAGCAAACGCTTGTTGTGACCGGCACGAAGAGCCAAACGTCAGGACCCTATTCGAACTTGGACTACATGTATGCGATGTTGAGGACCTTAGGTGGCTTCTACTTTCTGCCTTCTTCCAAGTTGTTTGACAGTTGTCGCATTTGGTGCAACAGGTGGCAAAACAATGGGACGGCCAATTTGGTGGAGATGGTACGCTGGGCCTGCCTCAATGTTATATGGAGGAGGAGTGTAGCTTAGCGCGCTTGAGCATACTTATGCTGAATCGGTCTGCAGCGCCGTTCTGCAAAGTGTTGATGCGCCATTAAAACAACTGCTGTGCTATGATTCTTGAAAGGCTTGCGCGTTTTGGCAATGTAGTGGGTGGATCCGAAACTGTTCCCTCGGTGTAGGCGAACTCGCTAACTACAATAGTACCTCTGCGTCTCAAAATTTAACCACTGAGCATGAGATTAGGTAATTTCAAGCGGCAATAATTTAGAATTGCAAGTTTGGTGCATCCAAGGCTGTTCTCTAATGTCATGCGACCAAGACAGCTGGCCGGAGCAAATGCTAACTTCGACAGCCAAGTACTCCTGACTTCGTCTCCTTTTCTCCGAACCTGCTGGCATGCGACCGCAGATACGGAGGTGCAATTTGCTGCTTTGAGCCTTGCGTCTAACTCCTCGACATCGATGCTGCCATGTGTAGTCGCTATGAATGTGTGCAGCACCACCAGTCACATCGAAGCACACGTTGGTGGCTTGCCACAGTGTCATCATGCGTCGCCTTGCAGGCACTGCGTAGCGTGAGCTGATCTAAGCACCAAACATCGCACGGACCTCTGTCTGTGCACGCAGAACGATGCATTGGCGCCCCGAAGGCGCATTCAACTTTGTGTTCTTGGGTGCATTTGAAAGGCTAACTAGGCTTCTTTCGGCAGAGCATAACGCTTACCATTCAGTGTGCTTATTGATGTGCTAATGCAAGGTGCTTCCTCGCATTGGGGAAATTATTGGCTTGAATATATTTACCGTCCTACAGTGGTCAGTGCGCGTGCTGAACTTGCGTTCGAGACGAAGGGAGGTAGGTTCGATAATCAGGCATCGTTGATTTCGGCTTAAAGCGACTAATTTTACGCGTCTCAAATGGTCTGCAGACGAGTGGCCACTGACTTATGTTCGGCGGGCTTTACGTGTTATGATCTGCAGTCACAACCATCGTCGCATTCCAAATCTAGACCAGAGCTAACCTCGAACCGTGAGTGAAGCATTGAACTCCGAAAGGTGTCGCATACTTCAGTGAAGCTTTGATATTTAACTCCTTATTTCTCGCACCCTGCTGAGCAGTCTATGTCCAAAATCAGCTAACCGGCCAAGTTTGGCCCAATCATGTCAGTCTCTTGTGCTTGCACTTTCCTCTCGAATCTCGAAGGACATTATCGAGGTGGGTACAATTGCAACGAGGTTGGTCTGTCAAGGGTAGACTGAGCGACGCATTTTTAGCAGAAGCCTGGTGAGCCTGTGTCAGTGAGCGATGCCAGTGTGCTTGCTTAAGCTGCCTACCACTTTGACATGCACATGGTTCAAAGACCCACTGAATGATGGTTGCGCCCCATGCGCAGTGAGTTTTTGGACTCCATGCACCACGCTTTGTCTGATATTTATTTTTAACGAAAACAATCAAAGGTCAATCAAAGTCAACACGAATTGTTTGATCAGACAAAATAAGAGGTGTAGCCGACACGGGCAACATCTTCCGCCGCCCCGAAATTATTCAGTCTAGCGGTAGTTGACATCAGATGGAGCATTCAGCTGGCCACCAACTCTGCGCCCTTCTCACTACGCACCAGAAAAGGCTAGTGCTTGAGCATTCGGTATGCTTCTTAAGTTGTATAACTCACTACCGGTTCGTTAAAGCGTTGAGTGGCATTACAAGTGACTGCTGACATTGGTGACTCAGACATCATGACAGTCTCCGCAACTGACAACAAACGCGCAGTGTAAGGAGGATGGGCTAATAAATGAATGAATGAATGGATGGATGGATGAATGAATGAATGAATGAATGAATGAATGGATGGATGAATGAATGAATGAATGAATAAATGAATGAATGAATGAATGAATGAATGAATGAATGAATGAATGAATGAATGAATGAATGAATGAATGAATGAATGAATGAATGAATGAATGAATGAATGAATGAATGAATGAATGAATGAATGAATGAATGAATGAATGAATGAATGAATGAATGAATGAATGAATGAATGAATGAATGAATGAATGAATGAATGAATGAATGAATGAATGAATGAATGAATGAATGAATGAATGAATGAATGAATGAATGAATGAATGAATGAATGAATGAATGAATGAATGAATGAATGAATGAATGAATGAATGAATGAATGAATGAATGAATGAATGGGTGAAACCGCACCCCTTGGTGTTTGAAATTCAGGCACGTGGTGTGCAAATAGACTGAAGGGAAGCGGGGCGTCATGCGTGATGATTTTTGCCAGTCTTCCTTGTTAAGGCGGAGGTGCATGTGGCGTGAAGTTGCTGTGTTCTGGCTTCTCGTCTGTCGATGCTGTAGTGAGGGATACTGAAGTCGGAAAAGGGGTCCAGGTGGTCCACTTCTGGAGGATATTCCCAGGTCTTGCAAACAGCTCACGGAATGGCTTGCAGCATAACAATGGAACCATACCTCCTTGGCAGAATGCTAGCACTCTTGCCACATGCGGTTAATCGCCGTACTCCACGAGGTGAAGTGCACTGCTAACTCGTTCTACTGCACTCTCTCGTGTTCGCGTGTATACGAACCGTCTACTTTCTACATGTGGGGAACTGGATGAACTGCCAGCAGTGCAAGATCCCGCGTGGTCAAGTAGCCTCGAGGGTCAAACCATTTGTCGCACCAGTTTTCATGCATTTGTGCAATGCAAGGCTTGGTAGAGCAGAGCATTCACATCAGTACTGGGGACACTTAACATCACCCCTCCACGCATTTCGAGTGCACTTGCATTCATTCACTTGCTAGCTTTTGTTGCAGGCTCGCCATTTTAGCAAAAACTTTTGACAGCCTTTTGGCAATCTGAGAATGCTTCGAAATTGCTTTCTTGCCTTGTTCTTCGACCTTCTCCACACCCAAACTGGGCGTTTGGTCAGTGGTAACTGTCACCAAATCTGTCAAGCGTAGAAGTATGCAACATTGTTTAGTGGTTGTGTCACCCTGCATCTTTCCACCAGTGCAGCACCATTGTCTGCTTCGCATTATGGTTGTGAGTTTTCCTGTTAGCTAAGAGCTAATCCTGGAGAGGAATCGCGAGATAATCTGACAGTAGTCAAATTGATGCTGCTTGCACCAGGAATTGGAAGGTACACTTTGTGTAAAATCACCGACAAGCCATGGCCTACGTTCGGTAATGCTTAGTGCTACGGCCCCTCTGATTGTCTTTGTCACTTCCTCCCACTAGCCTGAAGAAAACCTACCTCGCTACTGCGAGCTGTCTTCTACTGTCAATCAACCATCTCAGGCCATTGTATTCTTCTTTGCCATCACAAACCACCATTCTGACTAAACACTCCTCCCCCTCTAGTGGTCCAGCCCGGGTTCTCCAACACCTGTTGCATGGTTCATGGTGCAAAGGTGCCAACTGTGCAAGCGCCGAACACTGCGAAATGGAGTGAAGTCGCAGCGTTTGGCATGCGCACTTTCCTTTACTGATATGAATTGAGTCTGACCGCACCATCTCACCCTCGAGCTGATATGCCAAGTATCAGCATTCATTGCACCCCTGCGCGCAGTTGTTAGCGACGCGGCGTCATTCGCCTTGCCATCATCGGTGATCGCATTATTCCGCAACGTGTGTGTATGGACGGAGAAGTGGAAGCTGACTGATTGGCCGTGGGTGATTCGACGGAAGAAGTCACTAGCAATGGGCAAGACTGGAGGTCGACGTGGTTGGAGGGTGAGTTTTACTGCGTTCTCGGACAGTACCGTCTTTGGCAAATGTGATTCCCACCTTGTTGCCTTCTTCGTTTCGGGGTGGCACCATCTCTCGTGCCGAAGCTGAATCGGTTAGTGATGCTCTATTCCTTCACACATCTACCGCAAAATTTGTGCATTCAATTTCACTCGACCTAAAAGGCACTTCAATGCCTTTGGACAAGGCGCCTCATCTCATCCAATTAAACTGACTTGAAGAAAAGCGCAATGGCACCCAGACTATTAAAGCAACCCTGACACATCTTTCGAGAGGGCAAACGAAGCGCGCGTGTCGAGAGATGGCGCAATGGCTGATCATATCTTCTTCGCTAGGCGTGCGCCATGATAGCATTGGCTACTGGAAGCTCTTTTTTCCCGTTTTGTTGATGCTACAAATCTGCTAGACCACTGTGGTTGCCTTCCTCCCGGTGTGGGGCCTAGTTTTCCAAACTGAGGCCTTCGGTCAGTCTTGAGCATTCCCGAAAAGGATAAATGCGTCCTCCCTCTGCGACGGAGCAAAGGGAAGGATTAACTTTCGCCTCAGCCCAGCTTTGTCACAAGGATGACAATAGTGTCGGTTCACTTTTTGAGGTAACTCAACTCACCATCATCACAATGCATGCCCTGATTGTTCAGCTAATCATATGAACGGTGACAGACTGAGAATGTTTCAAAATATGGAAGATGATGAACCAAGAGAATTTGTGTTTTTTTTTGGCTTATCGATTCAGTTTGCCCCCTCCCCATAGGTGCATCAGCATGCTCTACTTTCCGAATTCGCTTTAATAGGCAGCGCCTTTTTGTTTGAACCGAACAATGACTCATTTTCTTGTTGCCTTGCCGGAGTGCGATTTCTTTGACGCAGAAAGATTTGTGTGGTCCTTTTATGCTAGGAGGAGGAGGAGTAGGAGTAGGAGTAGGAAGAGGAGGAGGAGGAGGAGGAGGAGGAGGAGGATTAATTAGTATGGAGTGCTACATTTGTTCCGTTATATTTAAATGCTAATTCATCAAGTCGACGCTTGCTAAAGCACGCAGGACGTTCTGGATGTTACGAACACACGCACACACAAACGTGTGGAGCGATTGAGAGGGAAATGTGCTACATTTGCACTTCTGTTAAATCACTAGAGGGTTTTTTGCAAAATATGAGACGGGATGACAGTAGTTTGGCTTTGGGTTAAGATTTGCCCCTACCAAGCCGACTTGATGCTCTAAAACTGACGCGAAGGAAGTTTAACGTTGAGCTTAAAATCTGCTTTAAGTTAAAACGAACATGGGATGGTGAGCGGTGCGAAAAGCTAGTAGCATTGCTAGGGTGTACACTGCATGGCTCCAGCATTGGTAACAAGGTCGGATGCACTAGCTCAGTTAACTAAATCATGGCCGTGGAAATTCCCAAACGATCGCTTAAATGTTCCTCTGGCCGTGTGCCTAGGCCCAACAGAGCTTAAACTAGGAATGTCTCTTTGGCGTTTACCACCCTGTTCCAGAATCCTGCTGTTGCTAATGCTCTAATGAAAAGAATGGCCTCGGTAGCACCACGTGCTTTAAACTCAAGTAGAGCATAGAGGAAAATAAATGCACATGGACGCTCACCATTCTTTCTAGCACAGCTTATTTTTGCATCAACTGGCGCCTTAGTCTTTTTCATTGTTCGTTTTCACGTCCAAATATGTTCACGCTCTTTTGAATTGAGGAGGCGTCTGCAAATGAACCTGAGCGATTTATAATTTGTCATTGTCAAGTGGTTCCTTCCTTAGCATTGCCACTTATCCACCGTCCTTCGAGAACATGTGGATGTATGTGGTATGCATTGCTTCGCAGTCTCAAAGCACAGTAGCCGAGTCCCACTTTATGAAAGACGACTAAGCACTTCATAACTTGCTCTTTGGGAACCGGCATTTTGCTATCCCCAAAAGAAAGCGGCAATCGCATCCACTAAACTCCGTAGGTACAAGGAGGTGCGCCACCTTTGAACGAGGGAGGAGGTTGACACAGTCAGCACGATCAATCAGCTAAATGAAGAGTGCCTCCAGCACGTAATGCACACTTTTCACCTCGCAGCCACCCTTCATTGCACTGGTGCACATTTTCATTGGTGTCACAGCAGTCGACCATGCTACGCAACTCATTGGCTTGCCACAACCAACGTCCTCTAGCATCAGTTATTTAACCCCTTTTCCAGCATCGGGCCGACACCTGCAGGCAAACTGAACACATCCAAACTACACACAGCCACAAGGACGTCCACCTTTTGGGCAAGCCAAGCCCAACAGCTAGCACTGAACAGCTAGCACTGAAAATGCGCCCCACGTTGCAATGCAGTTTGCATAAACTCATTTCACTAGGATATATCGTGCCTGTCAACACTCGCTCCATCACGTACCTACCTGCCCACGCCCACGTCCATGTCAGGAACAGGGGGTGGGGCGCCGGCCTCAGGGTTCGATGACATCAGCATCAGCGTCAAACTGATGTCCTCTGCCATCTTCTTCGCCAACGCACAAGTGGCTTGGCAAAGGCTCTCCACAGATCGACTCGACAGTTGCTTTCCCACTTTGGTATTCGTACTTCATTGTGTTGTCTTGCAGCTCAATCGTCAGTGTGTAGTGCGCAAGGTCCCAATGAGGACCTGGCGGTATGGAAAGCACTAAAGCACCATCTATGTGCTTGTACAGTCCGCGATCAACGCCTTAATTAGCCCACTCACATTGCGTGAATGCGGTGGTCCCCGATTTTGCCCCAAATTTTGCATTGGTTGCACGCTATCCACGCTTACAAGCACCAGTACTTCTACGCGACTTTACGCATGCGAGCGACGGAGATTTCAGCTTGATTATGCTTGCGAGTGCTGCTAAAAGGCAATAGAACTCACCGGACTTGAGCTGATTTCCTCCATTTACGTAGCATATGGAGAGCACAAGATTATGTAATGGAGAGACAAGTCGGTGCCGTCCAATGCCAAAATCCACAAAGGGAGGAAGAGGATTGGCAAGAATGGCAAGTGACACCGAAGCAACAGCAGCGTCCTAAGTGTTCGCCGCATATTCCCAAAGCAAATTAATACCGCTTGATGCCTGCAAGGCAATGCATTACAGTAACATTGTGATGCTCCAGTGTCTGCTACGATATGTGGCTGGTGGCGGTGCCAATGGTTTGGCCCACAGGAGAACTTCTGCAAGCAAGGCAAAGCCTAGCTAATACATTATGACCCACTAAGTGCCAACCACAAAATACCTCATATTGTACTCTGGTATCACACGTCTTATTAGTAAAATGTGTTTGGCTTTTTTAGTGCGTTAATGCATAACATTTAGTAGGAAAGCTATTCAACATTCCACAACATGGCACCATAGACCACTTCATAAAAAATGATTTTAAGTTCGTTGGGTTTTTCTCCTTTTCCACATGACCCTGAGACAGGCCCAGCGCACTATCTCCACGAAGTCGATCATTGAATTGTTTTGCCGCCTGTTACACCAGATGCGCCAACTGCGAGGCAGCCTGAAGAAAGGGGGAAAGCGGAAACCACCGAGGATCTGAAATGTCTCCTCCATGCAGTCCATGTTGGGATAGGGATCCAACATTTGCCACATAGTGCTAGTCAATGCAACTGTTTGCTTAGGCCTAAGGGTAGTGCCCAGAGCGTTAAGGTGTTCGCACTCGGGATGCTCAAAATCCAGGTAATCAAGGTATAAAATGACGCAGTCATAGTCACTCAGCTGCACCCTTTGGCCCGCTTCCCCAACTTCTTCGTACCATTCATGCACGTCCACTGCAGCAACACCTGCTGCTCCCAAGAATTGGCTCCACTGGCTCGGGAAGCATGGGATATCTGATGATACATCCACGCAGAGGTGAGTCGGGGGATCGGATTTTAACAATGGCAAATCACATTTGTATCGCGTCATTCTGAATGGCGGCAGCCTTGTGCAACGACAGGGCGTGGTAATCACACAGCTAATAGGACTTCGTTTGTAAGCGGGAAGCCTTTTTGATGAGAAATTGTGAAAGAAACTTTCTTCTCTATTATAGTGACGCAATGCAATAGAGAAATCAGTGCGACGGTTTCGATATTCCCCTAGGAAAAGCAGCTGACAGAGATGCGCATCTACCCACTTCATTTGATTTGCCCTGTCGTTTCCACTAAGAGGATGCGCATGCAGAAATCGATCCCTTTGTGCATTACTTGATTCCCCCTAAAACAGTGCATTTCGTAGTAAAAGTCATTAACACTTGCTGAGGAGTTTAGCATTAAATTGACTGGATGAGGTCTCACAGAGGATGCAGAGTTGACTAGACCTACCTTCGACATTACTGCACAAAATCTAGGTAAAACTGCTCAGTTGGAGCCTGGTATAGGCGACAAGAGATCATCAGCCAGCTCTAGTCACTTCTTCCATCCAGCCAATCAGCAAAGACCATCGACTAACTAACATTTTTCAGGTGTTTCTTAGGTGTGTTAGGCGGGGCGTGTGAGCTTGGACATGGCTGTGCCACCAGCAAGTGGGTCTGCGAAGTTGTGCAATTTTACGTGACATTGTCTTGTTTACACGAAATGCCAATGCAAACCGATCAAGGATAAAATGCGTTAATTGAAGAGTGATTAAACTGAAGTGCCAAAGTGCTGTACGGTACGCGATTTTTTACAAGTTCATGTGAGGAAGATGTTAGGAAAGCAGCATAGAAGGCGCATGAGACCTTTATCATAGACAGATGTGCATATTCTCCGAGAGGTGGCACTGTGCAGGTAATTTTCTGCACCTTCTGCCCACCCCTGCCAGTTTGGCATCCCTTCTGTTAACATGGTCATCCACCCACATCCAAAGTCTCCGTTGCTTTGCGAGGGAATAACGCCTTGCAGCCTTTGATGGCATAAGGGAGGTAGTCGATCTGTTTTGAAAGCATAGTCTGATTGCAGAGTGGAGCTCCCGTTTCTCTAAAGATGTTAGAAATGGAGAGCACAGAAGCTTTTTACTGCAGGTCTTATCCATGCGTGCGAGATAGGCATAGAGATCCGTAACGCCTTTAGTAACGGACAAATAACCCACCACAGGTAAGGATTGTGCAAGGCTTTCATTCGGTGCCGCCCATTTAGCCTCCGCATGCACAAGATGAGCCGCCTCTGGGATGGGGTCGGCGAAATCGGGGCTGAACTCGGTATTCTAATTTGCTTCAAGGGGGCGTTTTTTAACCGACCACGTTTTGACGCGAACCCTCTGACAGTCCCTGTTGACAGGCCGATGTGCCAAAGAAATCGCGTTCGAATTGGCATTGGTCGATTGCGTTTTAAATACTGCTTCGAAAGAAAAACCCGTTTAATGGTCAGCACTGATAAGTTGAGTGTTGTGCTCCATAAATCTGACATAGGTCGTGCTTCCCCCATGTGGGTCAGGGCACTCAACAGCTGCAGCGTCATCGAGACATGCTCTCACGGTTAACGCCTTTAAGCATCGTAGTGAGTGTAGACTTGGAACTACGTGGGAGGCAAAGGAGAGGACCCTCCCCACCTTCTTCACAGCAAGGTCTTCAAAGACTCTCGCCCGGACACCATCCCACCGGGTCGTTATGCAGGAAAATTTTCTTCACTTTTTATTAAGGTACACTTCTCAATTGATATTTTGCCAATTGTAGATAATTGGGCCCGAAGTTATTATGAATCGGCGTTGTCATAGAGTGCACCCCCTTCATTCATTTTCCTTATAGGTTGTCACAGACGGTCAAAATGTTGTAAAATGAAGTATAAATTAGCTTCAATTATACAGCCACGGTCTTCCAAGAGTAATGCTGCGTGGCTTCAATTCACTACGTAAAGCATCTGCTTAAGGGAGAAAGTAAGGTTGTTTACAGTTTATTCTAGAAGTTGAATGCTGCTGCGAGACCTACAGCCTTTTGTTGTTTTTATAATGTTGCGAGTTCCGGGCTTCAATGCTACCATCCTGGATGAGGTGACGGACTGTGCTTGCTGTATCAAACATTGCGAAAGGTGGAAAGGCGTGCGCCTACGGGAAGCACAGGTCTGCATCACATGTGAGAAAGGTTGCTGTGCGAGTAACTCATTTACACCTCACCGCCTCCGCTACACTGCATGATGCTAAGGCGTAGTAGAGATACATGGTACCACACTGCAGAGCGTTTCGCATTCCGGTGAAATATTGGTTGACCACCTTCTCAATGCAAATCCGTTAGATTTAATGTGCCAGACAAGGGAAATGGTAAGACATGACATGGAAGTCGAGCGCTACACTACTTTGGTTTGTTCGCTGACGATGCTGGAGTCGAAGCCCTCAGACATGGTAAGAGATAGTCATTACACTCTCATGCCACAGAGGTTCCCGAACGAGTGATGGATTATTTTTTCAATTGCCAATTGGTAGATTTGCTTACGAGCCTCCAACGCAATTAAACATTGCCTGTCAATGTGATTAGTGTGCATTGCCTCTTCTGCAGCGTACTGTGAAGTCGGAAACGTAGACAATTGTTCCTGGTGTTGGTTGAGATGGCGTCTTTTTGTGTCTGTTACTAAAATCAACCTTGCCATCAGATGATGTCTGAAGCATCCAACTATTGCAGCGATAATTAAAGGCTTGCGCTGTGCTGCCCCTTCGGCTTTACCAATTGGTTGAATCGGATGCTCGCTCAAGTCTCAGTAGATAAATCCCGCCACGGCCCCGTTTTGCAAGCACACCAGGCGCCTCAGCATCACCGGCGGCAGATCCAATGCAAACGTTGTGAGGCGTTAATTTGGAACAGGGTAAAGCCAGAATCGACCAAAAGTGGAGTAATTCGTCTTGGTTTTGAAGACGTTTTCTTCCATTTTTCTATCCGACTTAAAATTTTCTCAATTACTGTGTCCCGGTCAAATTTACGGCAGACCTTAAGGCATTGGGGAAATCCAGAGCCCAGGAAAAGTACACGGGACCGGCCTCATCGCTTTGCATCGTCCCAATCGCGTAATCGCAAACAACAACAATTCGTTGATTTAGTGGCCAACCCTGCATGCCACAGACGGTAGAGGTACAACTCAGCTTTGTGTTTTACAGCTTGATTTCTCCACCAAAGACGACAACATCACTTTAAAACATTATCCGACATTCACGTAGATATGAAATTAGGATAGCGTTCATTAGACGCCGAAGGGTGACTGCCGCATTGCAAAGTCATAAAGACGGTGCCTTAAATGCATTAGGCTAACTCTGCAAAATGAAGGCTGCCCTTCCTCTGCCTCTCCTTTCGTCTATTCTCCTTGCCATCAGCTTCGTTCCGATGCTCAGAGCAAATTGTTGAACCAGAGTTACAAATTGGCATCCCCTTTCGTGACGACATACAACTGATGAAAATTGAAGCACAGCCGAGGGCTGGCGTTGCTCTTTATTCATCTCTTTAACTGGGCAATGGGATCTTTTCGACAGACACGAACATATCAGTGCTGGGTGGATGAGGGATGCTGCTAACACGGCCGATGTCTGTGACGGACTTCACGCTGCTCCTCATCCCATCTTAAGCACTTGCTTTGAGTTGTGTTAGCAAAATTAATCAGCAGTTAGCAAAGCATTTCCATTTGGCATTGGTGACATGATCCATCACTGCATGAGTGTCTTAGAATTCGCTAAAGAGCATGCCTGCTGCCTCGGAGAGAGCCTTGCAAATACGGCCGACCTAAACTGCCGATGTGGAAATGACTGTGCTGGCTTCAGTGCATTCGTCATGCACTACAAATCAGATCATGTTAACCTGACGAGATTGCTGATAGCAAGCGAAGGCAAAAGTCAAAGGTGAGTTAAGTTAAAAGATGAGGGAAGGATGGTCGCTGTTAGGAATGCTTCTGCACCCATTAAACGGGTTTTTCTTTCGAAGCAGTATTTAAAACGCAATCGACCAATGCCAATTCGAACGCGATTTCTTTGGCACATCGGCCTGTCAACAGGGACTGTCAGAGGGTTCGCGTCAAAACGTGGTCGGTTAAAAAACGCCCCCTTGAAGCAAATTAGAATACCGAGTTCAGCCCCGATTTCGCCGACCCCATCCCAGAGGCGGCTCATCTTGTGCATGCGGAGGCTAAATGGGCGGCACCGAATGAAAGCCTTGCACAATCCTTACCTGTGGTGGGTTATTTGTCCGTTACTAAAGGCGTTACGGATCTCTATGCCTATCTCGCACGCATGGATAAGACCTGCAGTAAAAAGCTTCTGTGCTCTCCATTTCTAACATCTTTAGAGAAACGGGAGCTCCACTCTGCAATCAGACTATGCTTTCAAAACAGATCGACTACCTCCCTTATGCCATCAAAGGCTGCAAGGCGTTATTCCCTCGCAAAGCAACGGAGACTTTGGATGTGGGTGGATGACCATGTTAACAGAAGGGATGCCAAACTGGCAGGGGTGGGCAGAAGGTGCAGAAAATTACCTGCACAGTGCCACCTCTCGGAGAATATGCACATCTGTCTATGATAAAGGTCTCATGCGCCTTCTATGCTGCTTTCCTAACATCTTCCTCACATGAACTTGTAAAAAATCGCGTACCGTACAGCACTTTGGCACTTCAGTTTAATCACTCTTCAATTAACGCATTTTATCCTTGATCGGTTTGCATTGGCATTTCGTGTAAACAAGACAATGTCACGTAAAATTGCACAACTTCGCAGACCCACTTGCTGGTGGCACAGCCATGTCCAAGCTCACACGCCCCGCCTAACACACCTAAGAAACACCTGAAAAATGTTAGTTAGTCGATGGTCTTTGCTGATTGGCTGGATGGAAGAAGTGACTAGAGCTGGCTGATGATCTCTTGTCGCCTATACCAGGCTCCAACTGAGCAGTTTTACCTAGATTTTGTGCAGTAATGTCGAAGGTAGGTCTAGTCAACTCTGCATCCTCTGTGAGACCTCATCCAGTCAATTTAATGCTAAACTCCTCAGCAAGTGTTAATGACTTTTACTACGAAATGCACTGTTTTAGGGGGAATCAAGTAATGCACAAAGGGATCGATTTCTGCATGCGCATCCTCTTAGTGGAAACGACAGGGCAAATCAAATGAAGTGGGTAGATGCGCATCTCTGTCAGCTGCTTTTCCTAGGGGAATATCGAAACCGTCGCACTGATTTCTCTATTGCATTGCGTCACTATAATAGAGAAGAAAGTTTCTTTCACAATTTCTCATCAAAAAGGCTTCCCGCTTACAAACGAAGTCCTATTAGCTGTGTGATTACCACGCCCTGTCGTTGCACAAGGCTGCCGCCATTCAGAATGACGCGATACAAATGTGATTTGCCATTGTTAAAATCCGATCCCCCGACTCACCTCTGCGTGGATGTATCATCAGATATCCCATGCTTCCCGAGCCAGTGGAGCCAATTCTTGGGAGCAGCAGGTGTTGCTGCAGTGGACGTGCATGAATGGTACGAAGAAGTTGGGGAAGCGGGCCAAAGGGTGCAGCTGAGTGACTATGACTGCGTCATTTTATACCTTGATTACCTGGATTTTGAGCATCCCGAGTGCGAACACCTTAACGCTCTGGGCACTACCCTTAGGCCTAAGCAAACAGTTGCATTGACTAGCACTATGTGGCAAATGTTGGATCCCTATCCCAACATGGACTGCATGGAGGAGACATTTCAGATCCTCGGTGGTTTCCGCTTTCCCCCTTTCTTCAGGCTGCCTCGCAGTTGGCGCATCTGGTGTAACAGGCGGCAAAACAATTCAATGATCGACTTCGTGGAGATAGTGCGCTGGGCCTGTCTCAGGGTCATGTGGAAAAGGAGAAAAACCCAACGAACTTAAAATCATTTTTTATGAAGTGGTCTATGGTGCCATGTTGTGGAATGTTGAATAGCTTTCCTACTAAATGTTATGCATTAACGCACTAAAAAAGCCAAACACATTTTACTAATAAGACGTGTGATACCAGAGTACAATATGAGGTATTTTGTGGTTGGCACTTAGTGGGTCATAATGTATTAGCTAGGCTTTGCCTTGCTTGCAGAAGTTCTCCTGTGGGCCAAACCATTGGCACCGCCACCAGCCACATATCGTAGCAGACACTGGAGCATCACAATGTTACTGTAATGCATTGCCTTGCAGGCATCAAGCGGTATTAATTTGCTTTGGGAATATGCGGCGAACACTTAGGACGCTGCTGTTGCTTCGGTGTCACTTGCCATTCTTGCCAATCCTCTTCCTCCCTTTGTGGATTTTGGCATTGGACGGCACCGACTTGTCTCTCCATTACATAATCTTGTGCTCTCCATATGCTACGTAAATGGAGGAAATCAGCTCAAGTCCGGTGAGTTCTATTGCCTTTTAGCAGCACTCGCAAGCATAATCAAGCTGAAATCTCCGTCGCTCGCATGCGTAAAGTCGCGTAGAAGTACTGGTGCTTGTAAGCGTGGATAGCGTGCAACCAATGCAAAATTTGGGGCAAAATCGGGGACCACCGCATTCACGCAATGTGAGTGGGCTAATTAAGGCGTTGATCGCGGACTGTACAAGCACATAGATGGTGCTTTAGTGCTTTCCATACCGCCAGGTCCTCATTGGGACCTTGCGCACTACACACTGACGATTGAGCTGCAAGACAACACAATGAAGTACGAATACCAAAGTGGGAAAGCAACTGTCGAGTCGATCTGTGGAGAGCCTTTGCCAAGCCACTTGTGCGTTGGCGAAGAAGATGGCAGAGGACATCAGTTTGACGCTGATGCTGATGTCATCGAACCCTGAGGCCGGCGCCCCACCCCCTGTTCCTGACATGGACGTGGGCGTGGGCAGGTAGGTACGTGATGGAGCGAGTGTTGACAGGCACGATATATCCTAGTGAAATGAGTTTATGCAAACTGCATTGCAACGTGGGGCGCATTTTCAGTGCTAGCTGTTCAGTGCTAGCTGTTGGGCTTGGCTTGCCCAAAAGGTGGACGTCCTTGTGGCTGTGTGTAGTTTGGATGTGTTCAGTTTGCCTGCAGGTGTCGGCCCGATGCTGGAAAAGGGGTTAAATAACTGATGCTAGAGGACGTTGGTTGTGGCAAGCCAATGAGTTGCGTAGCATGGTCGACTGCTGTGACACCAATGAAAATGTGCACCAGTGCAATGAAGGGTGGCTGCGAGGTGAAAAGTGTGCATTACGTGCTGGAGGCACTCTTCATTTAGCTGATTGATCGTGCTGACTGTGTCAACCTCCTCCCTCGTTCAAAGGTGGCGCACCTCCTTGTACCTACGGAGTTTAGTGGATGCGATTGCCGCTTTCTTTTGGGGATAGCAAAATGCCGGTTCCCAAAGAGCAAGTTATGAAGTGCTTAGTCGTCTTTCATAAAGTGGGACTCGGCTACTGTGCTTTGAGACTGCGAAGCAATGCATACCACATACATCCACATGTTCTCGAAGGACGGTGGATAAGTGGCAATGCTAAGGAAGGAACCACTTGACAATGACAAATTATAAATCGCTCAGGTTCATTTGCAGACGCCTCCTCAATTCAAAAGAGCGTGAACATATTTGGACGTGAAAACGAACAATGAAAAAGACTAAGGCGCCAGTTGATGCAAAAATAAGCTGTGCTAGAAAGAATGGTGAGCGTCCATGTGCATTTATTTTCCTCTATGCTCTACTTGAGTTTAAAGCACGTGGTGCTACCGAGGCCATTCTTTTCATTAGAGCATTAGCAACAGCAGGATTCTGGAACAGGGTGGTAAACGCCAAAGAGACATTCCTAGTTTAAGCTCTGTTGGGCCTAGGCACACGGCCAGAGGAACATTTAAGCGATCGTTTGGGAATTTCCACGGCCATGATTTAGTTAACTGAGCTAGTGCATCCGACCTTGTTACCAATGCTGGAGCCATGCAGTGTACACCCTAGCAATGCTACTAGCTTTTCGCACCGCTCACCATCCCATGTTCGTTTTAACTTAAAGCAGATTTTAAGCTCAACGTTAAACTTCCTTCGCGTCAGTTTTAGAGCATCAAGTCGGCTTGGTAGGGGCAAATCTTAACCCAAAGCCAAACTACTGTCATCCCGTCTCATATTTTGCAAAAAACCCTCTAGTGATTTAACAGAAGTGCAAATGTAGCACATTTCCCTCTCAATCGCTCCACACGTTTGTGTGTGCGTGTGTTCGTAACATCCAGAACGTCCTGCGTGCTTTAGCAAGCGTCGACTTGATGAATTAGCATTTAAATATAACGGAACAAATGTAGCACTCCATACTAATTAATCCTCCTCCTCCTCCTCCTCCTCCTCCTCCTCTTCCTACTCCTACTCCTACTCCTCCTCCTCCTAGCATAAAAGGACCACACAAATCTTTCTGCGTCAAAGAAATCGCACTCCGGCAAGGCAACAAGAAAATGAGTCATTGTTCGGTTCAAACAAAAAGGCGCTGCCTATTAAAGCGAATTCGGAAAGTAGAGCATGCTGATGCACCTATGGGGAGGGGGCAAACTGAATCGATAAGCCAAAAAAAAACACAAATTCTCTTGGTTCATCATCTTCCATATTTTGAAACATTCTCAGTCTGTCACCGTTCATATGATTAGCTGAACAATCAGGGCATGCATTGTGATGATGGTGAGTTGAGTTACCTCAAAAAGTGAACCGACACTATTGTCATCCTTGTGACAAAGCTGGGCTGAGGCGAAAGTTAATCCTTCCCTTTGCTCCGTCGCAGAGGGAGGACGCATTTATCCTTTTCGGGAATGCTCAAGACTGACCGAAGGCCTCAGTTTGGAAAACTAGGCCCCACACCGGGAGGAAGGCAACCACAGTGGTCTAGCAGATTTGTAGCATCAACAAAACGGGAAAAAAGAGCTTCCAGTAGCCAATGCTATCATGGCGCACGCCTAGCGAAGAAGATATGATCAGCCATTGCGCCATCTCTCGACACGCGCGCTTCGTTTGCCCTCTCGAAAGATGTGTCAGGGTTGCTTTAATAGTCTGGGTGCCATTGCGCTTTTCTTCAAGTCAGTTTAATTGGATGAGATGAGGCGCCTTGTCCAAAGGCATTGAAGTGCCTTTTAGGTCGAGTGAAATTGAATGCACAAATTTTGCGGTAGATGTGTGAAGGAATAGAGCATCACTAACCGATTCAGCTTCGGCACGAGAGATGGTGCCACCCCGAAACGAAGAAGGCAACAAGGTGGGAATCACATTTGCCAAAGACGGTACTGTCCGAGAACGCAGTAAAACTCACCCTCCAACCACGTCGACCTCCAGTCTTGCCCATTGCTAGTGACTTCTTCCGTCGAATCACCCACGGCCAATCAGTCAGCTTCCACTTCTCCGTCCATACACACACGTTGCGGAATAATGCGATCACCGATGATGGCAAGGCGAATGACGCCGCGTCGCTAACAACTGCGCGCAGGGGTGCAATGAATGCTGATACTTGGCATATCAGCTCGAGGGTGAGATGGTGCGGTCAGACTCAATTCATATCAGTAAAGGAAAGTGCGCATGCCAAACGCTGCGACTTCACTCCATTTCGCAGTGTTCGGCGCTTGCACAGTTGGCACCTTTGCACCATGAACCATGCAACAGGTGTTGGAGAACCCGGGCTGGACCACTAGAGGGGGAGGAGTGTTTAGTCAGAATGGTGGTTTGTGATGGCAAAGAAGAATACAATGGCCTGAGATGGTTGATTGACAGTAGAAGACAGCTCGCAGTAGCGAGGTAGGTTTTCTTCAGGCTAGTGGGAGGAAGTGACAAAGACAATCAGAGGGGCCGTAGCACTAAGCATTACCGAACGTAGGCCATGGCTTGTCGGTGATTTTACACAAAGTGTACCTTCCAATTCCTGGTGCAAGCAGCATCAATTTGACTACTGTCAGATTATCTCGCGATTCCTCTCCAGGATTAGCTCTTAGCTAACAGGAAAACTCACAACCATAATGCGAAGCAGACAATGGTGCTGCACTGGTGGAAAGATGCAGGGTGACACAACCACTAAACAATGTTGCATACTTCTACGCTTGACAGATTTGGTGACAGTTACCACTGACCAAACGCCCAGTTTGGGTGTGGAGAAGGTCGAAGAACAAGGCAAGAAAGCAATTTCGAAGCATTCTCAGATTGCCAAAAGGCTGTCAAAAGTTTTTGCTAAAATGGCGAGCCTGCAACAAAAGCTAGCAAGTGAATGAATGCAAGTGCACTCGAAATGCGTGGAGGGGTGATGTTAAGTGTCCCCAGTACTGATGTGAATGCTCTGCTCTACCAAGCCTTGCATTGCACAAATGCATGAAAACTGGTGCGACAAATGGTTTGACCCTCGAGGCTACTTGACCACGCGGGATCTTGCACTGCTGGCAGTTCATCCAGTTCCCCACATGTAGAAAGTAGACGGTTCGTATACACGCGAACACGAGAGAGTGCAGTAGAACGAGTTAGCAGTGCACTTCACCTCGTGGAGTACGGCGATTAACCGCATGTGGCAAGAGTGCTAGCATTCTGCCAAGGAGGTATGGTTCCATTGTTATGCTGCAAGCCATTCCGTGAGCTGTTTGCAAGACCTGGGAATATCCTCCAGAAGTGGACCACCTGGACCCCTTTTCCGACTTCAGTATCCCTCACTACAGCATCGACAGACGAGAAGCCAGAACACAGCAACTTCACGCCACATGCACCTCCGCCTTAACAAGGAAGACTGGCAAAAATCATCACGCATGACGCCCCGCTTCCCTTCAGTCTATTTGCACACCACGTGCCTGAATTTCAAACACCAAGGGGTGCGGTTTCACCCATTCATTCATTCATTCATTCATTCATTCATTCATTCATTCATTCATTCATTCATCCATCCATTCATTCATTCATTCATTCATTCATTCATCCATCCATCCATTCATTCATTCATTTATTAGCCCATCCTCCTTACACTGCGCGTTTGTTGTCAGTTGCGGAGACTGTCATGATGTCTGAGTCACCAATGTCAGCAGTCACTTGTAATGCCACTCAACGCTTTAACGAACCGGTAGTGAGTTATACAACTTAAGAAGCATACCGAATGCTCAAGCACTAGCCTTTTCTGGTGCGTAGTGAGAAGGGCGCAGAGTTGGTGGCCAGCTGAATGCTCCATCTGATGTCAACTACCGCTAGACTGAATAATTTCGGGGCGGCGGAAGATGTTGCCCGTGTCGGCTACACCTCTTATTTTGTCTGATCAAACAATTCGTGTTGACTTTGATTGACCTTTGATTGTTTTCGTTAAAAATAAATATCAGACAAAGCGTGGTGCATGGAGTCCAAAAACTCACTGCGCATGGGGCGCAACCATCATTCAGTGGGTCTTTGAACCATGTGCATGTCAAAGTGGTAGGCAGCTTAAGCAAGCACACTGGCATCGCTCACTGACACAGGCTCACCAGGCTTCTGCTAAAAATGCGTCGCTCAGTCTACCCTTGACAGACCAACCTCGTTGCAATTGTACCCACCTCGATAATGTCCTTCGAGATTCGAGAGGAAAGTGCAAGCACAAGAGACTGACATGATTGGGCCAAACTTGGCCGGTTAGCTGATTTTGGACATAGACTGCTCAGCAGGGTGCGAGAAATAAGGAGTTAAATATCAAAGCTTCACTGAAGTATGCGACACCTTTCGGAGTTCAATGCTTCACTCACGGTTCGAGGTTAGCTCTGGTCTAGATTTGGAATGCGACGATGGTTGTGACTGCAGATCATAACACGTAAAGCCCGCCGAACATAAGTCAGTGGCCACTCGTCTGCAGACCATTTGAGACGCGTAAAATTAGTCGCTTTAAGCCGAAATCAACGATGCCTGATTATCGAACCTACCTCCCTTCGTCTCGAACGCAAGTTCAGCACGCGCACTGACCACTGTAGGACGGTAAATATATTCAAGCCAATAATTTCCCCAATGCGAGGAAGCACCTTGCATTAGCACATCAATAAGCACACTGAATGGTAAGCGTTATGCTCTGCCGAAAGAAGCCTAGTTAGCCTTTCAAATGCACCCAAGAACACAAAGTTGAATGCGCCTTCGGGGCGCCAATGCATCGTTCTGCGTGCACAGACAGAGGTCCGTGCGATGTTTGGTGCTTAGATCAGCTCACGCTACGCAGTGCCTGCAAGGCGACGCATGATGACACTGTGGCAAGCCACCAACGTGTGCTTCGATGTGACTGGTGGTGCTGCACACATTCATAGCGACTACACATGGCAGCATCGATGTCGAGGAGTTAGACGCAAGGCTCAAAGCAGCAAATTGCACCTCCGTATCTGCGGCCGCATGCCAGCAGGTTCGGAGAAAAGGAGACGAAGTCAGGAGTACTTGGCTGTCGAAGTTAGCATTTGCTCCGGCCAGCTGTCTTGGTCGCATGACATTAGAGAACAGCCTTGGATGCACCAAACTTGCAATTCTAAATTATTGCCGCTTGAAATTACCTAATCTCATGCTCAGTGGTTAAATTTTGAGACGCAGAGGTACTATTGTAGTTAGCGAGTTCGCCTACACCGAGGGAACAGTTTCGGATCCACCCACTACATTGCCAAAACGCGCAAGCCTTTCAAGAATCATAGCACAGCAGTTGTTTTAATGGCGCATCAACACTTTGCAGAACGGCGCTGCAGACCGATTCAGCATAAGTATGCTCAAGCGCGCTAAGCTACACTCCTCCTCCATATAACATTGAGGCAGGCCCAGCGTACCATCTCCACCAAATTGGCCGTCCCATTGTTTTGCCACCTGTTGCACCAAATGCGACAACTGTCAAACAACTTGGAAGAAGGCAGAAAGTAGAAGCCACCTAAGGTCCTCAACATCGCATACATGTAGTCCAAGTTCGAATAGGGTCCTGACGTTTGGCTCTTCGTGCCGGTCACAACAAGCGTTTGCTTTGCCGTGAGACCATCGACTAGGGCATCGCGGTGTGCACATTCCCCAGGTTCGAAGTCTGGATAATCAAGGTACAAAATGATGCAGTCATAGTCGCTCAACTGCATCCCTTTTCCTCCTCCTCCTCCTGCTCCTCCTGTTCCTCCTGCTCCTCTTCTTTTAACTTCTACGGGCCATTCCCATGTGCCCAGTACAGCGCCACCTGCTGAACGCAAAAATGGACTCCACTGGTCCGAAAAGTTGGGAACATCCGAGCACACGTCCAAGTAAAGACGAGTGGGGAAGGCAGATCGTAGAACCGGCAATCGGCATTTGTAGCGTGTCACTCTGTAGGTCAACGGTCTTGTGCAGTGGCATGGCAGTGTAATCAAACAGGTGATCGGAGCTCGTGCACTGGCAGGAAACGTTCTCGACGAGAGGCTACGAAAGAATTCCTCAGTGCTATCGTAATACTGTCCTAAGTGATCCAAATAAGGGAAATGCCGTTCCGCGATTGCAAATAAAAGCATCCTACAGAGGTTTACGTCCATCCACTTAATGCTCCCTACGCTGTGGTGAACACCGAGGAAATGGATAAGAGGGGCTTGATCCGCCCGTGCGTTGCTTGATTTCCCCTAAAACAGTACGCTCGTTGGTAAATTTCAGCTCCTTTCGCAGAAGACATGAATGCGAAAGGAACATAGCAAGGCCGCGCAACAACGCAGAGTTAATCGAACCCACCTCAGACATTGCCACGCAAACCCTGTTAAACACGATCCACACGAAGCCTCTTTTATGCGACAGGAGATCACTACGCAGTTCTATTCACTTACTTCCTCTGGCCAATCAGCAAAGCCCGATGACTAAGTAAGGTTCCCAGGTGCAAATTGGAAGTGTTTGCAAGGATGCGTGCAACTTCTGCCCACATCAAGCTAAAAGGAAGCCAAAAGTCGGTGCGATTCATGGTGGCATCATGCTGTCTTCTTGATCATCAATGAGAAGCCTGTTGGATTGCAAAATGCGGCTCGTGGGACGCAGCACATCGCAACACCAAAGCACACTGTGACGTGGGCTTTAGCAAATGAATGTGAAGAAGGTGCAATCAATGCAGAATGGAATGTGCATGAGATGATGCTCATGGGACGATTTGAGCGTCTATAAGGCGGGGACTGTGCAAACGCAAGGCGTAACTTGTGTGCCTTTGCCCTCCTATGGAACATGGTTGACCATTAACGTGCCTTGTTGTCACCGGCCCGATTTGATCCGATTGGTCTTTCCAAATGAAACGACCCTATGCAGACAATGCGGAAGTGCGGTCATTTGCATTAAGGTCCGATGCTGCGGGTGTTTGGGGCGGCTGCACACGTACGCATTGGAAGCACTGCGATAGGGTCGTTCTCGACATCCTCGGTGAAACCGCTATTCTAGCAAAGCCTTTCAATTCGTCAATGGAGAATGTTCGAGATGGCAATAGGAAGGAAAGATGGCGAAGCGATCGTCAGAGTCGTCCTCAGCTCGGTCATTGTACGTTAACGGTGAGAGGGGATGAATTAGGAATGCCAAAAGGCAGTCGTCGCGCCTCTTCCAGTTAGTCGACATTGCGAATGTACCCCACCAGTGTGAACATCATCACTCACTCCAACCCGCCAACCGTTGCATTAAGGCTGGCGGACAAAGTACTCGTCGGGTGGCGTAAACGAATCCACCGTCTGACGGCGGTCTTGGTGTGAGGGGTTGGCAAGGCAGAGCAGATCTCATTGCCGCAAAGGCGTGTCACGTACTTGGTGGCAAAGCAATACAAGAAATTGCCTCTCCTTTAACTGGACTATTTCTGCCAACACACTGTTTCCCTTGTTCAGATTGGGCAAAGATGGTGCTATCAGGACATGCACCCGCTTGCCTTCGTCAAAACACAAGGATTGCGGTGCTTGAAAATAGTGATTGTGTAAAACCCCACACATGGAATCGAACCCGCGTGGCTGAACAGCAAACCACTTTACTAGTAGTCGTTGCGCCAGCTATCATTTCTGTTATTTGCAGTCTCTCGGTAGGTTAGGTTAGGTTAAGGTCAGCAATGCTACTGCTCCTTCCGCTTATTTGTTCTCGTCTTTAGACAATCCATCATTACTTCCGTGGATAATTTCTTGCGATAGACAAGTTGGGCTCATTGAAATCAATGCGTTGCGCCATCAGTCCCTTCTTTGTCGCGCGATGCAGGACCTCATGTGCCCACGATGGCAGCCCCTCTTAAGATTAGCGGGAGCTAAACTATTTGCTGCGCAATCAAACACCCAGTAACAGCTTGCGCTAAATGACAGCGAGTTAAGGCGCAGTAGGACACAGTGTGGAAGTGGTTTAGGTAGGAAGTCGGGGCCAAGAATTTTGGCGTTTGACTACAATTGATGGAGTGGGTCACATGTGCCAGATTGGAGTCCTCCCCTGTATCGCGTGCCAAGTGGTGATCAGTAAGACGCATGTCTCATGTGCCGCGAGGTTAGAGTAGATAGTTTAATCCGATTCATTTCTGCTTCAGGGTGTATTTTCTAGGCTCTCTTTAAGTCTGAATGTGTTGCCTTCCAGCTTCCATCTGGCCGCCATTTCCAAACACTTCAGCCCTGTCCTGGTAACCTAACCTGAAAATTGTCCGTCGTGGCATGGGGGTCGTGACTGGTGAATGGTATCGTGAATGCTCTCGATACATCAAAAGCGAAGGCAATGCACAAGTCGTTAACGGTGGCACAAGTGCTGCATGCCCACCTCCATGTTAGACAGTGGTGGGGAGGATGCTGATGACTAGATTGTAGACCACATGAGCGAGTAGCCAGACGCCTCTAACCAGTCACCTCATAACTACTCTGTTCCTCTATCCTGCTTTTGACACAACTGGAATGCTTCTCGAAGCTTACCGATGACCGGGTTTTGGGGTGACACTACTGCCAATGTAGGGATCAGTTGCAGCAAAGGCTCGTGTGCAATTCTTCCACAAATCCACTTCAAATGTTCGCTAAGCGAATCTCCCCACTCGAATGACTTGGAGGGCTGTTCAGGGAACGAAAATGCCGGAGATGTTGGTGAGCAAAGCTTGCGAAAAAATGCTTTAGGCAGTACAATTTCCTTTAGTTTTTAAATCATCAACAACTATTTTATGGTCGATGCACGAGAAAGTGAAGTAGACGGACGCCTACGCCAGCGCTTATGCAAAGGAAATAGTGGAGGAGGTTCAAGTTGTTTAACTTTGTTCTTAACCATGAGATGATTCTGTTTGGCGCCACGGCCCTCCACCCCTACCACAGACTGTCAACTTTTAAAATGCAAACGTGAAACGAGGTCCAACTGACTACCTCGATCAATCATGGGTAAATTACATTAGGTTACTTTGTCGCTCTTCAAATTCCTGGCGTTACTACACGACGAACTCAGAATGAGATTGAAAATTATGCTCCCAGCTGCGAACGGAGACGCGAGTGATGAAGAACACATCAGAGGTGGATGGTGGTGCAAATGTGATGTTGTTGGCATTAGGGAATCACGCCTGTGGATGTGTTAGTCAGTGGCAAAAAAATTCCCAACGTGCACTGCCTTGGAAAATCGCGCAATGGTCGTGTTCAACGTAAAAGGTGAAAATACCTACGTGGAAAAAACTAAGAAAAAAGGTAACACAATCGAGCTCTACCAACTGTCGTTAAAAGTCATTGGAAAAACTTTTTACAAGGCGTTGGAAATGTTAGCCTGCAAGCATGCACTTCCAAAAGCAAAAAGAATGCATTCCTGATACTCCACGCGATTTTTTTGGTGCTGCTTTCCATTGGATGCAATGCCCTTTAACAAATTCTTCGAGTAGAGGAGGAGAATTGTATGCAAGGCGTGCGATGACGAGTTCCATTAAATCATTTCTATTACCTTCTGGCTACTGAAAATTGACGGTACCTCGGCGAGGTTGGAAATTAATCAAATGTGAGAGTTGTGCGGCAATTTGCAATAATTTCACCCGGCAGGATCAAGATAACAAGCGTAGGTGTGCCACCGCTGGAACTTGCAACACCATTTTTGAGATGAATTTGTCAAAATAGTGCCGAGAGATATGTGAAGTGGTTTTGGAGTGCATTGAGATAATAATGGCATAAAATCCAAACAAATTTGGTAGTACCGGTTTTGATAAAATCTTTTCCATACTTTCTCCACCGCTATTTTCACACGCATCGCGTCAGAATGGGATACTCATGTCCCCATTATGAGTGGGTATATTTTGGTTAACAAGTGGACAGAATTCTGCTTCGTATTTTATGACCCAGTCGGGGATGACGGATGTTGAAGATGGGTTTACAATTTGGCAAGGAAAAAAAAAACGCTGAGAGAGAGGGATTAAAATGAAAAAAATGAACTTCATGCCTAGGCGACATGGAGTGAATGGGCATGCCACAATGATCAGTGAAGCTGCCATGCGTAAATAGATATACATTGCTGTCAGAGAGTGACCTGGTGAGTTTCTAACTTTTTACCATCCTCGATTAAATACAGTGCATTAAACTGATATCAAAAAATATACATTTACGATTGATTCCTTGATTGAGGAGGTAACATTTTACAAAAAATTCGCCACAGTGTGCCGCATCATAATAGGCGAATTCAGACTCCTCAAGGCCAAACAAGACATTTCCCCAACCTAAATATGACTTATTAAGTCGTTGTAAGTAAACAAAAGGATAATGAAGAACACGCGTGCCTGATTTTGGCATGATGGAGTGGAAATGATTGCCACCATTCCCCGTCTTAGAGCTAATGACTTACTATCGGTAGACCACATGGACCGTTTCTCTCAAACATATCTACTACCAGTGCTGATTGACGCAAAAAAAAAAACTTTTGTGCTTTTCATATGTTTGGAAACTCATTACTTTATTTACAAAAATACTAAATAATCTTACCGTAAAAGCAAGTCGGATTTCGGGAATTAAAATAAAATGCCCCGTGTCCAAAAATACGACTTGTCAAATTACTGTAAGCATTGCATAAGCAGTTGGTTTCCAAAAATAAATGAAGACACTATCACAGCCTAAATGTGACTTATTAAGCCATGTTAAGCAGCGCGTTGGGGAAAAATATCACAATATAATAATGACGACTTTTGGCAGGACAAAGTAAGAATTAGTTTGCTAGAATTCCGATTTTGTATTAGGGCTTACAACCTACTAGAAGCAAAAGACGAGAACCTTTGTACCAAACATACCCACTGCTGCGACTGATTAACATGAATTTGCTTTCCATAGGCTTTAAAATCCACCCTTATAAGTGCATAGCTACGGCTGTAAATCAAAATGAAACAGTACTACGGCTAAAGTATGGCTTGTCAGGCTACTTTCAGCAACGTGTGTAAGAAAAAACTCACGGTCACTTTCGGTATGACAAAGGCGAAATGTGTTAGATGCTATCGAAGAGAGGCATGGATCGTCTTTTCCGAACACGTTCATCCTTACAGCTACTGATGGACACGAAACACTCATACTCATCGTCTACATTAATTATCTAATCCAGCGAATCGATTGACTAATTAGCAGACCATATAATTAGATTATACCTCACTCCATTGTCCTCTATCTAAGAAAAGCAGCGACTCGTTTATGAGTTCGCATATTCGTCCTAACAATAAATCACCCTTATTCAAACTGTCAAGAGTGCATAAGAAAACCTTTTTTAAAGAAAGGAAGAAAAGAATAGGCCGCTGTGGGTATGTCAAATGCTACTTGTCCTGACTTCGTTTGTCCCTTCGGTAAGCTCTCAATGCGAAGTCGTATTGACAACGAGAAATCCAAATAACTTCAGGAATGTTTAAAAAAAGCAAAAAGGTTACTTTTAAAGATGCTGTCAGTTTGAAACTGTCGATAAAATTGAGTAGAATCGGTGTACTAAGGCGAGAAAAAAACTTCAATGTCGTTGCCCAAGTAAAACGGGTCATGTTTAAGTAAAATTCCCCGGCGGAAGAGTTATGCTCATGTCAACCTTTTCGTGACATAGACAAGTACCACGATTTGAAAAACGCAATGTTAAAACTTACTTCATAAAGTCCAAGGCCTCCATCTTCATCCATTCCCTCGATATCGTCATCAATAGGGACCACCACATCATCAATTGGACTACTTTCAGGAACTAAAGTTAAGTGGCGTTTAAATAAGAGGAAGTTAATGACAAATCTATGGCCCATGCAGAGAACAACCTAGGGGGCAGAATGAATAGCTTACAATAAGGGAAACAAAAGATGCAATGGCGTTAGAATGCTGAGTTGGATAACTTAAGGCATGTAAGAAGAGTTACGCATTTTAGAAGCAAAAGCACGCCTAAAGCCTTCGAGTTTATTAAGCATGCGAACGCGTTATTCACCGAGAATAAGCTGTCAGTGTATGACAAGAGGCGAAAACATTAGCCCAAGGCTAAGTATGAAAATGAGGGATTAAAGAAAAATTACGTCAACGCAAAACAGAAACCACCAAAAGCTGAATAGCAAAGCACACTGAGCAGCAATCGTTAACAAATGAAGAACACAGACTCAAGGAACAGACAAAATTGTCAAAAAGATGGCTGTTGACCTTACTTCGGGCTAAATTTAAGATAAAAAGCACTTTATTTAAGAATATAGACTAAAAGTTGCAAAGCACACATAAAAACGCAAAAACTAGACCGATCCTATTAAAATTCTGCGCATTTAAGTAGCTTGCGGAATTACATACATTTTAAAAAGGACAGCAGAAAACAAGAATAGAGCAAGTCAACCAAAAAAAACAAACAAAAAGTTAAACTGCACTACTTAGCTTAAATGTGATAGGAATTGCAAGCGCTATGCTCAGAGGAATTGTGGAAAAGACAACAAGTACAAAATCAAGGACTGAAATAGTTAAAAAAACTTGGTCTAAGTTCCTTATATGACAGATAAAAGAAAAAAGAGACCAAAGTAAGAAGTTATTTAATTGCGATCAAAAAACTTGTGCATAAATGGAACACCATGGGGGCAATGACACAATTTCCATAGGTCAATCGATAAGCTAAGGCGCATCTACGTACATTCCTCAATTTTCGCCTCTTCAGCTACATAATCTCGACTCGGAGTGCTTTTCCCCACAAATGAGATAACACTGAATTTCTTCGATCGAACTTCGCTACTCATTCTCGACCTGACGCCTCACCTCCCGGCAGAAAACCGACGCAGCCTCGAAACAGGCACAATTTTGTGAGAAGCTGCTCAAGGTTACAATCGATGCATTCTAAACAAAAGTAAATAAAACATTAATTTAGGTTCACCAGACTCTGAGTACTGATACACTCTTATGAGTTTTGTTTGTGATTTTCTTAGGAGTATAATAAGTAAAGGACCTATATCCTTTGAGCGCATTATTTCCTAATTACCGGCGATTGTATGCGCAATGCAAAGCCGGGCAGTGCCGCTTAATGCAGAATAAAGAAGTTCACTAAAATTCCTTGCTTTGTTACACAGTCAATTAGATTTTGGTTGCTTAGTTGGCTATACTAATCTAGCGAAATGGGCCGGCAGCCACACGCCTTCCGTTTATGCATAATATAGATATATATATTCTGCTCTACATTTTGCCTTTATTTGTCTAAGAATGTGCAATTTTTGTCTGTGTCAATAAGCCCTTGAGATCGCTCTGCAGACGAATACGTGCAGGGTCTAGAAGCCAGCTTAATCTGTGAAGAGATGAGTTAAAATAAGTCCATGGTTCATACAAAGAACCAGATAAACAACAAAGCCTATGACGCGTCCTTCTTTCTTTTCTGATAGTTGCCTTTGTCACTATTATGGTCAACCTCAAATGTCATTCGTTGCAGTGCAAACAGCGACATGAATAAATGATCATGGCAACCGAGTCAGCCAGGGAATTTCCATGCTGATACTTCTTACAAAGCTCATTTGACCCAAAGAATCAGCTAAGTTAATCATCTTACACAAATCTAATTTTAGCACTCATTTTTAACGTGTATTACAGTCCTTCGCAATAAATAATATATGAATGCCAATGTGACAGTAGACGTTTAACCTTCTCCCGCTCCCATGATTTTGAAAGACTAAATTCGCCTTGACATCTTTATTGAGTGGAGAAGGCGCTGGAGGGTGATTATGCTACTACACGACCGCGTTGAACACAATTAAGGAGCATAAGCGATGAAATTTTAGCACCATACCTGCTAGGGATGCTGGTTGGCCTTTAAGCTCTTAGACGGTCGCATTGACCTACCTGTGTGAGCCTGCCTCCGGGACACTAGAAACTACTTCCCTTTTGTTAAATGGCTACATGTTCCGCTCTTTATTTTGTGTTTCCTCGTATTTACGGAATACTTGGGGAGCCACGGTGATATCGGCGGAAAGCAAGTTCCACTTCATATTGTTTCTACTTCGATCAATGCCACCTGTGCCATATTGTAGCTCTGCGCAAGAAGGACCTGTTTTGCAGGTGAGAGAATCTCCCATACTCCATAAGCAGAAGGACTTGGGCTATTCGCAGCTGATTCGACACCCATAATGGACCATTTGGAAAGGCAACCGGTGAACTAACTCCTCCCAACGGGCATACCGATAGTCGGCAACCCTCTTACTCCGAAATTAGTTTCAATCCAGGCAAATCTCCAAGAGGGATAACAGACGCGGTGTCAAGCATAGCCTAATCTGTTTCAAGTGTCAACGCCGGGAAAAATAAATCATCGGTATTTCTTGCAGCACTGATTTGGCCATGACGGTAGACATTGGAGGCCTACTAAAAAGAACATCAGACACGACGCCAGCAGTAGGAGATTGGCTAAATAGCACTTTGCTTGTTTGGATTGCCGGTTAGCCTTAGAGCGTTTAGGTGGCCGTATTGACCCAGCTGCCGGGTCAGGTCACCGAACCATGCGGAGGCTTCTTTCCATCCTCCTATTAAATTGATTTATATCGTATCCTCTATTCTACCTTCATCCGTCTTCAAGAGATGCTCAGAAAGCTACAACAGCTGCACATGGACACAGAGGAAGGCTAACTTCTCACACGAATGCATGCGCAGCATCTCTGGTCTCAGTTAAGGATGAAAGGGGTGTTATACAAGGCAGAATATACATACACATGCATATTCAGTAGACAAGGAGATATGGCTGGTGGCATGACCTAGAGGCCAGTCCATGTGAACAGGTCAATGTGACCACCTAAGTGATCAAAAGCTAACCAAACAAAGCATTACACATTAATTCCACATACGGTAGGGATTAGGGTTAATGGCATGGCCCGGTTGACGACTTACCAGTCGTAGGAACAAAATTCATTAAGCGGCCTACAGCTGGATTTAAGGGTAAAAACTAACACATTTGTTAGGCTTTCTTTGATGAGAAGGACACATAAATGCTCGCAGATCAAACTTCAACTGTATCATCACCTCATTGGTGTGTTAGTATCCTCAGCACTCTTAAAGGCCCTAAAAAAATAAAGCACACATGAGCCGTCGATGGCGCTTCATGTTCAAGCAATCGTTTTAAAGCTGTCGTATTTTAACGATGCTCGAACGTGATACAGACTGTGTAATGCTTTTTTCATTTGCACCGCTGGTTGACCTTTAAGGACTTGGGTGACCGTTTTGACCTAGCTGCATGGACTGGCCTCTTGACAATGCCGGCAGCCTCATTCCACTTCCTCTTGAATGCATATGCAAATTCTGCCCAGTGCTTAGCCTTCATTCGTCTTCTGGGATTGCTTGGAAAGCTGCAGATTGCGTTAAAGCAGTTTCAAGTATGACATCTAGGTTAGCCTGTCTTATTCTCATTGTAATAAACCCAGCTCCTGACAGAAAGCAGTCATATTTAAGAATTTAGAACCTTGCATGCTGGCTGACGAAACAACACCTGACACGAAATACGGTCAGGATATACCTAAACCCATTTTGCAGCCTTTTATTCTTGCTTCTAAATGTTTCTGGGTTGCATCAGCTAACTTTGAGGTTTGCTACTGCTGGTGGATGATTGTGTCTTAAGGAATTACGCAAACATTCATATTTATTTAACGTTTTAAAGAGTGCTATCATTGCATTTATTTAAATTTTTTAAGGCAACTGCGGTAAATTGAGGTTTTAACTCTGAATTTTACACATAAACTCCATCTCTTGCATCCAAATAGATTGTGTAGCCTCTTGGAGGGTGTCGCGGCGAATTTAAATTTGTGTGGTGGTTTATTCTTTGACGCCGGCGGCGTTGGTGCGGTTAGCCTGTAGGTCACTAATAAACCTTTAATGCGTAAAGTATTGCTTTCTATGAAAGTTCAGTTCGTGAGTTGGTTCCTTTTTCTTCCTGCCAATGGCATGAGGTGCCGTATGGGATGCTACCAATTTTAAATAGCTATTTAGTCGTATTTTACTTCTATGTACGCAGTGTTTTCATGTCGCTGCATTATTTAATCTCCTTTCATATTAGTGTCCTGATTGTGATTGCCTTGGATCGCCTTAGGCTTTTTTGCAAGCATGCTCACTTTTTTAGGATCTTGCAAAAATAAAGTGTTCGGACCTCTGAGTGGAATGCGTAAGTTTTGTGCTACTTCTCAAAGCTTTATTTTCGAATTTTAAATGCTCTTGTGCTTAATTTTGTTTTTTTATGTCGGCAAAACTTCTTGTTTCACTCTAGAGTACATTTCAAAGGGGAGATCGGACGCAAACATTGGTGGATTGGGCAGTATCCCTCCAAAATCAAACGAGGAACTTCGCGGACTCACCAAAAGTGTTCTCCTTAAGGGTTTGCCTGCAAAGGCGAGATATGTGAATTTAAAAAAATCCCTTCCTGTGGCGCCGAAAAGTGTCGCCTTATCAACTCGGCTTGGCCTAAAAAATGCCCTTCTTACATTTTCCACCGAAGAAGATTGCTCTCGGGCCTTTGATGCCCTGGAGTCTTTCACGTACGATGGGCGAAAGGTGAGTTCGCAACTTTTCAAGCCAAAGCACCATCAACGTCGTCATTCGCGCCCCTATTTTTCTTTGCTTAAAGCCTTTGGTGGTGTTTGTTCGTCCGCGTGCTACAGTTTCCAAGATAATTCCTATCAGACCCGTTTCAACTGAATTTTGCCTCGATGTCGCAAATGTTCCATTTTTTACCACCCTGGATCAGCTGAAAGCAGTCTTTCCTAAGGCTGAAGCTATACTTATGCGATGTCGGAAAGATGGGAAATTCAAGGGGTGAGTCTATTTCTACTTATGGTTCTTTAAGTAGAAAATGCTTCCTGCCTTACGCTTTTAGAAAATAACTCGAAAATTTTCCTCCTATTTAACTTCTCGTTCATCCCACCTATCATCCCTGCGAGTTGAAGCTTTAACTGCGCTGAAGAGGTCGAATTCCTCAACTACTGGCACTACTCCTAGCATATTCACTCATTTCTTTTGCCAACCCTTTAAATTTCCGTTGTAATTTCCATTTCTGACTGTTTGCCGTTAGGCACGCAAGTGAGCGGTTTTTAGTCTTCTCTATGGAAAGATTAATGAGTTCCAAACCGTGATTAGATTTATTGCAACGATCGCGTCTTCCTATTTTTAATTCACTCGTAAAATCGCACTGGAAGCGGCGGGAAGTGTATTGTGAAGTCATAGTTGATTTCTACAGGGGCCCTAGTGTCACACTGGATTAGTCTCACTGATGACGGTACTAATTTACTAAACTGGACTCGAATTTTATGGCTTGCCAAGTCTCTTGGCTCTTGTGTATCCTGACGTGCACATTTGAGTTCGTTTTCTGCTTTATTTTGATTTGAAAACTAAACACTCGTGTATGCATTTATGGAGGAGTCCACCTGGTATGCTGTAGTGGTCAAATTTCAAGCCTTTTTTCACACAACAGTAGTTTTTATCTCCTTTGTTGAACATTTGTTGGTATCCGGCTAAGAAACAAACGAAGTTTTCCGAAGACCGCTACATTTCATTGTTTTACTTGGCACTATTTCAACCCATGTATGGCATGAATTCTGGTCTTGTAAATAAGTAATGATTTTTCTTTGTTTTGTCTATTCTAAGGTTTGAAACCTCCACCAGAAAGGGAGAAGTCCGTTGGGGCTGCTTATTTTATTGCTTTATCTTCACGATAGTCTTGCGTCATTATAACTCAATTTTCCATAACAAAACTTTACTGAGCAGCGTGCTTAATCAACTTTGGTAATTTTTTTGCTGCCAAAACTCCACTCATTTTCTTCCATTCGACTGGACACGTCTTTTTCGCATAGCGTTCAGTGGTCCTTAAAATCCTTTCAAAATAGGGTATTTTAAGGCTAATACTCTGGCCCTTGTTGCTTCTGCCAATTAGCCTTGTGATTTTCACCGTAAATGAACCGCGTAAATGTTTCGGCTAGTTTAATGCGTTTTTAATTTTTTATGTGTGAAACAGTTCTGAGATTCACACTTAGAAAGATACGAGTAAATTATTTGACATTCCAAATGAATAATAGGTACCGTATGCTTCATATCCAGAGAGGTAGAGGGTAAATTGCAATCTATTGAAGGATTGTCTACTTCTTAACTCTAGCATTCTATGTACTGTTTTCAAAGCCGTTGGAGAATATCCTTCGTGCTGATTTACCTGGGAATCTAGTGGAGTCGGCGTCTCTTTACGTAATCTACTGTCAGATGTCAATGGTAGTTGGTAATGCAATCTTGTCGTTCACTATTTTACCCTTGGTGGTGGATTGCGCGGTCGTTTAATCCCTCCAATTTTCCCCTCAACTTTATTACGGGTCTGGTAATAAAGGGCGAAATCTTGCTCTCTAGTTATGAAGAAGAATAGTAGGATTACTTTTTGCATCTAAAGAGCATTTATAAATCTTGTCTGTAATCTTGAAATCAAAAATATGTAATCGCATCCATGGAAATCGTAAAATGCATTAACGAAATAATCGATTGTGCAACGGCGGTGAGTTCAGAAAACTACGCTTCTTTGGATTGGAAATGTAAGCCTTTTTTGGTAGTCATACGGCACGTAGCTAACTACGACTCCTATCTAAGGCTATAGTGCAGGAAAAAATAAAATAAATTAAACTTAGCAGTCTCTGACAGGTGAAGCTTTCTGCTCAACAAAAAACCACTGCTCATAGAACCGAGACAACGAACTTCCTGCACTTGCCTCTGAGTTGTATGCAAAAGTAGAGAAGGAAATTGTTGTGCGGTTATATACTTTGCATTAGGAAAATTTGGGTTCGCAAATCTTTCTCGGTAGTCCTTATGAATGGATGTCACTTTACCCTCCTGCGTACCGGAAACGGATGGATTTTTTGCCCAACTAGTTTTTCGCTTTCTATTCCTGCGTACTGTTGAAAAAACATCGCCTAACAACTCGACTAATGCTTTAGAATTTGTCCACCTAAGTTGAAGTGTTGATTACGTATATACAGGGACCATTTGCGAGCGCATACCCATTTGATTTTGTTTCCTACTCTGGGAAAGCAGCTACTGTATTTGTATTTACGTAGAGAATCGCTTTCTTACTCTCCTGTGGTCACGCGAGCAGGACCTTTCCCTTTTTATGGCATTCAGGCTAGAGGCTGTGTATGTAGCAGGTAGCTGGCTCATTTCTCTCTCAGATTTGTCTGACCTAGCTCGAGGCGGATAGTACATGGGCGTGTTGGAGCCTCTAAGCCCCCAATCCAAGTCATTTTGAGAAATTCGGCCCTAAGTAAGGGCAATGCCTTTTTATGGACCTTGTTGCCTGGGTAATTTTAATGGAATATTGCTTTGTATTCTTTTTCTGCACCAAGTTAATGCGTCTTCGTTGGAGAATGGGCAATATTGTGCATTGTATGTAATTTTTCCCTCAAAGCTGGTCTTTTCGCATCGTCCGCGCCGTTGAGTCAAAACTTGCTAGCTCACTCTTAAATTTACGTGGAAATAGTCAAGTTCAGGTTGCTTTTTCGCACTTATACCATCATTTGCTGCTTTTGCTGAATGTCCTTTGCTGTACTTTTATCCGAAACCATTCAAGTTCATTGTATGGCTATGCTAATGGCTTCCAGGAGAAGTACAATGGCGGAGCCTTCGATGTCAATGCAACCAAGACGTAAACTTGAACAGACAGTTGAAGCGTCACAGCCATACTCTCTGTTATGATCTATATAATTTTTCGTCGAGCTCTCTGGGGTCTTCAACTTTCATGCTTTATTTTGAACAGCACTGAGATAATAATGGGTCTATTTTGGCCCCAGAAATATCCATTTTCGTCCCTCACTTCATCGGAGCGTTGTTTGCCATTAGCGCACTGCTGCGCAAAACCGTTGGTTTGCCAGCTTACTGTCATGCAATTTTTGGCGGGTGCACTTGCCTCCATAGGGTTTTAACCCTATATCCATGCTCACGGATGGTTTAGCAATCACAGTCAATGTACTTAAGGAGCTGTTAGTGTTGTATCGAACTCATTCGTGATTTTGCGATCATTCTGTGCCAGTAGGACAATGATTTGTGGCATGCTATGCAGAACTTCTTCCTTATTTCAGAGGTTGGGTGCTCACTTCATTTCTTCTGTAAATGCGAAGATCGTGACCGTGTCGTGTAATTAACCTTTCCGTCCACCAGGTCTTGTATTGCAATCTTCAAAAACCAAAGCGATTACGACGAAGCCGAGGCAGCCTGTAAGGAGGGGACTGTGGAAGGCAGAAGACTCCTTTGCAGCCGGGCAACGTCTGATGACTGCAACAAACTATTGGCGGAGCATTGTTCAAGTTCGTCAAAGGGAGACGGAGGTTTGCAGATAAAACTTTTCAATCTACCCTACGATGCTAAGGAAGAGGAGATTAAAAAGGCCTTTCCAAGAGCGCGGAACATATTTTTGCCCAAAAACAAGGAGGGGAATCCCACCGGGTAGGAGTCATTTTTCACTGTGTGCTTGTTAGAATTGTTTAGCCATCTTAACTGCGGTCTGATTTCTTCAGATTAGACTATAAAGTTGCGTTGTTAGACCGCTCAACTTTCAAACCTAGGCGGCAGTTTCAGTGATCTGCGCGGCCTTTATAGTATCATGCCATTTTTGAGGTTGCGGCACCTTTTTTGTTCCTCTATGTCACATCTCGGAAACGCGGATGGTTGGTGTGATTTTTGCCAAAATTGGGCTAACCAAAGGAGCGCTTTTGCTGCCAGCTTGTTTAACAACACCAATGAGGAGAGGATTTCCTTCTTTGGGGTTCATATGGTGGTGACAGACAAGACGGCTCAATTATCGTGCTTGGATGATTTGCCAAGATCTCATGGATGTATGTTTTCTATTTCCCAAGTATTCGAGTCCATTCAGTATTTTCAAAGTAGATGCAGGAGCTCTGGTTACAATGCAAAAAAATGGATTACTGGAAGTAAAAACGGGGATATCCGCCAGCTTCATCCCTCCTCAATAGTCTCCTCTTTGTGGCATAAGCCGTTGTTGGTGTTGTGCGGCTCCTGGGTTGGCCATCATCAAGTAAAAATGGCCTACTCTTTTCGTGACCCTTTCCTTAGTTTGCGTACTCGCTCACACAAAACATCGCTAGCTAGTTTGCTTGATTCTCTTAGATGTCGACTCATTCGCCTGACCAACAGACTTGGTAGAAAGTTCTCCACCACTGTGGATGAATATGCGTCTGCTTAGTTTCTGCCAACACTGTTGCTATAATTACGAGTTGTTTGAGGGATGCGCCGTTTTGCGTCCCATGCCTGTCACTTCCCTGCCTATGTGCATTGTCTTGGGTGCTTCACGATATGGGTATTATTACCGTGTTTCGTTATTGTAGGTAACCCACCGACTGCATAGGAGGCAATTCTATTTATCATCATTCCTTAAAATGTTATCCTCTCTTCCTCTTACTTTCCTCTTTTATTACTTTTCATTCAGTACACATAACGCATTATTTACCTTTGCCACGGCATAAACGGAAATTGTAACACCATTGACGCGGAAATGTACTTTTCCATCAGCCTAGGCTATTCCTGCATTTGTGTCATCGCCTTCATTTTATCCAGCTTAATTAGCAGCAGGATGTCATTGGGCAGCATCCGAAATTCCATCTTCGTGCTCAAGAACTTATTTGCTTCCTTTCGGTTGCTCGACCTTGTTCACCATAGCCTTTTCACTTTATTCTGAAGTTTCGGGACATGTAATGTTGGCATTGGTTCCTCCCAGTGACAATGAGGGCACTTCTGCGGTCACTAGCTTGTACCTAATTTTTTTCTGGCACTGCTCTTTGGAAACAGTTTTATGCGCTTTTGTGGATGAGTTAGGCCATATTTGTATTATAGCCTAGTTTATTCATTTACGCACGTCTCTCTTTTGTTATCTAGTATCGCTATCTTAACCTTCAAGACGAAGGTCATCTGTCGAGCCGCTCTTGCACGTGCGAAAAATACCAAATTTCAGGGTCGAAGGCTGCGTGCAGAAATTAACGGTAAAGAGGTTTTCTTCTACTTACTCAGCCCAGCACTGCTTGTACACCTAATTTTCTTTCCGGTTAACTTCAGTATCAGTATCCAAGAAGGATAGGGAAGGCAACCTAACAAGGAAAAAGCCCAACCCAAGCAAAAGCCCGTTCACGAAGCGCCGTCGCGGA
This sequence comes from Taenia pisiformis, assembly GCA_023968675.1. NCBI lineage: Eukaryota > Metazoa > Platyhelminthes > Cestoda > Cyclophyllidea > Taeniidae > Taenia > Taenia pisiformis. The sequence continues at coordinate 12,232,041 of CM043736.1, read as the reverse complement.
GATGCACAAAACTTGCAGCCAGTTAAGAAGTCGAAGCTCAATTTATCAGAAGGTACTGCAGTTTGGCTTAGGCTCGGGAAGATTCGCGAATGCCGAATTGCATTTACCGAATGTTTGTTTTTGTAGATCATGACAAGGAAGCCAGCTGGTGATTGTGATCATCTCCAATTTTGCACCACGATGATGGGCTGAGTGGTGCCGTGTTTATGCCAGAATAAACATTTTCATGGCTTTGCAAAAGCGAATGAATTAAGCGTACTCCCACACTTTCTTTCAGAGGCTGGGACAATGATTTTACCATATTTTCCCCTCCTAAAGCATTGCAGAAAATTGCACGTTCCTCTAGTGGTTGTATCAAGATCCCCGGAAAGCTTTGTTTTGTAATTGGACCTTCATAATCCGTGTGGTTCAGTTCTTCCTTCCGGTTTGAGTACCTTCATGCCATTTGGATTGTACTTTTTAGACTTTTCTCTCAAACCTCTAGTCTTGGTGAAGATGAATGTTAGGAGGTGTTTCAGGAAGATTTTGTGCTGATTCTAGGGTACATGACTTGGCTTATCCAAATTTTAGAACTTTTTGAACATTTTGAATTGATGCCATCGTGATGTGCAGTTTTCGTTTTTCTTCCCACATCTTTCTCAATGCAACTTTGTGGCATTTTGGTGGTTTAATTTCAGCGTTTTATTGCAGCCTGTTGATGGAAAAATCGTTTGTTTGCAAATGGTTGTAGACAAGGCAGTGAAGTAGTTAGTCAGGACTTGCAACAGGTAGATTCTACCAGGGGGACTCCCAGCATTAACATGTGCTGTGTCTCGAGCGACAGTATCTTGACAGATAAATGCGAAGGAATCACTGTGCTTTTTAAGACTCTTTCGCCTCGTTTCAGTTGAATCAAGGGTTGTTTCTCCAAAAGGTAGAAGTCGTTGGTTGAGGAGGGTTTAAGTCGCGACTTATTTGTTTCAAGCGAAGTTTTGTAATCTGGGTCGGGCTAACGGCCAGGGTCATTTATCTGCACCTTTTATGTACCATCATAGATCTGCAGATATGCTCCACCCCGCGGTGATGGTAGGGTCGGTGAGGGGAGAACAGTTTGAGCGTTTAGTTGCTGCGTTGCGGATGCGCAACTGCACTAAACGAATGCTTTCGTGTCAAGACCCTCTCTCTACAAGCCCTGCTGAAGCATTAAATCCTCCTAAACACTTCGGCCTTTTAGGGACGCTATCTCGTGAAGCAACTTCTCATGATCCAATCGGCCTGTATCGCACTTAACACTGTCTAGACAGTGCTTATTATTCGGATCCCGAGTCTGTGCTCAACGGCACAAGTCGCCTTGGTGCATGCATTATTAACGTCAGGCTTGATACGATTCCGTGGTACACTGCTCTGAATGGCGTATACTGAAATCCAACAAAATGGCTTACCTTCCTAACTGTTTGCTAGCCTAGTTTAGTTTTTAAGTAATGCTTCATTTTCGACACCTCCAAGAGCATTGCTCTACGGGGAGGGGGTATGGAGAGAAGGGGCGGTGTCTGTGCAAATGAGCGATCTTCTATTTTTGTTTGCTTTCGTTTGCCTGCCAAACGTCTCCTGATTTGTTGCTCCTTTTTTTCGCCATCTCATTAAATGTTCCTTGTAAAGAAAGAAAAATCTTTCACCTCGAGAACTGGCATATTTTCTATCAACGTTTTCAAAATAAAATGTTTCTTAGTTACCCTGAAAATTTAATTCTGGTGAGCCATTGATGGGAAATGGGTTGGGAGAGTTGAAAAATTGGATATGATGCATTGTCTTGAGGGATTCACGCAGAATTTGTGAAGTATGGGAACTTTTCAATTTCTTGTCCATGTAAACAAAAAAGAGGCGAATCTATGTTTAATCCTTCTCTTGAATTTGCTATTCCCATGCCTTTTTGTCGAACTAGGGCTGCCGAAATTTTGAAGTGCCAATGGCAATGTTTCTACGAATCTTCATCCCGCCATCTAACAAGAGCCGTCGACATAGAGAAGGGATTGAGACTACTGGCATGGGTTGCAGGATTGGTTGCTTGTTGGGAAGCAAAGTGGCGGAGAACCTGACTGACTCCATCACCGGACCCTCGAGTCAAATGAGCAGCTACTATGTTACTTCCTCCGCTTGGTAATTTTCGCGGGTGCTATCTTGATCACTCCCCTGAGTCAGCTATTGCAACGTAATCGGTGTCGTAAGATAAGAACCCGCCAGTCAAATATGCAGCTGGGAAGATACTTGATAGCAACTTTCTTTTGATTCGCCTGGATCTGGGGCTCCATCTTATGTGGGAACTGTTTTGGGAGGGACAGGTGAACGTGTTGTCAGTCGCTCGTGTGCATCATTAGTTGTGGGAATGTAAAATACAGTTTAAGATCAAGCCGTGGTGACAAGGCTCCGCAGTCATTCCTACTTGCCATTTGTCGCTTCAGCCCTACTCAACCACCTAACTAGTGAAGAAAGGAAGGAAAAGGTAAGCTTGTTTGCATAACTGCCCTTCATACAAGTACGAAAGACGGTTCCAGTACGAACTTTTCAGTGTAGATAGTACCGCTTAAGCTGTTAAACGTTTCCCACAGACCACGGGACTTGGGTGGTTGCCAAGTGCAGATATTGCTTTCAGATCTGCTGGTGAAGATCGTCACGTGCTCTTTCATTCACAGCATATTAAACTCCTCTTTCATTTAAGAACGTATCCGATCTCGACCTATCATCGATGTAGCGCTTTAACACTAGGAAATGACATTTATTTTCAGTCTATAGAATGGATCGGGACTGCTGGTGTGGGTCCAAAGGTCTGGTTGCCGAGTAAAGAGGCGTTGGCGGGTCTGCCAAGTGATCCCTTTTTCAAAACTGAGCGACACACAAGCTATTTCCAATGAAGGTATTCAAGCGTGAGGCCATGGTGACGGATCAATCTCATTCTTATTTGCTCTATCATCGTCTTTCTATCTGTTGAAGAAAAACATAAGTGTCAGAGGTACGTCTGTATTTCTTTATCTCGGTATGAAGGAAGGTAGTGAATCCACCTTTACAATAATTCTCATCCACTGTAAAGTATAAATAACTCATTCACAATGCTCCAGCTTACGATGAGGAGGTCAGGTTAAAAAAAGTTCCTTTGGGTAGGCTTACTTCCTTGAAAACGGAAGCTCTTTAAGAAGATAGGCAGTAGAATATTTTTACCACCACTGACCAATCACGTTGCCTTGCTCATTTCTTTTGCCTTCCACAACTTCATGTTTTTTGTTCAAGTCAAGCCAAGATAGATTTTGTGATTTCTAAGGCGAATTTCCGTGAGGGAACTGTTGATGCGGCAGTGATTTTTTTCTGTAGATAAAAACGAGGATCCCAATAGAGATGTTGTCTTCTGGTGGGTAGCGCTGGTCGCATCTTAGCAGGCGCTTGTCATTCATCACTTTCCTCCTCCCAGACGTGTCAAGCTGTCGCATGCTTCAAATGGATGTGCATTGTTAAGTGAGTTCAGTCAATCGAAAAAAACTCATTTCGCAACACTAGATATTTCTCTTACTCTGATTCAAAATATATAATTTTGAGGTGAGCAATTAACTGACTGAACACCATCTTGTCGTCGTACAGACGACAAAAAAGCGCTGCTAACGTTTACTACCACGTAAATCAAGAATTATGGACCTTCGAATGGCCACTTTGATGTGCTTTTTCACAGTCAGTTTTATTTGCCAGTCGATTTGATCTTGTGCCGGTTTCGTGGTTTAAAGTAAACGCTATCAAGTGCTACAGGCTTGAATATTTACCCCGTTTGTAGACAACACATTTCCTTACCACGACCTCTCAACTCGGGAATAATGTGATTACCTGGTGGGAGGTTTTTCCACCAAACCTAAGGTTAATTCTATCGCCTCACTGTGGGGCAGGTGATTAATCCAGCGGTGGATGTGCATCGAGTTTAAAGGCGATTGCACGTCGTAGAAGGCCTGGACAGCCACTCCCCATTACAAAGGTAGTGTTGATTGCTTTTTTATGATCTCCATGGCCATAAATATCACATGAAACAGAATCAGTGCGACAAAAGAGCTCTTATTGCAAAATTCATACCTGCCTACACTGAGATCCACTTCTGCAAACTACATCAGGCCACTTTACTCATCAGAGCAAGCTACTTTCTCTCTCTCATCATGCAAATAAGGTAATCGACTTCTCATTTTTCTGTGTAGGCGGAATTTTTAGCGCCTTCACTCTCAATCGCATTAGAGGCGCTAAAAATAGTTCATTACCGAGGACTTGCAAATTCAATCCTTGCCTGTTTAGCCCTTATGGTCTTTTGGAATCTCCTTAATGTTTTGAGAGGTTCCTGGTCCTAATCTGGACTAAGGATGGCTGACAAAATCACTTTTATTAAGTTTGTCCACCGACCTACAAGTTTTTCTGCGTTAGCACTTTTTAAAATGGAGCATTCTGATAGGCCACTTGGCTCGTTTCTGATTGGTTGACTGTGAGCTTATTTCAACTACCAGTTTGGGTTATGGTAGTGCTACGGAGACCAACGATTTGATTAAATTATACTTTGGTTTCTGTATTTTGAGGTTCCTGAGTTCTTGCTATGCTAATGTATTGAGGAAATAAATGTCTGAAGGTACGTTTTTTTCCCAAGATCGTTTAAACTTTATTGTTGGATTTTTTGAATTTGCCAACCGATCAGATCGATTCGCTTTCCTTGATGAAACAAACACGAATAGATTACACTTTACCTCCCCGATAAGTAAAAAGCTCTTACGATGTCAGAAGTTTTGCTGTCAAGATGGTTGTAATTAATGCTGCGACATTCATCTCTACTGGCCTCAACTTAAACACGAAAGGTCAAGCATTCAGGTTAGACTGCTATTGCAGCTGGCCTGTGGGTATGCGATTTGAGTGGTGCTGTGTCAAAGCGTTTGCAACAAGTCACTTCACTACATCACGTGATAAAACTTTATCCATTCTGCAGCCGGATAAATGCCCACAACGCCCTGATATGTGCACGTACAAATCACTTTTTTTAACGAGAAATGGAATTTGTAATTTTTGGCTCTTGATTTCCGCTGGCAGGGGTGATTGTGTACATTAATCTATTAGTAAATGAGTGGGAATAGGAGCTTGGGTAATGACTAGTATTTGCATCTCGCGTACACACTTAGTGCTAAAAGCGTTTACTACGCATGAGAAACAACTTTTAGCCTAATTTTAGCATGAGCTATTTCGCTTTATCAAGAAATTTGAAGGAAAATTGCACATGCAGCCTCCGTTTCGTCAATGTTTCTTCAAAGCATTAGCCATATGCTACCATTACTCCCTGAAACTCCCACAAACTAGCGACATAAAATAATTTTTCCCATAGAATGGAGGCATTTTCCCTCCCATTGGTTTTGTTTTGTGCTTTTTTTTCAATAGAAAATGCCGGAACAGCCCAACGACTATCGGGTAGCTGTTTTTGGCGCGAGTGGGGTAGGCAAAAGCTCCCTCGTGCTTCGTTTCGTTAAGGGCACTTTTAGAGAGGCCTACATACCCACAATCGAGGATACCTTTCGACAGGTACGCTCTCAATCTAATTCACCCTGTTTACTCCTCATGCTTGCTAACCCAGCGTTTGTGTTATACACGCATGTACCCATATAGTTACGTACGACTTCTACGATGGCATGGTAATGCTGGAAATGATTGAATGTTGCGCAATTCTAGGCTTATCGTGAGCCCTTAAGCTTGAACTTAGTGAGGAATAAGAAATGTTTCACATTGTGCGATTTTGCCTTCTCGACTTGAGTTTTGCACTCCCAACTCCTGAATCTTTAGGCTAGTGGATACAGATGATTTTTCTTTTTCCAACTATTCAGTGTTTAAATACTTCTGTCTTGCCTAACTGGTGGGTACCGACATAACGTGTGAGTTCATGTTTTTGTAATGGCTGCGATAAGTTGCATCTCCAACGTTTCAGCATGTCAGTTGGTCTTATTTTTGACCCAACTTTGTTTCCACAGATAATTTTGTTCATTAGCAATTTTTAGTCCATTTCCTATCAAGAGCGTCTTGCTTAGACGCCATCCCCTCAGACAACCTGGCCACGATTAAAGTATGCCAGCTTCACTGCCCACGACGTCTTTTTGCTGAGGAATGCTTGAATTTCGGGGAGTGGACTCACTCATTGTTTAACTAAATATGTTTGGCAATCATTTTATTATGCTCTAACAATGCACTGATTTTCATCTCCGTAAATTAAGACTGACCCATATATGTAATTTCTTTAATTGAAGGCATTATTTCTATGCGACCACGTGTTTCCTTTAAAACTGAGATGCTTTTTGTTGTTAACTGGGCAGTTAAAAATAGCTAAAACGTGACGTTTTTAATGCACAGTCCTTTTTTACCCTTGAATAATTATAAGCCTATGCAAAATCGTTTTAAAATAGGATAGCAACTTTACTCCAACGTGTACATGAAATCCCTCAGTTTTTTGCATGTCGTTTTCACTCATCGAAGACAGGCATTTCTTCATCCTATGCATTCCCCCACGGGCCTTAGCGGCAAATTTCTCCAAACTGCTTGATCGTCTTAGGCCAGTGGAAAAAAAATTGCCCCAAGACCCTATTGGCCTCAATTTTTGGCTCTGGGAAAGCAATGAATGCTGACTTCCGTATAGAGGAAGTTCTTGTGTTTTGCGCACCCCTCACAATGCCAGCGAGGCTCCCTTAACCATCGCTCAGGCAGGATTCACAAACACTCACTCACTCACTCACTCACTCACTCACTCACTCACTCACTCACTCACTCACTCACTCACTCACTCACTCACTCACTCACTCACTCACTCACTCACTCACTCACTCACTCACTCACTCACACACACACACCTCTGAAATATTTAAGCTTTGCATTTATATTTTTTGGTTGTGTATTAAACAACTACAAGTGTTTTAATTCAATCGCTACATTCTTACTCTGTTATGCACTTCAAAATATTCTACGGGGAGCCACTTGTGCGGCTATAAATAAGTGTTCAACTTCGGCTTAATAATAAACTTATAAAAAAGCGGCTGCGTCCTCGCAAATCCGATGCCTATTTCACTCACTTGGCTCCCATTATCTATGCAAAATATGGTAATGAGTGCTTTAATGCATCTTCTCAATAAAATGCTGGCGAGGGTGATGTGAAAAAAAATGTGGTTAACGTTAAAGTAGGCATGCCATGCTGTGTTTTGTTGTCTTTTTTAAGAAAAAAAACGCTTTTCGAGATTAACTTTTGCTTGCCTTAGCTTTTCAATTTACATTTTACGAACTGTTTTTGACTTTTTCCTTACCTTTCACTCCTAATTACTTAAAAATACCGCTGAGCCTGAACCACCCCGCGTTAAGTGCGAAAATGGATTTCAAATAAAAAACTGCGATTACCCTGTGGGAAACAATCTTTTAAAAAAGTGTGAACGAAATCGCGTTAAATGTGTGCATAATATGCATGCGCAGAGTGCTGAACACGGCGCTCGGTTTCTCCAAACGCAATGCCACTTTGGGGTTGCGGTTCAGCCTCCACTTTTCCGGTACTTATATGTGTACTACGTGGATAGTTCATGGAGATTTGTGTTTTGGTTGCGTGGATACTTAACTCTCCGCTATTGTACTTCTGCTTGATGATGTGGCCGCTGGGTCATTAAACTGGCCTCTCAGTCCGTCTGTACGTCAGTAGTGCATTTACTGCCGTGCTGCTGTGAGTTCTCACGGTGTCGGGAAGGGCGCCAGTCAGTGCGTGCCTTGGCCCGATACCATCTGACGGTAATGCCAACTTGGCATCAATCGCAATCTTTACAGTTGATAAATATATTTATGGGTTGCCAGACGAGGAATTAATTGCACTGGGTCCAAAAGTGATCGCCTCTTGGCGTGGGCGAATGGACGGGTAAAAGGGGGTTTCAAGCGAAGTGGAAAATCCACTTGATTTACGTTTCTTATTTCTCAATATCTGAAGTCGCCTTTTTTTTCTTTTTTTGCAACATCTTTTCTGTACCACATCATGCTTGTGCCTGCTTAGCATTAGAAGAGTCGGTAGTCCTCGTGTGATGCACACATCACATTAAAGTTCCCAATTTAGTTACTCAAGTAAACAAACTTTTGTTGCTAGTGAACTGAAAATGGAGTTATCAAAGGGGCCTATTAATAAACTCTTCTGCATGATAAAAACTAGGCATAATTGATTCGGGTTGCATCACTGCTTAAGTCAATCGCAATTTGGATGGTCATTTCATGGCAAAGTGAACCTCGCGAAAATGGAGCTTCATTTGGGGCATTCCTTGACCTGATGGATTAACATTTTCAACAGCGATCACGATAGGCCTTGTCTCAAAGTGATATTCTCAAGAGTTATTCAAAAAAGTAAAAGTTTTAACCTACTGGATAGGATTGAAATAAATATTATCTTCGACTGCCTGATAGCGCCACAGATGCGAGTAGATAATTGCAGTGGCGACCACGGTGAAGTCGACTGCGTAGTTACGGTAGTTAATATCGCGTAGCAATTGCTGGTTTCTTGCTAAATAGCACAGTTTTTTTTTTCTTTTCATTTCACTTCAGGTTATAAGTTGTAACAAGCAAGTCTGCACTCTGCAGATAACCGACACAACAGGAAGTCACCAATTTCCCGCTATGCAACGCCTGAGCATTTCCCGAGGTCATGCTTTCATGTTAATTTACTCAATTACCAGTCGCGTCTCCCTCGACGAGTTGACCCCAATCTACGAAGAGTTAGTTCGCATAAAGGGCTCTGCAGCAATGGCATCCATTCCCATCATGCTAGTTGGTAATAAATCCGACGAAAGTGACGCCGGTCGTGAAGTGTCTACAGTCCAGGGAGAGGCCATGGCCCAAAAATGGAATTGCGGATTCATGGAGACGTCGGCAAAGAACAATATCAACGTGAAGGAGGTATTTCAGGAGTTGTTGCGCATGGAGACAAGGCAAAATATGACTCTAGTTGGTGACACCTCGGACTCCAAGGGCATCCTCTCCTGTTTTCGTTTCCTAAGGCATGGGAGCACTCAGCGAGGTAGTCGCGGTGAGAAGAGTGATGACAAGCCCATCTCTCCAGACCCAACAAGTTAAGACAAATATTTATATTGTCTCTGTTAATTATGCCTGAGAGCATGCATTTACTCCCTGTACTTCGGATACTTTTGTAAATTCTGATACTAATGATTGCAAGAGTGTGTAAACGCTTCTACAGCTGAATGTGGCGATTGCGGCTTTTCTAGGAATTTGTCAACCTTGGTGATTTGAAGTTTAGGATCAAGATGGTGTACAAAGATCTTTGCTACCATATTTTGCTCCAATTTCAAGGAAGACAAAATTATAGGTCAGCAGAAGGAGGCTACCGGCGCGACTCTGGGACCATGCCGCTCAGTGAAAGTACACTCACGCAGCTTCATGTGGCCGCGTGACCAAAACGAGATGTTGAGCAAGCAAAGAGCAGCATTACAAGTGTAGACTGTGAAACATTTGACTCCGAGAAAAGAACGAAATGTCCATGTAGTTCAGTTAACTGCTCTTTGATAGCCTTATAATTATACACAAGGGAAACTTAATAGGTAATAAAAATTTATGCTCGGGTTAAAAATGAATGAGTAATAGTTGATAGCAAAGAACATGTAAGTGTTTCGCCATCTGCATTTTTCATTTAACTACTGGTGGTCTGGAATTTAATACCTACTTAGAGCAGTTCCAGCATTTGGAGGGTTTGGAAACAAAGATAAGTGCCTATTTACTCAGACGAGAGCAAAAATAGGCTCCAATCATGTCACTTAGCTTGTAGTGCCTATTTAAACGAGTATTTTGTTAGACAGGAAGATTGCATGGAGATGCAGACATGCAAACATATTTGAGTTTTGCGCATTGGCTGTTTACCTCCCACTGCGTTTAACTCCGCCTCATTCTCACAAATTGGAGATACCTTGGGAAATTTTAGGCTAAAAAAAGCCACCTCGGAATGCGTTGATGTGGATCAAAAGCCATAGCTTTCCTAAGCCGACCGACAGGCGTAGACGCGGCGGAGGCATTCACGGAACTGGTAATGCGTTGACTCGTTGTTGATTGCCATCCTAGGCCTTTGAGGTGCCTGTATCGCAGACTGTTACTTGATACTGCTCATGTTTTTTTTTTCAGTGCACACAATCACTAAAATTTATTGAGGAGAAGTAATAAATGCGTCTGGGTTTTAAAATTTAATCTAACCAAAGGTAGTCAAATGTTGCAGCATTTGGACTGGCAGTGTGAGGCAGCCGGTCGTAGACCGATACTTTAAACCGGAAAATTATTGCATGATGATGAAAAAAATGGGTGTGCTTGCATTTGCGACTCAGTAATGTCTACTATGAAATGTTCAATTTGGACGCAAAGTGTACCGGTCATAGTGTGCTCAAGGCGGTGGGGGAACCCTCCACAAATACGGTTAAAGCGACACCATAGACGCCTTTCATTAATCACCCTAACGGAAGTCCGGCGCGAAACATAATTTGTCGCATGATTGTTAATTTAGAGAAATAAAACGCTTGATTTCAGTCTTATCATGCTGTTGGTATTCACTCTGAAGCTATCTTCTTTAGGGGAGATTTAGAAAAATTAATCAGGCTGCCGCTGCCCAAGTTTCAGCCTGACTTTCAAATTAAGGGGGAAAAGGCGAAGACTTTTCTAATTTGCCAGGCAAGAGGATTGGAAGTTACCATAATTAATGAAGTAGCGAACTACCTATTAGCTAAAGAAACACTTCGTGATTACTAAATGGACTTTAAATGCCAAATGTTGAAGTCGACAAGCTAACAGTTTCGCTTATAGCCATAATGCCCTGGGCCAGCACGATATGAATTCATTCCTTACTCCAAGACTTAGGGAGTCATTTTCTCTCTATCACAGCCTTCAAGTCCTTGGAAGGGGCATAAAAGTCGGGCGCGGGAGCGTTTCAAGGCACCGCGTGGCTTCAGGGTCAGTTTCGTCCCTAAGGTCGATGGCGTAACCGTCGTCACGACGTTCGCATTTACAGACACGTACTTCTTAAAAGTACATTCAAGGAAGCAGATCCCCTGAGTCAAGCATGCAAATGGACAAAATGGACAAAATCGGCACATCTTAAACGACTGTGCCTTGCCCGATGAGCCCGTCATTGTGGTGTGTCATTACCATCCGCCTTTCTCTGGGGATTTGGCCTCTTATTCCCGGTCTTTTACAGGCATGCAATAACTCTCCTCGTGGAATAACCTGTCCCTTTTAATTAGTCCTAATTTAAGAAATTTTTACCACACTTCGCTACCGTTTTGCAAGCTAAGGGTTGATTTGTCGCTAAATCCCTAATTGTAATCGTAACCAATAATTTTTTTTTCTTAACTCACTGGCAAATTCGTTTTTCTTGCATTGAAAGTAAGGAGGCAATGGTTGGTGCGATGTAAAAATTCATCGTTTCTACTTCATATAGGTTAGTTTTTTATCATCAGTTTAGGGAGGAGAATGCTTGATTAAAAGCTAACCGCCTTCCTTCACAGCAGAATCAACTTCTAATTGACTCGTGCTTATTTGCCATGGGAAACGAGCCTGTTCACTGACTCCCAACGCAGTACTTTTATTGTATGTGACTGTGAGAAGGAGAACCGCGAGATTGTGCGTTTGCGTGTGATTTTCCAAACGAAGTTATTGCATGCAAAGGAAAGTTGTAGTTATTAAAAATTCCAACACACACGCGCACACACACACGGATTTCATTTCCATATCAGCTTCGGGCCATTTTCTATTTTTATTCCAAGCATTTATTTCACTGCTTCGCGAGTAACATGAAGCGATTCTTTTTTGCATAAATAAAATACCAGATAAATGGTTGGAGCAGCCAAGAGAAGTAAATTTTACATTTTATTTTGTAGGAGATGTTTGTGATAACCATCCCAGTGCCTTTTACATTTTAGGTAGTTAAGTTTGATCAGTAGTGTGATACTGCATAGGCAGTTTACGTCTTTTTTGGCTTGACTTTGGACATTTGTCTTCGTGCAAAGCATAAACGGCTTAATTACCCACCATTTTAAACCCAGAGAAGAGATTAAACTGCCTGAAGTTGAGCAGACTTTGCCTAGCACAATCTCATGAATTCTAGGTAACCACTCATACTAACGTTTGGAAGACGTTACCGTGTGAGACTCGGTTCCGGATGTAGATTTGCATAAGCACAATGTCGTCGTCGAGTAAGCTGACCTCTCAACCGTGCCAAGAGCCATGATGATTTTGCTTGCCGACTGCAGATGCTATTGGTGAATTACGTCTCCTTTCACTTTCAAGGAAGTCTCTCAGCGCAAATAATACGCTCTTGATTGCACCAAAAGATGCCATGGCAATCCTTGTGAAAAGTAAGCTGGCGGGAATAATCCTGCAGCAATGGAACATTTGGCTGGTATAAATATTTGTCGCAGCGGACTTCACCATATCAGTTTTACCATTCCACTTAACACCAAACTGGTCATTTTGACTAAAACAATCTAAATGTAAACGATATTATTTGAGTTGCAATATAACATCTGTGTTCTTTAAACGTGATTTAAAGGGAAGGAAGGACTTCGAACATGGTGCATGGACAGTGTGGAGGTACTGAGGAGGAAGGCACTGCCCCTACTTGCAAAGGCTGACTCCTTATCACCCATCTGTACTTATACTTAAATAAAGATGTCAAGGAAGACCGAACCTTCTTATGTTAAAGGTTGTCAGAGGGAAGACGACGAAAAGGACCACCGTGCTACTAGCAAAATGGCTTGTAGGGGAGGAAGCAATAAAATAAAAGGTGATGTTTGAGACTTATGGCTGCTGTGCATAATTGGAACATCATTGTTGGGAAAAAGGTATCGGTTTTAAGCTACAATTTATTTAAAAGGAAGGGCACATGAGGCATATGCAAAACTCCTTGTGTCGAAATCTAAAGAATTATCGTCATATTACACCCTAAATATATCAAAGCACAAAAGGCGACATAAAAATATGAAAGCAATCAAACGCAATCTTTTGACATTTTTTTTTCACCAGGCAGTATTTAGTTGTAAGTTTGTATATTTTTAACTCATAAAAAGCACAATTACAAGAATATGCCCATAATAACATAAAATCTTTGCCTACTTTAACACTGATATTATCCTTAGAATGTTATGTAGAAATCTATTCACCTAGCGTTATTGTTTTACCATCCTTCAAGGTCATAGGGGCTACGTCTTTCTACCTTCGTCTCTTGCTTCTTGTTATCGTGTGTACGATTATGCGATGTTTATCAATATCGGTGGGGAATCACCAGAAAATATTGAGGAAGAAAACAACATCGATGGTCAGAACCGTTTATCGGCAGAAGAGGTTGTGTCGCTTGGTGACTCCGAGCCAGAAGATGTTGAATTTGTCATCTCATCAAGTGATTCGGAAACGAATAGGAGTTTTGAACGGTTATCGTTGCCGAATGAGTTGCAAGCAGACTCTATGCGACAACATGATTTTCCTCATTTTTCTATCGTTTTGTCCTCAAGTAACCTGAAAGTTCTTAATCGAGGTATTAGGAATGCTCATTCTCCAATCACGACTCAGAAATATCACAGCCAATCTGACGATGAAGTCGTTAAAAAAGACGCTTGTTTGAATCAGATGCCCCTTTCGGCCCACCGCTGTTCAGATGAAGTCGACGTGTCCTGCCTTCGTTGCCGAAGATTGCGTCTGATTCCATCTCCCGACGAACTCTTGTTAAACCCTCTCAAAATATCCGAAATATCAATTAAATCAAAATCATGTTTCAAGAACCGCCTTGTTGAGTATCTCTTCATCCTAGTTTCTTACATTTGTTTTATGTGCGTTGGCGCCGTGTGCTTTCAATTACTCGAAAGACCAGTTGAGTTTCAGTTAGAGGATCTCGACGATGAAATCGTCCATATTTTGAAAAACTGCAATCACATTTCATGTAAGTCCAAATTACGTACTTTCGTGCTATAGGTCCAAAGTTTTCAAAGACCTAAATCGATTTTGTGCAACGATATCCTAATCATGACACTCTGCACTCCAAATTAATTCAAATATTGGTTCCAAATTGGTTTTCTTCCGGCAGTGTTGGTCCAACCAGGCCAATACCGCCGTCATCATAAAAACTCCAACCTGTTAGCATCGTTGACGATTGTCGTGCTTAAGATGGTTGATGGTAGCTTATGATCGATGCCTCTGCTTTCGTTGGATTGATTGTTGATGGTTGTACGGACGTCCTTTAGTACGACAATTTTTTAAATGAATTATGGTCACAATTTATGTCATCTATTTGCTAAGTATTTCCAATCACCATGCTTCTGCAGTAAGCTCAAATGGACTTTGTGGTAATGCACACATTGGTGGAAGCAAAACTTACATTTTCGCATCAGATACAAAAGCCCTATTTGCAGATTTTACTTTTGTTTATTCTTATAAACCTTTCTCTCATTTAAAGCCCAACGTCTGCAATCATTGCTGGCCAAATTATCAATTATGCCTCCCAGTAGACTGAGAAATTATCTGACCCGTACAACTGGTCAGCGCACACCAGACCAAACCACAGCTCTCCCTGATTCTCTCCCGTCTTTCAGTGATATTCGATCAAAAGTTAACAGGAGCTGGAGCTTTGGGAATGCACTCATGTTCTGCATGACGGTTGTTACGACCATCGGTGAGTCCTTCGATTTATTGTCCATCAACTAGACCGAGATATAATTTGACACATCTGCTTGTAATTATTGGATGAGGTTTAACTTAGTCCAAGGCTCGTTCCTTACTTGAAATAAATTATTGGTGCATTTCGCTGCTCTACATGCTTACATTGAAACAATACACTACTTTCTTTTGCTTTCTGAGTGGAAAGTTGCTACTTAGCCGGCATTGTTGGGTAGCAATTAGTGAAATCACAAGACACGAGCCTCTTAATGAATGCATACTTAAGGAATGATACAATTGGGTAGAAGCAACGAAATCGCTCGACATTTTGGACTTAGACGCTTGACTCAATGTAACAGAGCAGGTGATCCACTTTCTGTCACATCTGGTTGACTGCCACCGACTCGATTGCATTGAGGAAGTGCACCCACCTCTTGTGCTAAATTTGCCTCCTTGGAATTAAAAACGACTTCTAATCGGTCTTTGTACTGATTACAATCCAGTTGGGCTATCGAGAAGCTTGGGCGATTTGAGAAAAGGCAATGCAACCTGACACGATATCACTACGCCGAAATGCAGACGGTGCGACACCACTCCTTGTCATGTGCGTGTGTGTCCCCAATGGATGCTCATGGCTGGACCTAGGAAAGGCGTCATTGTTTGGCCTCCAAACCTGCCGTCTTCACACTCGTGTGTGACTCACTATGCTGTGCGCAATTGCGTGCATTGGCCGTCCTGCAGTCAGCTTACCTGTGCATTCACATTCCGCGGTCCCATAGATGGTTGATTTTGGAGGCTTCTTTTTCCTTATCGCAAATCGTAAAGCCAATTATATAAGGACACGATAGATTGTTATTACTATTTCCGGTTTAGTGTTTTATTCCCTTAAAATGCCTATTCTTCTGTACACCTATAACCACCCAGCCAGTAGACCAAAGTACCTCGTTTTTGATGGCTGTTCTTCCTAATGGGCCAGCAACGTTCGTGTTACAAAATTAACCGATTATAATGCGGCTTAAAAAACTCATTTAACACATCCACCGCCCTACGTCTTTGATTATTTTTATCCCGGCTGATCTGCTCTAACTTTTATTTGGAAGTGATAGAATTTTCGGCATTGGTGGAGTTTAAATCTGGAAGGTTGAATGTGTGCCTGCGCAGCTCATAAGAAGTGGTCCAATGCGTCAAAAACCATTTCAAATGTTACAATTTGTGGTAAACATGGGATAGAGGGAGTGAAAAATCACGCACGGATGAAGGAAAAGTTGTTAAGTTGTAAACATTTAAGCGCACTGAGCAACTCACGTTCGTAGTTAGTTACTCATTCAGCTTTAAACACCTTACAGATGTTCTCAAACAACCACATTGCACTGATGGACTGCTTGGACGTATCTCAATAATGATATGAACGAAGATAGAGTGAAAACGTTTTAAATACTTATCAAAGTTATGCACTGGCATGAGTGTGCATGACTGATTAACTTTGAAATCTTGAGAGGATAGAAATTAATCAAGTAGTCTTCCATTGCATCCGCTGAGTTGAAAAAGCAAGGCTTGTGGGGTTCGGCCTCCTATTTTTATTCTAAACAAATAAAAAGACCCTTTTCATGCTTGAATAGTGTTTGTTCTCCCATTTCAGGAAACAGAGTGTGAGTTTGAGCCACATAGAGACCTTAATTTGGTCCAAACTTTTAAAATGAAAACTTTCGTCTCCCCTCCTGTTTGCTTTGCATTGAGGCTACTTTAGTAACTCTAAATATCATGCTGCCGAAACTGCCACACCTGATTCTAAGTGGAATTTGGATTCCATTAGGTCTAACAAAATATCGTCGAAAAGTTTTCTAGCTCATGCCGAAGGTGAAGGTACGGAGACTTTGGAAGATCAGTTGTCATGAAATCTGCAAAACGGCTTTTTTCCAGCAACCCAGAAATGCCTCATATTATGCAAATAAAACGCAACGTTTCGCATCATCAGTTCCAAATTTTACGTTAGCTGCAGCAATGAACACTTGAGGTAGTGTAGCTCGTTGAATTTGGATGTAGGTAGACATGGAAAGAGGACAGCTAAAGTCAAATTGTGCTTTTAATCTGGCATCAACACTTCGTACACAACAGTTAACTCGTCGTGCACCAGTCTACTTCACTTCAGACACCACCCATCTAAATGAAGGATAGCTGGGGTAATGTGCGTACATAAAACAAAGTGAGGTAATAAGTCAGGTTTCTTGTTAACATTGGCGTAACATCTGAACACGCAATTACTTATCCGCATTTGAAGTAAACCAAATAACTGAAAAGTTCAACCGCTCAACTATGAGAAACTTGAGGCACCTAAAATGTAGGTATTGCATGTCAGGGTTGACCCTTATCATAGGGGCTCTTGTCAGTCTACATAGGTCAGTTCTCTTAATGCCCAATCCATTTGAACCTGATCTTGAACCACACGTCATGAGGTTGGTTGAACGACACAACTCTCGATACGGCGAATGTGAATGAACAGTAAAACTTTGCAGTTTAGAAATGTTAGTCCGCACTGGGTACCAAGATGGAGAAGAGCAGCTCTAGCATACTTTCTCGGAGTGTTTTTACGCCACTAGCCAAATCCGCGCTTTAAGACACTTGAAGTTTTCCCGTTGATAAACAAAAATGCCTCATTCAGGATTCAATGATCCATACAGAGAGCAAATTTGAGCACATTGATTAGGGCCTAGAAATAAAGTTGACTTCTTTACTCCGTAGATTTTGTGCTTAAAATTCAAACCTAGATAGAAGGGCTGGCCTTTACTTGTCATTCTTTTATTATTTTTCCTAAGGTTACGGGCACATAGTACCTCAGACACCTGCTGGGAAGGCGTTTTGTATAGCCTTTGGATGTGTAGGTATTCCATTTACCCTCCATCTCTCATCGCTCACCATTTCTCTGCTGATGCCATTCATCCTTCGTTGGCGAGCTGCCACGGTGCGTTTCTTCGTTGCACACTTTCCATCGCCACGAGGCATTGCCTCCAGCCTCCGTATTCCTCACATTCTAACGGTTGAACACTACAGCACTAGTGATTCGCAAAAGTGAGAATTTTGTACAAAACCCATTGTCTATGGCCTCAGGTTCAAGGATTATGCATGAATCCCTTCCAAATGTATATCGTTGAAATAAGTTTATGATGGTTAGGAAATGCTATTTTTAGAAATGATTTTATAAATTTGCACTAACAAAATCATCAGTAACCGTATTTCGGGATGCAGCCGCACAATACTTTTCTTTTTGCAATAACCTATATCAAATGCATCATCCTCAAGTATTTGTCTTTACTGCTGCAGGGTTACTAGAACTGGTGATGATCAGCCAGCAAGTGGTGATGTGCAATCGCAGCCAAAGGAGACTAAAAGGGGGTCAAGTCCCTTCAAAATCCGGCTTCCATTTCACGGTGGAAAAGTGAATCATTCCTTTGCTGGATCCGACCCAACAAATTCACCTACCTGCCTTAAACTGCAGCGCAAATCTAGAAGCCTCACTTCTATTCACTTCGATCCTCGGAAAACACCGCGCCGCTCTAAGATATCTGATAATATAAGAAAGCACACGACCATTGTGCTGCCAGAGAAAACCGTGGAGAATCACGAGGCTTTAGTTGATAATGAAGTCCTTAGTGCTGCTGCCCGACTGAAATTGTTGAAAAATCACTGTTCCACGGTCTCGAAGGCTTCCAACCTCCTCAATATGCGTTCACGGCGCGTAAGTACGTTGTGATCGGGTTCTAGCGAATGGCCATCCTCCTAAAAATATAACCCACTACAAACAATGGCAATCATTTAAGTGTCTAATACTGTTATTTTGTGGCATCTACTTTGGCTCTGGAGTCTTCGTATGCTTCGCAGGGCTCTAATTTACTTTTATAACCATGAAGTGATTGAGTGCTTTACTTGCATAGGACACAGGATCATTTTATGGGTCTATTTAAATCAGCTTCCTGGTACACCATTTGATCTCACTGTTCTTTTAAACCTCCTTCTCACTTTTCGCCGCGATCATAAGTTAAAGTTATTCATCACGGTGGCAGTCAGGTGAAGTCAAACCTAGCCATGCAGTGGCTTTAAATCGCAATGAAATCATCCTGATTCTATTTCCATTGTGTTTTTGGTCATTCGTTCTAAAAAAACTATTCGGACATCTCTTAGGGTAATTGTTCAGCTTTTTTGACACAGGCATATTAGGTGGTAACACTCCCCATCTGTGGCTTGTGCATTGGCGTATCATGAGGGCTTATGAATTATTTGAATCGCTTCAGTGTAAACTTTGTTCCTTTGCAGCATAGTTTGAGCGCTTATATACCTCAAGCCTAATCGTCATAGATTGCTCTTGAAAGTAGACCTTTGAGGTATCTAAGCTCATTGAGTGATTGAAGATGCAACCTGCCAACAAATACAGCTAACAGGGCGCTTTTGTCCACAGGTCTCTGTCGTACAGCCTCCACTAACTTTGAGGGAGAAGTTACACGCCCTACGCAAAAATAGATCAACACGAGCTCGTGCTTTTCACCTCATCATGGTAGTTGTCCTTGTCATCACACTGATTATACTCGTTCCGGCCTACGTCTTCATGCGACTTGAAACAGACTGGAACTACCTTGACTCTGTCTACTTCTGCTTCATATCTCTCACAACCATCGGATTCGGTGACTTTGTCCCCGGAAGAAGGGCTGTTTACGGATACGCCTCAAATAGTACACAGGCATACAAGCTAGCACACGAACTCTACCTCATTGCAGTTGTCAGTACGTGATTTCTTCCTTGTTTCCTGCTTTTATGGACTTTACAACTTAATAACTATTATTGCCAATCTGGTCTTCCATAAGCGCTAATCTCATTTGCAAGTGGATCGTATACGTAAAAGCTTCATCGCTTTTCGTCTTCCGTTTTTCTAGTATATCTGATCGGTGGAACTACAATGCTGATGTTGTTAGTTCGGGTGCATCGTGAAATGATGGAGGCGGAACGGCGAATCAAACGTGATCGGATGATTTTGAAGCTGCAGCATTCCCCCACTGATCCGAGTATGCTTCGTTCCAACACCCACCTGTGCATTCCTCCTTAGAGTTGCGAACACGGTCAATTTACCATGGATTCCCTGTTTATTTAATTGTTTTGTACGATTTTTAATTATTTGCTTACCATGGCACAATTTTTATTTGCAAATAGGTACGAGCACAAGATGGTTTAATACAATGCCTTCTTAAAGAATGCACCCTCTTAAATTGTATGCTACTGAATAAGAAATAAGTATATTGGAAGCGTTGTTCTTGGAAATTTGCATGAGGTTAGGTCTACTGCAGGAAGCGCTGCATGGGGCTAGACCCCCAAAGTTGCCGCTGTTTAGGTGGGATCAAGGATGTTTAATACTGGTAATTATGAATGCTGTCAGAATCTAAGTTTGACACCGTGGGTTCTGGACATGGTCCCAGGCTATAGTCACATGGATAACTCTAGCAACGGCATCACCCTATGGATATTTAGCACACCGGCACGTTTTCAGCAGCATACAACTATTCATTAACTACTAATCTTTTGTGCACTCAAAGATAAGCAAAGTCAGAAAACAAATGAGAATCAATTTGGTGACTACCAGTCAGTCAGGTGCTTGTTATTGATCAAACAAGGTAAATTTCACATGTTACGAAAGCCATGTAAGGAAGGTTAGGTGCATCAAAGTGGGGTGTTTGTTGAACCGTAAAAAGCATCTCCAAACCATTCCGAAAAGCAAAATCCCAGAATATTACCATACCAACCGATGATGAAGGCTTTCACCGACGTGGCAGCATGTAGAAGTGAGTTAATTCTCCAAACGGCGAAGACGTGAAATGCGGACGTGTAGACATTTACTCGTATCAACATTAAAAAAAAAATAAAGCGTTAACAGTGCTCGCTTTGAAGAGTACTCACGTGCGATAGTAATGTGTGAACTAAGCTAGGGAATTTTCGGTCCATGGCATCAATGCCCAATCCACTGGGAATTCAAGCCTTAAAAGGGGCGGTTGAGGATGCTTGATGGCTGCGAGATCCAGCACATAATGGAGACAAAGCTCAGCCCTTCAATAACTAACTTACATTGAACTTTTTCCAGTATCTGAACTAGCGGGATAAGCACAGACCTTAAGCAAAACTTTTTGTTGTGTCATTCACCTCCGCTACTTTGACTTGTGAAAACATGTGACGAAATTGTTAGTTTGAATGTGTTGCATGATGCCTAATATTTTGCAACAAACATTCTGCCTTATAATGAGACAGTAGATGGCATTCGTGTTGCATTAACTCGCAGCTATCTCTTTAAAAGCGGGGTTTGTTAAATTTTGTTAGTTTGGTAGATCTTTTCTAATCGCATTGTAGTGGTTTTTGCGCCTCGCCCCACCACTTCGCTTTGATTGCGATATACCCTATTTGGCAAATCAAATAAATACAGGTCTAAGCGTGTTCAGGATGCGTTTCCAACTCCTGGACCGATGGCGTCCCCACCGCCACGACGCTCATATTTGCTAATCGCCCCTCGTAAAAACAGTCCATTCAAACAAATCTCGAGGAGACAGGACATCTGTCTGTGTCAACAACATTGGTCAGGACATCGTCCCAATAAATGAAAAATTTATAAACAAATCTGCGTTATAGTAAGCAACAAACAACGGTAATATGAAACATTGTTTACAAGTAATCATTCGGTCGTTTGAAAGTAGGGTACAGCTAAGATGGAAAGTGTCACTATTTGGTTAATCAGATTCCACAATTGAGTTAAATTGTCTCATTTCTGCCTTATAACTCTTGATTCACTTTCTTTGTACATTAAACCAGCGATTGCCATATTTTAGTCAAAATACTAACTTTAGTTTCATGAGTAGTGCAATTTTAGAGGTTCAAGAATTGGCTCTGCATTAGTGGCGTTCCCTGGCGAAAAACACCTAAAACAAGACTGCCACTGATCTTACTAGGCAGAGAAAGTAGTGTGATGACTTGATCAATGGTGAACTTTGCTTTGGTTTCAATAGCGTTTCAGCGTTGGCCATTGAACCTCTGCTGGACGGCATGGCAGCCGGGTCATATCAGTAGGATCCCATTGCTAATCCGTGAGATAAACTGAGAACTTAATATGGGATTTTTGCTCCTAAAACCCGAACTCATGCGATCTAAGACACTAAATGGAATGTTAAAATGTTTCTCTTTAGCAAAGAAGGCACACAGTTTGGGAGAGTCGACTATTATAGACATGAAAAAGGACTAAGAAAGGCGGATGGAGCTACCTCCACTGGCTAATGGCCATACCTCTGGATGAATGCAGAATGGTCGAGCCTTGGATGTTTGGGCAACCAGAACGAATGGTTAGGCAAACAGTGGTCCCCATCCTACCTAAGTGTTTCCCTTAACCAAACACTCTGATCATTACATTTGCACGCAAGAGATGTGCGTGGCTTTCTCGGAGATGGAAGGGGCTTCAATGCTGGGACAGCCGCCATATCTGGAGGTGAAGTGCAGGCTTTGGAAGTTATTTACCTTAATGGAAGCACCATGACTAAGTCTTGATTAAACACACAACCTAAATAAAGAGTCAAACGAACAATCAGAGAATAGGAAAATATTTTTAAGGGAACTGAATTGCTCTGCACTTATTAGGTATCATTTGATCCTAAAACCTTTACGTTTTTTGAACATTTACACTACCTCTAACGACGTGTGTTGGTGAGTTAAAATGATCAAGATCTTTTGTGGCGGCTTTGCTTGAAGTTGCTGAACCTCTGTTTTCCTCCACGTGCGTCAAGTTAAACAAGGCAGGATCAATAGAACACATCCTCACGGCGTTGTCACCGGCGGTTTGACAGTTTTGACGACCTTGTCAAAATGCGCCTAGATTTGCTGCCCGTTATTGCCATAATACTTGTCCCTGGAATATTCTTTCCTATACCATTCATTGTGGCAGCACTTTCGATCTTAATTTTTTTTTACTTCCGTGGTCGATATGTTAATCTGCCTTTCCAATCCCACGATTGATGCCAGCGTCCTCAATCAAGTGCAGTCGCAAGCTGAGATGCTTCGTTTGCATGGGATTTGATCGCTCAATCGCAAAACGCCTTTAAATAAAGGATTTTTAGTGATTGGCTTTTGGTTTCATTCCTCTTCCAGCTCTGCCTTCACATTGTTTGGACGAGTAGACGTGTTGAACAGGGATATGCTTTTCAATTAATTACAAATGGAGGGGAACAGAAGTGGTTTGGGCACCCTTTCCTCCCAGACATGCCACGAGATTCACATTTGTTGCCTCCCAAACATAGAATAAATCCAAACAATCGTGCATTGCAACAACAGTTGCTGCGTGTGGATTTTGCTGACATATTCTCATCGAATGTTTTTTTAGGGAGAGTCTAAAATAAAGGAAAGAAATGGCAACTTGGCCATCTTGCATGTTCAGCGAAAATTAAATAACTTTGTGATGCCTTAATTTTTCGCTGAGGTTAAAGGCATTTGTGATGCTAGGGTAGGATAAACATGTTCTCCATACTGAAAATCAGGGGAGCCAGCGACTTGGTTCGAGGGTCATGACCTCTAATAAAAGTACAAAGTGCCCGCGCAACTAAACTCGAGAGTTAAAAAAACAATCAAAGTATTACACGAGGCTTTAAAAAGGGTAGGTCAACAAAAACGATGGGCCGCATGGCAAATCAGGCGGACGTAGGAACTTGTATTCCAATTCACTTGCTCATGCTTGAAATTGTGCACAACTTTTGCGTCAAAGCGTTTACTTTAATGCACTTTGTCGGAATTGCTGTGGGCTAAGTTGACATAAACTAATAACAGGATACGAAAGATCCAAAGTGTACAGCCACCACGAAAAACTGCAAGTGTAGCTTAGAGTGCGATTTATTCAAGTCATTAATGGTGGTGCATGATTTACAAACTTTCTGTTGTTCGCTTGAAGATGTGAAATCATGTTGACGCACTCACTTTCACGCGCAGTGCTTTTGTAATGCCGTGGTTGTCAATTTTGCGCAAAACCATGTGGTATCCTCGCCAAGTCAGGCGGCCCCTTACATTTTAGTAACACATATCAAATCTCCTTTTGCAAACGGAGATCTTTGAGGTGCGACATTGACACCAGAGGAAAGCAAACCCCTTCTTAGTGGACAATTTTCTTTCAACTGCTTGATGCATACTTTGGCCAGAGGTGCATTTGGTGAAGGTGGGAGAGCAAGTGACGATGCGTTGCTCGTTGTGGAGCTGTCTATCATGTCTGGATAAAGCTTGTGAATGTAGATGGTTGGCTGGAAAGTAGTAAAATGAAAAGCAGGGGACAGGAAAGAGCAGATTTGTGTGCTTGTTATCATTGTTTTGTTATATGACCTTACCCTTGGATCGACGGACGCAGATGATTGTCGGTAAGTCCTTCTGTCCCCCCAACACCGAATGTTTCCTATGTGGGGCAAAGCTCGATATAAAATTGAGGTTCTAAGAGGAATCTCCGCGACGAGTAGTATTTTAGGTGCTCAGTAGTTTCGGTACAGAGGGCCAATTACTCTTTTGTTATTCTGTCAAAATAGAAAATGATTTCGCGCAGTGGTTGCTGAAAACTGCTGATTTTAAGTCACGAGTTCTAAAACATCCGGAATTGCATAGGTTATCTGAAAAAAAAACTAACGGAAGTCAACCTCCGCTGTTAAGTGATGTCTCAACTTTTCGATCTTGTTCACTGTGATCAGCTTTTGAAAACTGCAATGACATGAAGTGAATGCGATTCCTTCACTGCCACTGTAAAATGCGA
Source organism: Taenia pisiformis (assembly GCA_023968675.1). Classification (NCBI taxonomy): domain Eukaryota; kingdom Metazoa; phylum Platyhelminthes; class Cestoda; order Cyclophyllidea; family Taeniidae; genus Taenia; species Taenia pisiformis. The sequence goes on along the minus strand of CM043736.1, from coordinate 12,207,575 downwards.
TGCAGCATCAATTTCGACAAGGTGAAATAAGTGTTTCCATGGCACAATTTTTTGGTATTTAAATGCGATAGGCTTAATTTCGTGCTAAATTTATTTTGCCATGTGACAGCATTGCTATTCCTTGGTTATGTGCTTAATGCTCAGCCAGTGGACCCTCACTGCATGGAATGGTCTCTGAACCATGCCAGTAGCCTTTCAGTCCCTCTGACTGGCGAATTACACATTCTATCTCAATAATATGATTTCGTTTAGTTTTGGGATTCACTTGAGACTCTACAGCGCTGGCAAATGGAAGCGAATCCGGCATTTAAGAATAATTTTCGGTACCTATTATCCCAAAATGCAAAAATTGGACTTGCTGAAGGAACCGGAGATGACTTTGAATAGAACGACTGATGGTGATCGCTAATATTGTCATCTGCCTTAGTCCTTTTACCCACAGGATCGCTATTATAAAGTTAAACAGCAATCAATATAAACTTGATTCGGGTTGCTTAAGGTACCTGTGTGAATGTGTCTGTGAAGTTAAAAAGCAATGCCTTTTCCATCTCTTTACCGACCATTTGAAAACTGGGAATACATAGCTTAGCAGCACTGAAACTTATTATCCTCACAAGATCCTTTCGATTTCCATCCCTCATCAACTGACCGCCTCTTTAGCAGTGTCTCTGCAATGAACATGCGTGAGTTCCTGCATACCTCTCCTCCTCAGTGGTAGTTTTAGACAGAACGTAACTCCAGATCTTATAAAATTACCATGATGCATCAGCAAATTTGCCTTTTGGGAATCGCTTCAATTGCACCTTAATCTAATGCTTCATACGGACGATTTCCGCACAGCATCGATCATGTCGTGGTGAGCAGCGGGGAAGATTAACCAAAGGAATAAGTTGAACCAACGTCCAAAGAGGAAATGAAGTCATGCACAACGTAGAGGGTTGTTTAACTCTTTGTTGCATTTGCGCAGGCAATCAGGACATGGCTACTGTAATTTCACTAGGCGGCGTGACCCCGGGGGCGCATCTACACGCAATTTCCTGACCTGGTATTGTACCTTATTTTGTCTTCAGTTAACTTTCCAAGAGTCGCAGTGTAACAAAATTTATTATTCGCCCACCTTTTTGGCAAGGGACACAAGCCTGATTTGATAACCAAAAACTAAAATTCTATCACTTTTTCCAATTGTTTTGATGGCAAAGTACTTTTACCAAGTAAAGTTGAGGATCTATTCCATAAGGACATTGAGTGCCTCGTAAAGACTCGTTTCCTAATTAAGGCAAACGTCATTCAAGGTTTCAGCTTTTTTGAATCGCCACGAAGCCAAGCTGTCACGAGAATTTGATCCTTACAACTGAAATTAGTAAATATATTTGTAGTTTTGGGGAAACGTGCTCACTTTTTTGCGTTGTGGTTGATTTTCTCCATTTCTGCACATCGGTCCCAAGCGTCCAGTAAGCGTAGTACTGACCACCCATTGGTGGATTGTCAGGCCTCGAAGGTGTTACAAAAATGGGCGTAATTTGTGCAAAAATGGATAATTATTTAAAAAAAAGCTAAACTATTCTGGTATTTCTTTAGTTACTATGATTAGGTGCAAAGGCCTATGCCCAGCTCCCTCAACCAAGGGTTATCACTGCGCAAAAATGCGCACTCTTCTGTATCACGTCATCGACTTAGTGTGGAACCCTGTGCATTCTCTCATTTGGTTGACATCTTGTACTTTATCCATAAAATGCATGCAATTAGAAACAATTCAGGCTAGCTTCTTCACACCTCGGTGATGCTGACACTCTCACCCGTGAATGCAGAAAAGCCACTAAGGAACGCCATGTGCTGCGTCGCTTGGAGGTGTACAATTTGCAACACAAATCTGCCATGGCTGATTAGCCGAACTGCCGAAGACGGGCTAAAACGATAAAAGCACGTGAGTTATTTAGTCAGCTGAATTTGCGGCATCTCAATTGGGCAAAAAACGAGGTAAGTAACAGCACAAAGGGTGTGATTAGGCTAATGAGCTCAAATGAGGCACTACTTGCATCATATGTGAATGCGACTTCATATTAACGGCACGCCTGAGTGGCTCCGCCCTAGAGACCTCAAAACTGCTGCTGAAGTGGAGCAAATAACACTGCAGGGCCTGGTACGAAACATATTCCAGATAACCATGCGACTTTCAGCTAGTGATGATGAGAATAAAAAGGATCATGTGATTTACGACGATGCGATGCATCATAGAACCTCACCGGATCCATTTATTGCGACCCTGTGCTAGGCTTTTAAGTGCTTTGGAATTAGAAAGCGTTAATGGGACTGCGACATCTTTAGAGATTTCCTCCTTATGTACAGACAGACAGTCTCGTGCGTGTGTTTTTGTGAACGGCTGTGTGTGTGGCCAGGTGGCCTCTTAATTTGCGGAGCATTTTTCCCACCTGGAACACTTGTAAACAACTCCTTCGACGTCATCGTCCCGCGGCGCGCTGTACATGTAAACAAAGGATAGACGGCCTTTGATTCATTTTATCTGGTCAGGCGCGACATGATTACGCAGCCACCCATTATAAATCTTTTTGTAACACAATCTCGAATGTTTTTCATCCGCATTCGCGTTAAGTTTTTAATCGGTTAATATAATATGAAGGTGTGTAAAATTCCATCACTGCGTGCGGATGCTTGGTGTTCTTAGTGGCTTTCAACATTCAGCGGTATAAATTGGAGTGATTTAAATAAATTTGTTCAATTCATTAATAAATAGGAAAAAAGGGTCCTTAATCGAAGCAATCAAACGATTGTTGATTGTGCATTCAGGACGTACTGTTGCAAGTCGTACTGTAAATTCAGGAAGTGAACAATCAAATCATTCCTACGCTCTTAGCTTCTTTGTTTTTGGAGGAATTTAAGGATTCTTTTGAAGTAGGTGGAAAATTAGTGAACCAAAATGTACAGCACCATAATTCTTTAAGGAAGTTTAAAGAAGTCATCATGGAAAGAGAAGAAAATGTGCTATTTGACAGGTATGGGCATGACCAGAGGCCAGCGGAAGGATATTTTTATAGGGCGAAGCGTTAAAAGTAAAACTGAGCTATCACACAATTCTTTTCCATTTTGCGCCCGTCTCTGGCTTCCATCACCGGCGTTCGCAACGGGGTCAGTGCTGTAAAAAAACACCAATCAGTCGAGCCATACCTCGAATTTGGTTACAGTCGAGAAGACATCAGCTTGGATTGTCAATGCCATCATCTGAAGTAGGAGCAGCGTTCTGTTTGAAAAATGGTTTAGGTGACGGGAAGATTTCCAGGTTATCAGAGGTGTTCGGTGCTAATTACAAGGCCAGTGGCCAGGGAGCGGAGAAAACTATAAAGGGCAGAGTTTTTAGTACTCTGTAAGAATAGGGGATCTCGTTCGTTCCCACCTCGCACCATACTTCCATTTTATACCTGCCCAGTCATACTCTAGCTCACAAATATGCAAAATGTCCTCCGTGTTCACTTGGTTGGCACCATCATGGAAGTTCCTTAAGCAACTCTGTAACAAGACTCTCTGAAGACGCCATTTTCACTCTTTTGACGGATTGGGCACACTTATCTCCATCTGGAGCACACGTCCTTCTTCTAGCGCGCTAATCTCTATAATTTAGTGAAAGGAAAAAAAATTGTTCACCTTTGGGGTCAAATTGACACTTCGCGCCATAAAAATAATAGCAAGAGGGAAAATTACTAGCCGATGTGCAGGAGGTCTGATTCGGGTTGGGGTTATTATCATGTTCCGGGAACCACTCCATCGAACGGAATTTCCCGGGTGAATACCACACATTTTTAAGGCCAACAACTCAATGATTGCGAAAGATTGTGTTTTTTGAGAAAGCCCATACCCTCATTGCCCCTTCAGTGGCCTAACCCTGAGTGGAAGGCATTCGGAATCATGCCCCGTGACATCTAAGTTTAAGCACCATCGAGGTGCAGTCCAATGATTCCTTTTAATTCCTTAAACGGGGCCAACCACACTTTGTGTTTACTTGATCAGAAGTCCGATTCAAAGGGAATGAGTAGGTTATTCGACAAGAAACCGCGAAAACCTAGCGGCCAAATCAACTCCATTACTAATTATGCAGAAGCGGAACATCAAGCAACTACTGCTTTGACCTTTTTTAACTAATGCATGAAATTTGCAAAGTTCAAATCAACGTACTGCTTACTGTATTTAGAGTGTCATCACGAACGGCACGCCTTCACTTCACTCTTACGGGATAAAACATGCAACCACTGATGAATAGGAAAGGCCAGTCCCTCTAAACCGGAAACAGCAAAGAGGTGGAAAATTGGTAGAGATTTGCAGACTGAACGCACCTATATGTATTTATCATACCATTTGAACCGTCATAAACTTGAAAAATTTATCCGCCTACCTTTCATGCATAAAAGGGGGCGAAATCAGTTCAAAAGCATGGCTATTGTAATATTACTGATGTGTAAGCAGTAGGGTATTAGCCAAGGCATTTATCGAATGAACAACAATAAACTATTATTGCAATGCCTTGAAAAGTATTCCCTGAAAACTTGCATGATAGGGCAAGTCCCGAATGTACTTACCAAAAATTATGGTATGCGGTTGTTTGGCTTTCGTATACTCTCTCCAATGCATTATTTGAAGCATGGTAAGAGTTCAAATATCTGTGAGAGTGGCCATTTGTTGACATCTTTTTAGTTCTTTGGATCTTAGAGGAGTCATGGTCAATGCCACTTGGAAGGATGGGTTTTTGTGGACAGCATGAGGCACTTGAAGTCGGTCTCGGCTGTTTAATCATTCCATGGAATTTACATGGACAAGTATCCCTACTTTTTTAGCTTCATGCTTATTCAAAGCAAAGTAACCAAGGAGCTCTACACATTTGAGTCACTTAGCACAGTGTTTGCAATGGCAATAAGGCCAGCGGTCTTAAAAGGATTCAGTAAGTCGACTTTTTAAGACATTTTAACATTCTTTTTGAATAATACATACACCATGAAGTCTTGGTGAACGTCTGATCCGATTATCTATGGGGGTACGTTTTACGATTACATGAGTTATTAGACCAGCTAGTCGACCTAAAGGGCTACTGGATTTACAAAACGGGCTATAGCAGCCCTTCAGAGAACTTTATTTCAACGAATCTATTTGTTCTATTACTTTTTGCGCGGTTAAGCCTCCAATTAAGCATTGCCTTCACTGACGTTGTGGTGGACCCTCACTAAGCATATTCCCGCAATATGCTTTTTCTTGTTAAAGCATCATACCGAATGTCAAAGATTTGACAGGAGAGGCAACTTAGACTTCGTGTGATTTATTTTGGGAGATTGGTGAGACCATAATGGGTTCCCAACGCTCATCCATTGCATTAAGGCACAAATTTTACTTCTGCATCACGTAAATCGCATGTACTCCCATTAACGATACCACAATGAAGATCAGGGTCAACGACTTACAGCATTTATGACTTTTGCAACCTAAAATTCCACTGTTAAGCTCCTTGGGCTGCCACTATACCCAATGTCCGCAAGTTAGTAGCAAGTCCACAATGGATTGTTAGAGAGCATCGTGGCGACAAATTGCTCATTGCAAATTACATTGTTTGGACAAAATCACCCCCTTTTCATAAATTGTAATAAAAATGTCAAACGATTATAATTTCTGCCTTTGAGCGGCTGTTGCCCCATCAAGCCGCTGTCTTTGGAGCAACATGTAATGATGTAGGTGAATCGCCTTCAGCTGGCTCAGCCTTTCGTTCAAACAAGGTGGCCTATGTTGACAACATCTGCTCGTGACTCCTTCTTCTCCCATCACTTATGCAACTAGGATAAAAGTATGGTGTAGGTAAATAGATCCAACATTCCCTCATTTAAAGGTGAAATTCATTATACGTGTCCCCTATATCACTTCTCTCCTTCGGTTGATGTAAGGGCTGAGGGAACCGTTGGTTCTTTTGAATAGTTGATACTCTCCGTGCAAGTTTAAAAAGAGTAAACGTACCGATATTGTTCTACCATCATAATGTCGTGCGATATTGTGCTTAAAAGCCAATGGAAAGTTATCAAGCCGAGTATTTATAAAAATAAGAGAGTTCCAAAATTACCATCGACTGCACGAGTTGAAGCTTGTGCATCCAAGGGTGATTAACTAAGCAAGCTAGCTTAACCACAGCATCTCCGTGCTTGTACGATGCGCGCGTTATAGCTAATCGGTCTTGACGGGGTCGAAGCATGCATTACTGAGGAGTGGCTGTCTTGTTCTGCCTAAATTTTGCAGTCCTGACTGATGGCATTTTCCGATTTTGCATATTTTCCAGAATTAGCCTACAACTATGCAATAATTTGAAGGGGGGAGGTGCATGTTTGGTAGTGATCCCTTCGACTCCAACGAGGACAAAAGAAGGCTATTGGAGTATTGGCTACGCCATTGGTGTGGCCTGGAAGTCAAGCGATCTGGTAGAAGTGCCTAAGTACGATTGAACCCAAAACAGGGTCAAATAAACAAAGCGCCACATCAGCGCCGCACCTCCTTTCTTTGGAACGTAGCCTCAGCGGTCGACTTTGTCGAGCCTTTCTGTCGTTTACCATATCCCAGTCGGTGTTAACGAAACAAGAGCCACGCGCAAATGGTACAAATCATCTAATTCGGTTGCAACCGAGAAGGCATGCACTTAAAATTTAATTCTATGAAAGCTGCATTGGGTAAGGGAAGTGTCCAAGCTCTCGCCTATGTTTAAGTCTTCATGAAAATGTCAAGGAAGAACAGAATTTACATTCATTTCGTAAAGCTAATATTCTGGAAGTACCAAGAGGTAGACAAGCAATCACCTCAAAGATATTCATTGCAGGTAAAGCTACTTTGATGATTAAAATCAACCCATTTCCCTGGAATAGGAAATCCAGCTAAATCCTACTTAAAATTTAGGTTGAAAAGTAAGTATCAAGCAATAAATGAACCGCTCATATTGTAGCCACGAACTTGAATTTGAGTTCTGAGAAAGGAGGAACATTTGGCGCTTCAGGATGACATAGGACGAATGCTATCGAGAGGTGCTAGGTCTAGGATTACCCTTGGTGCTGTGTGTTGTCTTTTTTTATAGACTTGCAGTTTTATGAACTCATTTGGAAGCGAATGGCTAGAGAACATACGCTTCCCAACTAACCTTATCTCCATGGCCTCAAACAAGCCCCGTGGCACCTTCCAATGTCGACGCAGAACTCTCTGCTTTGTTGCCTTATTTGCAGCCCACTTAAGTTTTCCAAGAAAAAAATGACAACTAAAACTGCGTTTTAATGCTAAAACATCGATTAAAACATCCTCTCTTGCTGTTGTCCGGTTGCAGTTCTTTGTCACACCGATTCTCGATTACGCACATTAATACGCAAGGCCATCAATGCACTATTAGCTTAAGCCCCTCTTGAGCTGGTTTATATTACAAATTATAGGTTTAAATTTATGTTTTTAAGTGTTCTCAAACACAGCCAAATTCATGTGGTGAAACCTGGTCTTCAATGAGATGAATAGTTGTTTTCGTTTAATGTACGAGTAACCAACTGTAACATGAACAATAAGAATAGATGCGTAATTGGAAGGTGATAGAAAAGATATTGCTGCTCCCTAATGATTTAAGCTCATTAAATCGTTTAAGTGGAAATGGGAGCATTGTGGGAGGATCCGCTGAAGCACTAGTATAAGCATTATCTGGAGTAATGTAAGCTTTGTAATAACCGGATCTGATTTGAGCACATATAAGGCAAATGGTTATTTGAAGTTCTCTAACTTGGGGGTCGGTGGAAGTTGATAATATTTACTGGACCGTTAAACGAAGGATTGATGTAGTAATTCTGCTTCGTACTTAGTCAGACTTCATTCGGTTCTGGCACACTGCGTACTACTGCCAGCATTTCAGTAGGGTTGTCTAAGGTAGGCGAAGATAGGTAAGGCTCATTTGAGAAAAAACATTTTAGAATTCGAATCCATTTTTGGGAACACAAGTTTGTATATGTCTCTTCTAATAGTGCAGTTTTTTTGAACAGTTGTTAAAAGAGTAGTTGAGGAGAATGTCAAGCAATCACTAAAGTTTTGACTGAGGTGTCCTGGCGGAATAATTAGTGGTTGCCTGTAAACTCCACACCATTATTAGCATAAATGTTTCTAGCAACACGTTAAGTTGCATCGCTAGGTGCTGCTTTATGGCATAAGATTGATTTAAATTTATAAATAATGAGAAATTTTAAGTAATCGTTTTTAGCTGCATAAAAGTGAGCAGAAAAAACATGCTACCTTATAAAAATATGCAAAAGAAGCCATTTTATCCCTATAGATGTACTAAGCACAGGCGGTTATGCACTTTTGCGGTGTCAAAGTTCAGCAGGGAGTCGAGACCAAACAGATAGGACCAAATTGACAACTACCCCAATCTTCCATTCCAGCAAGCCGTGATCAAGGTCCTGTGTATGGTCGTGGAAAGGGTCTAGCAGGCACATGAACATAAACATAAGCTAAACCATCCGGTATTACTTACAAGCTATCAAGCGTAGGGTGTGGGAGCAGGGTTTACACGTTTTTAGTGTCATTAGACGCTTCTAGTACTTTTGTGAATGACAGTCTTAATTCCTGTCATGTTGCAATCAAACACCAGGACTGCGTTCGGTGAAGTTCGCCGAGACTTTCTAGAAGGCGAAATCTGTATAGCATTTAGGCCAAATTAATAATGCAGCCGAAGAGAGGGGTTTAGTTGCCTGTAAATTGGCCCGAAGACTAGACTGCCAGTTGAGGACCTAATTGGCCAGTCGCTACAAATGCGAGCAATGAACAGGCTTAATTACGTACACTTCCCTCTCTTCTTATTAGCACCCCCTATGATGCCCTAAATGGTCAGTCCCCTGTACAATCCTTGTTATTGTGGTAAGAACAAGCACCTACGTTTCAGCAGGGTCAGCTGTAGAATCAGCATACAAATGAGAGGATACATGGCCGCAGCATCACTGATTTGCTTTCCTTCTTGACCCGTTCGCGAACCATTGATAACATTGCTTGCTAGTCGCTGAAACACAGATTTTAATGTACTGTTTTAAAACAAAGGACAGGTTTGCACATTTCTGTGGAAAGAAGCTTGTGCGACGAAATCCCTTACCACTTCATTTTCACCTTAGTGCCACCATGCCAAATCCATCCAGAGGCTCAATTTAAGTTTCATGATAGTGGTTGGTGTGGCTTTAATTGTTATTATTATTTCCGTCTGTCTCTTGGAAGTTGTCACACAATTCCCTTTTGCCGCAGTGTGAGCTTCTTCCATCGAAGTATAAGGTGCCCATCCAGAAGTGGGAGTCGGTATCGTTGTCCTTTGAAGCTGCAAATGAATTTCTCCTCCGACGACGCAGTACCTCAAGATTGCCCTTAATGAACACACAGCGGTCGGACTTCTAAAATACGAAGTGCAAGGGTAATTGTCCTCATGTCTCGGTTGTTATGGTGTCTAGTGGTATTTACGCTCATGTTTCTTGTATCTACAGTGCATGTTTGATCTTAATACTACACCAACTTTCGTTTCCGAGGAAGTGTGGAGGGGCTGCATGCTGAGCGCATTCAAAGCCTTTCCAACTTAGCAGTCAGCCGCCTTTATCGCCAAAACTGTTGAGGAATCAAGGCTAAGAGACTCTTTACATGCCAAAAAATTAGTGAGTGGCATTTTTTTCGGTAAAACGGAAAAATTTTGTAGAATCTGTGGGAGAGGAACCACGATGACAACGTTTTCATCCATTAAGACAGCCCACACCTTTCCCTTCTGAATCATGTCACATGGTTTGATAACAATAACGCCTATGTGAGAGACGGTGATTGAGCGAGTTAAATACCAAGTGAATTTTTACTGACCCAAGCTTGTAGCGACCTGTCAAGACAGGGTATAACACTTGCAAGAGGGTGTGATTATGCCGCACCCACATTACCTGGAGGTTGGCCATTCCATCCATGAAGTCATGCATGACGGACTCGAAGCTGTAAATAACGTTACTTTTCCTATGTGAATTTATAAAGCATAAACAATGCCCATAAAAGCTTCATTAATGCCTCCATGACACTGAGCGGCAAAACGACTTACTTTTCTGCCTGCGGCCATCACACATTGCTTGACCTCATCGAAGGAGCCGAATGCTTATCTCTCGTTCATTGCGCTGCGCATCAGATTCCAGCCAACAAACACGGTCCTGTACCATCACAAAACTATTTCAAACCTCGTCCTAAGATCAGTGCCTTCACGACAAGTGATGGACACATACGATTTTGGCACAACCCTTAACTCTCCCAAGATGTTTTTTGAGCGGGGTCGGCCAACTCCAGTTTTAAAAGGATTTTCATGAGCCATTTGTGAAGTGCGATCGCAAATTCTCACAAGCTATGCTTAATTTTGATGACTGAGTCAATTAGATTGGATGCATTGTTACAATGTTGGCCATAGTGACCGCCGAGGGCGATGATTAAAAGGCGGAACGAGCGATGTAAGGTCCACAAGATTAGTCATAGTCTCAGTTTCGATTTCGTGAACTCTTGACTCTCTGCAGGACAGCACGACAGTCGGGCCACAAAAGTGGTCCTCCCGCCCTCCTGTACGTCGACGCTGTATGTCTTTTTATTGATGAATTTGTTGAACTCTGAACTGCAATTGTAAACCAAAAATTTATAGACCGTTTTGGGAAGCACCTAGATTTACCATATAGTAAGGACTAACAGAGACATTCAGAGCCCTGGAGTGTGCAGAGCTTCAGTCCTGTCTGCAACAGCAAAAAAAAATAAGGCGATTGACAGTGGACAATTAAAAACTTCCCATAAAATGCAAAGCTCCCATGATATGGTCGTAGACCTTTTGCGGTCCAAGATCGCCAGGTTCGGAAACTATTCATGTGATCCATCTAAAGTCAAAGCTGACATGTGCTTTTTTGTTTCTTCAACAAAATCTAGATTTACAGATTGAGGTATGATAATTTGACGGGCTTAATGCGTTCACCGAACAATTGTAGTGGCGGGAAAGATAGCCACCCTTTGCTCAGTAATAGAACGGTGACAATGCGGATGGAAACGGAATCGCTATGACAACCGATGAATCTTTGCTTGGCATAAAACCACCGAAAGCAATTGGCATAATTGTACAGAATCTTAAAGTCCAACATAGCAGTCACCTTATAAAGTATTTTGTAGATCATTAGGCATGTGATTGTCTGGAAGCCCAACAAGTGGGTGTCCTGCCACAAAGACAATACCTAAAGGACGTAAATTTTACATTAAAAGTGCTTGCGCCAGTGTCCCTACTTAATTCGCCATGATATTATTATAATTACGCCTTTACAACTCGCTTAGGCGACGGTATAGAACGAATGGTTCCCAACTTTGGATGGACACCTAGACACCTGTATAACGCAGTAAGTAGATATTTTTATTTAATCGGCACTTGATTGACAAAATTCGCTTCAAGTACCACATTGGTTAGAAGGCAAACTTGAGAATGGTTTATTAATTGACCCATTCAGGGTCCGCCGAGCATATTTAATCTTTCATTTGGAGCATTTATAATCTATCCTTAACCATTGGTATCGCTGTCGCCTGGATGGTGGTAAAGAAAGCTTGTTTACTGACGCATCAGCTAATGTACTGATGGATTCTTTAACCCTGCGTCGAATTGCGCTGGTGCTCAAAGCTTTGCAGATTGAACCTACTCAGCCCTGCATGACCACTGGACCACACCGGTAGCATGGCGTCTCTTCTGCGTGTCCCTGCTTTGACATCCTTCGAATTTTGGAGCGGCTTATAAGCAGCGCTGAGGAAGGGATGAGCGAACTTACCGCCATAGAGCAACGGTCCTGATTCAAATGTTTGTGATGAGGGACAGGATATACATTTGCCTCTGGTAGAAGAATCTGTTGAAAATCCCAAACAAATGGGTAATAGTGGCATCAATCCACAGCCATGGGATTGCGATTAATAACTGAAGTGGCACTAATCGCAAACCATTCGAAGTGGCTATTTAACAGCCTACGTTACATGATCAGAGCTACCAAGAAACTACAATTATGATGGATTGAGTCCTTCGAGATATGGCTCGACAGCATTGAAGTGAAAAAAGCCATCATAAATTGCATTCTGTACTAAACTGCTCTGCCTATAGCTAAGTAGTCTTACGACCTACTTGCATTTCCCAATTCAACGCCTTAACGGGACGAAATTTCGGATCCATGGCCACTTGGTGCCGTGGTCTGTGGGACCATGTCAGTCATCTTGCAGACGATGTATTGGTAACCTTCAGACACACATAAATTTTCCTTTAATCCTCACACGTGTTTGTGAATTTTTTTATGTGGCAGAAGTCAAAAGTGCCCCTTTAAGTCAATACGAGAGTGAAATGCCAAAAAAGAACTGAGTCATTCTTAAATTGACTAATTGGCATGGTAGGAATTTAGAAATTTTCAGCAATTTAGGCTGACTATGGAAAGATGCAAATCGAGGAAAGTCTTTACTCAGAATAAGCAGCCCTTTGTTTAGGGCCTAAAATTAAGCCATATCAGGTGTTGCTGCCCTCAAGCTCCACCTTCCAACCTTTGCAAATGGCGAAAGGATTGGTTGAAGACATGCTTCATTGAGTAGCGAATAGATGAAGAATACGTATTTGGGGTGCATCTCCTTCCCAGGGACCGATGGCGCCGGATGAGCCGTTACTCCTGATTTTTCGCTATTACTAACAAGTGGATCATCAGAGCGTAGAGTCGAAGGAACGTTTAGTGACAACCCTGGGCGGCTGCACAAACATATACATTGCTAAAGTTCATCTTCTTCCGAGGTTGGCTTTGTACTTCATAAATGACGTGGTCGACCTCTAGGTCGCCTCAGGGAGGCACCAAATGCGATTCATATTACCATGGCACCCTTTAAGACTAGTTGAGGATTCGGTTTTAATTATTGTGTTAACAGCTGCATTTTTGTTAAATAATAGGACGTCGAACAGTATCTGACTGAGACTTATGAACATGGGAATTGAAAAAGTTGGCCTTAATGATGGTGATGTTGATTAACAACGGAGACTGAGAGACGCTCAAATGTTGGGGTTAATATGAAATTGGGGTGAAAAGTATCTTACCTGCAATTGCACACTGATGTCAAACAATGCCTCTTCAAAGGCCTCTTGCTACCTTGTTATTTATGAAAAAGCATTTGCTTTTCTCAATAGCATGCCAATAGCACATGAACTTGCTACATACGCATCTGGTGGCCGAGGTGGCACCTTTGACTCGGGTGGCGAAAACCACCTCTGAGCCGGCGCATATTCCTTGCCTCTTGTGCACTGTTACAACCTTAATTAAAGATGTCCTCGCTAACCGATCGGTTCCCTCCAGGAGTATGATGGTGAAGGTGGAGGAGAGAAAGACTAGACCTATCAACTGTTGTGCTCTGTTTAGCTATAAAATTAGGTGTGAGATATTCCTAATTATGAGTATTAAAATGATACCATCCCATTTTATGGCACTGTTCAATCTGACTTCCATGTTGAAGCACAGCAGCGAAAGTTCTCGACATTTTTAAACTTCATTCCTTTCTTACTCCAATCATTATAATGTAATGATGAGCTTTTAACTTTTAGCTTCCGCCATTCCTATTGCACTTTTTTCAACAACTAATGAGCTGCGCCACGGGTTTACCTCCCAAAGTGTGAAGAGGACACGACACATCTGAGTGGAATGAGACTACTGCCACAGCCCGCAGATCAGGCATGTCAACAAAATTACAAGGGCGACGGCTTACGGCTCCTCAAAACCAAAAAATGGGAGTAGATTTGATTTCTTGTAAGTCACGAGACACACTGTCCTTTTGCAAAGCATCGCATTTTCAATTCCTTCAATCTTCGGAGAATCCTTCAAGAAACTGGCTCGCGTCCAGAAAAAATACATCCTTAGGTTTCTAAAGTATCAACCTCAAAAAATTATTCAAATTATCACACTGCTAATCAAATTGCAGAGCTAAAGGTCTGGTGATTATAAAAACTTTGGCCAGTGGCTTTAAAGTTAGTTCTATGAAGGCTTTAATATGAAGACAAATAGAAATGCCAAGCGCTCTGCTGCTTCGCCTCGGTGGGATTCACTGAGTGTCTGGCCATCACAGAGCTTACCGTATATACGATCCTGATAGCCATCTTAATGACTCCGTTTTCCTCGCACCTTCTCCGCTGCCGATATTCATCACCAATGCAGAACTCTGGGTATCACCTTGCCTTTTATGATGCTTCTAAGCTATTTAAGAATTAGTTTAGCTTTTCATGGACGATGAGGAGGAGCGCTAATTTGCAAGACTTGAATGCCACCTAGAAGCTTATTGTGTCGTTGATCTTTGACCTAAACCCAAACGTTTCACCAGCCTCTACTGATGCTGAAACCGATTTCCATGCATAAGAAGTAGCCTTCAAGACCCCATTTAGGGTGGATGAGTTTTTCGAGGTGCTCATTCACATTTGCTCGCCCTCCCAGTGTGAATGGATAGAACGCATGATAAATGGAAGCACTGTTGATGGTAGGCGTAATCTGAAGTGGTTGACATTGTAAATAAGGAAATGTTGATACTGCTTCCAAAAAACTTGCGATTTCTAGGCCTTTAGGAGATTTTATGAAGTATAGATTGCCTTAAAGAAAAGCTATCATCACATGCATTCTTAAAATGCGGACGACTCCTTAAAAACAATTTGTGACTTGTAGAAGAAAAATGTCCATAATTAAACTAACTACTAAAAAAATGTGAATGGCAGAGCCTAGAATGACTACAAATGCGGCTCCAAAGAAGTGGTACAAACGCAAAATGGGGAGATGACAGTAATTATTTTGAATGGCATTCGTTTCGCCCAGTCTAATCCATTGTCTACGTTCAGCTAAAGATTCAAGTCCATCGCTCTAACCCAGAAACAATAATGGATTTGGCGTTACTTAGTAATTTTCCAAAGTATAAAGTTTCAATCACAGTTACTGCTTAGTCATGTTATTTTCGGGTTCATTATCACTGGCAATAAAGGCTTATTAGTAAGATGCTAAAGGAGAGCCGCCTTGGTTGGGGTTTTATGTATAAACACCTGTGGCGTCCTCATGATTGGCCAGGGCGGAGGAGTCCAATGGTATGAGAAGGTGGCTAATTTAAACGAATATAGACACGCACACACACGCACACACATTCACGGGCGCAACATCTATCCCCCTAGAAGTTCTACGCGGTCACTTTACCCCATAACTATCTCACTCTGTCTCTCTCTCTCTCTCACACCCACCCAACAACGTTTGTAACAATTGCGCTGTCCGACCCTACAAACCCCGCACCTTATTTCAGCCCGTCTGGATATGTTGCTCGTGAATGGTACCTCTTGAAAGGATATAAATCGGTAAGACAGCTTCACTTTACCTTGATATTATTAACGATCTTGTGCTGCGGATTGAGAATTAGGGTAGACACAACTCAGATTTTGGAAGGTCGACTTCAGTAGCCCTTCAACTCCTTTCCCACAAACTCGAGAGAAATTTTCGAGATCAGTAATTGTTCACACTTTAAGAGCGATCTTATAAATTGAGCTTGTGTTTGATTACAATGAAATGTGGAGTAGACTCTGTTGGGATGAAAAAAGATGCATTCGTAACAGGATCATTTGTTGAGGGGCGTTGCACAATTATCATTCCCACTACAGTTGTCATCGCCTGCGGTATTAGGAAAGGAATGTTCCCTCTATTTTGGCACTACTTTTCCTTTAAATGAATAGATTAAAATGAAGAGGACAATGGTAAGACGAAATGGAATGCGCTCAGCCTTGCAAATGAGTCTCCACCTGCTCAGTCTTGATAAAACTTAGCGACCAACTTTTGAATGGTACATAAGAAGTGATTCTCACTAGCCGAGATTTCCTTTGAGGCTATAAGATTACATTTTAAAAATTGGCCCGACGATTAGACCAGTTTTGCGTCCTACGGATAAAACGTCCCTCCCCAGGCGCCTTATCAACAATTTTTAGGGAAGGTTAGACAAAGTGTGACATCAAACGCATTCCAAAAGGTGATAAATGAATTTTTTTTCTTTTTTACCTAATTAAGTCAGAACGCCGTTTCCACAACAGCACTCAAATGTTCTCGTCCAAGCAATCATAGCATTCCTACCGACTGTCAAAATACGCCCCAAATTTTTTCTCAAATCCTGTAAAACGTGTACTGTTTTATTTCCGATTTCGTGGGTATTTTAAAAGTGAGGGCAGATGGATTTTTCCCCTAATTTCCTCTTTTGGTTCCATTAAAATAGATTACAATTTTTTTCCCTCTCCCGCCAATGGGATGCTGTTGCTAAGCGAGAAATACAGCAAGAAATTCCCGAAACCACAACCACACTGCCGCCTATAGTGTGTGGAGAAACTTTGCACTCTCTTGAAATGCAAAACCTTAGAAGTCGAAACCGCCTTTGAGCTTTAACGGGCACCATGTCCTGGTCATAAAGGGAGACAAATCCCGTCGTATCCGCAGCCATCCGTAAATAAAGTAATTGTTGCAAAAAGCAATGGTATGTAAGCAAACATTCCGTCAGAATAATTAAGTTTAGCCATCTAGCCTAGAAGAAGTGGGAGTTAAGAAAATTTGGTTCTGCAACAAGGATTTTGCATGCTTCCATTCGATCACTTTCTTAACAGACCGATGCCACTCAAATTACTTATGAATAACGATTTCAGCGTATTTAAATCAGCATTTTTCTTACCTTACCTGTCTAGCACTGATTTGTCCATTGTCTCGGCGTTTTTAAAGTCATTTGATTGCTTCAACTCTGTTGACGGTGCTTAATCGCAATTTTATCGCAAGCAAAGAATTAAAATCGGTGTTAAACTTTTTGATGGTAATGCACAAATTTCTCATTTGTATGGTCTACGGGTTGATTTTGGCAACATAAAAGCTCAGCCTGTGAATATTATTCTTCACTAAATCTCCACTTTAGTGTTTGTTGTCTCTGTGTGGAACTCAAGGTGTCACTTGCTGTGATATTACTGTTCGCCCTTGTTCCAAGGCTTGGAAACGCGCCACAAGTGTTGCAATTTTCAATCTGTATGCGACGTCAAAGGCGCACTTGGCTTTGATTTCAACTGCGCAGAGAGAGTTCATAGCACAGGCTTCTGCCCTCCTCTCTCTCGCATCCCCCGCAAACACCTTTTATAGATGGCGCAAAAACTGAGGTGGGGGAGAAGGCGGGAGGACTCGGGGTGGGAATGGTGCGATTAACCCCTCCGCGCTTTCAATGGGTTATTCATACAGCTTTAAGGAGGGGGGAACGGTTCAGGGCCGCAGAAGTTTCACCTATGCACACTTGTGTAAAAGTTCATTGGCCTTTGATGTGACATTTAAATGGAATATGGATGTAAAGGGGTGGTACAGTCAGTTGACCTCCAGGACACTTGAACTTGAGCCTTCAACTGTATTCTGTGGCAGATTGATATACTTTTAACCAATGTTTTTGTTAGTCGTGTGGCCTTGATGGCATCAAATTTTCAGCCATGTTTTAATAAATACCCGTTAATATGTAGCAGCTCTAGTTTATTAGCATGAAAATCCCAATTTCCAACCCATAATGAAAATAACCTTTGACCAAACAATGAGGGAAAACAAATTGCGGAGACGACAAAAGTAGGCTAAACAACTCCCAGTACCAGGACTTATTTATGGGCAAAAAATGGTTGATTAGCGATGCGGACCTCCGAATCTCGGGGCACTGACCCCCCAATTGCGTTCACAATTGGGGCTCGCATCCACCATTGTGCAAATCATGGAGTTTTTGGATAGTTGCGGCATGCATATTTAATTCACCTGAAAGCAGTCTCTAACGTTTTTCACTATGAATCCCACTAAGTCTGCCTGTAATTAAAGGGATGGAGAATCAGTGCAGCGCTTGTTAAAGCAAAATAAGTCAGTCGCTTTTCTATTACTTTTCTGCGAACGATCATTAATTGTAAATTATATACCATCCTTAACTTCTGTTGCCATGGCTTAAATGCAATCAATTTATTCTAAACTCAGAGGGAGAATAAAAAGAATCATAACTGAGGCGTTAAGTTCTTGATGCCATGACTTTTTTGAGGCAATTACGAATTTGGTGTTAAAATTTCTTTGGATGACCGCTGGTACTGACGTGTTTGTGTTGAGTGTACGCAGACAAACATTTAGAATAGCCCACGTGCAGCGTTTCTGCACCTCATTGAGGACTAGAGACGGCATAATACTTGAACTGAATATGTAAACGTATCTACTTAGCAAAAGGAGGCCACCTCACCTCACCTGGAGAGGGCAATGCGACCACTCGAGGCCATAACTGAAACTGGCAGTCAAACAGGAAAAGCATCATTTCTGCAGAGAAATAAGAGTAATCTTATCCAAAATGGAAATGTTCTGTATCGTGCTCAAGCCAAATAACGCATGCTGACTTGATTTGTAAACAAGAAAGATAAACAGTTGACTTCTTGCGGTTATGAAGACTCTACTTTATTGCTTATAAGGTACAATTATGGCCTGGGAAGTTGAAGAAATGCTACATGATGGAAGGAGTGCAATGCACGGTGCTTATGCACCCATCTCAACTCCGAGGATTGAGCAGGACAAATAGAATTTTACCACCTCCTGGAAAAGGTGCTTAGCATACGTAACACATTCACATGCGTTTTAAAACAGATCTAAGCAAGAATGGACAAATTATTGTTAAATGCCGTGTGCCCACTCCAAATCCCCACGGAGGAGGCCAATACTCATGATCGCTCGGCGATTTTATGACGCTCAGTGCTGTGTTGTGTGTGTGTGTGTGTGTGCATACCCACGACAGATGGCCAGTAACTATCCCTCTCTCGTTCCCTCCATTTGTTTGTGTAGGCCTATTGACTCCCCTGACATTCATCTAACCAACTCTTCCTTGTCTCATGGGATCAAATCATTAGTTAACACTACAATTAGGCGATAGCCCAGTTCGTTTTACGAGCTGGTACTAAATACGTGTTGCAGTTTATAAGGCGATGCTTCTTCTCGATATAGTAAGCAAAAATCAAACGATTTTCATTGAAACGGTGTTTCACTTCTATAAGCATGAATTGCCTCAACTATTTTGGAGATATCTTGTTAATTTTTGTGTGTGTTTTACTCTGACTCACCTCTTGATATCAGTATAAGCCAGTAGACCAGCATAACTTATCCTTCGCAAGGTAGAAAAATAATCACTTTCCTTTCTGCTACTCTAAGGTCTCTGTGAAGCATTTTGCAGGTGCATATGGCATCTTCCTTCTGTAATCTTAGCAAAGGACTTAAAACGCATCCTAATCTCTGCAACGTAAGTAATTCATCGAGATGACAACCACCTTTGCATTTACGTCCCGGCGTGTTCGACTTAAGTTGTTTTGAATAAAGCCGTATTGCTGCATGTTTATAAGAGTGTTAAGGCTTAACCTGGCTTCGGTCTCTGAAGACCTACCTTAGGAAAGGATGCTATGTGCTACCCTCTGAGTGCTTTCGAAAGGCATTTAGTACTGAATGCCTTTTCTATCGCATGACGAGGATAAACCAACCCTCTGTCTTCTAGTACTCACTCCTCTCTTGAGAAGGGCCATCCTGCTAATATAATCACGCATGCTTTCAGACAGTCCCCTTGTTAACGCATCTATTTTTACACAAATTGGACAAGATTTGACTACTTTTGGGTTGTAAAGGACCATAAGTTTAAAGATCAGCAATCTGTTTAGGCAACAAACACATACTTCTTCCAACTTGACACTTTCTTGCTGTTCGCATCCCGCCTCACAGTATACGCTTGTCTCTGCAAAAATAATTTTTTGCCAAAGCTTTTATCGTGAAGAAAATTGTCATTTTGTAGATGATTTTAGCAAATTAAAGGGCAACTTATTCCTTGCGCTTGACAAACGTCGCTCTTGCTCACACGTCTCGGAGTACCTATCCACCTCTTGAGGCTGCAGAGGCTAAAAATCGTACTTTTTCCTGCTTACAATCAAAACTGTTTTTTTTTTGGCTTCACTATTGTAATTTACAGCTGACATCAGAGAGTTTATCGTTCTAAAGCATTTATTTAGACTTGATGTTGTTAGTTTCATGAGCTTTCCCACGTGTTTGCGATCACCTTTGCCCTTCGTGATCAAGTATAAAGTAGTTCAGCGTCGAAATGAAATGATTTCGAGGATTGTGCCATTGATTCTAAAACTGTGCTATTAGGATGGGAGTATCGTGGCCTTCATTCCGGAGGCACAGCGTCCGCAAGGTTGTTTAACCGCCTCGGTGAATGCCTTCCAGCTTACCTGACCCATTCTTTATCCGTCATAATAAACCGTTTCAAACAGGAATAATTTAGGCGTTATACGTTCTTATTCCGGAGATACTCACATTACCCACTTCTGATGCAGCTTATCTCTAGTGGGACAATAAAATCTTATGGCTACAGTGGTTGACTTTCCACAGACTTAGCTCAAAAATACAGCTGAACAATGACAGATATTGTCCCTATTCTTGGTTTACTTTAGCAACCTTCTTTGCATAAGATGTGAGGTCACAAGACCGCTGTTACTCAGCTTGGATTTTCTCCAGATTTTGATGGCATAAAGATGCAGTCAACGGAGGATTGCTCAAATCTACCACCTCAAGACCTCGTTCTTCCGCAATTCATTCCGCTCACGCATGAATCTGTGCGACTGTCACTGCAACGCTATCAACGACAGAAAAGGCGTGAACAAAAAGCCAAGGAGCTTCAAAAAGGTTCCTTACATTTCATTTTTTTTTGACCATAAAACCAAAAAGATGGACATTCAACTTGCTTTACATTTACTCATTCACTTGGTGGTTGTGTTTGAAGCCCATGAGCAGACACAAGAAGCAGTGCCTTGATGATGAAACTCAGAGGTTCTGTAGCCTACATCCATTCAAGGTGGGCATAAACTGTTTCAAGGGATTGCTTTCTTGCATCCATACTTTTGTTTTTCAAATATGGCAAAACTTTAGATGTGGGGGCTGCATTTGCTAGCAAAAATTTTTAGCGGAACAGAATCATAGCCGGAAAACGTGATCGTGAAACATAATTGGTTGATTTCCAAATTTAGCGTGGAATTTGATGCGGTATCACGACAGTCATCGAACATGTCAGAAGGCAAATGATGAGTGCATGAGAACAGCCTTGGGTAGAGAGTTGCCTTTTCAACCATGGTGGTGGTTGGGGAGTGTAAAATACATATAACCGCATAATAAAAGGCGACATCGTTTCATTGGAAAATGTGAAGTTAATTGAGGCGACATTTCGGGTACTGATTGAGCATTTTAGGTTTTTACAATCCCACGACTTTCACCCCATCCTGAGAACGATGTACGTTCTCACTGATCCAGAGGTCGAGTCACGGCTCAGAATACATGTTTTTTAAAATTATGCTAATTTTCCCCGGAACGTATTACAAAATAAGCAGCGAATGGAGTTTCGACCAAATAATGCCAGTTTATGGTTCTTTCTAGAGAAATGTGGTGTTTCATCGAAGTCGCCATGTCGTGTGTGGTGCCTAAAGGGGATGTTAGCTTTTGGTCTCTATGATGCTACCAAGGAGATCAAATTTGCAGCCATTCCTATAAATTGATTGGATTGTTTCATGCGGTTATCAAAATTTGCCATAGTCGAAATGATGCCAAACACCTTATTTTACCAAAATACTCCTTCTAGAACAAAGACGACGGAGGAAAGAGTGGAAGAAAAGCAAAACTGACTTCCAAAGCGATAAATCAGAAACAGATAACACAACTTTTGGCCATCCAGTGTTGGTTCCTCTGGAGGACGGTTTAATGAACTCCGCCTCCGAGGAGGAGGAGGACGAGGAGGATGCGTCAGAGATACCCTCACGAGCCAATCCACTGCTTGCAACTGGGAAGAAGCTTATTCCACCGTTATCGAACAAATTCTGTGCAAAACGATATACTGGCAAACCTCTCCAGGAAATGGATGACTTTTATCGGTATAAAAGGGTAAGTTCGCTCGAATCAAGCTGAACACTTCTGGTTGGAGATTCAGATCACCGAATTTTGTCTCTTTTCTTTTTGGCCGTTGAATAAGTTTTTTTTTTATTTAGCCAATTCTCATATCACTTACTTGTTAGTTGACTTTCACCATGATGATGTTGAATAGCGCTTTTTCATTACTTCCCGCCCATTCAATTATTTTTCAGAGCTTTGTAGTGATAAGCAGTGATCGGACAATTCACAGGCTCAGTCTGTCCCCAGCTCTTTTCATATTTGGACCTTTCAATTTGATTCGCCGGATTGCAATATACGTCATGGTTCATCCATATCCTTTTCAAACATCTCTTCATCCATTCTTTTAATGTTAACAAGCTGGAGCAGATTTATTTGATTGGCGCAAGTCATTTAAAATTGACCTAGACCATTGACAGTCCAAGGAATTGTCAAAATTCAGTCTTTATAAATGTTTATGAGCTTATCTTATTCCGATGAGTTTTGATTCAAGTCAATTCAATGTTGTAGTTGTTTGCTTCCCCGATTGCCTAATTTCTAGCTCCATTTCAGATCATTGCGTTAATAGTCATCTAAACGGGTTTCCCTTAACCGACGATACCCTAAAACACATTGTTCAGTCTGCTGATTTTGTCAGCCATACTAACCAACTGTGTGTTCATGGCGCTGAACGATTCTTCCAAAACCGTCGAGTAAGTTACTTCTGATCGCCCAGCCCTAAACCCACCTTTGCACTATCTACAAAATCAGGAAACCTGTTTGATCTCGCCGTGTTTCCCTAGTAACGAAACGAAGTGTCATTCACAAGCTAAACTTATTTACTCCCAAAATTCTGGATAGGCATATTTTTAGAACTATTACCGCTTCTTCAACAGATTTACATTTCAAACAAATAGCGGCATAAATTTTTGGCCGAGGTGATAGATTAAGCGTTTGCCAATTTCAGGGTTACCTTTACGGTCTTTTACACATGCGAGGCAATTATCCGAGTAGTTGGCTGTGGCCTCATTCGGAACGAATTCGCCTACCTACGCGACGCATGGAATTGGTTGGATTTTATTGTCATCACCCTGGCGTATGTATCCAACCTTCAAGTATCAAAGTGTTAACTGACAATAAATATGTAATTAGGCTACCCACTAGAATAGGGCATTCTACGCGGCTATCCTACTGTTGCCTGACGTTTCGAATAATTGAAGCGGTTTCCATGCATTGTAGCATTTAAAGGTATTATTGCCTAAGTTCGAATAAGAACACAATTCAATTTCCTGAGTGAAGCGACTCAAACCATGTCTCGAGGCGGGATGCGTCCTCCTCTGATGGAAGCTTGTTCAA
The DNA here is from genome assembly GCA_023968675.1 of Taenia pisiformis. Lineage (NCBI taxonomy): Eukaryota > Metazoa > Platyhelminthes > Cestoda > Cyclophyllidea > Taeniidae > Taenia > Taenia pisiformis. Next base: position 12,184,203 of record CM043736.1, on the reverse strand, counting down.
CATCCTAGGTACATTATGTTCGTGGTTCCAAGCCTCGGCAACCTCTCAGCATTGCGTTCATTGCGAGTTCTGCGTGCCCTTAAGACTGTGACCGCAGTGCCTGGTATGCTCCTAATTTTACCACCTCTCTTCCGTACACCCTCGAAAGTTAACCAAACTGGTGGCATTAAATCCTTAGCACTTAGTTTTCGATGCTTTTACTGCACACACTACTCAAACGTAGGGTCAATAAAGTGGATGAATTATCGTTTATATTTTCCACAAAATCAGACGCCTTTATTCAGATGTCTGATTTTTTCACCTCAAGTTGCCTTGTAGGTAAAACACAGTTTAACGATTGAATAGGCTGATTGATTACCTGGTTTTTTGTCAATTAGTTCTTGTTTATAAGTTTTAAGGCATTTTTGGAAGTGTATAATTAATTTTGCAGAGTTAAAATAATGAAATAAATAAAACTTTAAGCAACTGATGTGGGACTGATAGACTCATAGTACTAAAATTCGACGTTTGACTACAAATATGCTTGACACCTTAAAATAAACCAGCCTTGAATCATGCCCTTATGAGTAGCAAATCTCACTCAGTACCATACATTCGGCATCTAAGGTAAAAAGTAGGTTTTACGAAAATTTAGGCCTAAAGACGATTATCGGTGCTCTCACGGACGCGGTGATGCATCTTCGAGACGTTGCCGTACTCACTCTCTTCATGCTCTCCATTTTTGCCCTCATTGGAGTTCAGCTGTACCGGGGCACCTTGCTTCGAAAGTGTGTGGTTCCATGGCCAGGCTTCAACACCACAGTAGGCGGAGCTCTCCTGAGTCAAATCGCCACTGATGTGTACAACAATAAGAGCTTCGACCCTTACCTCACATCCGAAATTAAAAGCATCTTCAACGGGACGTTTACGAGTAAGCAAAAGAGTCCATTTTTTATGAATCTGAACAAAACAATGATTACAGTTACTCTCTAATTATTATGCTTATTATTTATTGAGATGTTCTTCTCTTTTTTATGTGTGGAAGATTTTATGAGCAAGGTGAACGACTCAACAGTGGGAAATATTGTGTTGAATGATGACATGGTGTCCCAACTTTGGTTTTCCCTTTCCAACTACTCCAGGTGGCAAGTGACTGAATATTTCTATGAACAGAAAGGTTTGCAAATTTCAGTTAAGAGTTTATGATGTTCTTCAGAATTTCCATTCAGGTGCCAGATTTTTTAAATTCAAATGCTAAGACTTTTTTGTTCCAATCGCAAAACACTTTACTGAGTAACCACTTAGGGCGGGTTTAAACTTACTGCATGCAAATGGAAGGATAAACTTTTCCTTGATACAACATTCTGGCCTTTTTTTAACATAAGAATGCAGTTTTATGCGATAAGCTTTGGTAAGAGTGTAGTACAGTGCCTCGAGGCTCCTTTGAAGACGTAAAAGGCAATCAGAAGGGTCAAAACCGAGAATCAAAAAATAGCGTAAGCATGGAATGATCCCATTTTCTTCCGAGCGCTCTCCCCGGCGCTCCCGTTGGTGCCCTCCAGCGTTAGCCATCACAATGTTATCAAGCAACACTCACGAGCCATCCGTGCTAATAATCAAACTCCCATGTAAGTGAGACTATTCTCGACTGCAGTCACTTATCCTCCTGACAGTTCTACTGGATCAAAAGCCGGAGATTTTTGCTATCACACGTATCCACAGCTCGATGCTAAAACATCGGCCTAAAAGCAGATTTATGAAAGACTATACGGAAATTAAAGCACGTTTGTTGGAATAGAGTCTCGCATCTCTTTACATCTATAAGCTGATGTAGCGGTAAAACTATAATAAAAACTGTCGAGATGATTCACTGATAGTGTCACTTCTACCGTTTTTTGCCTTTCTTGCAAAACACGGAACTGGGATAGTTGCTGAAAGTGGATGACTTTCTCACTCCACCTGTTGTGAGCCGTCAGCGATCTCCCCCTCCCCCATCGTAGCACGTGCACCTCTTCCACCCTAGCAGTAAAAGTCAGCATTGGGGCTCCTGACACGGGTCTAGAGGTCAGTCTACATCATGAACACGAAGCGCTCAACGAAATGACCGCCAATGAAATCGAGAGTCAAATAACCAGCAAGCACATTGGAGTAGATCACTGACAATTCAGACCTAGTGTCAGTCTAGCACCCAAAGTAAAACAATAAAATGTGTTTTCGTTTTAGCTAACTGGATGGCGCCACACATGGTCTGCCGAAATCTGACTGAGTAAGGAATACGGCTACTTAGCTTTTACTCTAGCATAAATGTTGTCTTAATTTGATAAGGATTTGCTGTAAATTTTATTGAAATTCATCACAATCGTTTCAAAGCAATCTGGCTTTTATGTGACTGTAAAAGTGCTGTACTTTGGTGCCATTTCCTGTTCCTGAAAGCAAAAACGGGAATAACACTTGGACAACGCGCTGAAGGGCATGGGATGGGGCGATTTGAGTGTCTTTGAGGCCGTAACGAAGAACCGGCGATGCGGTAGCATAGGAGTTGATGCAAGATTCTATCCCATTTCTCAAGCCCACTAAGTTCAACTGATCGTTATTTGGGCATAAAACAGTCTCATCTACAACTTTCTTAAATTAGGACACATTTCAGAATCAGACTCGCCGCAGCTGACCCCACACATTCCATACACAATTAAGTAAATTGTCTATTCAATTCTCTCGCTCCCTCGCATCACTTTAATGAAATTAATTATGCCATTTTACATCTTCTATTGTGAAAAGTTAATGCAAATGCTTTGTTTTTTCCAAGAGACGGCAACAGCACCTGTCCGGTGGATTTTATCTGTAAACAGACTCGCACTGGCAATCCCAATTTCGGATACACCAACTTTGACAACTTTGCAAGTGCTCTCCTTTGCTCCTTTCGGCTCATTACGCAGGACTACTGGGAAAGCCTCTATCAACTGGTAATTCAGTGGGCACTTCAGGTCATTTTATCACCCTCAAGCTTCATCTGGTTGGTTACAGCATATTTTATTTTAGATTTATTCTATCAAACATGCCTGTTTATCTATTTCAAGTCAGTAAAGTGCTTGTCCGATGGGTAGAACAAAGACTAAAGATAAGGCTGAATAAAACACCATATTCTCTTATTTAATTGGAAAGTAAGCTTCCAAATTGATTTGATCTTCAAAATTCATATTTCAGCTTATACCTTTTGTTTACGTCTTGAGGTGCTAAGAGCTAACGGGCCGACCCATGTCTTCTTCTTTGGGATGGTAATCTTTCTTGGCTCATTCTACCTCCTGAATATCATCTTGGCCATTGTCTCCATGTCCTATGAACAAGTCTGTAAGCAGGACATGGAGTCTGATGCTCAGTTGGCAGCTGCAATTGAAGTAAGGGCTTTAACTGCCATCATCATTGCTACTGAGGCTTAAACTGCTGAAAATTGCCTCCTTTGGTACTGTGCCTTTCTCTCTCCTCTAAGTCTCAGTCAGAGTACTTAATTTTAGCAATAGGCTACGGCTTCGGAAGAGTCTTTGCAGTTACATTTCAAAACAAAGTTATGAATGTCATCAAAAGACCATTTTTTACTTGAAGCTAGAAATTATGGGAAGGAGAATCGACTGTCTGCAAGATGTTTTTAAGATGGCTAAAACTAAAGATACTTTCTATTTAATTTTGGACAATTAACTCATAAGCGCTCATATTTGCTAAATGTCTAGCTCTGTGCAGAGGACGAAGCCGAACAGAATAAAGAGGACAGTGATTCGAAGAAAGACTTGCCAATGATGAATTGTAATGACTTCCAGTTTGTCAGCACCTCACGACGACATTCCATCGCCACGACTGATGTGAGTATATGCTCAAAAACCTTCTGAGTAAAAATTTTGGCCGTTTTGCTCTACATATAAAACCATCCTCCCTTCTCTTTAGCTTTTTGGCTCTTTTCGAAAAAATTTGTGCATTAATATAATTTCGCATTATCCACAATCTATCCCCAAAGGGGATGAAAGAAGCTGTAGTGTTCCGAGACTTTTCTGACGAGAGGTGAAGTCATAATGCATCGGTGGAGTGCAGAAGGGCCAGAAACTACTGGCATGGTCTGCAGGCCATGCTACTTAGCCCATGGGTAAAGTACTTAGCCCTTCTACTCTGTTGATTGCTGTCTCCAGTGCTGACCAAGGCCAACCTCCCGGCGTCGGTCAGCACAGCGTGGTTGACGTTGTGAAGACAAATATGCATCAACCAGTCTCAGAATTTGCGCACAACTAACGTATTTGACTGCTAGCTCTGCCCATTGCAAATCGTAGGAGTACTAGGATAAAGGCAGAATCATTTAACACAAGGTCGATGCTAAGCAGTTCTTCCTCCCTGCTAAGCTGTTTTCACTTTCTTGCTGCCCAGGCATACCCATCTGGATTCTGTCCAGCTGATGGGAACGGTGAGTGTAAAGTTACCGCATGTCCACCTAGTTGGTATCGCCATGTAGGTTGCAAAGGCATTGCTTCAGTTAACTTTTTGGCCAGCTCAGGACTATTGCCGCTTAGGCAGAAGGATGCAGTCATTCTGAACTTCCCTGCGAGAGGTAGTGACGGACTGTCGCATCTGCAGGTTTGGTATTTTGTGGAAGACATTAGAGTAGATACCGTTTGGAGTCGGGTTTTCTTCCTACTATCACCAATGCAACTTTCCCAGACTTAAGAGTATGCATTATTGAAGGATTACCGATGTGGATCAGAGGCAGCGTAGCCCAACGGTTGGCTTAAACAAGCAGAGTATTGTTGAAAAGAGTTAGAGTCTTACATTAGGATGCCACTTTGATCTTAATCAGCCGCCTTGGTAATCAGTCGGCAACCGTAGCACAATTTTGCGAATCCAAGACCGACTCTTCAAATGGTTTCTTGTGTTTAGATCTACACTCAGTTAACGTTACCCCGAAGATGGAAGAGCGATGATGTTTTATTCAACCACGGGCGTATCGAGCCAGCAAGGATTTGGGACAATGCTGTTCTCTTTGCGGATGAATTCTCAATAGAAAGTGCTTCACGTCTTAAAGACTTGAGCTCACTGACACCACTCTCGAAGAAAGATCGCGTTTCTCTTGTCTCTGCTGAATTGTAAGCACCTCGTTTTTCTCGATTCACTCTCTCATTATATGATGTCTTAGAAACAAGGCCGATCAGTGCGACAACCAGTCTAGCCTGATGAAGTTGTTCTCTTTTGTAATTTCGATTAAATTCAATCGTCCCACCAATTGGACAGATCAGCTCGTGGCCTATTCTTGAATAATGCTGGGCATTTGTAAACTTCTACATGATTTCCTCATCATTGATGCATTACAATTTATTGAATCCTCAAAAGCAATCGACTGTGCCACGTTATCAAATGAGATCGCACCGCAATCCTTTTGTACTACTGAAATGATAATAAGCATATGATGGTTTATTGCATAAATGATGGGCTCTGAGCTGAATTTACGTAATAAAGCAGCAAGCTCCATCTCGATTTCCATGAGCCACCGAATTTCAGCCTTGCATTATTTAACGAAACTAATTTCATGGGACTAACCAATTCATCTGTCTGCTTTAGGGCTAGTTATGGTTTTTTTTGACAACTTACAATAATGCATGAGGTTTATGCGCTTTTATAAATCATTTACATCTTAATGTTATTCTTTCTTAAGGCAGACTTAAGCCTCACTCATTTCGACAAACTATTTGCACACAATCGAAACTAGGCCCGTGGTTATCTCCTGCTTATGCTACGGAGGTGCGAGGGCATTCGCTCAGCAATACGACACGCTTACACAACTAAAACAATCACTGTCATCTAATTTTTCCAAGCATTTTAAACATCATCTTTGTATAATTTCAATAAGCCAGTTTGTGAACTTTCCAACACATCCGTCCGCTTCCTGAGTTGCTATTGGCGTTTTAGTGATCAGGCAGCATTTTTCACGGTCGTAAACTTTTGCTAACCATCCCTATTATCGCTTTGTCTACTTTTGAAAAAAGTTGGAGACTTTTCCTGTTTAGGCATTTCTTTGCTTAAAAATGTTGCTACGCCTATAGTTATTTCTCCTATGCTACTGAATTAATGTCAGCATATTTGGCTTTTGTATCGTAACACCAATTTGCAGGAGAAGAGCATCAAATTTTATCTCGTTTCGCCAAAGTCATTAAGCCTTATCATTGCGTCAGTCAGTCAAACAAATTCATAGATCTTAATAACCAATCTATTGGCTTTATAGCGACTATTGTCCATTGGTAATTTGGAATTATGCTTGGCATTCATAGACTTTTGCAGATTGTCTCTTCCAGAACCATGCAAATCATTTGCACCTTCTCTTTTGACACATTTTGAATGCAGTTATAGCTAAGATCATGACTTTCTCCTTTTTTATTACTGAATTACTGCTGGCACACTTCCTTCTCGTTGCGTGAGTTTGAGGCTGTAAGATGAACCTACGCAATAAAAGCGATGAATCTCACAAATACATGGAGCGAACTAATTCTTGGTAGTTATGAAGCAACCTACCAAATTCCTGACTATCTCTAAATTTTTTCTCCAATGATTTGAAATAATGCTTAAAAAGTTGTGGAACAAGGCTAAATCGGCGATAATATTCACCCATTATTTTCCTGTTACAGGTCAACTGTGAGTGGTGCCTCTTGCCTATCCGGACAGTTCAACATCAGTGGCCTTGGGAATAGCAACCCAAACGCCCTCGCAATGGGTGAGTTCACAGGTCATGAGGTGCATTAATTAGTCAATCAAATATGCTTAATAAGCCTAAAAAATCCTGGTCAATGAGGAGGAGACATAACAACGAGATCTGCCTGGTCACGTTTTATTAGCAAGTCATAAAAAGGCAGCTACGAGGATAGACTCCCATAAAACCAACTGCCTCAGCCATTGTGGTGACTAGACTCTTTCCTCCCCATCTTTTATTCAACATTGTGTTTATTCCTCCTAATTATTTCCTACTAATAGCGGTATGCTTAAAAGCAGAAAAATACATATTTTAATTAGTGGTATCGTTTTATTCATTTGTCCATATGGTTCACCAATCCCACCCTCCTACATCTGGTAGCCGGTTTGCGTTTCGCGTTTTTCAAACTCCGAAAGATTCGCAATGCTTGTGGCTAAGAAATCTCTGCTGGTAAAAAATGATGCCTCATATTTGCTAATTGCGAAAGAATATTAGAGCTTTGTAGGGACAAAGCGATTATCGCTGTTTCCATTCACAACAATGCTACCTGCTAGCTGGCATTAGGGCAGAATTTTTTGCTGAGATTTGCTTTTGAAATGTTTTAAGTATGTTTTTTTTCCAGAAGACTTGGGACACGGCGAACTGTCCTTCAATGCGTCGAGGTTCGCGCTACCATTCGAAGAAAACGGTGTGCACCGAAACCACACGGATTGTGCACCTTCCGGGCTCAAATGTTGTGCCAAACATCAATCGGACTTTTCTTCAAGCATCAAATTAAGGAAACCAAAAAAGAATCTTCAAAAATGCCTATGCTCATGCTTATTTGATCAGCGTCGTGAACTGCCTGAGCATCCAGAATGTTGTAAAGAGGTAGGTAAGCAAAAAACAGGCTTAAAATTTTAAACATGTTTCCCCTTAAATATGTCCTGTTTTTGCTCTACCAGCTTAGTCTTTCGGCTCGAATATGCCAAAAAATTGCCAAACAAATTGAATTAGTGTTGTGCGGATGGACGTGTTGCCCATGCTACTATGTTTTTCGACGCTACGTTGGTTGTATCATTCTCGATCCGTTTGTGGAACTCTTCATCACCGTTTGCATCGTACTCAACACACTTTTCATGGCTATTGACCAACCGGAGAAGGGAGAGACCCTGGCGGCTGTCCTCCGGATAGCCAATTATGCAAGTCTTTACCATAGTGCATTATAAATAATTAGCTCGAGTGTGCACTTTCTGCAATTGTCTCATGCATTGATACGTCAAAGCAAAGTACCTTTACAAGTCACTGTTAACGAATCTAGGGTTGCGTACTGCTTCCCTCCGTAATTACCTTTCGATTATAATTCTACTTGAAATGCCTTGAAGGGCGTTGACAGGCCATGAAATTACGCTCAGTGTAGACCTATCAAGCGCAGGATACAACAAACAGATGAGGTTAGATTGGATGCTCAGTTTTGCTATCACGAATTAGTCTTTATTGCTTTAGTTTTTTACAACAACATTTACCGTGGAAGCAGCCCTCAAATTGGTCGCGCTTGGAAGCAGGGAGTATTTCGCAGACTCCTGGAACATCTTTGACTTTGCAATTGTAGTCTTCAGTTTGGTCGAAATTCCACTGACAACTATTCGTGGTCTCTCCATCCTGCGTGCGTTTCGACTGGTAAGGCATGAAAGCCATGGAGGCCAGTCAACCACTTTGTAAGCCCTTAACTTTCCTTTCCTCGGTTTTAGCTAAGAGTTTTCAAGTTGGCAAAATCATGGCAAACAATGAAGCTACTCTTTTCTATTGTTGCGATGACTCTAAATGCGTTGGGCAACCTAACTGCCGTGCTAATGATTTCTATTTTCGTCTTTGCTGTCCTGGGAATGTCACTGTTTGGTGAGAGCTATCATCAATTCAAAAATGTTACGCGTTTTCCTGAGCGATGTGGCAAAATTCCCCGATGGAATTTCTGCGATTTCACGCATTCCTTCATGATTGTCTTCCGCGTGCTATGTGGCGAATGGATTGAATCTATGTGGGACTGTCTTGAGGTAAACGGGTGGAGCTGCACCATCTTCTTTCTCATGACCATGGTCCTTGGTAATCTAGTGGTACGTCCAAAACTTTTGTCGCACCTAATTTATGATATTTTAAACAAATGTATTGAAGCCTGCGGTATTCACTACTTTGTGTGTTCTTTGGAGTTCTTTGTCCAGGCTCATTATGGCATTAGATCAGACAGAATCGAAATCTGAAGCGTCTAGAATAGTTTCTTTGACATCAACCAAGAGTGTCAGACGGCAACGTAAATAGATATTTATTCTTGCTCTGGAGATGTAAACAAATGGTTAAGGATCTGCACGCCTTTGGAACAGTCAGATTTGCCCATGTTTATCTGATCTAAATGAGTTTGCTTCACTCCCAGTTAGACTTTTACGATTCTTACGAATGTCTATGCTCAATTCATTTGATGAACTCTTCAAGCAGACAGCATATTTTCCAACCTTCCATTGCACTAGCCAAAGCGATTTCTTGGGTGCAATTTGAGTCGGGGTGCCTTTAATTTATTTGAATTACTGACCAATCAAAAGACCAACTGCTATATCAGCTAAAAGCATTCGGCAGGATACATTTTATACTTATTCTGTACTCACTTACACGCTTGCGAACCTTATTTTTGAAAATGCGCTCTAGTGGTAAATTTATGCCGAATTTCGAAGCACTCGGGAAAGCCTCACAGGTGCAGCAACATAAAACATGGGAGGTATCTGCATCCCGAGGTAAAAAGGTGAAGCTGATCACGAAGATTGCTCTTTAGCCCAGCGATTCGTTCAAACAAGGATGGTAGGCTAACGTTAAGGTCTCCTCCTTACAGCATTCAAATTTTTCAATTGGCTTTCAGACAGCCTCGTGAGAAGTGAACTTGGCAAAACTAGCTTATGTGAATGCCATTTTCGACGAGTGCTATTTCATAACCGCATGTAATCCTTGAATTGTTGAGGGTCCCGGTGGAGGTCTCACTTCCATGGAGGTTGTTGGCATGCTCTCTAAATTCTAATAAGACTTTGTGCTAAAAATGGTGACCTTTTGAGTGTTAATGTCAAATAAGTCCACTTGTCCTAATTTGCTCCTCCTTACTTAAAATCTAATTTAAAAGTCGCAGTATGAATAAAGATTTACTCATGAACCGCTGAATGGCACTAAAGTACCATCATGAGTATGGTGAACCATCCATAATTACAACCGGGGCGAAAAAAAATTGTTAAGCAAACTGCTATACGCATTTTAATCTATTTTATCTACTGATAGCAAACAAATTAGCCCAAAATTCCCAATTTTTGAACAAATTGAGCCTACTTTTGATTTCAAATGGCCTACTTTGTGATGTCAGAGGTTGCTTCGTGGAAGAGCACTAGCAGAACATGCTTAATTTTTTCTCACCAACTGTTTTTAGCTTCCTCCTCACTCTATCAGAGCTAAACTAAGGCTTTACAATGTCACTCATGAAGAGGAGCACATTAGACTAGGTTTTTGATCAATTAGTCATAAACATGGCATACCGAGTCTTCTCTACAGCAGCCATGGACATGTTGATGACGCAGAGAAGGCAGGAAAAGCTGTAAATACAGCCGCATGTCTACAACCTTGCTCTTCAAAGGACCTGATTGAGAACTTAAGTCGGTGTGGAGAGAGATTAGGCGCTTGCTATCTCATCGTTGAGCAGACTTTTTAACTCTTTAATTAAATTGAAGCTTTGACCCGTTGAAGCATAATGCGCATGGACACATGGAAGATGTTATAAATATTACAGAGTCTGTCAGGAAGTAACTATTTCATCTTCGGCTTCATCATAGGTTCTAAGCTTATTCCTGGCTCTCCTGTTAAGCTCCTTCAGTGCTGAGAGCTTTCAGAAGGAGGAAGAACCAGGCGACCACAATAAACTACAAGAAGCATTTGATCGTATCTACCGTTTCGCCGTCTGGATGAAGCTAAACATTCAAAAAATCTTCACCCCTCGAGGACGACGAGGTTGCTGTAGAAGTGGGTCAGTATTGTTAACGGCAACCAGAGTGTGAAAACTGTAGCTGTATTTTACAAGGCACAATTTTAGTGTTAAAGTTTGAGTGTGCTTAGCTCACGATAATTAGCCTCAGATCTCGATACTATTACCCACATCACAGTGCGCAAAATGGTCTTTCTTTAAGCCAGATTATAATGGAGGTTTCAAATATATGCACACAATGCAAGTGTCCCACTTACTTCTTCATGTGTACATGGCAAAGCTGTGAGAAGCCATGCAAATGCACCTGTAGTCTCACAGGAAGCACTTTAAAAGGATGCACTTCAAATTCGTTTTGCCGATCTCCACCTGCACTCAAAACTGCCAAAATTTCATCGCCCAAATTGTGTGAAAACTAGTGTTCGGCACTTGACAGCCAAACATCAATAGGGCGTGGCTGAATTGCATCTCACCTTTTAAATCCAATGTGATGCATTTTCACCAAAAAATACAGCATTATCCTCAACTTTGTTGTAGATCCAAAAATTTGAACCACATCAAGCACGGAACTCAGCTAATCCATTTGCAGCCAACCGCATCGAAGGATATGGCAGGGGTGGATGTTGTCCTTCAAAATCCTATCACTCTCGAGGATTCCCTTACGGGTACTTGAGCTTTTTATCTATCTTACTAGATTTAAACACTTCTTACCAAGCGAATGGAAGTGTGTGTAGTGTTTTGAGACTCCCTTGAAGATAAGGGAAGAAATAAAACCAAGCAGGGCATACTGACACTGATATGCATGAGATAGAGGCCATCGTAGGAAGTGCCGAGGCCTATCTTAAAATGGGCTTGAAACTAAAGTTCAGATTCAATAAGCAAAGGAAAGCGCTATGCAACTCTGCAATCGTTGTCTCCGGTACCAGTACGACATGGCGTCAGTCATCACAATTGTTTGCAACTGAGACGATATTTGACCGGCAAGCCACTGATCCCACTTATCAATATCGTTGGATCTGGAGTTTCTTCCTGCAGGAATGGAGAATGTGCTGCGAAGTCATGCTATAAAGAATGACGCTCAAAATAGTTACGTGGGAATGAGAGGGCGAGTCTACTCCTTTCTGCCACTTTGTTCGTGCCGAGGATGCTTCTACCATACAGCATCTATGCAACCAATAGGCACGATACGGTGGACAACTCCGTAAAGATGCCTTAAACAGCTCACACCTATCGCCATTGCAGCTTATGCTAACATTTCTGCCTACCATGGGATGGGGTCAGTTGCAAAAGGTGGACTTCATTTTAGTCCTTCTCTTTAGTGGTCGTCACACTTCATCACATGGCGGTTAATAACCATATGAAGGTGTAGACTTTAGCAATGAAAACCAAGTTATCTGACTTTTGTGTCAGGGTTCGCTTTCTACTCTCTTGAATGTGGCGTCTTGGGACTTTTTAGAAGGCACAAGGAACCCCAACATCTAGGCGGAATTGCATTGTCAATGGACGGAGGGATGGGAGACTAAGGCGGAGCATTAACCGAATCCAAAAACTGTTGTACATTCTCTTGGTCATATGTCAAATAAGCATCGGCGCCTTTTCCTTTGTAAAAGCAGTTATTTCAGGCGAATTCTCGTTGATCTATTTTAGCGCCAGAACTAAAATTTAAATCACGAAGCTGTGGACATGCACCGCAAAACGTCCTACTACAAATTGAGTGAGTTGCTTCTTTTGACACTCAAATTTTAACCTCCTAATTCCTCCCACACACTGTTTCTCTGCTCCCAAAAAACGTTTTACCTTTTCCAATCATGTAGCTACTTTGCGAAAAGGTATAATAGAGGTAAATTTCACCTCTCTTTCAACTGCTCGTTTTGCACGGTAAATTTCTGTGTAAGACTATGTGTTTTGCATCATCTCAAGGTAGTTTATGCGTGAGTTGTGTCTTTTGCGTCTAAGTCAAACTGAACCGACGCATTTTACAGTTCGCCCGGTTCATCTGATGGCAAGCAATCAAGCATTCCGATGGACGTTCAGGAAGCTGCTGCCACCGACGGCAATGCTGAAGAAACGGATGATCTCGATGAGATTCTAGAGGCGGAATCTGTTGATATGGCTGTGTGGGAGCATCCGGAGGATTGCTGTGCTCCATGGATTTGGAATCAGATCGGTCCCCTATTTAAGGGCTTCCTGGACTCAAAAATGGGGTCCGTATGGCGACGCCTGCGACAAGTTTGCTACTGCATCGTTGAAAATCGCTACTTTGAAAGCTTCATCTTCATAATGATAATTATCAGCAGTGGGACTCTGGTGAGTCGCCTATTTTAATTTCATTCCATGAGTTTACAAATTAATAAGTGAGCTCTTTGAAGGTTGAACACTTGATCATTCGTTAGATAAGTCGGTGTGTCACCTCGCAAAGTAACTAGAATGGAGATTTGATGTTTTTCATCCAAGTGACCCCTTGAACTGGAACCGAGGGCATTGTGTTGCTTCAAATCCGTGAATCATGGTTGATGCTATAGCTCCCGATCTGCGGGAGCCACAAGTGCCCGATCTCTCAAGGCCATTTTGATCCAAAAATCTTGAATATTTTTTTGAAGTAAACTGTATTTAGGACACATTGAGATGCGCATGAACTGTGAAAGTCTGATGGTCATTTCCCTCTCCGTCTGTAGAGACGTCTCCGGTTTGGATTGATGGAAGCTTTACAAAGACTTTAATGCAACCTTACTTATAAGACGCTAAAAATGGGATGAAATTATACCTGTGTTGCATTATCTGATTGGAATTCTTCTGTAGTTTCAGAGGAGGCGGCCTATTTTTCTCCTCAAACGCTTTAATTTAGGCGCTCGAAGATAAGCATCTCCCCTCCAGACCGCGGTTGAAGATGGCACTGGACTACATGGACAAATTATTCACCTTCATCTTTCTAATGGAAATTATCCTCAAATGGTTTGCCTATGGTCTGCGCAAATTCTTCAGCGATGCCTGGTGCTGGCTCGACTTCACCATTGTCACGGCAAGTAGTGCATTAACCTCCTCTTGCTGGGGGAGTTACCGCTCCTTCGGTTTTAGGGAAAAGAGGAGGAGAAAGAACGGGGATGAAGTGACTAGATTTCTCAAGCTATGAAGCATATGCTAGGGTGACATAACATGTCAGTGAACATTTTAACGCCATTAGAGGCTATTTTAAGAGGGTTTTTATGAACTTGAGTGTATCTTTGTCTTCGCTGTTTATGGGACCTCACTTGCCAAACTGCTCTCGAGCTTCCAAATGCGGCTTCTTACATTATGATCCTAAAGTTCAATTTTTTTGGCAGGATGCTTATTTTTTTGCACTCCATTTGATACAATTTGCACCTATGAACCAGGGTAATCTGTTTTCGTGAAATCTTCCTTCCACCTCATGCGAAAATAGACTTCTCAAAGCCCTACACTCTTTAACCGAAATAATCGTCACCGGTTAGTCTTGTTTTAAGCATGTACCTCAGTCGAAGAGTTTATGACAGAGCTGGTCTGTTTTGTAGAGAATACATATATAATTTCCTCCCTTTAAACGTTTGTCATAGATTGCCGTTACAAGTATGGTACTGAGCTATGGGAAGGAGGATGGGAAGTCGAGCATGAATTCCTTCAAGGCGATGCGAACCCTGCGAGCTCTTAGACCGTTGAGGGCGCTCTCACGATGGGAGGGAATGCGAGTAAGTCTTTTCAACCATAAGCAAATTCACCTTGTTTTTACTTAAAATGCTTTGATTCTACCCGTCATTTGCTTTAGCTTGTGGTGAATGCGTTGTTACAAGCAATTCCCTCCATATGCAACGTCGTCTTGGTCTGCTTTGTGTTTTGGCTCATATGCTCCATCATGGGGATGCAGCTGTTCGGTGAGAGTTCTCTACTAAGTAGAATTAAAGTTGATGAAATTCGGTTTCCTTCTGTAGCTCGAATTTTGTTGTTGGTTACATTAGCTCCGGTTAGTCGAGCTGTAGAAAGTCAGTAGTAGGGCAGAAAATATCCCACTGACCCAATGCCTATGAGCATGGCCTCTAAGTCATGTCACTGAGTGGGAACACAGTCTGCTAAAGTTAGATTTTTTCTTACCCAGGGAGAGAGTGTTAAATAGCTCTCTCTTGACTTGAGCGTCCTCTTCCGGTGCTCTCCATGGCCACCGTCCTGCGTAGGCCATCGCAACAAGCAGTGCTTTAAAAATGCTTATGAACCAGCCACAGAAATCAGCAAATGTTATGAAACTAAGAGGACGCTTAACAGCGGCTTTATTTGTGTATTACGATGATCACCAGTAAAGCTGAATTTTTGTCCTGCGTAGATGCTGAGCCGGATGACAGGAATACACTGTCGCCAGTTGTAAAGACATTGGCCCCAAAACACTATTTAACAAAGGACAAGTTTTAAAGTAGTTTCATAGGGATCGAGTTTGTGTCCATTCCTACTTCTAACATTGGTCCAACTTCAGTACTCCCCAGCCACATGCCCAACTTATTCCATTTGGAAAATGGGGGGATGGGGGATATGTCATGTGTTCCCTCAGACGACATCTATGGAAGGTACCGTGAGCAGCTCTGCAAACAACTTTTCGTTTCAGTCGCTGAGTACATTCCTGTTGACCACAAAACTAGAGTAGTCAACGAAGGTGGATGTCATTTTTGGCACTTGTGCTGGGTGGTATCACAGATTCTCCCATCCACATCTTATATTCTGTCGCGCTGAGATTTATCACATAGTGACAGAAACCAGGATTGGTTTCGCCTATTGCTGCCCCAATTGTAGCGTCCTAGGTATTTCCTGAAGTAGAAGATGACATAAACCCAGAGGACAACATATACTACCGACGCATAGAAGAACTAGAGAGATAGCAGCAGAATCCAAGGATGTCTATAGGCCCCCCTACTGGGTAAGGGTCCAGTATGCAGAGATCTAAGCGTCCATAATCTCAGACAGAGTGAGACAACCTTCCAGAACGTTGCACACAAAGCTGAGCTGACAATAAAGATGGCATCCAACGCATCCAGTCTTTTTCAAGCAACAGGAATCCAGTTAGTAGTGGGCGACCTGTCAACTAAGTGAGGAGCACCTTGACGTTGTGAAAGGCACATTTTGAGTTAGATTAACAACCCTCAGTTGAAGTGAATACTCCTGATGCTCATTTCTTTCAAAAATCAAGCCTTTCTTTGTGCAGGTGGAAAGTTTAGGAAGTGTGTTAGTGAAGCAACAGGAGAACGGCTACCGGCAGATCAGTATCCCAATCGGACAGTGTGTGAACTTCACAAGAAGCTCTTCAAAAACGTCAGTTGGGATAACTCCAAAATCAACTTTGACAATGTGCCCAACGGGTTCCTTGCTCTGCTGCAAGTGGTAAGTCACATGTCCAAGGATTCAACTCACCTCATCATGCCATGTTATTTAGGCAGCTGATAAGCACTTGCTGTCCCTTCTTGTAGGCCACATTCAAGGGATGGATTGAGATTATGTCCGACGCGGTCGACATAACCGACGTGAGTAATCCACTACACTATCCATCTTTTTTTCCTTTTTTTGAACTGAATGCAAATGATTTGTTTTTTTGCCAATTTTAGTATGATCAACAGCCAGTGTACAATAATGCCACCTCCTACTACCTCTTCTTCGTCCTCTTTATCATTGTGGGATCGTTTTTTACCCTCAACCTCTTCATTGGTGTCATCATTCAAAATTTTAATATGCAAAAAAAGAAGGTAAGGCCAGTTTCATTAGTTATTTCGGAGCTTGGTAACAATGGAGAATAATTGTGATTTGGGCAACTTCCCCTAGTTAAAACTCTATCAACGTTTCGGCCTTGCATTCTCATGCAGGTTTTTTTAAACCACAAGCAGAAACCAATGTCCTGCCCTATTTCTATCCCTTATTATTAATAGAACGACTAAGCTTTCACCTTATTTTTAGGTGGGAGGGTCCCTAGAATTATTTATGACGGAAGACCAGAAAAAGTACTACCATGCTATGAAGAAGATGGTCAGACGAACGCCTCAGAAACCCATTCCAAAGCCCAAGGTGAAAGCAAAATTTACTCCGCCTATTACTTTATATAGGCGTTATTCGAACGTCATGATGCTCAATATTAAGCATTATTGCTACAATTACAAATTAAGATTCTTACCAGGATACAAAATCCTTGCAGGAACGTTCTGACACTAAGATAGGTGAAGAGTCCACAGAGGAGAGAACTTCGTTCTTTTCCAAATGCTTGCCTTGTGTACTGTAAAGCGCGGAGCATGAAATTACTTTGTGGGCCAAGGGTTGCCTTCTGAAGGCAGGCGGAAAAGTCAACACACGTCCAGTACTTTGTTTGTTTATGTCAAATGCACGTAAGCTAACACCCAGGAGCTTAAAATTACAGCCAGTGGTTTACTTGTGGCTAGTTACATCATCCAAATTATCAAAGCTAGTCGTTTTACGTGTTTTGAAGGAACAATTCTTAAAACTTGCGGTATTTCTAGCTCTACAAGTACTTCAATATTATCGTTAATGTTGCATCAAGGGCAGACAGCGGTTGAAACATTCTCAACCCCGGAACCGAAAATGTTCTCACTTTTTTACCGCAACATAGAAATAGTTCCCTTTGAATGGGATAGGGTGTTAGCGTTTTGAAGAAATGTGCGCATTTCTACTGATGTCTACTTCAGTAGCAAAGAGGTCCTGTCACATGATCAAAACACGACTTTGCGCAAGTTGTCCAACGCTAATGAAGTGATCGATGGTTGGTGTTTTACAGTTCTGGATGTCAAGATGGATCTTTAAAATGATCTCCAACCGCAACTTTGATCTTTTTATTCTGGGAATGATTGGACTGAACACCCTCATCATGTGCTTCGAGCATCATCACCAACCGGAGACAATGAAACAGACAATGGAGATTGTCAACAAGATGTTCATAATCATTTTCACATGTGAATTTGTTCTCAAACTCATCGGTCAACGGTGGTACTACTTCAAAGATCCGTGGAATATTTTTGACTGTTGCATTGTTATATTCTCTCTTGTTTGTAAGTTTCTTTGCTCTTTTAAATGAGAGATTCTCCTGCGTAGCATAGATTCTATTCAAGGCTGCTCTACTCAAATCCTTAGGCTGGGGGCTAGAAGACCTAATGACGACCCTGCCTGTTCCACCAACAACAATTCGAATCGTGCGGCTCTTTCGGGTGGGTCGAGTGCTGCGACTGGTTAAATCTGCCCGTGGAATTCGGACGCTTCTTTTTGCTCTAATCGTATCTCTACCGGCGCTTTTTAATGTGGCTCTTCTCCTCTTCCTCACTGCTTTTGTTTATTCCATCGTTGGCATGTCTTTCTTCGGAAAAGTGGCCTACTACGCGGGGATCGATGCGGAGTTCAATTTTGAGACCTTTCCACAAGCTTTCATCATACTGTTGCAGATATCAACCTCTGCGGGTAACTGTTCTTAAGCTGAAAACAGTCATTTTATAAATGCTAAACGTCAGGGTATTTCTATGAGAATATTTAATTCAATGACCATTTCTTGATAGGCTGGAGTAGCGTATTCGAGGGCTTGAGCAACACAGACCCCGCCTATTGCAGTCATGAGGAGGGAACATGTGGTAACTTCCTATGGGCTACCTTGTTCCTCGTCTCGTACCTCATAATCTCCTTCATGGTCATCATCAACATGTACATTGCTGTCATTTTGGAAAACTTCAGTCAAGCCACTGAGGACGTTCAACAGGGCCTAACACAGGTGGGTTGCAGATATATTGGAGCTCTGGTAGAAACCAGTCGTGCGTTACCTGCCCAATGACTTGGATACCTTAAATTTTCCAATCCTTAACATTAGGACGAATTCGACGCATTCTACGAAATCTGGGAGCTCTACGATGTCCACGCACTCGGCTTCATCGAGCTTCAATACCTGGAGGAATTCGTTGAACGAATTGGTCCCCCATTGGGTATCCCTCGACCAAACCGAATCCGCTTGGCCTGCCTCTCTATTCAAATTTGTTCTCAAGATCGCATTTTCTGTATGGACCTTCTGGACGCCCTCACTCGCAATTTCCTTGGTCGTCTCACCACTGAACACCCTGAGACTTTGGTTGAACAAGTTGAGATGGGCAGTTCACAGAACCAGGACGGGACTATTGATAGAACCAACTTTGTAGCTAAGGCGGCAAAGGAACCAGTTGTGCCTATAAGCAACACATACGAACGGCAACGCGAGCGTATGGCTGCCTACAAGATTCTCTACTTCTGGCGCAGTAGACGGAAGTCCACCGGGGACTGTGTCAAAGTTGAGGCAACAGACTCTTGAAGCGAGTTAGTCCTTCCATTCCTATTTATTTTGCTCCCATCCACAACCCCTCGTTATCCACGCAATATGAGGTTGAATATCCCATCGGCACCGCGAACGGTAAATACAGGTGTGATTTACAGATGAATTGATAATTTTGAAAAGCAAATATCGTAAATATGGGGTCTGGAAACACGGCAATTTTGCTGAGCTCATACTGACAATAAACACAAATAATGGAAGTGTAATGATCTTATTCAATGTACAACATTACGCACCTGGCAGCAATGCAAAGTGGAAAGCAAAGTACTACTTGATTGATTCTGAAAGCTGCTTCCAAACAGCATAGTTAACGGCTACTGAAGGGGTCATAGCTTGTGTAGCAGCTTGGGCAATTTCCATGGCCTCCATGGATCCACCAAGGGGCTAAAATACAAGGAATAAAGACAGTACAGTGAGAGGACGTCAAAGTAATGCAGAAAGAACAACATACGTGCAAGTTATCGATGCCAAAGGCTGCTTCACAATCACGAGGCTGTTTAAGAAGACACCTAATTCTGCTACCACCTTCCAGCGATTCGGCCGGGTCGTCCTTTAGAATGGAAGATGTAGAGATGTCAAGAACGACATTAGTATTGTCAAGAAGGGACAGACCACCTAGTCGACTGTTCATCCACCTCTCGATAAATCTGTATTGAAGTGAGAGTTAACAGGTTACATTCGATTGCTTGCTCACATGTTAACATTCTCCTCAGGGCTAGGTGATTGTTGCACGTTGGTTATGGTGTCCGCTTCCTGTTTTGAAGCGTCGAGTTTTTCTTTCTCAGCATCTCTTCGAAGTTTTGCCGCCTCTAAGAATTCGCGTTTGCTTACCATTAAGCTTGTCAGATGATTGACTTTAAAATCCAGCCGATTTTTCAGCTGAAACCACAACATAGATACCAACCCGCGAGGCAAAAGTGGACAAATGAACAATAAGGTGAAAACTCACTTACTTCCTCGTAAAACAACGGAACATCCTCGTCTTCTAAACCAGAATCTTTTAACTTCCTGAGCACGCGTTGACGCATAGCCTGAATAACAGAAGATTGGCATGGGTCGAAACAAACAAAATACATTTATTTTCTCCTTAAGGACAGCAATTCTGCTTGCACATTCAGTGACCTGCGTTTGCCCTACAACAAAGTTTTGAATGAAGAAAGGGCATGCATCAAACTTTGTGACAGTTCCTCAAATATCTTTGTTTTGTCAGGTAGATGAGTTGCAAAAGTATCTTCCACTGCAAAACCTGCTGAATAAGGTGACTGGAATTGAGGAAATACCATTTTCATCGATTGATTGAATAAGCATACAGAGGGCGTCAGACGAAGCAGCCGACACCAGCGAATCATTCAATCTGTCAATTTGCAAGGTAACAGGAGCAGACATCTACAAAGACAACTGCGTCTCACTAACCAAGGGCTATCCGCTGCCATAAGGCGCTGAATCAATGTAATGCCATGCAAATTTCTAGTCTCAAAAGGATAAGGCATAAAAGATTAAGGTGGTGGGGGTTCAAATTTAAACCTGGTTTAATGAATCTGTTGAGAATAAATAAAGATTCTAGAGTCTAGCGCGTACAGTAAAGTTGCGATAAGCGGGGGCCAATAAGAGCTAGACTCCATGGACTGAAGCATAAAGTCTCTGCGCAGTAATAAACATACATTTAACGCATCGTTAAAAATGAAAGTTAGGACAAAAAAGCGCCAAATGAGGAATTTGAGGTTCAGGATCAGTTAATGGTGAGTTGCACACCAGAATATACAACCCGCATGGATTCGAAATACGCACTTGAGATTATCAAAAGAAGGTATTAAAACTAGGACCCAAAAAAGTAACTAATTCTGCCTAACAAAATAATTATTTTGTTAAAAAATTTTAGCTTTACTATCTGTTATTCGTAAAATTAATGTGGATTGCAGGTAAATACAATCCATGTTGTCGTACAACTTTTAACAGTATAAAAACGCGTATTATAAAAGCCAAAGCAGTTTCAGGAAGTTTTAAATAAAAAACTTGAGGAAGATTAGCAAAGCGTTTGCTGTAGCATAGAAGGTCTTGGGGTTAAGGCGCCGCCAATAGTCTGGCTCAATTGTTAATGACCAAAAAGCGACCCTTTACTACACAAGACCCGTGCCACAGATGTTTCATCCTTTAAGTTGCTGACCCATGTGCACATATATATGCCTGACTAGTGTCCCAAGCATTTCTAAATGACAAAAGGTGGCGAATACAGGTCAGAATACATGCATTCTACAAAGAGAGAATGAAGCGTCTCTCATGGCAGGGAATACAATTCGTCCCACTGGATCAAATAGGTTAATAAAGTAAATAAAGGCCAATCAGTATTCCAGGCATGCAAATCAGTACACATCCCCTCCCACTTTTCGAGCACTGCCCCTGTCGCTCCCCTTGGTAGACCTCCCTATTCAGCCATCACAATGTAATCAGTGATCCAAGAAGCCTCAGAGAGCCAATTGTGTCCATCTTTGACATCCAATATAAATGAGACGATTTTGGACACTAGGTCATTGATCCCTCATAGTGATGCGGATCGACTTTAAGTTTCGTCCGACTCGCGAGCCAACTTCGGGATAAGAGTTTCTGCCCACAATCAATGCGTCCGTTGTAGGCAATGGCTAACCGGTCGTCTTTTTGAATGGTTTACAGCTAGCATTGCCTTAGCTGCTTACAGATTTTTCGTAGAGCACGATAATGGAGAAGATGTCGCGATGAACATCGCCCTTAGCTCTTCTGCTAATATTGATCCTGGAGATTCTCTCACCTGCAATGCAGCAAATTCCTTTGCACCAGTGCATTATGTCAAAATTCAGGTCTTATTCCACTGCCATGTAGCATACCGGGCATCGCTTGAAGACAAAAGAAGGCAAAATAGAGAGCAGAATGTGTAGCTTACGGCATGGCCTGGAGATGAAGGCAGAAGGTGAAGTCAAAAATAATGAGCTCTTTTCTATACCATCCTGGGCAGCCTTTTAAAAGAACGAAAGACCAAGCATGAGCAGACTGCATATGTTTTACAGAGGGTGGAATGGAACTGCTAGCAGGGATGGGAGGCCAACCCACGCCTTTAGGTGGAAACCGCCACATCGCGTCCAGGAAAGCCAGCAAGCAGTCCAAACAAACCACCGCACTTATTGTAACACCTAGTTTTCATTGAACTGTGCTTCGTAGGTGAGTGACGGAGAAGTAATTCAAATGCGATTGGAGAACAACGTGGTGACTCTGTGGGGAGCAGCGTGAACACTGCACAAACCGATTGATCTTCTTAGTTCCTATCGATACTCTGGCATTCAAAGTAGAGGTGTTCAAGAAGCCTGATCCTTCTAATAATAAGGGTGTACTACGGGAAAACGAGGAAAAGGAAGAACCCTCAATACCTATTACAATGCCTTGTTTGTTTGGCCTGCTGTTTAACCTTCGGCCACTTAAATGACTAAAAATCGTCCAAAGAATAATTTAAACAAAGTCAAACAGCAAGAAGTTGAGTTGGATGGTAAAGTTTATATGAAAAATGTGGTTTCATAATGAGCGCGCTTTAGCTATTACAAGTTAACGTTGCGGGATCCAATTAATTTCCATTATGTGCTTATTTTTTTAATAAACTAATAATTATTTCATTAAGGTTGCTTGTTTGTTATATTTTGTTACCTTGGTTCGCAACACATTCCAGCCATTGCGCTTTGCGTTCGGCGACTCGCTTCACCAGTTAGGGGGTTTTTTGACGATGGCGTCCACTGCGTCGTGCAGCGAAATAGAACTTACTGAGCACACGGGCATGAAAGTAGGTATCCACACTCTTATTCATTCTGCTAGGCCGTATATGAGCTTCTGAACAAGAAGTACAGAGTAAACCATCGTGAACTGGAAAAAAATAATGCCAACTTAAACCGTATTATTGATAAATTTAACACCGTAAATACATCAGAAGAAGCTGCTGAATTCATTGGACGTGTTATAACTGCTGTTCGAGGTTCAAAACGGAAGGTATTTCCTTCATTTGGTAACGGAGGTCAGGCTGATGAAATATTTGCTGACGAGATGGGCCTTGTTGCTTCCTGTAAGAGGCGGATAGATAATCTCAAGGAAATAGCCGATTTTGAAGGGAAAGTTTCTTCGAAGTCTCGTGGTTTGGGTATTTCTTTTAAAATAAATGTTTTTGTTAAGGCTATTTGACATGAAGCACTATATTTACCCATTCTTAGAAAGCACATTACTCGCTACCGATCAGGTGGAAAGTGTTATTACCGAGAACGGAAATGAGCCATCAAATCAACCAAGGATCAACACTTCACCGCAAGTTCAATCCGAACAGCGAATCTTTGCATCGCGATGCAACCGTCTCTTGGCTGAACATCTCTTCGCTGTAGGCCACTATCGCTCGGCCCTAGCTCTGGCTCGTCAGTGTCCTGACGCGGACAAAATTTTTATTGATATTTTCCAAGAAGCCCTTTCCATCCAGGAGGCACTGTCCAAGGGTGATTCAGAGCCTGCGCATAAGTGGTTCCAGGAGGCCAAGTTCAGATTAAAACACGCCGAGGTGTGCCCTTTTGTTATTTTCTAGATTCATTTTCCTGCTATTTTGTGGTAGTAAGTTTCATGTTTACCTCAAGTACGTTATGCCCCGTCAGTGGTAGCGTGGTGATCTGCGGATGCAATATTCTTCCCGTTCGCGTGTCTTCCTAAACTGCTTTCACTTCATTGTATTAATTCGTCCTATAAGTGCTTTCACTAGCAGCCTCATCAATTCTGAACTGAATACTTATTCCTCCCATCTGCTTCACACAAATTCACTCACCATACTGCGAACCACCGCGTTTTGGTGTTCACCGGGGCATTTTAAGTTCAGAAAAAAACTTGCGAATCTCCATTGGCTATCTTCGTCAGTTTTATCATTCTATACCATGATAATTATTGTGTCAGCACGCAGGTTCAAATAGCTACCTTTTCACTAGCAAGGTAGTGCCCTTCATAAGGGAATTTTCACAGCTTTAGTTGACACTGATATTTTACAATCCCCCCATCAACTTGGTTGCGAACACATATCTTTGACCGTTTCTTGTAGTGTACCTTCGATTTTGACCTGCATGTGTTCGAGTTTTATCTCCTTGTTAAGGCAAACAAAAGGATGGAGGCTGTGCAGTGAGTTTGACTTTGTATTTTCATCTTGTCTCATGCATGCGAGTGTAGATCTCCACTAGTGCGGGACCACATTTTGTACACTATCGAATGCTTCGTCTGTTTTTATTCATATTAGCATAATGCGACTGAACTAGCAGAAATTAGTGCTTATCGGTTATTAGTTGACCACTAATGTAGGCTCCGTTGCTGACTGGCTCTCCTATTTATTTGCTGTCATGAGGGTCACACAAGTAGAGAAAAATTTTCACCAAAACTGACTGACAGGCGCGGTTTCAAGCGTCAGAAATGTCCCAGTCAAGAAGCACCGAAAATAGACAATTTTACGCTACCATGGTTTTTGCCAAATGGAATGGTTCACTCAGCCAAAAAGCTGATGCTGCCGTTGTGCTTATTGTCTAGCTTAAAATTTTATCTGAGTCCGACTGCATTTAAAGTGGCGGTGATTGTGCTTGCAATGCTTCAGTGTCGTTGAACCACCTTAAAATACTATCAGGATTTGGTCATCCATCGAAATAGCACAGTAATCCAGGCGATGGTGCCATGAGTGTTCTGCTGACCACATTTTATGTCGTTCTTTGGCACAATTTTCAGAACTAGAACCTTAAAGCTTAATGGAGCATTTTGCCTTACTTTTGCAAAGCTGGCTCCCCTTCAAGCGTTTGGAGCTTGTGTGTTATCGGTTAGCAATACACACGCCAAAAGTTGCTCCGACGCCCGCGAAGTTTCGATCAAAACTCGACGACTGGACATTTTTTGCCACCATTACCTCCTTAATAAGTTAGTGTCGTCAATCTTTGAAGTTGAGTGTCATCATGCAAAGGCTCTGGGTAGCTAAAATGCCAATGCTCCAGTCGTCGTTGTTTTCCTTCCTGTTCAGGCACTCGCGCAAGTATTTGAGCAATTTTCAGCAAGACGATGATTACAAAACTCGGCGTTTGGGTCAAGCAATGCTGCTCCTCATAATGCGCACGCCCGAAGAGGTCGATGCGAAAGCTGTGAGTTATTTTTTTGACTTTTAAGTCTGTTTAAACTTGTATTTTTTCGTTGAAATTAAGGGCGGATTTTTTCGCAAGGCTGCAGTACCTCTTAAGTGGTGGCAATGCAAGTCCTCTCTCCGAAACTCGTGTATTTATCGTTCTGTTTCTCCTCTCATTTCTTTTCAGGCACAGAATGAGCTCAACGAGGCGTGGATTATCAAGCGCTTCCATTTGGCTCTGATGAACTTCTACTCGTTCACTTTACCCACACCTTTCTCGTTGGCAGTTCGCGCAGGAATTACTGCCATCAAGACTCAGTGAGTCCTTTTGTGTATAAACTCGTATGCCCTAAATTGATGTTGGCTAACCCCTAGCTCAGGGCTTTGAATCGTCAATCCTAATTTATCCTACCCGTTTAGCACCGTTTGATGATCCCTTCTTAGTTTTTTCATCTCACTGTCTCAGCTTTTGCTATAACTCAAAGTCGCGACATCCGGATTGTGTGGTTTGTCATCCACTCATTAATCGCTTCGCTCAAAATCTTCTCTTCGGACGCCACGATCACTCTGTTCTCACGTGCTATCAAACAGGCCTTGCCATGAATGATGACAACCCACCCATGGCGCTGCCGAACGGCTACGTTTACAGTCAACAGGTAATCACATGGGACCTGCAGTTAAGAATTAATAACAGCATATATCTTGTCTCTTGTATCGTACGGCCATTCTTTATTGATACATTAAGCTTACTATTCTTGTGCTACTTTCGTAGTGAAGCTGGCAAGGTACCAGACGCTATGAAATATTCGCGAATGAGGCGCAGTAGTAGAAAATAAGGCGATCCCTGGCAACTGTTGCATTCGATGAGACTGAGCCGATTTTGTGGAAGTAGCATTCGAATAGGTGTTCCATCAAATAAACAATGTTGTTTAATCCGAACGTTTCCCATCACCTAATCTAATCGACTGGTTACTGGCCAAGGGTGCCTCCCTGTAGGGCTTGATACTCTTTCAACAGTCATAATATTTTAATACAAACCTTGCTATTCGTTGAGGCTAACTTTCAACGTAACTGAAATTGGCGGCGTTGTCCAAGCGCCCCCAATTCATCTAGTTAAGTTGTAACTGTCTCTGGAGTGTTAGTTCTTTTTATAGCTCCTGTATATGCAGTGAAAACGCTTCTTAAAAAAATTTTTAACAGCAGCCTTTTGCTGCACACAGATATGCGCGGCCTGCTGGAATAAGCGTTTGATCGAGGGTCATGCAGTTTAGCGCTCCGTAACGCTGCCAAAATCATTGGCACTGGTGGCAAGCACTGCCTGCGCATATATTCTGGGGCTAATTTTGTTCCTAGAACTCAGGCGTGCGGAGAAGCGGGCGCACCCAGAAGACTACCCAATTTACATACCTTTTATGCCATGTACCAGATCAACATGCTAAGGGAGGCATGATTTGGTACTGACGCTTATGCACTTTGACGCTGAGAATCAGCACGTTTTTATTTTCAGGGAATAGCGGAATTGACTGGACCTGACGGCAAGCTAACGTGCCCTAGGTCGGGCGAGACGTTCGATGCGAGCGATGCAAAGCGTGTTTACATACTTTAACGGGGTTTCTCAACCTGCCCCTCCATCACTCATTCGGACTAGAAAGCTCTATTAGTGCTTCCCTCTTCCATTACTGTACATACTTTTCTCTGTTCTGACTTAAGTTCAACCTTCCACGGTTCCATCTAATGCATCTGTCTCATGTTACGTCCTGTAATCATCGCTGACTTAAGGGTAGTACCCAACTGGAAGCGGTAAGTAGATGCGAATGTAATACAGACTCAAATTGAGTACATAGACAGCGTGCCGCATTGAATTGCGGCTTTTAAGCGTTCTCCAGCTTTGACTCTTAGGGGTTCGTGATGTCCAGAGTTTGCCAGCTCGGACAGCTTGGATAAGTAGGATTCGATGTTATTGGGGTTTATCCTTTCAGCGCCTTTGTTGGGCGATCGAGCCGAGCTGTCCGATACGGGTATTGGGAGCTGTAACAGAGGTGGCAGGTTTAGCTCGCGAGTGGTTCATTAAACCGCGATGGAGTGGGCTTACGTCTGAAAAGGTCGCCACCAGTTCCTTCGAGAGTTTTGCCAGGACGCTTTCCTCGGAGGCCAGAGTAGCCTCAGCTAGCTTGATCTGTTGCTCCAGAGCCGTTTCAGCGCCGGCAAGGTTGTCAACGTGCCCACTTAGCAAAGCGGTTTCCTCGTCTAGTTTGGCGACCTGGAATAAAAAAGGAAACTTGTGAAGGCAAACACTAAATCTACTGTAGCTAATCAACAAAACGGATGGTATAAAAAAGTACCTGCTTACGGATATTTCGAAGTGAGGTCTCTCTCTCTCTGTTATATTCGAGGAATTCATGTGTAAATATAGGGATTCGACGAAATTTTGACGAATACTCATCATCAAAACTGTCGACATCTTCGTGGGTTTCTTTTGACGGTTTGCCGTTCTTTTTGCGCTGCAAGGATTTGTTATGCTCTTGTTTGATCAGCCAATTTTTATACTCGTCTGTTTTTTTATATTCAGCAAACTCTTCCTCGTACTTCGCACGCCCTACAATGGCTTGCTTGTAGTATATGTCCTTCTGTTCTTGGGGTAGAGACGACCATTCAATGCTAATCATACGCCGCCGTTCATTAAAAGGCCGCGAACCGAGATCATTGGACTGACTAGAGCGATACCGCATGTATAAATTGAAGGCCGAAGATGGTTTCGGAGGTGCATTAGGACCATAAGATCGCATACTGCCTGATGGTCGCAAAGACTAACCTTCCAGTCACACACAAAACAACCTTGAAATTGACCTTAAACCTTTGAAATCTAAAACTTAACAGACTAAAATGCATATGGAATGCATAATGCTGTATACCTCTGAATTGGTTTAAAGCAGTCTTTAAACTCTAAAGTTATTTTTTTGTTTAATAACTTGTTTAAAGGGTGAGGTGAGAAGCTGAATAAAATGAACTGTCATAATTCAATTTCGCGCTTCCAGGTGCATTATCTCTGTAGAGCTTAAGTCGAGTTTAAAAAATTTAGACTTTTTCATGTCAAATTTATTTTAAGTACTAATAGGGTCCATTTATGTGCTTGGAGTCGCATACATTTGTAGCTCCTGAGAGACTTTTCGACACAAGAAGGCAAAACACAGGACAAAATGTATATTTTTATTCAACAAAAGATTGAATATGCCTTTGGAATGACTAAGGGAACGGACCACGCAGCTAGGTACTGCGGCACCTAAGGCTTCGATAGCCATCCAGCAGTTTATACAAACACAGCATCACAGCAGTGAATTGATTTTCATGACTTCGTGGTTGTAAAATATTGCTTTCTATTCATTGTAAGCTGTATCGCCTTGTTTAGATTATTGGTTGGTCCTTCACATTCTTGACGGCCGCTTTGATCCTAGATGCATGGTCTGGCCTCCAGGCCATGACAGCAGCCCCTGTTTTCCTTACACTTAATACATGTGTTTCCGGCTATCCTCAGCGTTCTCTTCATCTTCTAAGGTTGCTCTCAACGCAATTTTAGTTAACCAACTTTTTTAAGACGTACGATGGTCTAAAAGAATCGTGAACAAAGTAAACATCGTTTCGTGATGGCGCTAGCTTCAAAGACTCATGGGATTCAAAAATGACGTCTTTATATTACAAGTCCTCCAACGTAATATTCTTTTGCTTCGAAATTCAAAGTGGTGGATGGCATAACGTTATGGTACCCTGCGACTATTTTGAGGAGAAAAAGGCCTAATACAATACAAAACTCGATGTGTCAATGAAAAATTGATTGTGGGAGATAACAGCATGACTAAATGGAACTCACTCGGTTAGAGTAATATAGCAAGTCACGATGCTCCAGCCGAATTCACCATTTTAAACAAATTGAATATTGTAAGCGAATCTTATGCTGTGGTGGACGCCTGAGGACAATCAACAGTAGTACAAAATTACGTTGTGTTTAATTACTGAACTAACACTTTTGACTAAAACCAAGTCAAGCATTCGCTTTTTGTGACAACGCTGAATTTTTACTTGCAATATCCGCTCCATCTTGAGGTGAAAGCTCTCGTATTTTGTAGCTTTTGTAATCATACGAAATGTAGGTGCCACAAGTGACGCCCAGTTGTTCTCATTCAATTTAGACGCACAGTTTTATTTTGCCCTTGTAATGATAATAAATTGATCGCATTTTCTGTGGCGAAGTCCGGATGCTTCATGTGGCCAATTTCCTCGTCTTATAGACGTACGGGTCATCTATTTACTTTAAGGTTGCTTTGCAAGACGGGATCCTGGCAGATGTTAGTCTTAATTGAAGAACTTCGGAATGTTTAATATAGCAGAAATATTATGATTAACCAAAAAAATTATACAATTGACTCTTTATTTGGCAACGGCTATCAAGTCCGCAAGGCTGGCAGAAAATAAGTGTTTCGTTTTCTTCATAGCAGGCATTTGGCAGAACGAAAACTGTTGACGTACGGAAGGGATTTGGGAAAACCGACGAAGCCCGAAAGCTTGACTGGGGGTGGGCATGCAGTTTTTGAGCCTAAAGGGACTCATTAATAAGGCAGGGAGTAGAATGGAGGTGCAATAGATGCTACGTTGCTAAACCTCAACATCACCTCACTGCTGGTCAGTACTGGTTGCCCCAATGATTGGAAGGCTGTTATTGTTATCAAGGCCAGGCGTCACATTTGGTCGCTCCATGTGGTGCCTTCACAGACTCCTCAATCTCATAGCAAATGCATTTCTTCCGCCCTGCTGAGTTCTGGCATTGAGAAGCAAAAATTGACAGTTGCCCATTCAGGTAGGGCTAGCAGTTGATGTTAAGAATACACGGCCTCGAAACTTCTCTAAAAATAAAAATACATAATGTTTGTGACGAATGTGCGCTTTAGGCACAGAAAGATGACTAGAATTAGTCCGAATCCCTAATCGAGAGTTGAATGCGCTACCATACGGGTCTGGCTGAGTCTTATTTTGACATGTTCTTATAGCAAGTGGATTATCACTAGGGCGTAAGGTGGACAGAGGAGCCATAAACAGAGATAGGAAGTCACAAGCCATTAAGGTTACCCTACCGCAAGCTTGAAGAACGATTTGAACGAAGTAAAATGGCTGCTTATGAAAACAGTGGCATTGACGCTAAACATTTTCAAAAAAACCGGAGAATTTGCCCGAGTATGGATGTATCCTCCTCTTCCCGCAACATATGCAGAAGCACGGTTTTGCCGAAATCCACTAATGAGCTACGTCACTAACTAAAAGTCTTACGTAGTTGGCCGAGTCAGTCACGTTCGAACCCATGGAAGAAAATACCATCAACCAGTAACTGTCCACGTCGTGAGTCGAGGCAACGCGACTTGTAAAAGCCAATTTATGCAGGTGATTTTAGGCGAAATCTTGGTTGAACTTAACCAAGGAGTTTAGGCATGAAAAACAGGAAATTCAGAGCACGCCAAGTGTTTACCATTGAAAATTTACAAGACTGTTTTGTTGTTGCTTTCTCCATTTTCATTTAGTGTAAACACAATTGCATGAGTTGACACTAGACATAAATTTTGAGATGCATGAATTCACCTGTCATAAGACATCGGCAAAACATCACGTAGACGAGTATAAATACCACCCCATACTGAATCAGTGCCTTGTATTTGTTAGGCATCAGTGATGCATCGTTGCGCTGTTGCCATTTTTCTGGTCACCGTACTCATGATGTATGTACCTCTCAGTGCGACGGAAGCAGGGACATTTAGGCGCTTCCAAGACTGCATCGAGCGCTGCACCTTTTACAATGCGGAGTGTAACGACCAAATCAAACACTTATGGGCGGACTACTATGCTAATAAGAGACGAATTACGCGCCATTTGAGAAAGTGTTGTCTGCGAAATGAGTATAGGGATGACGCGCGCCCCAATGATAGTTTTGGAGCCTGTGCGAGGATTGAATGTGGGGCCATGCTATGGGGGTAAGTAAAGGCAAGCTTAAACACACCTTTCTAAGCGAATTTACAAAGCGGCTTTTCACCTGCAAAGCTCATGGATCAGAATAGGATTGCGAGTTAAAAAGTCTATTTACACTTTACAACAAGACTTATGCAATCATTTACAGGCATTAGATACCACTGTCGAGGGGCCGTGCAACGCTTCTCTTATATCTTGAAATATGGAAGTAAAAACAGTTAGTTAGTTAGTTCTCTTTCCGCACAACTAATTTTGCAAATAAGGGCATTTGTGTTTTTTACAACTAAATGCATTGCGCAAAAACATAGTTAGTTAATTTAGTTAATGATTTTGCAGATATCATTAAATGCATTATTTCCGACATTCTTTTGAGTTTTTTTCACAATATACTTACCTTTTAGTATTGAGTCTTCTTAACTATTTTGTCACCAATAAAGTTGAGAATTGGTGATTGTTTAAACGAGCCAAGCATGCGGATAGAAAAGCCGAGCACCTTTGACTTCACACTTCGACCTATTATTGGCGCGCGGTGCGAGCGTGTTTCACTGTGGACACGCGCTAGGGCGAACAGCATTTTTGTCTGGTTAACGATCCCTAATATGAAGTACATTTTTTGTTATCAATTTGAACAACTCATCGAAGGGTGAACAAAACTGTTCCATTCCCAAACGGGATTTTGCACGCTAGATCAGACTGAAATAAACACAAACATATGCTGCTACCCTTTTTCGAGATTAAGCTTAGTTTATCTGCAGCGTTTACGTCGAACCTTACTCCTACCTCTGGCTACGTGCCATCGAGACATGGAGAGTGGTCAGATCGTAGCATACTTTTTGCATTTCCGGTAAAATTTGTGGATCGCGGTATTCATAATCGCCTTGTTGACTGTTACTTTCACTCAGTTATAAGACTAATGGAAGCTGACCTCGTGGCATCTCTGAGGCGTATTCCAACTCCCGTCTACAACATCAATCGTGACAAGGCAGCTTACCCGTTTATTTTGCTAAAACAATACAAAAAAAGAATGAAATAATGCAGGAGCGGGAGCCTAGATGATTCAAGCCATTTCGATTATCCAAAAAGGGCTAATAGAAGTTAAGTCGCCGTTATCTTTAAGGTGCGCAAAACGTTGCTCGGAGGAATTAGTTGCTTTCATGGTTGATGGTGCTCTGAAAAAATGAGGCATAGATGACAAACTTCCGCATTAATATGCGTTTTTGGTGTTTAATGCTTATGCCTCTATTAAAGTGACCAAAACCACCAGGAGTGTAACGTAAAATTTAGTTTGCCTTACCATATTGTTTTCACGCCATCAACATTGCGTTAACTCTTGCCTTGCCAAAATTTGTTATATTTAATCATGATGCCCTATGCTCGTCTGCATGTCATAGGAATTGTTCGAGGTAATGCATGTCATCTACCCATGCGAATTCGATGCACGTAGTGCACATGATATCTGTCGATGGATAAACATTACTGGAGTCCTATAAACAAAACGAACTCTGCGAAATCCTCGTGCATTTAAAAAGGGCCTGCGAAACAGTTAGGGGTTCTAAAGATGTGTGTCCGTCATCAGAGTTTTGTTTGTCTCGCGACGTTGCTCCTCCTCCTTCTAGTTTGTACAAATGGTCAGCCGGCTAATGCCGATGAAAGATTTGAAGAGTTCAAGGCCTGCGTTCAAAGATGTTCTGACTTAAACGCCAAATGCAATGATAAGGTGAAAGATTTGTGGATAGACTTCTTTAAAAACAGGAAGAGTATTTTGCGCCACTTAAGAAAGTGCTGCCTTCGTGGTGAGACAAGGGAGGATTCAAAACCCGAAGACAGTTTTGCGGCTTGTACTAGAATCAACTGTGGAGCTAGACTCTGGGGGTAGGTTCCTTTTTTGAGCCCGTCAGCCGCTCCTCTGTCACCTTTTTGACTGCTGTGGGATGGAAATTGATCGTCTTGACCTTTATTCCACCTGTTAACACATAAGTCTCAGTATTGTTCCATTTTTCCGAAACCAATAGATTTATCCTTGCAAGCAAGAGGGAAAAATAACTCCAGCGAAAGCATGTCAGTGCTACTACTACTCGATATACTCTTTTTAATTTTATTAGCAAACAACCTTTTCTAATGATCTACTATTCTTTTAAATGTACCGCAAAAAAACATAAAGGTTTCTTTTACTGTTAGCCCCAGCAAAAAATAGTGCATTATAAAATGACACAACATTATATTTGATTCATTGCCACCTTAGGTTTCTTACCCTTTTGTTTGTTAGGCAATGCTTTAAAACATTCAGCTATCCCGTGCTCATTTGTAAAACACAAAAATCGTTACTCTCTGCGCAATCTTAATGAGTGAAAAATCTGCCTGAGTCTACAGATATCCCCAACTTATGCTAGTGAGCATCAGGATTTATCAAATAGACAACGAGACTTTCATTTGCTTTTGAGACAGATCTGCCCTGTTTGTAGGCATTTTATTTTTTAAAAAGAACAGGTAAGACTAAAATAAAGGCAGTAACTTGGTTGCGCTAGCTGATTATTTCGACGTATCAACTTAAGTTATTCATAAAATACTTGCTAACCCACGTCGGTTCAGACGAGAATGTGTTTTCAGAGTATAGAAGAGCTGAGAGACTACTCGAGTGCTCCCAATGCCATAACACGCTGTTAAACCATAGAATGTAAGTAAGAACGCCCGAAAGGCAATGCAATACCTTGCCATTGAGATTGATCAAGCGGCGACTATGACCTTGAGAGAACATTAAATAGTGCATTTAATGCTGAAATTTTGAAGCAATTCAAGTTGGATAATCACAAATCTGAATTATCTAAAAGTGTTTATTTAATCATATTTTTATTTCAGATGCCAAATCCAAAAGAAACATTCCGGGTTCCTTTCGGAAGATGAGAAGGAACATTTGAGACAGGGGGATCATGACTAAGGCCTCGGATTCGCACTTATTTTTTGTTGAGTTTCACGGCCCCAAGTTTACCTGATTTATAATATTTCACAGACTCCGACTTGCTTATTTAAGCCAACTCCCTTTGTGCGAGAGAAAAAAATCTCACCATAAGCTCAGCATAAATTTTACTAGTTCGGATATGAAAATTAATTTTTACATCAGCGTATTTGACTGCTGTTTTTCTCCTCTTCACGCCCTTTCACGATTTGGCACCTGGAAGGAATAAAAAGTGGCCAGAAGGATGATAAATTACCCTAAATCATGGTTGAATTTGTCGCTTCAAAACAGAAGATGCAAAGCACTTTATGACTAGAGTCGGGTCGAAAAATAAAAACTATTGGGTTGTATGACTTTTCATTTGTATACGATATTCACACTATTAATATACCAATTAAAATTATTGGCTGATCTCGACGCATTCAAGCAGACAAAAACTTAAAATACCGTTTCCCTAAAATCAAATGGTGAGCCTAAAGCAAAGCATTTTATGTGCATGTTATCGATGGTTCATTCACAACATCGAATCCATGTGACTAAATGGCCGATTGTTTACAAGACATCTGCGTTGTTTATACGGTGTGCTGCAGCGACTAAAACAGGATGTAACTTTTGTCTTTTGTTTACACGTGTTTATGCAAAAGTGGAGCTGCGGATTGTGATGTTTTCTACCTTATTAGACTGCTCTCATCTACCCAAGGAATCTGAGCCATAAGGATAGCATTCGTTGAAGCCGAAAGAAGGCAAATATGAGGCACAATTTGCACATATTCAATAGCGTTAGGGAATGTGGTCGCTGGCCTGATCCGGTGGTTAGTCCACGTGGCTGGATCAGTGCGGATATCTGGGAGTACGGAGGCCAACCGACCGTCCGCGCGAACAATGCATTACAATAAGTGCACCGAACGACTCATAAAGTGGTCTCTAATTTGAGTTACTTGCTCCGGACGTTAATTTGTCTATCGTCATTAACTTTATTTGTATGGCCTGATTTACCAGCCACTTCTCAGTGACCAACATTTCCCCAGCTAAATGGTAACGATCAAATGCACTGCGTGAAATAAAAAAACCTTATAAACTCTCTAAGTAGGAACCGATATGGCAAAAATTTACTGCATTGTAACGTGCAAACAAACAGCAGATTCCTGCTTCGTATGAACGGGTTTATATTGGTGAACCAAATTGTTGGGAATGGGGTTTCAATTGTCATTGGCAGATGAGACTTCCGGAGCAGTAGGGATGCTGACATTAATTTCCAAGGCGAAGCCTTTGTACCTCCTTAGCATTAAATAATCTGCCCACCAGGCTACCATTACGCTCAGCATTACCTGTAAGTACTTCAGTTATGCTGAAAAGGCGGATGCGTTAACAAATGGTAAGATTCCGGGAGGTTTCCTAATCACCGGATCGTATGTCATTTTTCGGAAGCAACAGTTGTTCACTGAGCAGTTAATCACTAATACCCTAATAGATAGCACCTCAGCCTAGTCGCAATTATGCGCTCTAAAGGCGAATATAGTGATTACACAGGCTCGGTACACATTAATAAGGTCGAATTATGGCTAATTTGTTGTAAATTAATTGGCAAAGCATGGAAATCAAAAGCATCCTTTGCATGGCTCAACTTACCCAAAGAGAGCGGCGCTACACTTTATTCGCGCGCAGGCCGCAAAGCTGTCCTCAGGCGCGGCACTCTCCCTACGCGCATTTTTCATACAGCAAGCATTTACGATGGGGAGGATTTTGGGCTTATTGGTTATAAAGTTTTTCCACATGCCATCCACCTGTCGTAGACACTTGCCATAATGGGCTGAACAGGTCTTGACGCAGCTCTGAAATTCCCTTATTTCTCTTTGGCTTGAGTCAGACGCATCCCCGAGGAAGGTGAAGAGTATAAACACGGTCAGAAGATAGACGCTCATTATTTTCGGTCGTGGATTGACTTTATCAAAAAATGTCATATTTATACGCTCCAGTGAGACGCACTTTTATGTGCATTGAACCTCAACATCAAATAAAATGAATGGCACCGAAGAACGGATGTAAGAGCTTCGTTGTCGCTGTCTACCTACGGTGCGCATTCACTGGCTCTACCCATTGTTATGGTGTGTTTGTCGCTTAAACCGGTAACTTATTTTGATCCCTTAAAACACCTCATGAACGTGCATCCAAGATTCATTAGGAAAGACTGGCAGCGAAAGGAAATGAATTTGCAATCTTGACACGTCTCAGACGGATGATTACGACCCCACTCATGGGGGCGAACGAACAATCAAAACGATATGTTGATTACTGATGGTTTATTTAAGGATTTCTGACTAAAATTAAGAACTTGCAAAGATCAGCATTCGAGAATGTGAAGCGATGTAGTAGTAGGTCAGTTTCTTTACTTTTTGCCACCACGCTCCCTCTCCTCTGCCAGATGCTCTTTCTCCGACTGAGAGATTTCGCCTTGGTGTCGCTTTCTTATTTCGCAGCTAGAGTGGAGAAGAGAACCTAACTTTAATTATTTGTTTAATAACATTTCTTCCCTAGAGCATGAGGCAATGTATGACAAAAAATGAACTTCTAGACACCAGTGCTATCAGCTCTCGAAGAACTTACAGCTCTCCCTTATGACAAAAGAGAAGTCGTTGATGAATTCCAATTGCGTCGAAAAACCACTGCATAAAAATTTGGAGGTTCCATTTGGCTCTCTTAGCCCGAAGAGCTTTGAAACCGGCAGACATTAGGTTTCAACATGTTTGGAAGTCTCGCCAAGACCAAAAGGGAGTCATGCATACCTCTTTAAATTCTTTTGCATTAGCATAAAGTGACAGTTAGAGGTGAACAATTAGTTCCTCCATTTTAATCATCAAAGCAAGAAAAGCCACAAATTGGCTTGATTTACCTGTCGATTCTTTCACTTCATTGCCTGTTTTTAGTGCTACTGATTGCACGTTTATACGTCATTGTCCAAGAATAAGCAAAAGAATTAAATCCCATTAATCCGATTAGAGTTCAGCAAGGAGAAGGTAATTCTTATCACCGGGGCTTGGGAAAGCCTTCAGGAACTTACCCCCAAAGCGCGGCTTTGCAGCGAACCCTAGCGCAGGCACCTAGGCTATCCGTCTCTTTGGCTCGCCTGGAATTTGCACGGTAAAGGCAGCATCTGTTTGCAATCCTCGTTATGTTGTTTGTGTTCTTGTGGAAGTCCCTCCACATACCTTCCGTCTTCCTGAGGCATTGCTTGTAGCGTTGATTGCAGAACTCCAAACACGCCCTAAAAGCTTCCATATCTGCAGCTAAGGTGGCGAGAGCAAGTGCTAGGAGGACCAAGCAGACCCTTGTCCTTGGCGCCATTCGTGCAGTGTGATGGTGGAATGGACGGGCTAAGAGGTAGGAAAAAGTGTTCACCAGTGCGAAATAATGCCTAAGTGACCTTTCAGGGTATACATGGGATTTAAAGTGTCACTTTGATTGACAAGTGTTTACAGAAAACCTCTACGACGACTCATTAGCCATCGTGAGACAAATTTCAACGAATGAACGTAGACATACGGGTAAACAGCCATCGGTAGAGTTGGAATGTCACCTATATTGGACAGAAGTAGGCACTCCAATTAAATAAGAAGGTCACTGCTTCACACATAAATAATGACGTGAATAACTTATCGATTTCGTCGAATAGGTCGATGTTGAAGTTTTACAAATGAAGAGAAGGTATCCATGATTGAAACCAAGGAACAATAAATTTGCACTTCATCAAGAGCAGACGAGAATGAAAAAAAAAACAAAATTTTGACAGAAAAGATGGCATGACATTGAGAACAATCTGCTGCACAAAATGGCAACACGCAAAAACCAGGCCCCAACGCGATCTGTTGCAGGGCTAAACTTGCTAGTAGGGAAAGGCAAAGGCATCATTTTCCTTTTAAGCTTATACCCTCTCAACAAATTTGGTCAGACACTGCCATCAGCCTCTCCACTAATCCTGTTTGCGTACAACTGAAATTAAACTAATGGACAATGGCAATTCTGACACGCGCAGCATTTCTTCCCATTTCAGAACGGTTCTGCTATCCTACCGATGAAGAATAGGTGGTGACTCACATCGCGAACGACAACGACTTGCACTCCCATCAACATTAACAGGCACGCCGACTTGAAGTCGCACGCGCACAGGGAGTTAAAATAGTTTCTCGAGAGCAATGCTCTACGTCCATGCCTCCTCCCCACTTTATCACTTCAGAGCTGTCTGATTCTATGCACACAGTAAAGAAGGGGAGGAGGCACTGCATGTTTGCATGGCTGACAGCTTCACAAAGGCTTCACAGCCAAGCTTACCATGGAATTTCGTGCAGAAGCGGCTTCTTTTGCAGCATCGCATCTGCTGTCAATTGTGCTGCTGCAGACTGCGGGACTAGCTCATGACAGTCAGCCATATGGCAGAATTACTTTTGCCTAGCATTGTAAGAGAGCATGCCAGCATGACACAGGGAAGAGCTGCGAGCACTGATATGACTGCAATCCCAAGGTGCTGGACCCAACTGCAACCTACGCGGAGCTCATTGTCCACACAGTCAGACACAGAGTCAATCAAGCTACCGAAGCGATGCTACACCACTGGTGGCTCTGACTCGGTTGATGGTGATCATAGCCTGACATTTAAATTGATTTCAACTTTGGCTGTGTGCTTTGGTGCACTTTGGCCTCACCAAAGTCAAACGGCTACCGACGGTGCACCCGTAGAAGCGGCGGTGATGAGTGACTTGGTAGTATTGCGACAGGGTACAGTCCATTGCCTTTGGCGTATGGCTTACTCGGGGTTCAGCGTTATCATCATGCTAGGCGGCAGTTGTAACAAAGTCCGCCATCAGTGACGTCGTGTCCACCCTTGATTTGAGAAATGCTTCCCTATGGCCATCACGTTTGAGTCAGCCATGTATTACTGAGAGAGTTGATGGAGAACGCCAGTGCAAAGTAGGAGGCAGGCTGATTGTTGAACCACAGCAATCGTCAAGGCATGTACGTTGGTCGGAAAAGTGGAGTTGAGAATGACGCCAACATCGAGAAAGACCAAATAACGACATCATGGGCTGCGCAGAATGCGAGCGTGAATGCCGCTTCAATGTCCAACGGAACGCTCTCCAATCATGAGGAAAGCCAAAACTTTATTCAACGGCATTGTGCAATTAATTCTACAAAGGAATGTTACCTCAACCCCAACGAGTTGAGTCATTGTGGCAGAGCAGGTAAGGTACCGACAACGTGAGACAGGCCTTAGAAAGGAAAGTCACAGCGAAGTGGTCATTGTGCCAGGGGAAATGTGAGATGCTCGCACGGTCCTAATGATTCCCCGTAAACCCAGCGTCGCGTTAAGCTAACACAGCGTATCACACAACAGCGCGTTCATCTACCGCAGACGCGACACCGGTTGTGTGGTTTGAGGATTGGCAACACGCATTTGTGGTGTGCTGGATGCGAAAGGTGGACGTAAGAGTGCAAATGCCATAAGCCAGCATGACACTGACGGTGTTGGCGACGTGACCAACACGAAGGTCAATGAGTCTGTGATTGGAAACCACGGGGCCTGAGCTGTGTCAGCTTCCACAGAGTTGCCAACCCACCCTAACCCGAGGGGTATGAGGTAACACGATTGCCTACAAGTGAAGGAAGAGGCCAAGTTTGGTGGTGTCTTGGACTGTCCGCAGTGGCGTGAAACAAACCTGCGCGCATGACCCCATCCTGCTCATCACAGTTTTCCAACTCACATCAATTGACGCTATCTGATGCGCCTTAAGACCTCTCATGTACTCTTCTTTCTGCCTGCCTATTCTTTCGACTTCATGCCAGCGTCTCGACATTCATAGTAGACGTGAGGAATAAGAGTGGTTGAAACGGTATGAGAACGAGTAAGTGATTTAATGAGCAGGGAAGTGAGTAATGGGTTGCATTGCTCGAAGTCTATTGATATGCGAAGGGGGTGGCGTACTGGAAGTCGATGTTGTCATGCATGACACTGGTGCTGGTTGCTTGTGGCCTTGGTTATGCCAGCGAAGGCTGGTGAATTGTGTCGTTCCACTGAAGTGCCATCAGACAAATATGAGCGGCTTCAACTCACACGGTAGGGCCATGCGCTCGAATGCTTACGTGCAATGCGAAAATTTAACAAGAATGGGAGCCTCATTCGTAGCTGGGCTTCGGTTCACACAATGCCTACTGTAATCGACATGGTGCCTCCACTTTCGTAGAATGCTGTAAACACAGGAGTAAGGCTGTTGTTTTGCGGTGATCAGTCGATGTGTTTAGATTGCACGAATTTGAGCCGAATTTAAGCCTACATGTGTACCTCATCGGACAGTAATGCATCCTTGAAGCGATGATGCCTTCGTTAGATACAGGCCTGTGTACCGGCGTGGAGTTGAGTGCCGTGCCTTCAAGCCGACGATACAAAATGAATAATTGAAAAAAGCAGTTGGAGCCTCGTGAAATCGTCTCTTCTGCTAACCGTCAGCTACAAATTAGTATTTGTCAGATTTGACACATCAGCTAATCGACGACTGATTTGATGTGGAAGCCAAACTTCAATGAGCATCTAATATGCTGATTTTGGCAGCATACAAAATGGCTGCAATTTGTTTTAGGGCAACTCGTTGTTGTAGACAGCATAATCAAATGAAGTTTAACATGCAGGCTCGCAGACACAACGGCGATAATCCAGATCCTTGCCGTGCTATTCGTCTCATTGTGGAGCAATGTTAGCCCAGTGAAGGTGGCAGCAGTGGAGCACGCGGCTGTGCTGCACAGGAGGGTCATTTTGCGCATTAGGTCTCCACGAAAAAAAGGGTTTCTGGGTTACCACACTAAAGGTGGGAGCTAGTCACATGGGGTTACGAGGGTGCACACCTTTAAAGTAAGTAGGCGGCACAATGTCAGGCTTTTAATGGATGCCATTTGTTCAACACTGAAGCCACGTCTTCAGCGCCTCATCATGCGAGTAGAAGGCATGGCCAGCAGTGGAAGGCTAACGCAGCACTCAGAGGCGAGCTCAGTCCTTGGGGGAGGTTGTGCAATTTGAAGCGGAGGTAACTACCACCTGCGAAGGAAACCGGCGCAGTCCATGAGATTGGTCAGTAAGAAGGCATTTTGGAATGGAAGACCATTGGCATTGACAAGACTGGCAAAGACAGGCTCAAATGCTCAGATAACTCGAATAGGGGCCACGACGCCTTTTGCATTTTCATCCTTCGCATTCAGTCCCCGCGCAAGTGGGTGCAGTAATGACCGAGAGCTCTGATTGCGTAAGTGCTTATGCAAATGAATTTGGCGACGCCTGTGCCAATTTTCTTTGTTAGAAGTGTTTGCACTGTCGCTTGCATCAGCTATTTGTATCGCATCCACTGCGGAATGTTAGTCGAAGTGAAGGCAGTCACGTGAGCATCGCGACCCCGATGTGAAACGTGGCGAATCGGATGTGGCGATCGTCCTCATTAATGCACCCCCTCAGCCCACTCACATCTGCTGGTTCGGGGTGGTGCAGCTGGGCTGTTGGGTTGCGAGGCGCGTTCAGGTCAGCTGATGAGATGGAACATTTCGGTGATTCGTGGGCTCTGATTCACCCACCTAAGGTCTTCCACTCACATTCAAGCTCATTTTTAGAACAATGAGAAAGAATGCGAAGGAGCCATGGAGCAGAAAAGCCTCTTCGTTGCCTGATTCAGCTCACCAAATTAAGCGCAACACCTTTTGTAATAACTTACAACTTACAACTTACAAGACCTAACTACGTACTGCCCCATTCACGTGGGCCGGTTAATGAGTCGGTTAGATTTAGACCACCTCTGCGGAGACGCAGAAAGGAATGCGTCCAGGGAATGGACACTGAAGTCTAGAGTGTACCGGCTTCCACCTTGCGACATGTGTGAATCATGAACTGCGCAAGCGCGTCGTGTTGATGGAGGAATGCGAAGGCGGCCGATAATCGTCCTTTAGAAGAACTGCGTCACAAGGCTGAAATGAGGACAATTGTTGTTTAGTAGGAAGGACTAGTGGTGGGTGCGTGGAAGCAAATTGATGCGTCGTGCTGCTTCGCACGGGCTGGGCATGTGGTAATGGCGGTAAGCAAGTTGACCCTTATGGTTGCGCTAATGGAAGCCCTACTAGCAGGTACACACTTCCACACAATGCCACTGACGCATGAGAGGTTGAACGCTCTTGACCTACACGAGACACTCATTCAATGCTGAAGCTGCTGTTCAAAATTTAAAGCACTTAGGGCAATAGATCGTGCATCGTGGCAGATTGAATGTGTGGCTGAAGCAGTGGAATTGAAAAAGGCCCTGAAAACCACAGCACCGTGTACAACCCGTGCACTTCGAACGCTGCAGCACCCACTCTGCAGTGCGTGCACAGGCGCCAGGATGCAGTGGAGAGCGCTTCCTCGTCCATCTGATGCTCTAACCAAACCATAGAACACGTGTTTTGATCTCGCGTTCCTAAGCCCCATTCATCGGTGGGCGGCCGAGTGCAGTCCACGTGAATGGTTGTTCATTTTAACGGGGCCACATGCGCAGGCGTCCATCCACTTCAACGTTAACAAGAATTTGTGGTCCATCTGTTGTCGCAACATAAAATTAGCAAGCAGTCATTGAGCGTAGTGACAATGTATTGCTGTACGCACGTCCATTGTGAAATCGAGGCTCGCAGCATTGACTGCGTTCATTTGTCACAAAACAAGTTACTGGATGAAGGAAAAGCGCAGTCCACTGTGCAGTGGCATTGCATGGGACCGCCCTTCTGCCTAAGACCAGACGTGCAGAGATGCCTATGCATCACTGCTCGTCCAAAGCGCTTACGATTCCATCGTCAAGGTAGTGTTCAGACATGACCATTCCTGTCCTTGTAAGGGAGTTTAGTCCATTCACAACACCCGCAGTCCTTGTGGATCTACCACCGTTGGCAAGCTCGGAAGCTTTTCATGACATTGACAGCGGCACAGACATGGAGCACGCAAATGTGATGGAGTCCGTGATCAGGTACCTCAAAAGTACCGTCAAGCTGGCCTTGAAGCCAGCCCTCATGATATTTGAGAGCAAAGAGATGCGGTGGCGTAGGCAGCAGTCCAATTGAGGAGAAACGTTAAGCTGTCGAGTGATTTAGACTTACTGCTTGGGATCAACTCCATCACTCCGTATGCCTCATCACCAATGTTCAAGTAGTTACTGTTTCCTCTGATGGAACAGTCGCCACTTGGCAAGAAACTCACAGAAAGAGACATCGCTGAGGATATGATTGCATTGGTGGGAGTACTGATTTGCTTTTCTCGCCCACATGCGTAGAGGGCTAGAGCGAACCTTCTTTTTAGCAAGGCGAATCAAACTTGCTTCGCTGGTGGCTTGGTAGCACGAATATGGCATGTGAAATCTTCTCTAATTTCAAAAGCAACTTGGACAAGGAACTAACTTCGTAAGCACTGTACGAGGTAAAGTTCGGGTGTAGGGCAATGGTGGATGTGCGTCGCACTGCTCTTGTGCGCAGGAAAGTACGAAAGCACTCGATGAGCTTTGTGTTGCATGCTTTGAATGCATTTCCACCGAATGACGCGTCGCAGTGATGACATGTGCATTGGGAGTAATAAGGCCAATAGTAGTTCCATGTGCAGTTGCGCGTGCAAACACCGATTTCAATGTCACGCTAAAGGCTTGCTTTGTTGCAAGAATGGTCAACAGTACCGCGTACATTGTTGGTGGGTGCATGACTGTGTGGCATGGTGGCAGTGGGAAGGAGGGTAATGCCAAGACGGACGCCCGTGTGTGTGCGAGTGTTGCGGGACCCCACACAGCATGCCCTCACTACGTTGCCCCCAGCTCAAGCACGAGTTCGCGGATGGACTGATGCGTTGCGGGTGGTGGTTGGGCCAGATGATGGAGGAGGACATGCGAATGACTCAGACCCTGATTGCCACACAGGGCTCCGACCCCTCCCTTCCCCATGCTGACAGCGTTTACATGCCCACAAATGTTGACACTAACGTCCTCATCAGCAGGACGCCCACAAAGCAATAGTATCTCCCTTCCCAAACAAACTTAGCATGCAAAACTGCTCTGGTAAACAGGGCAGCCCTCCACGTGCTTAATGTCATCCGCACTGAATTGATTCCACCGAGGGACGCTATGCGGTTGGAGGTTGTTGATGAACACAGCAGTTTAACTTTAGAGTCCAACCGTCTCTCCGCTAGCCATGAATTCTTGCAATTTTTAGAAGAACGCATTCTACCATATGGTTGACAGCCATGAGCCGG
Organism: Taenia pisiformis; assembly: GCA_023968675.1. NCBI lineage: Eukaryota > Metazoa > Platyhelminthes > Cestoda > Cyclophyllidea > Taeniidae > Taenia > Taenia pisiformis. The sequence continues at coordinate 12,139,818 of CM043736.1, read as the reverse complement.
TCGCGTAGTCTGCAGGAACACACCTGACAACAGATGCGACGTTGCAGAAGAAGTCGTTTGTTTCAGATATCCCATCGCAAGCTTAGCAGTGAGGCCGTAGTGAAGCATGTGATGCACGCAACTTGCAACTCGCAACCCACTGCGTCATTCCCATTACTTCAGTGCATGCCGCGAAGTTGCTGATGCGCCGCGTGATATCGAACAGTTTGTCCCAACTTGTACACACCCATGCTGACCTGTGCACAAATGATTCTAGCGAAGACGTTAAGCGATCCAAGATAAAAGCACACACTGTTGCTGGGCCTACGATCCTCTACCGCGTGTGATACAAGTGAAAGCATGACCAGCGACGGCGATGCGCAAAGTGCACTTGTGAGTGATACAATTTTGCCCCGTTTTGTCCCTTCCACTCTCCATTTGCTCTGCATGTGAACGCTGGAAGATTGGAAGAACGACCAACTACCCCACAACTTAACACCTTTCGTGGACTAATGCGCCTCCGCTAGGTTGACTGCATTACAATTGGGCCGTCTTCTCCAACTAGTGATGCGATGATGACCAAATTTATTGGTTTAACGATGGAAATACGCGTAGCGCTTTCGACACCCCGTCACCTGATTTGGTTGTTTGAAAAGTGTTCGGAATTTGATCCACCTCATCATCGGGCCCTATTTGGAGTGTACGGAAGTTGTGAAGGTGGTGAATTAATGTCCAAATTGGGTGCTATTTGACTGCCACATCCAATTGTGAGCTCTAACTCTGGTGAAAGCGATGACGGCTTCTCGGTGGCGGTACTTCTTTTATAAGAGCGCAGCCAGCACCAGTGGCTCAACGTAATGATGAGACACTACTTGAAAGCATCCAACTTGCGCCTTCCCCTTCTCTGCAATTTTTAGCATTTAAATCAAGCAAACGACCAATTGAAGTGGAGAGTTGGTGATGACGTACTAGCCTGTGGGAAGCAAGGGCCTCAGTCTAGTTGGGTGGCGTGTAAGATCAGGTTCCGGTTTGGCTTGTAAAAACATTCTTCAACTGGCGTCGCACTCATCGAGACAGCAAGCGTTTCACACGACTCTCTGTTTGAACGCATGCCACTAGTCATCCCCTTGATCACACGTCACGATGGGCACACAGCGCCTCTGACGGCCTACAATAAACAGCCTCAAAGGCTACATCAGCAGGTGGATGTTGAAGCAGCAGTGCGATAATAAGAGGGTTTAAGTCTCGTTATCACCTATCGTCACCTCACGGCACACTGAGCTTTCTATTGTCAACTAAGGCATGAAACAATGAGCAATGGTGCAGCGGCAAGAGGACCAGTGTGATTAGTGATGGTTGGAGAGCATGATTAGGTCTCCCACGTCAACCATAAACGACAATACCCTTTGGCTGCCTCCACATGGTCATCCGTCTCGTGACATCCCTTGCTTCATCTCCAATAGCAGACTGAGGATGCTCTCCAACTGCTTTACTAGTTGAGAAATGTTGACAAAGGGAACGCTATAAAGTGGTTGGGTTCTCGAATGTGAAACTGTGTTTTAGTGCGACTACAAGGCCACAAACCCAAGTCTTCCGTACTTCATCTATGTGGAAGGCAGCCACGTTGGGAAGAATAACCAATCAAGCGGGCTACGCATCCACCACCACTGATTGGTAAATTAGACAAGTGCGCAACAGTTGGACATTGTGCTTGATTTGATTAGGGCATCAATTGGACAAAATAAAGCACCTTTTTTCTACCCATTCATTACTTTTATGAGAACGGCGAAGTGGGTGGCGTGGTATTCTGAGTACATTGTAAGCAAATGATAAGATCATGGGCCTAGAGGTTTAGCATGCGAATCACCAAAACCCCCCGTCTTGCCAGCAGACCTGAGCACGATTTTCAGCATATCAGTCAGCCCCAAGCATGTGCATGCGTTGGAAACGACGACATAAGGGAATGGCTTGCGTAAGGACGACCACGTAGTGCACACTTCTACAAATCGCTCTTCATTAAAGCATTAAATCGCAGCAATGAAGCCATGACGACTGCAGCTTCACACTCCTCAACCGCCTAATTGACTCTGCTATCCACGCCGACTTCTTCATTCCTCCCAATCACTCCGTGGCATCTTCGTCGTGTCGGATGCCATCTCGCTCTACCGCACCCAACAAAGCAGACTTCCTACAACACAAGAAAACAGAGTTAACCAGACATGCCAGATGGTTATTGCCACCACTGGGGCATTTGGAGATGCATTACGCGGATCGGCCTCGCGGCACTACCGCTTCGCCAACACCTCCACCCAACCGGCTGCTGCCACCCCGCTTCTGCGCTGACCGCCTACCACCACCAACCAACAGCAGTGGGCACAAGAGACGCTTTCCACCAAATTGGCGTCAAGTGCTCCGCTCGAGCACTTCGGGCTCAGCACACAAGACGCTCGTCCCGTCCGTACCATCTCCCAACCACTACTCCACTTCCCAACACCCACCCTGTAGGAATCGTAGGCACACAGTCAACATTTATTGTGAGCACAGAAGAACGAACAACCACCACAAGAACCGATTAGGGAGGGGGAGAGTGCCTCCTCCAAAAGCGAATAACAGCTAATGGACGACTGTCGTGCCACCAGCGCCGTGGCATTCAGTCGACATGAGAGAGAGCATTCGAGGAGGCAATTTCAACCACTTGATCGAGTGGGAGGATGTTGTTGGCGAGGCGTGAATTAATGTTTTGCAGTTTCGTTGAGTCCAAGTTGAGTAAGGTTTTCACCACGTCAGGCACAGTGTGACGCGCTTTGGCGATTTCCTTTGCATCCGAGATGCTTAGCACCTTATCAATGAGAGGTATTTTGGAGCGCACCAATTCCAGCTTCTCGTGTGTGGATGCAGGCACGCCAGTTGTCGCAGTTGTCAGTGCCTCCTCCGTAGTCTCCCCTACTATGATGGACAGAGGCATTGCATTCCTCAGTGCTTCCGTAGGTGCATACTTCGCGAGCGAGGGCAGTTCGGCCACAACATACTTCACCACCCTGTCATCCATGCTTCGCATGAGCTCAGTTATTTTGTGGGAGTGTTTGGAGAGAGTGTCACCGAAATTGGCCACATTCTCATTAAAGTAGTTGAATGTCCGCGCACTCATGTTGGTTACGAGAGCTGGGAAGTTTTTATGGTACCGGACGATGATTTCAAGATACCCTGGATCCAGACCGTACAAGAAATTGGCGAAGTTAGGCGGAACGTTCGGTGCAGTTTCCAAAACCATCAGCAATTCGTGATTAAGTTCGAGTCGATCGGAGCGCGTTGTTGCTTCAGTAGGCTCCAAGGTCGTGGAAGTAGGCGCCGAAGTTGTGGTAATAGGCTCTGGCGATGTAGTAGTCGTAGCAGTAGTGGTGGTGGTCCTAGCAGTTGTAGTGGTGGCAGCGGTGGTTGTAGCGGCTGTGGTGGTGGTGGTGGTGGTGGTGGTGGTGGCGGTGGTAGGGGCAGCTGTGGTGTTGGCGACGGCGGTGGTGTCAGTGGGGGTGGTGGTGGTGGTGGTGGTGGCGGTGGTAGGGGCAGCTGTGGTGTTGGCGACGGCGGTGGTGTCAGTGGGGGTGGTGGTGGTGGTGGTGGTGGCGGTGGTAGGGGCAGCTGTGGTGTTGGCGACGGCGGTGGTGTCAGTGGGGGTGGTGGTGGTGGTGGTGGTCGTAGTGGCGGTGGTGGCGGTAGTAGTAGTGGGCTTGAATGCTTCGGCCGCCGAGCGCCGTCCCACACCATCCGATGGCCTGCCATCACCATTCTGGCTGCGCGCATGAGTCATCTCGCCTACACCAAAGAGGATGTTGTCTATGTCCGGTACGCTGGCGATGATGGCTTGGAGAAGCGAAGGATCCATGCTTGCCACCACATCGTAGACATCTGGCATGTGCGCGATCATAGATTGTAGAGTGTAAGGATCCATGCTAGTTGCGTAGGCACCGAAGTGCGGCATTTGCGCCAAAGCCCACTGCAGCAGGACAGGATCTGCTGACATGAGGAGTTGACGCAAGTTGGGCACACCGATCAGTATCGACTGCAGAAGAGCTGGATCCATAGTGTGCACTGAGGTGGAAGGATAGAGTGGGAATGTGGGCTGCGACTGCACGAGTGGGTGGGAGACGTGCTCAGCATGACCAGTCAGAGGGTCGTGCACGCCACCCAGCGTGTAAAGATACGCCTGTTCGCCATCCGGCATATTGGCGATGATCCACTGAAGAAGCGTCGGATGCATATCTGCCAAGAATTCTCTGAGGTTCGGTAACCCTGCGACAATTGATTGAAGAGTGAAGGGGTCCACACTGGAAGCAAAAGTCCCAAATCCTGGTACGAGTTTCAAGGCAGACTGAAGCAGTAGTGGGTCCATTGCCATCACAAATTGGTGCAAGTTTGGAGCATTTAAGAGTGTCAGCTTCATCTCATCCACACCCATGGTGGGCTGCCAAGTGGGTGGACTTGCGGTTGGGCCATGCGGGTGCAGGTGCATAAAATTATCGTGACCTGGCACACCAGGGACCAACCCGGGACCAAAGCTATAATCGTACCCACCTTCCATCAGCATAGGGTCATAGGCCTGCCCACCGGGCAGCATCATGCGATTGAAGGCATAGAAGCGTGTACCACTCGGCAGTGTAAACATAGGAACATTATTGCTTTGCATGTAGTCCATGAATCTCAGAGCAGCTTCGCCCTCCACTCCGCCCACATCCACCCAGTTAGGACCCAACTCACTGCACACACCACATGAAGTATGCTTCTCCTTCCTGTTGGGCTCATGGGGACTTCGCACGTTGCTATGCAATTTCGAATTGACGTACCTTCTTGTTTCGGGCTTCAACTTCTTCATCACTTTACTCGCGTTCGGTAGTTTTTTGAACATGGCCCTAATGCTTTCGTCATCTAGGTTGGTGATGGCTTCATCGATGTTTGGTGCTGAGTCGACGAGCGTCTCCACATCCTCGGGATGCATTTTGGTCAAAAACTCCACGACCGCCTTCGTGCTTTCCTTCCATTTGCTTGGCGTCTCTCCATCAATCGCACTTCCATGCCCCACTCTCCGCTTCACGGCTAGTGGAGGATGATTGCTTTTGCCATAATTGTCAGCCAAGTGACAAACGTCACCGCGGCAGACAACGTCACATTCCGTAGTGGTGGCGCATCCATAGCCCTTGAACGGTCCGCTGATGCACTCACTGGCATGACACTGTTGGAAATCATAGAAGTCCTTGCAGTCGCCATCCTCGCATCCGCTCCAATAGCCGCAGTTGCCACCGTAGCAGCCTTGCTTACCAAAGGCTCCACTGCCCCACGTCTCCTGCATTCCCTTCTGCGGAAAGACAATGTTTCCAGCACCATGGCACAGGGACCTGGAGCAGACGTAGTCGCACAGTCCATTCTGGCATTTGTAGCCAGTGTTGGCGCCGAAGTGGCACACCGACGACTGGCAAAATGGGAATATCGGTTGTTGTGGATAGCCAGAACCGCCAACCGTAAGGCAGGCCAGCGCAACAAACACTGCACTAACCAGACGCATCACGACAATGCGGCGCCCTCAATCTCGGTGTGTGCTTTTATACACCCATGTGGAACAAGGTGCCACGTTCACGCACAGGTCACTGTTGCCTTTGTCTTGTTAATCAGGATGGCTTACATGGCGCTGGGGGTACTAGCTGCGTGACCAACACAAATGTCAGGGCGTGCAGGCTTATAACTCGCGAAAAGTCAGCTCTGTGACCTTCTGCACAGTTCGCGCAACATGACCAACCGGATAGGCATGGTAGCACGGGTTCGCCTAACGCTGCAAATTGGTGCCGATTTTTGTGGTGACTTCGGTTAGTCGCCATAGCGAAAGCCACCCTTCCGCATTTATCCTCACGAAGGCCCTCCGGTGCTCAGCGCTTTGCTCGACAGTGCACTTATGGCATGGTAGCATCGCGAGGGCGAGCACAGTCAAGTTCAACTGTCGCGTAGTTGAAAGCAATGGGCTACCCTCCGTTTCTTAATGCGCACTGGATGATTCCCCCTATGGTCAGACATGGTCACATGGACAGGGGCTGATTGTAGTGAGCTCCAGCGTACCAATCAACCAATCATCGACAGCTATTTGGTGTCTATCCTGAAGCCGGTGAACGCACGATGCATCATAGTTGGAGCCGGAAGCATGTTTGGAGGAAGTCGAATGGTGCAAATCTGTGGTCCTCCGGTAAAGCAAACAAGCCTACTAACAACGTGTCGAAGACTATTGCTAAAACATCGATGTCGACTTCTGCAACCTACTAATCGATTCGATGTAGCTATGCGGATCTGAGTAAACCTGCACCGGGGTTTGGATGGTGATTTAAGTGATCGCTTGATCCATATTAATGCTGCATTTGGGAGGAAAAATCAAGGAAATGGCAGTAAGTAGGGGTTATAGCTTATCAATGATTAGGTTGTGAGAAGCCTACTTGGTTCAGAATTTTAATCAGACCAAAGAACATGGTTCGGTTTTCTGCGATCTTCTGCTTCACCGATCGGCAGCCGGTGAAGTCGCAGCCTGCTTGACTAGCATTGCCTCTCAACGTGGAATGCTTGCAGGTGTGCAGTCATCGAAACTTCGCCTTGCTTCATACATGGGGCTAACGTGGACGTTAGCACAATGCAATGCATTCAATCAGGTGGGATGAGCGTTGCAACCTTTATGGCCCGCGCTTCGTGGGAAGCAACGGGCAATCATGAGAACCATTAAGCTCTTCAAATGAACTCGGATCGCTGACCCAACCCAACTGAGAACAATTTGTAGTTGTAATTGAACTAGGAGCCACTGACTTGGTGGTTCAATACTTCTAGCAGAAGCTATGGCTAGCCAGACTGTTATACAATTACTGCACGGTCGTGTATTGACGCATCGGAGGAGCCACTGACGCCTATTAACCTGGGCCACCAACAGATTGAAGCTGTCATCTCTTAGTAGATTTGAACTCAAATGAGGTGAATAGGAGCCTTTTTTTGCACCACCAGCGCGTGGGCTTGCTCTACTCGGAAACGTTTCTTTGCACTACTCTTCGGTATTAAAATGCCGTTTCCCTTCGCACCGCCTTCCTGCAGTGGTTTATGATCGCGACCGAGACTCGGTATGCAGAATGCTGCCTTCGCTCTGAGCGTGCAAACCTCATTTTTCAGGCTGACTCCGTCCACAGCCTTGCAGTATTTGTCCGTTCTCCTGCAAGCACCCCAAATTTATTCATTGGTTGGGCAAAATCTTATTGTTGCATAAATCCCATAAAATGAGGTCTCGCCAAATGCGACCCTCTTCCAATTAGACGGAGTTATTTTGCCATAATGAATAGGATTTCGCACTTCAGTGTACAATTCCTTGCCATGAAACAACAACATTGCTGGTACTAGTTCTACGTTTGCACTGTCAATATAAAGGTACTTCGTGCTAAGGGGAAGCAGCAGTTCTCCAAAGCAGCAAGACCCAGCCAACCACAATGGGGCATATTCCGTCACGTGCGTTCGCTTCAACGTAGCAAAGGAATCAAACTCAGGGTTTTGGAAGTGTTTTGCTTAGAGAGGACTCAGTTCACGCGCTCCATATCCATATCGACACATTGTCTCTGCACTCAAAAAATGCTTACTAAAGACACAGGTGTAACGATGCTCTGTTTCAGTGACAAATCGACCAAAATTGTTGCCTTCCACGTTAGCCCCATGTATGAAGCAAGGCGAAGTTTCGATGACTGCACACCTGCAAGCATTCCACGTTGAGAGGCAATGCTGGTCAAGCAGGCTGCGACTTCACCGGCTGCCGATCGGTGAAGCAGAAGATCGCAGAAAACCGAACCATGTTCTTTGGTCTGATTAAAATTCTGAACCAAGTAGGCTTCTCACAACCTAATCATTGATAAGCTATAACCCCTACTTACTGCCATTTCCTTGATTTTTCCTCCCAAATGCAGCATTAATATGGATCAAGCGATCACTTAAATCACCATCCAAACCCCGGTGCAGGTTTACTCAGATCCGCATAGCTACATCGAATCGATTAGTAGGTTGCAGAAGTCGACATCGATGTTTTAGCAATAGTCTTCGACACGTTGTTAGTAGGCTTGTTTGCTTTACCGGAGGACCACAGATTTGCACCATTCGACTTCCTCCAAACATGCTTCCGGCTCCAACTATGATGCATCGTGCGTTCACCGGCTTCAGGATAGACACCAAATAGCTGTCGATGATTGGTTGATTGGTACGCTGGAGCTCACTACAATCAGCCCCTGTCCATGTGACCATGTCTGACCATAGGGGGAATCATCCAGTGCGCATTAAGAAACGGAGGGTAGCCCATTGCTTTCAACTACGCGACAGTTGAACTTGACTGTGCTCGCCCTCGCGATGCTACCATGCCATAAGTGCACTGTCGAGCAAAGCGCTGAGCACCGGAGGGCCTTCGTGAGGATAAATGCGGAAGGGTGGCTTTCGCTATGGCGACTAACCGAAGTCACCACAAAAATCGGCACCAATTTGCAGCGTTAGGCGAACCCGTGCTACCATGCCTATCCGGTTGGTCATGTTGCGCGAACTGTGCAGAAGGTCACAGAGCTGACTTTTGCGAGTTATAAGCCTGCACGCCCTGACATTTGTGCTGGTCACGCAGCTAGTACCCCCAGCGCCATGTAAGCCGTCCTGATTAACAGGACAAAGTCAACAGTGACCTGTGCGTGACCGTGGCATCTTGTTCCACATGGGTGCATAAAAGCACACACCGAGATTGAGGGCGCCGCATTGTCGTGATGCGTCTGGTTAGTGCAGTGTTTGTTGCGCTGGCCTGCCTTACGGTTGGCGGTTCTGGCTATCCACAACAACCGATATTCCCATTTTGCCAGTCGTCGGTGTGCCACTTCGGCGCCAACACTGGCTACAAATGCCAGAATGGACTGTGCGACTACGTCTGCTCCAGGTCCCTGTGCCATGGTGCTGGAAACATTGTCTTTCCGCAGAAGGGAATGCAGGAGACGTGGGGCAGTGGAGCCTTTGGTAAGCAAGGCTGCTACGGTGGCAACTGCGGCTATTGGAGCGGATGCGAGGATGGCGACTGCAAGGACTTCTATGATTTCCAACAGTGTCATGCCAGTGAGTGCATCAGCGGACCGTTCAAGGGCTATGGATGCGCCACCACTACGGAATGTGACGTTGTCTGCCGCGGTGACGTTTGTCACTTGGCTGACAATTATGGCAAAAGCAATCATCCTCCACTAGCCGTGAAGCGGAGAGTGGGGCATGGAAGTGCGATTGATGGAGAGACGCCAAGCAAATGGAAGGAAAGCACGAAGGCGGTCGTGGAGTTTTTGACCAAAATGCATCCCGAGGATGTGGAGACGCTCGTCGACTCAGCACCAAACATCGATGAAGCCATCACCAACCTAGATGACGAAAGCATTAGGGCCATGTTCAAAAAACTACCGAACGCGAGTAAAGTGATGAAGAAGTTGAAGCCCGAAACAAGAAGGTACGTCAATTCGAAATTGCATAGCAACGTGCGAAGTCCCCATGAGCCCAACAGGAAGGAGAAGCATACTTCATGTGGTGTGTGCAGTGAGTTGGGTCCTAACTGGGTGGATGTGGGCGGAGTGGAGGGCGAAGCTGCTCTGAGATTCATGGACTACATGCAAAGCAATAATGTTCCTATGTTTACACTGCCGAGTGGTACACGCTTCTATGCCTTCAATCGCATGATGCTGCCCGGTGGGCAGGCCTATGACCCTATGCTGATGGAAGGTGGGTACGATTATAGCTTTGGTCCCGGGTTGTTCCCTGGTGTGCCAGGTCACGATAATTTTATGCACCTGCACCCGCATGGCCCAACCGCAAGTCCACCCACTTGGCAGCCCACCATGGGTGTGGATGAGATGAAGCTGACACTCTTAAATGCTCCAAACTTGCACCAATTTGTGATGGCAATGGACCCACTACTGCTTCAGTCTGCCTTGAAACTCGTACCAGGATTTGGGACTTTTGCTTCCAGTGTGGACCCCTTCACTCTTCAATCAATTGTCGCAGGGTTACCGAACCTCAGAGAATTCTTGGCAGATATGCATCCGACGCTTCTTCAGTGGATCATCGCCAATATGCCGGATGGCGAACAGGCGTATCTTTACACGCTGGGTGGCGTGCACGACCCTCTGACTGGTCATGCTGAGCACGTCTCCCACCCACTCGTGCAGTCGCAGCCCACATTCCCACTCTATCCTTCCACCTCAGTGCACACTATGGATCCAGCTCTTCTGCAGTCGATACTGATCGGTGTGCCCAACTTGCGTCAACTCCTCATGTCAGCAGATCCTGTCCTGCTGCAGTGGGCTTTGGCGCAAATGCCGCACTTCGGTGCCTACGCAACTAGCATGGATCCTTACACTCTACAATCTATGATCGCGCACATGCCAGATGTCTACGATGTGGTGGCAAGCATGGATCCTTCGCTTCTCCAAGCCATCATCGCCAGCGTACCGGACATAGACAACATCCTCTTTGGTGTAGGCGAGATGACTCATGCGCGCAGCCAGAATGGTGATGGCAGGCCATCGGATGGTGTGGGACGGCGCTCGGCGGCCGAAGCATTCAAGCCCACTACTACTACCGCCACCACCGCCGTCGCCAACACCACAGCTGCCCCTACCACCGCCACCACCACCACCACCACAGCCGCTACAACCACCGCTGCCACCACTACAACTGCTAGGACCACCACCACTACTGCTACGACTACTACATCGCCAGAGCCTATTACCACAACTTCGGCGCCTACTTCCACGACCTTGGAGCCTACTGAAGCAACAACGCGCTCCGATCGACTCGAACTTAATCACGAATTGCTGATGGTTTTGGAAACTGCACCGAACGTTCCGCCTAACTTCGCCAATTTCTTGTACGGTCTGGATCCAGGGTATCTTGAAATCATCGTCCGGTACCATAAAAACTTCCCAGCTCTCGTAACCAACATGAGTGCGCGGACATTCAACTACTTTAATGAGAATGTGGCCAATTTCGGTGACACTCTCTCCAAACACTCCCACAAAATAACTGAGCTCATGCGAAGCATGGATGACAGGGTGGTGAAGTATGTTGTGGCCGAACTGCCCTCGCTCGCGAAGTATGCACCTACGGAAGCACTGAGGAATGCAATGCCTCTGTCCATCATAGTAGGGGAGACTACGGAGGAGGCACTGACAACTGCGACAACTGGCGCGCCTGTATCCACACACGAGAAGCTGGAATTGGTGCGCCCCAAAATACCTCGCATTGATAAGGTGCTAAGCATCTCGGATGCAAAGGAAATCGCCAAAGCGCGTCACACTGTGCCTGACGTGGCGAAAACCTTACTCAACTTGGACTCCACGAAACTGCAAAACATTAATTCACGCCTCGCCAACAACATCCTCCCACTCGATCAAGTGGTTGAAATTGCCTCCTCGAATGCTCTCTCTCATGTCGACTGAATGCCACGGCGCTGGTGGCACGACAGTCGTCCATTAGCTGTTATTCGCTTTTGGAGGAGGCACTCTCCCCCTCCCTAATCGGTTCTTGTGGTGGTTGTTCGTTCTTCTGTGCTCACAATAAATGTTGACTGTGTGCCTACGATTCCTACAGGGTGGGTGTTGGGAAGTGGAGTAGTGGTTGGGAGATGGTACGGACGGGACGAGCGTCTTGTGTGCTGAGCCCGAAGTGCTCGAGCGGAGCACTTGACGCCAATTTGGTGGAAAGCGTCTCTTGTGCCCACTGCTGTTGGTTGGTGGTGGTAGGCGGTCAGCGCAGAAGCGGGGTGGCAGCAGCCGGTTGGGTGGAGGTGTTGGCGAAGCGGTAGTGCCGCGAGGCCGATCCGCGTAATGCATCTCCAAATGCCCCAGTGGTGGCAATAACCATCTGGCATGTCTGGTTAACTCTGTTTTCTTGTGTTGTAGGAAGTCTGCTTTGTTGGGTGCGGTAGAGCGAGATGGCATCCGACACGACGAAGATGCCACGGAGTGATTGGGAGGAATGAAGAAGTCGGCGTGGATAGCAGAGTCAATTAGGCGGTTGAGGAGTGTGAAGCTGCAGTCGTCATGGCTTCATTGCTGCGATTTAATGCTTTAATGAAGAGCGATTTGTAGAAGTGTGCACTACGTGGTCGTCCTTACGCAAGCCATTCCCTTATGTCGTCGTTTCCAACGCATGCACATGCTTGGGGCTGACTGATATGCTGAAAATCGTGCTCAGGTCTGCTGGCAAGACGGGGGGTTTTGGTGATTCGCATGCTAAACCTCTAGGCCCATGATCTTATCATTTGCTTACAATGTACTCAGAATACCACGCCACCCACTTCGCCGTTCTCATAAAAGTAATGAATGGGTAGAAAAAAGGTGCTTTATTTTGTCCAATTGATGCCCTAATCAAATCAAGCACAATGTCCAACTGTTGCGCACTTGTCTAATTTACCAATCAGTGGTGGTGGATGCGTAGCCCGCTTGATTGGTTATTCTTCCCAACGTGGCTGCCTTCCACATAGATGAAGTACGGAAGACTTGGGTTTGTGGCCTTGTAGTCGCACTAAAACACAGTTTCACATTCGAGAACCCAACCACTTTATAGCGTTCCCTTTGTCAACATTTCTCAACTAGTAAAGCAGTTGGAGAGCATCCTCAGTCTGCTATTGGAGATGAAGCAAGGGATGTCACGAGACGGATGACCATGTGGAGGCAGCCAAAGGGTATTGTCGTTTATGGTTGACGTGGGAGACCTAATCATGCTCTCCAACCATCACTAATCACACTGGTCCTCTTGCCGCTGCACCATTGCTCATTGTTTCATGCCTTAGTTGACAATAGAAAGCTCAGTGTGCCGTGAGGTGACGATAGGTGATAACGAGACTTAAACCCTCTTATTATCGCACTGCTGCTTCAACATCCACCTGCTGATGTAGCCTTTGAGGCTGTTTATTGTAGGCCGTCAGAGGCGCTGTGTGCCCATCGTGACGTGTGATCAAGGGGATGACTAGTGGCATGCGTTCAAACAGAGAGTCGTGTGAAACGCTTGCTGTCTCGATGAGTGCGACGCCAGTTGAAGAATGTTTTTACAAGCCAAACCGGAACCTGATCTTACACGCCACCCAACTAGACTGAGGCCCTTGCTTCCCACAGGCTAGTACGTCATCACCAACTCTCCACTTCAATTGGTCGTTTGCTTGATTTAAATGCTAAAAATTGCAGAGAAGGGGAAGGCGCAAGTTGGATGCTTTCAAGTAGTGTCTCATCATTACGTTGAGCCACTGGTGCTGGCTGCGCTCTTATAAAAGAAGTACCGCCACCGAGAAGCCGTCATCGCTTTCACCAGAGTTAGAGCTCACAATTGGATGTGGCAGTCAAATAGCACCCAATTTGGACATTAATTCACCACCTTCACAACTTCCGTACACTCCAAATAGGGCCCGATGATGAGGTGGATCAAATTCCGAACACTTTTCAAACAACCAAATCAGGTGACGGGGTGTCGAAAGCGCTACGCGTATTTCCATCGTTAAACCAATAAATTTGGTCATCATCGCATCACTAGTTGGAGAAGACGGCCCAATTGTAATGCAGTCAACCTAGCGGAGGCGCATTAGTCCACGAAAGGTGTTAAGTTGTGGGGTAGTTGGTCGTTCTTCCAATCTTCCAGCGTTCACATGCAGAGCAAATGGAGAGTGGAAGGGACAAAACGGGGCAAAATTGTATCACTCACAAGTGCACTTTGCGCATCGCCGTCGCTGGTCATGCTTTCACTTGTATCACACGCGGTAGAGGATCGTAGGCCCAGCAACAGTGTGTGCTTTTATCTTGGATCGCTTAACGTCTTCGCTAGAATCATTTGTGCACAGGTCAGCATGGGTGTGTACAAGTTGGGACAAACTGTTCGATATCACGCGGCGCATCAGCAACTTCGCGGCATGCACTGAAGTAATGGGAATGACGCAGTGGGTTGCGAGTTGCAAGTTGCGTGCATCACATGCTTCACTACGGCCTCACTGCTAAGCTTGCGATGGGATATCTGAAACAAACGACTTCTTCTGCAACGTCGCATCTGTTGTCAGGTGTGTTCCTGCAGACTACGCGACCGGCTCATGGCTGTCAACCATATGGTAGAATGCGTTCTTCTAAAAATTGCAAGAATTCATGGCTAGCGGAGAGACGGTTGGACTCTAAAGTTAAACTGCTGTGTTCATCAACAACCTCCAACCGCATAGCGTCCCTCGGTGGAATCAATTCAGTGCGGATGACATTAAGCACGTGGAGGGCTGCCCTGTTTACCAGAGCAGTTTTGCATGCTAAGTTTGTTTGGGAAGGGAGATACTATTGCTTTGTGGGCGTCCTGCTGATGAGGACGTTAGTGTCAACATTTGTGGGCATGTAAACGCTGTCAGCATGGGGAAGGGAGGGGTCGGAGCCCTGTGTGGCAATCAGGGTCTGAGTCATTCGCATGTCCTCCTCCATCATCTGGCCCAACCACCACCCGCAACGCATCAGTCCATCCGCGAACTCGTGCTTGAGCTGGGGGCAACGTAGTGAGGGCATGCTGTGTGGGGTCCCGCAACACTCGCACACACACGGGCGTCCGTCTTGGCATTACCCTCCTTCCCACTGCCACCATGCCACACAGTCATGCACCCACCAACAATGTACGCGGTACTGTTGACCATTCTTGCAACAAAGCAAGCCTTTAGCGTGACATTGAAATCGGTGTTTGCACGCGCAACTGCACATGGAACTACTATTGGCCTTATTACTCCCAATGCACATGTCATCACTGCGACGCGTCATTCGGTGGAAATGCATTCAAAGCATGCAACACAAAGCTCATCGAGTGCTTTCGTACTTTCCTGCGCACAAGAGCAGTGCGACGCACATCCACCATTGCCCTACACCCGAACTTTACCTCGTACAGTGCTTACGAAGTTAGTTCCTTGTCCAAGTTGCTTTTGAAATTAGAGAAGATTTCACATGCCATATTCGTGCTACCAAGCCACCAGCGAAGCAAGTTTGATTCGCCTTGCTAAAAAGAAGGTTCGCTCTAGCCCTCTACGCATGTGGGCGAGAAAAGCAAATCAGTACTCCCACCAATGCAATCATATCCTCAGCGATGTCTCTTTCTGTGAGTTTCTTGCCAAGTGGCGACTGTTCCATCAGAGGAAACAGTAACTACTTGAACATTGGTGATGAGGCATACGGAGTGATGGAGTTGATCCCAAGCAGTAAGTCTAAATCACTCGACAGCTTAACGTTTCTCCTCAATTGGACTGCTGCCTACGCCACCGCATCTCTTTGCTCTCAAATATCATGAGGGCTGGCTTCAAGGCCAGCTTGACGGTACTTTTGAGGTACCTGATCACGGACTCCATCACATTTGCGTGCTCCATGTCTGTGCCGCTGTCAATGTCATGAAAAGCTTCCGAGCTTGCCAACGGTGGTAGATCCACAAGGACTGCGGGTGTTGTGAATGGACTAAACTCCCTTACAAGGACAGGAATGGTCATGTCTGAACACTACCTTGACGATGGAATCGTAAGCGCTTTGGACGAGCAGTGATGCATAGGCATCTCTGCACGTCTGGTCTTAGGCAGAAGGGCGGTCCCATGCAATGCCACTGCACAGTGGACTGCGCTTTTCCTTCATCCAGTAACTTGTTTTGTGACAAATGAACGCAGTCAATGCTGCGAGCCTCGATTTCACAATGGACGTGCGTACAGCAATACATTGTCACTACGCTCAATGACTGCTTGCTAATTTTATGTTGCGACAACAGATGGACCACAAATTCTTGTTAACGTTGAAGTGGATGGACGCCTGCGCATGTGGCCCCGTTAAAATGAACAACCATTCACGTGGACTGCACTCGGCCGCCCACCGATGAATGGGGCTTAGGAACGCGAGATCAAAACACGTGTTCTATGGTTTGGTTAGAGCATCAGATGGACGAGGAAGCGCTCTCCACTGCATCCTGGCGCCTGTGCACGCACTGCAGAGTGGGTGCTGCAGCGTTCGAAGTGCACGGGTTGTACACGGTGCTGTGGTTTTCAGGGCCTTTTTCAATTCCACTGCTTCAGCCACACATTCAATCTGCCACGATGCACGATCTATTGCCCTAAGTGCTTTAAATTTTGAACAGCAGCTTCAGCATTGAATGAGTGTCTCGTGTAGGTCAAGAGCGTTCAACCTCTCATGCGTCAGTGGCATTGTGTGGAAGTGTGTACCTGCTAGTAGGGCTTCCATTAGCGCAACCATAAGGGTCAACTTGCTTACCGCCATTACCACATGCCCAGCCCGTGCGAAGCAGCACGACGCATCAATTTGCTTCCACGCACCCACCACTAGTCCTTCCTACTAAACAACAATTGTCCTCATTTCAGCCTTGTGACGCAGTTCTTCTAAAGGACGATTATCGGCCGCCTTCGCATTCCTCCATCAACACGACGCGCTTGCGCAGTTCATGATTCACACATGTCGCAAGGTGGAAGCCGGTACACTCTAGACTTCAGTGTCCATTCCCTGGACGCATTCCTTTCTGCGTCTCCGCAGAGGTGGTCTAAATCTAACCGACTCATTAACCGGCCCACGTGAATGGGGCAGTACGTAGTTAGGTCTTGTAAGTTGTAAGTTGTAAGTTATTACAAAAGGTGTTGCGCTTAATTTGGTGAGCTGAATCAGGCAACGAAGAGGCTTTTCTGCTCCATGGCTCCTTCGCATTCTTTCTCATTGTTCTAAAAATGAGCTGAATGTGAGTGGAAGACCTTAGGTGGGTGAATCAGAGCCCACGAATCACCGAAATGTTCCATCTCATCAGCTGACCTGAACGCGCCTCGCAACCCAACAGCCCAGCTGCACCACCCCGAACCAGCAGATGTGAGTGGGCTGAGGGGGTGCATTAATGAGGACGATCGCCACATCCGATTCGCCACGTTTCACATCGGGGTCGCGATGCTCACGTGACTGCCTTCACTTCGACTAACATTCCGCAGTGGATGCGATACAAATAGCTGATGCAAGCGACAGTGCAAACACTTCTAACAAAGAAAATTGGCACAGGCGTCGCCAAATTCATTTGCATAAGCACTTACGCAATCAGAGCTCTCGGTCATTACTGCACCCACTTGCGCGGGGACTGAATGCGAAGGATGAAAATGCAAAAGGCGTCGTGGCCCCTATTCGAGTTATCTGAGCATTTGAGCCTGTCTTTGCCAGTCTTGTCAATGCCAATGGTCTTCCATTCCAAAATGCCTTCTTACTGACCAATCTCATGGACTGCGCCGGTTTCCTTCGCAGGTGGTAGTTACCTCCGCTTCAAATTGCACAACCTCCCCCAAGGACTGAGCTCGCCTCTGAGTGCTGCGTTAGCCTTCCACTGCTGGCCATGCCTTCTACTCGCATGATGAGGCGCTGAAGACGTGGCTTCAGTGTTGAACAAATGGCATCCATTAAAAGCCTGACATTGTGCCGCCTACTTACTTTAAAGGTGTGCACCCTCGTAACCCCATGTGACTAGCTCCCACCTTTAGTGTGGTAACCCAGAAACCCTTTTTTTCGTGGAGACCTAATGCGCAAAATGACCCTCCTGTGCAGCACAGCCGCGTGCTCCACTGCTGCCACCTTCACTGGGCTAACATTGCTCCACAATGAGACGAATAGCACGGCAAGGATCTGGATTATCGCCGTTGTGTCTGCGAGCCTGCATGTTAAACTTCATTTGATTATGCTGTCTACAACAACGAGTTGCCCTAAAACAAATTGCAGCCATTTTGTATGCTGCCAAAATCAGCATATTAGATGCTCATTGAAGTTTGGCTTCCACATCAAATCAGTCGTCGATTAGCTGATGTGTCAAATCTGACAAATACTAATTTGTAGCTGACGGTTAGCAGAAGAGACGATTTCACGAGGCTCCAACTGCTTTTTTCAATTATTCATTTTGTATCGTCGGCTTGAAGGCACGGCACTCAACTCCACGCCGGTACACAGGCCTGTATCTAACGAAGGCATCATCGCTTCAAGGATGCATTACTGTCCGATGAGGTACACATGTAGGCTTAAATTCGGCTCAAATTCGTGCAATCTAAACACATCGACTGATCACCGCAAAACAACAGCCTTACT
Organism: Taenia pisiformis; assembly: GCA_023968675.1. Taxonomy (NCBI): domain Eukaryota; kingdom Metazoa; phylum Platyhelminthes; class Cestoda; order Cyclophyllidea; family Taeniidae; genus Taenia; species Taenia pisiformis. Next base: position 12,121,684 of record CM043736.1, on the reverse strand, counting down.
CCTGTGTTTACAGTATTCTACGAAAGTGGAGGCACCATGTCGATTACAGTAGGCATTGTGTGAACCGAAGCCCAGCTACGAATGAGGCTCCCATTCTTGTTAAATTTTCGCATTGCACGTAAGCATTCGAGCGCATGGCCCTACCGTGTGAGTTGAAGCCGCTCATATTTGTCTGATGGCACTTCAGTGGAACGACACAATTCACCAGCCTTCGCTGGCATAACCAAGGCCACAAGCAACCAGCACCAGTGTCATGCATGACAACATCGACTTCCAGTACGCCACCCCCTTCGCATATCAATAGACTTCGAGCAATGCAACCCATTACTCACTTCCCTGCTCATTAAATCACTTACTCGTTCTCATACCGTTTCAACCACTCTTATTCCTCACGTCTACTATGAATGTCGAGACGCTGGCATGAAGTCGAAAGAATAGGCAGGCAGAAAGAAGAGTACATGAGAGGTCTTAAGGCGCATCAGATAGCGTCAATTGATGTGAGTTGGAAAACTGTGATGAGCAGGATGGGGTCATGCGCGCAGGTTTGTTTCACGCCACTGCGGACAGTCCAAGACACCACCAAACTTGGCCTCTTCCTTCACTTGTAGGCAATCGTGTTACCTCATACCCCTCGGGTTAGGGTGGGTTGGCAACTCTGTGGAAGCTGACACAGCTCAGGCCCCGTGGTTTCCAATCACAGACTCATTGACCTTCGTGTTGGTCACGTCGCCAACACCGTCAGTGTCATGCTGGCTTATGGCATTTGCACTCTTACGTCCACCTTTCGCATCCAGCACACCACAAATGCGTGTTGCCAATCCTCAAACCACACAACCGGTGTCGCGTCTGCGGGAGATGAACGCGCTGTTGTGTGATACGCTGTGTTAGCTTAACGCGACGCTGGGTTTACGGGGAATCATTAGGACCGTGCGAGCATCTCACATTTCCCCTGGCACAATGACCACTTCGCTGTGACTTTCCTTTCTAAGGCCTGTCTCACGTTGTCGGTACCTTACCTGCTCTGCCACAATGACTCAACTCGTTGGGGTTGAGGTAACATTCCTTTGTAGAATTAATTGCACAATGCCGTTGAATAAAGTTTTGGCTTTCCTCATGATTGGAGAGCGTTCCGTTGGACATTGAAGCGGCATTCACGCTCGCATTCTGCGCAGCCCATGATGTCGTTATTTGGTCTTTCTCGATGTTGGCGTCATTCTCAACTCCACTTTTCCGACCAACGTGCATGCCTTGACGATTGCTGTGGTTCAACAATCAGCCTGCCTCCTACTTTGCACTGGCGTTCTCCATCAACTCTCTCAGTAATACATGGCTGACTCAAACGTGATGGCCATAGGGAAGCATTTCTCAAATCAAGGGTGGACACGACGTCACTGATGGCGGACTTTGTTACAACTGCCGCCTAGCATGATGATAACGCTGAACCCCGAGTAAGCCATACGCCAAAGGCAATGGACTGTACCCTGTCGCAATACTACCAAGTCACTCATCACCGCCGCTTCTACGGGTGCACCGTCGGTAGCCGTTTGACTTTGGTGAGGCCAAAGTGCACCAAAGCACACAGCCAAAGTTGAAATCAATTTAAATGTCAGGCTATGATCACCATCAACCGAGTCAGAGCCACCAGTGGTGTAGCATCGCTTCGGTAGCTTGATTGACTCTGTGTCTGACTGTGTGGACAATGAGCTCCGCGTAGGTTGCAGTTGGGTCCAGCACCTTGGGATTGCAGTCATATCAGTGCTCGCAGCTCTTCCCTGTGTCATGCTGGCATGCTCTCTTACAATGCTAGGCAAAAGTAATTCTGCCATATGGCTGACTGTCATGAGCTAGTCCCGCAGTCTGCAGCAGCACAATTGACAGCAGATGCGATGCTGCAAAAGAAGCCGCTTCTGCACGAAATTCCATGGTAAGCTTGGCTGTGAAGCCTTTGTGAAGCTGTCAGCCATGCAAACATGCAGTGCCTCCTCCCCTTCTTTACTGTGTGCATAGAATCAGACAGCTCTGAAGTGATAAAGTGGGGAGGAGGCATGGACGTAGAGCATTGCTCTCGAGAAACTATTTTAACTCCCTGTGCGCGTGCGACTTCAAGTCGGCGTGCCTGTTAATGTTGATGGGAGTGCAAGTCGTTGTCGTTCGCGATGTGAGTCACCACCTATTCTTCATCGGTAGGATAGCAGAACCGTTCTGAAATGGGAAGAAATGCTGCGCGTGTCAGAATTGCCATTGTCCATTAGTTTAATTTCAGTTGTACGCAAACAGGATTAGTGGAGAGGCTGATGGCAGAGTTTGACCGAGGTGCGTATGCCTGGTGAATTGGGCTACCTTGGCCGTGCAGCAATCAACCCGCCTGCTAACTATCCATGAGCTACTCAGTCGTTGAATAGGACCTCTTTTCTCTTCATGGAGAGTTCTTTCCCTCTTTCAAATCTCTTCCGGTCTAAGCTGCTGCTCCGATGGTGGTTTCGGTCCGCGCACGACATCAGTGTTGTAATTCCCCGAATATTTTCGCAAAATCATCTTTTGATTTCAAAACCGCGTTACCTTCGAGCATTCAAGCTTGCGCTGGCAATGGCTCAGCAGTTGGCTTGATTCTCGGCGTTACCTGCACGGGCACTTTTACTGGCCTGTGCCAGTGGCCCGCGTACTCCGTTTCACGTTTTGGTAATGGACATTCCGTCCCAATGCTGCATTTCTCGTCATTTTAAAGGTGATATGAAACACGATGAAGAAGATCATTGCATGGTTTTGGCGTGTTAATGTCAAAAGTGCTTGCCTTTCAAGCAGCACCACAGAGCAATGAAGAAGACTTTATTTGATGCAGCGGTCCCGGCTACCAGCATTGGGAGATGTGAGACGATTCTGGTAGGCAGCATGGGTGGAATAGGTGGCATGTTTGAGGTGAAGTCGGCAAGCAGGATGACAGTATTTGGCACTGGAAATATTTTGGACGTGTTCGACATTAAGGCCACAGAATCGGAGAGTCCTCTGTAAGCGAATCGCTTCCATAACCCTGAGTTCGATTCCTATGTTACGTTGAAGCGAACGCACGTGACGGAATATGCCCCATTGTGGCTAGCTGTGCTCGCACCTTTGACTTGCTGCTTGAGGGAACTGCTGCTGCTGCTGCTGCTGCTGCTGCTGCTGCTGATTTCATTGGTTGGAACTTGTCAGATTCGTGCACCGGTACCATGTGATGCTCTGCTGCCCCAATTCAAATCACCTTAAAGATTGGGTAGAGCAGGTTGTAAGGCTGCTGTAAGGTTGCACCAAGCGAGAGTAGCGGCTGGTCCACCTCATCTAAAACCAGTTAAACTGGTAGAACGGTATCCCTTGGATTGTAAATGGTCAAAAATTACAAAGCTCTGCTAGCATTTCGGTTTGCTTTCAGCGATATCGAGATGAGAGGAGACGTCCGTGGTGGGCTGATATTGTAGGAGTCCCTATAATTTAGAGTAAAGATAGAGAAGAGGGTTAAATTAATACACCTGCAATAGTTTTAAATAGTAAGTGTTCTGACCTCTGGCTCCCAAGTAAACTGCTAGTGATGAAGTGAGGGCGCGGATGTTAAAATCTCTCCTTTACCTTGGATCAGTGATAGAGCAAAAGGGACTAGAAACAAACGGCTAAGTATCCCAAAACAAACCTAGCTGTTGCCCTCTTTCGAAAATAATTGCTCCCTAACGGGGACTATGATCCCATGCGCAGCATTTAGCTTCGACGGTTCACTTTTACAACAAAGCTAAGCCTTCCAATATACCCTATTCATGATAAACGTTCCATCCGACGCGCGGTTGGTGAAACTAATTGTACTTTTGAAGACGGGGTAGATCCAGTGGAGTCGTAAGTGACCGCATAATGTCTTTGCATCACAGCTACTCCACCGAGAAGCGGGAAAGTGTTGACGGATGCAGAGAAGTCTTCATCAACATTCCTAGAGGATCGGGACGATGCTCCAGTGGCATTTGAACAGTTTCCCAAGCTAGTAAGTCAAAGAGTGCGCTCGCACTAATTGTATTGCAAAAAGTGCATACGAGATGTCACAGCGATCGCAAAGTTAGTGAATATGTGCACCTATCCCCACAGTGGGAGTGGGCCAAGACGTGGAGCTTGTGGTCAAATTAGTCGCCATCTTGCATGATTGTCATAAAGCATTTACTACAAAATCGTACACTTGGGTAGTGAACCATAGCATAGCCTCCGCAATGGACATGCCAACAAGTCTCGCAGTGCCCCATTACAAATGCGGGAGAGCCAACGAACACTAAATGTCATGTAATGACGATGGCGATCAAGGGTGAGGTTACTGTGACCAGCGAATAGTTGAATCTGGGGTTATGAGGACGACGGAGCAATGTTCTGTATGGGAGTGGATTCGTCGTTTGCAAAGGTATATTAAGTAGCACACCGTCATCGGAAGCATAAAATTGTGGCAATGCATTCGGTGAGTGCGCTTGCCTCCGTGTTTGGCTGCCCCACAGTTTGTGGCTCTGGTTATCGGATGCAAGGGAAATTCCAATCATGTCAGGCACCAATGTTCTATTGAGGTGCATGTACTGGCTCGATTTGTCGAGATGCGGCCTGCGACTAGGGTTGTTTCAGATCATTGGCTTAACGGGAGTCCGCAATCGACGTGGAACTGGTTGAAAAGAATTAGGCGAATCGCGTAACAATAGTATCATAATGCTTACGGGCGTTATGCCGAGATGAAGGAAAAGTCGCAATGGTCTTTCTTTGCAACAACAGCCCACGCGTCAAGTCCCGCCATTTCAATGTTTGCTATGGATCCATCAAACCCAAATTTTAAGGAATATGCGATCCCCTTCTTTCTTAATCTGACGTGTGGAATGCCCAAGGGATTAGTGGTCGAGCCTACCCTACGGACCTAATGGCACTAGCCAATTTAACAGGTGGGACAAACATCTAATATTCTGCTAGGTATCAGTCCTACACCTTTCCAAGCTACCATTGCAAATGAAGGAGATGCTAATGGCACTTTGTTTGGCGCCACTTCGTACTTCAATCATTGCGTCTGTCCAACGTCATAGTGATTCCATACTAATGTGAAAATTAAGCCTCTTCGTTGACTGACGCCTGGCAATGTGTCTATGAGATCGCAACTTACAGGCCGACGACCACCGCAAGGTGACTGGCCTATAGTGCATGAAACACCCTCGACGAATACAGGACATTCATTCAATGCTTAAGACGTCGCTTTTGGGCTGAAGGTCGCAAGGTCTCAGAGGAGTGGATCCGAATGTTTTCTCTTTTCATTGAAGTGCCTTCAAGTAGTAACTAGGGGGTTCGTGTACGCTAAAGCCAGTATTCGGTTTTGCTATTAACAACTCACACCTACGTCTTCCATGAAACGCAAAGGGTAGAATCGATGTTCATGAGCGAACGCAGAATGCATGTTTGAATGCTACTAACTCTTGTAAGCCCTCTTAATGCGGACAGTACATGCCCACAATCTATTAAGGCATTAGTCAAACCCTCTGCCATGAGTTAATGCTCCGCTTTTAACTGCCTCGCCGACTGGTAGGTCATTGACTGGCAGACTGATCGACTGAGCATTCCTGTTCAATGAGATACACATGTAGGTTTCAATTCGGCTCAAATTCGTGCAATCTAAACACATCGACTGATCACCGCAAAACAACAGCCTTACTCCTGTGTTTACAGTATTCTACGAAAGTGGAGGCACCATGTCGATTACAGTAGGCATTGTGTGAACCGAAGCCCAGCTACGAATGAGGCTCCCATTCTTGTTAAATTTTCGCATTGCACGTAAGCATTCGAGCGCATGGCCCTACCGTGTGAGTTGAAGCCGCTCATATTTGTCTGATGGCACTTCAGTGGAACGACACAATTCACCAGCCTTCGCTGGCATAACCAAGGCCACAAGCAACCAGCACCAGTGTCATGCATGACAACATCGACTTCCAGTACGCCACCCCCTTCGCATATCAATAGACTTCGAGCAATGCAACCCATTACTCACTTCCCTGCTCATTAAATCACTTACTCGTTCTCATACCGTTTCAACCACTCTTATTCCTCACGTCTACTATGAATGTCGAGACGCTGGCATGAAGTCGAAAGAATAGGCAGGCAGAAAGAAGAGTACACGAGAGGTCTTAAGGCGCATCAGATAGCGTCAATTGATGTGAGTTGGAAAAATGTGATGAGCAAAGAGCAGCACTGAAGGGCCAACGAAGCTGGTCGGCTGATGTTCAGCACTATCCTCACAGCAAAGCATCAGCATAGTCACTTGCCTTCAACTCTGCCGCAACTACCCCGAACCACCCACACTGTCTTGAGCCCATGGCTAGTGGAACTACCGTGGATCCAATGCGGAATGAGAGATTGAAGGAGGCCTAAGACAGGACCGTTGAAGTGTTAACGCAACACCTCCTTCACACGCCACACATCCTGACACCTAAAGCCTCAGAGGCTATACCCTGGCGTTCGGAGGGCATAGACCGTGCGCGACACCGACAGTCGTGTGTTTCACACCCTCAGTTTATGTGGGTGATACTCTCCGTGAATTCCTTAAGCACACCCAGGATTGCCTAATGAACCAGACCATCCATAAGTGGTTTAACAGTTGACTGATTACTTTGTCATAGTGGCCCTTTGAATAACCCATGAGAGTGCACAGTCACCACTGAAACAACTCCCGACCGAGAGAGAAACAAGGTGGCCTCGGTAAACTTGGCAAAGACCAAAAGATTTCGAGTGCCAACTGATAGTCAGCAGTAGTGCTTAAGTTACAGAGAACAAAAGATATTAATAATGCAAAGTTCACAACAGTAAATGGATAACTTTTTGAAAGGAGAGTAGAAGGATAGAAGGGTAGGGGTCAAGTCTGAAGAAGTGCCTTTCCGTTACAATCCCATCGACCACTGAACATACCAAGCACGGGGTATTGTGAGGCGATTGTGGTGACGTTGAATGAACAACACGAAGAAAATGGGAAAAGAGGGTGAGGAACTGAAACAATGCTTAAGAGGATTTTTAATATCCAAAAGGGGCCATTTTAGTACAATAGAATTCAAGAGATTGAGCACTTCCGCGTCACCCCTTCCATTATCACTCGAGTGGCAGGTCAGAAGGATGGGGGAAAGGAAATGGTGGTCGTTAGACAAGCACTTTTGACATTAACACGCCAAAACCATGCGATGATCTTCTTCATCATGTTCCATATTGCCTTTAAAATGACGAGAAATGCAGCATTGGGACGAAATGTCCATTACCGAAACGTGAAACGGAGTACGCGGGCCACTGGCACAGGCCAGTAAAAGTGCCCGTGCAGGTAACGCCGAGAATCAAGCCAACTGCTGAGGCATGCATGCAAAACTGCTCTGGTAAACAGGGCAGCCCTCCACGTGCTTAATGTCATCCGCACTGAATTGATTCCACCGAGGGACGCTATGCGGTTGGAGGTTGTTGATGAACACAGCAGTTTAACTTTAGAGTCCAACCGTCTCTCCGCTAGCCATGAATTCTTGCAATTTTTAGAAGAACGCATTCTACCATATGGTTGACAGCCATGAGCCGGTCGCGTAGTCTGCAGGAACACACCTGACAACAGATGCGACGTTGCAGAAGAAGTCGTTTGTTTCAGATATCCCATCGCAAGCTTAGCAGTGAGGCCGTAGTGAAGCATGTGATGCACGCAACTTGCAACTCGCAACCCACTGCGTCATTCCCATTACTTCAGTGCATGCCGCGAAGTTGCTGATGCGCCGCGTGATATTGAACAGTTTGTCCCAACTTGTACACACCCATGCTGACCTGTGCACAAATGATTCTAGCGAAGACGTTAAGCGATCCAACACAAGAACATACACTTTAATTGTGTCTGGAGGAGGACTAGACTAAGATATGCGTTATGAGATTTATGCCATCTACGGTGTGGACAGTCACACGAAGTCAATGACCATGAGCGTGCTCAATCGGCGATTGAGCCGTAGCAACGCCAACATCCGAGTCGAAATGAATCGAGGTGGGCACAATTTTGTTCCCCTCGTGGCTCAAACGCCGAATGGTGCCACAAGCCACGCATTCTCCACTTTGCGACCAAACATCACGTTCTTCAATCACGCGCAGTGGGGGAGAGGAAGTGGAACGTGGGGCCGTCGTGATCGACGGACGGATGAATCGGGGTGATTGAGGCGTGACATGAGGGATGAACCAATAGAGAGAGCGTGAGAGGGGAGAGTTCCCTTTGGCATGTGTGTATAAAAGCGCGCAACACAGTTGGTGATCAGACTGTCGTGGCGATGCGGTTGCTCAGTGTGGTCGTTGTGGTGTTGGTGTGCCTAGCGGTTGGCGGTCTGGGTTACCCAAAGTCGCCACGATTCGCGTCGTGCAAATCGCCTGTGTGTCAATCCGGCCCAATGACTGGCTACGGATGTCGGGATGGGGTGTGCAAATACGTCCAACCTAGTTCGTTATATGGAGGTCATGTTGACCAAGTCTTCCATCAACTCATGCAGTCGCAGCCCGCATTCGTAGTCTATGCCCCCGCCTCAGTGCAGGCTATGGATCCAGCTCTTCTGCAGTCGGTACTGATCGGTGTGCCCAACTTGCGTCAACTCCTCATGTCAGCGGATCCTGCTCTGCTGCAGTGGGCTTTGGCGCAAATGCCGCACTTCAGTGCCTACGCAACCAGCATGGATCCTCACACTCTACAATCTATGATCGCGCACATGCCAGACGTCTACGATGTGGTAGCAAGCATGGATCCTTTACTTCTCCAAGTCATCATCGCCAGCGTACCGGACGTCGACAACATCCTCTTTGGTGTAGGCGAGATGATGCATGCGCGCTACCAGAATGGTGATGGCAGGTCGTCGAAAGGTGTGGGGCGGCGCTCGGCAGCTAAATCATCTAAGACTACTACTACTTCCACTACCACCGCCACCACCACCACTACTACTGCTGCGACTACTACGTCGCCAGAGCCTATTACCACAACTTCGGCGCCTAATTCCACAACCTCGGAGTCCACTGCAGCAACTAAACCACAGCCTTCTACTCACTCGCGAGCCGATTCGCTCTACTCCAAGCTTGTCACGTTCACAAAGTTCATTTTATCAACTCTGCCGAGTATTCCGCCCTCTTTCGCCAATTTCTTGTACAACTTGGATCCACGTTTTGTCCAGTACGTAGTGGTGAACCATCAGAACCTTGGAGCGCTTTTAACCAACATGGATGCGCAGACGCTGAACTACGTGATGGAGCATGTTCCCCAATTTGACGCGATTCTCCTTAAACTCTCCCCCACCACATTGGAGATGGTTATGGACAAGCTGCCCAACATTGCCGAATACATGCAAGTCATGAGTGATGAGGTGGTTAGAGCACTTGTGGCCAAAGTGCCCTCGCTCGCGGAGCATGTACCTCCGGTGGTACTGACGACGGCACCGCCAGTAGTAATGTCAAAGAAGCCTTCTAAGGAGGATAAAGAGGAGCCTACTGACAAAAAGATTATCAAGAAGGAAGAAGAGAAGGAGGAAGGAAAGCCAAATGAGAAGAAAGGGGATAAGACGGGTGAAAATGAGGATGGAGAGAAACCTGTCCACCAGGGCTCTACTCGTCAGGAGAAGGAGGAAGATTTAAAGCCAGTAGAGGACAAAGATGAAGATGAGAATGAAAAAGAGAAGGAGAAGTCTACTGACGAGGGTCCTGTAAAGCAGGAAGGGAAAAAGGAGGAGCCCGACAAGGAGAAAGAGGGAGAGCCGAGTAAGAATGGGGACGAGGAGGAAGAGGAGGAGGAGAAAGCGAAGGTTACGGAAGAGACAGTGGCATCTGGCGCGCCTGTATCCAAACACAAGAAGCTGGAATTGGTGCGCCCCAAAATACCTCGCATTGATAAGGTGCTAAGCATCTCGGATGCAAAGGAAATCGCCAAAGCGCGTCACACTGTGCCTGACGTGGCGAAAACCTTACTCAACTTGGACTCCACGAAACTGCAAAACATTAATTCACGCCTCGCCAACAACATCCTCCCACTCGATCAAGTGGTTGAAATTGCCTCCTCGAATGCTCTCTCTCATGTCGACTGAATGCCACGGCGCTGGTGGCACGACAGTCGTCCATTAGCTGTTATTCGCTTTTGGAGGAGGCACTCTCCCCCTCCCTAATCGGTTCTTGTGGTGGTTGTTCGTTCTTCTGTGCTCACAATAAATGTTGACTGTGTGCCTACGATTCCTACAGGGTGGGTGTTGGGAAGTGGAGTAGTGGTTGGGAGATGGTACGGACGGGACAAGCGTCTTGTGTGCTGAGCCCGAAGTGCTCGAGCGGAGCACTTGACGCCAATTTGGTGGAAAGCGTCTCTTGTGCCCACTGCTGTTGGTTGGTGGTGGTAGGCGGTCAGCGCAGAAGCGGGGTGGCAGCAGCCGGTTGGGTGGAGGTGTTGGCGAAGCGGTAGTGCCGCGAGGCCGATCCGCGTAATGCATCTCCAAATGCCCCAGTGGTGGCAAGAACCATCTGGCATGTCTGGTTAACTCTGTTTTCTTGTGTTGTAGGAAGTCTGCTTTGTTGGGTGCGGTAGAGCGAGATGGCATCCGACACGACGAAGATGCCACGGAGTGATTGGGAGGAATGAAGAAGTCGGCGTGGATAGCAGAGTCAATTAGGCGGTTGAGGAGTGTGAAGCTGCAGTCGTCATGGCTTCATTGCTGCGATTTAATGCTTTAATGAAGAGCGAGAAGACATCAGACACGAAGAAGATGCCATAGAGTGATTGTTGCGCTTAATTTGGTGAAGTGAATCAAGCAACGAACCATCTTGACGCATGAACTTGCTTCCACGCACTCACCACTAGTCCTTCCTACTAAACAACAATTGTCCTCATTTCAGCCTTGTGACGCAGTTCTTCTAAAGGACGATTATCGGCCGCCTTCGCATTCCTCCATCAACACGACGCGCTTGCGCAGTTCATGATTCACACATGTCGCAAGGTGGAAGCCGGCACACTCTGGACTTCAGTGTCCATTCCCTGGACGCATTCCTTTCTGCGTCTCCGCAGAGGTGGTCTAAATCTAACCGACTCATTAACCGGCCCACGTGAATGGGGCAGTACGTAGTTAGGTCTTGTAAGTTGTAAGTTGTAAGTTATTACAAAAGGTGTTGCGCTTAATTTGGTGAGCTGAATCAGGCAACGAAGAGGCTTTTCTGCTCCATGGCTCCTTCGCATTCTTTCTCATTGTTCTAAAAATGAGCTGAATGTGAGTGGAAGACCTTAGGTGGGTGAATCAGAGCCCACGAATCACCGAAATGTTCCATCTCATCAGCTGACCTGAACGCGCCTCGCAACCCAACAGCCCAGCTGCACCACCCCGAACCAGCAGATGTGAGTGGGCTGAGGGGGTGCATTAATGAGGACGATCGCCACATCCGATTCGCCACGTTTCACATCGGGGTCGCGATGCTCACGTGACTGCCTTCACTTCGACTAACATTCCGCAGTGGATGCGATACAAATAGCTGATGCAAGCGACAGTGCAAACACTTCTAACAAAGAAAATTGGCACAGGCGTCGCCAAATTCATTTGCATAAGCACTTACGCAATCAGAGCTCTCGGTCATTACTGCACCCACTTGCGCGGGGACTGAATGCGAAGGATGAAAATGCAAAAGGCGTCGTGGCCCCTATTCGAGTTATCTGAGCATTTGAGCCTGTCTTTGCCGGTCTTGTCAATGCCAATGGTCTTCCATTCCAAAATGCCTTCTTACTGACCAATCTCATGGACTGCGCCGGTTTCCTTCGCAGGTGGTAGCTGCCTCCACTACATAATGAAGAATGCACCGTTAAGCGACTTGCTTGTTGGCACCGTCGGTAGCCGTTTGACTTTGGTGAGGCCAAAGTGCACCAAAGCACACAGCCAAAGTTGAAATCAATTTAAATGTCAGGCTATGATCACCATCAACCGAGTCAGAGCCGCCAGTGGTGTAGCATCGCTTCGGTAGCTTGATTGACTCTGTGTCTGACTGTGTGGACAATGAGCTCCGCGTAGGTTGCAGTTGGGTCCAGCACCTTGGGATTGCAGTCATATCAGTGCTCGCAGCTCTTCCCTGTGTCATGCTGGCATGCTCTCTTACAATGCTAGGCAAAAGTAATTCTGCCATATGGCTGACTGTCATGAGCTAGTCCCGCAGTCTGCAGCAGCACAATTGACAGCAGATGCGATGCTGCAAAAGAAGCCGCTTCTGCACAAAATTCCATGGTAAGCTTGGCTGTGAAGCCTTTGTGAAGCTGTCAGCCATGCAAACATGCAGTGCCTCCTCCCCTTCTTTACTGTGTGCATAGAATCAGACAGCTCTGAAGTGATAAAGTGGGGAGGAGGCATGGACGTAGAGCATTGCTCTCGAGAAACTATTTTAACTCCCTGTGCGCGTGCGACTTCAAGTCGGCGTGCCTGTTAATGTTGATGGGAGTGCAAGTCGTTGTCGTTCGCGATGTGAGTCACCACCTATTCTTCATCGGTAGGATAGCAGAACCGTTCTGAAATGGGAAGAAATGCTGCGCGTGTCAGAATTGCCATTATCCATTAGTTTAATTTCAGTTGTACGCAAACAGGATTAGTGGAGAGGCTGATGGCAGAGTTTGACCGAGGTGCGTATGCCTGGTGAATTGGGCTACCTTGGCCGTGCAGCAATCAACCCGCCTGCTAACTATCCATGAGCTACTCAGTCGTTGAATAGGACCTCTTTTCTCTTCATGGAGAGTTCTTTCCCTCTTTCAAATCTCTTCCGGTCTAAGCTGCTGCTCCGATGGTGGTTTCGGTCCGCGCACGACATCAGTGTTGTAATTCCCCGAATATTTTCGCAAAATCATCTTTTGATTTCAAAACCGCGTTACCTTCGAGCATTCAAGCTTGCGCTGGCAATGGCTCAGCAGTTGGCTTGATTCTCGGCGTTACCTGCACGGGCACTTTTACTGGCCTGTGCCAGTGGCCCGCGTACTCCGTTTCACGTTTTGGTAATGGACATTCCGTCCCAATGCTGCATTTCTCGTCATTTTAAAGGTGATATGAAACACGATGAAGAAGATCATTGCATGGTTTTGGCGTGTTAATGTCAAAAGTGCTTGCCTTTCAAGCAGCACCACAGAGCAATGAAGAAGACTTTATTTGATGCAGCGGTCCCGGCTACCAGCATTGGGAGATGTGAGACGATTCTGGTAGGCAGCATGGGTGGAATAGGTGGCATGTTTGAGGTGAAGTCGGCAAGCAGGATGACAGTATTTGGCACTGGAAATATTTTGGACGTGTTCGACATTAAGGCCACAGAATCGGAGAGTCCTCTGTAAGCGAATCGCTTCCATAACCCTGAGTTCGATTCCTATGTTACGTTGAAGCGAACGCACGTGACGGAATATGCCCCATTGTGGCTAGCTGTGCTCGCACCTTTGACTTGCTGCTTGAGGGAACTGCTGCTGCTGCTGCTGCTGCTGCTGCTGCTGATTTCATTGGTTGGAACTTGTCAGATTCGTGCACCGGTACCATGTGATGCTCTGCTGCCCCAATTCAAATCACCTTAAAGATTGGGTAGAGCAGGTTGATCGTGCGAACCCAATGTGCCAGCGTTTGAAGCACAATCAAGTCCGTTTGTGCAACATCGAGTTCGCTGTCGCTCTAGCCGCAAGCGATCAAGGCATAGATGAGGCTAATTGTAGTCATTTCATGCTGCAAATTAGCCGCCGAGATGCTAGACGCAAACTTGGTGCTTCTCGATGGCTTCTTGAAGCCCTTGGATGTATGAGCGGGTGCAAATATACCGCCAATCTGAAGAGGGTAGATGAAAGCCCAGCGCTGTCTACCAGGTGGGGTTCGGTTTCCTTGCGCCGATTGGTAAGCACTGACGTGTCCGACATTGACAGCTAAAATATGATCCTCTGCTTACAGTGATGAATGAGGATATGGTTGACTTGGAGCTAATGGATAAGCAGATTACTAACCTAGGTTATGATGTCGAGATGAAATTCGGGAGAAAGACGCACATGCAGTCGAATCGTGTCATTAGATGCAGTGGTTTTCCGCCGGCTAACCAGCTCATCTTACCTTGTTGCCACCGGTGCTGATGGCCTCCAGCAGTTCTGCTGCGCATTTGTGCGTGCGGATTTGCGTCAGTCTGCCAACAGTGCATGAAGTAGCATGATGCGTTAGTACTTGAGAGCACTTCTCAGGCAGCATGTGGTCTGTGGATGCACCAAGAGTGAGTCGTGCATGTTGTCGATCTCATCGGAGACTGACGTGTCATGAGCAGTTGGTAGTGGCATAATATGGTTGACGGTGCATCAATTGGTTCATCCACACACCACCACTGGAGGGGCATGCGGAGTAGAGGTTGAGTACAGACAACCATTCGGATGCTTTGAGGTAGCAGGTGGAAGAAAGTAGGATTGACAGGCAGTGTATTTGTTCACCCTTCACCACCTTGACGCGCATGTAGGGTAGTTTGCTGGCCGGGTGACTGACTAAGAGAGTAGCGTATGCTGGGAAGTAAGTTGTGCTGCCACGACTTATAAGTGGTTGAGCTTTCCGACTATTTTGCCACGAATGCCGCAAACTGACGGTAGACTAGGCTCATCAGCTCATTGGAATAGAGCAAAAGTGGAGGGTGTCTGAGAGGAAGGTGTTGCAAGCAGCAGGATTAGTCAACCGATCGAAAGGAAATGCTGCGTAGGAGGCAATTTGATGTGACCCTTCATTAATGCAGTACATGCTCGCGAGAGATCGTCATGACGTATTGGAACAGTGTACTAGCTCCTCCTCGTTCCTCTTCGTTCTTCCTCTTCCTTGGATATGGCTGGTTCACGCCTGATGCTAGTAGCACCGACCGTTGGTGTCGGTGCTCGTCGGTAAAATGTGGTGGAGTGGATGGTTTAAAGACTACAACGGTTCATGATGAGCGGTGGCCGCGTGCTATACGTTTGGCTCTGGCGATAGGAGCAAAGTCGTGCCAGCCCTGCGCAGCACCGTAAGAGCTTGGATTGTGAATGCCAATAATAATGATTACTTTAGTACATTGAGCGTCTTTGAGGATACCTTGTTGCTGTCACTTCATGCTCTTTTTGAAGGATTTCTCTGAACCTTCCTTTCTTCTCCACAATTGTATTAGTGATGATTAATACCGGTCATGAACTGGCAGTGTCATCGGTGGTGGTGTTTCTGACTTCGTGAAGTACCTCCACGTGTGAAAAGCAAAAGTTAATTAAGTGGATGAATGACTGGTCGTCCATTTGGTCTCACTGATTGTTGGGGATGTCGAAGTATAAAAGGCGGATTTTGTGCATCTGAGCGCTGCGTTGACGGACGCTTCTGCATATCCATACATGGTGAGTTTGCTCATAACTATTAAGTGGCCCGGCTCCATCACTCCATTGGCACAATTCCTACTGAGGCATTTAAAGATGAAGCGGTAGATATGCTTCCTTATCGAGTCTCAAACAGAGTAATGCACCATTCCTCTTGCTCTAAGTGGATTGCCTTGCTGCCAGCTTGGTGGTCTTTATGAGGGTTGCAATGCTTTTTATTCAGTGATGCTTTTAACGATGAATTGTAGTTGGTTGAGCTCCACCTCGTTTCACGTGCGTGGTCATTAGACATAGCGTTGTCGGTCAATCACTTCTTATGACTGGTTAGATGTGCACGCTTTATTTCGTCGAAATGATGGCTAGGGTGGGCACTCTGATTGCATCTCCTAACTACGAGAAGGACGAAGCATAAAAGCGTTTTATTTGTGCGCCATAACCTGATCGCTCTTCCAGGTGTTGCCTTGGTACAACATCAACTGAAGTTGGCATGCCATTTAGTCTTGCTGGCCAAATGCATTGATGGAATTCCGTCCCAACTACTTCCAATGTGGATTAGAATGGTCATTTCCAAAACGGGTTATCTGCAACACGTTCTTGGTGTTGTTCAAGGCTGTTTGTAGAAATTACGATAAAGATACGACTTGAGAAGTCTCTCCACAAGCAAAATCTACTCGCCAATCCGTCCATTAAAATCATTCTTTATAAAATGAATTGATTCTGTGACGGCTTAGTAAGGTTTCCACCTTGTTATTTGTCTGTCAGCCATCCACATTCCCATAGCACTCTTAGGCACACGAACTCAGGGTCCAGGCTAAGCTGATTTAGATTTTCTGCCAGGTGGAAAGAAGTTGAAAGTGTGGCAGGTTAAGGACAGTCTCCCTTTCAATGCATGCCATTCAGGCAGGTGTTTCTTTTTACACCACAGCGGTCGATGGGAAGAACATCTTCGATAAGGCGCAGACGCCTTTACTGACACTTAGCGAGGAAGCAGGCGGCTCATGAAGCGGCACTGGGGAGTAAGCAGCATGTTGTGAGGAAGTTGTAAACTCATTTTTCGCAGCGTAAGGACACGGGCTACATGTGCTCAGGTGCTGCAGCTGGTGGAGATGATAGGCTCCAGGCTTGTCTACATCATTTTTATCACTCAGACCGCCTCGCGGTCATGGAGGTAGAATTGGAGAGCGGGCGAGTTAATGGCTGAATTTTGCAGGTTTTGGCCCTCCCGTTTTGTTTTGATCCCCCTCCTGCCTAGCAGTTCAGCATAACAAATGCTCCTTGTCTCGTATCCACCCATTCATTCATCATCCACACGTTTGTTTTCCCCTTTTTCTTCCCGTTAAAGTGGCTTCTTTTACGCGCAATTAGCTCATGCATTAGTGGCAAATTTAAACATTAGCCCAGCAGTTCTTTTTTATCCACAAGCAAATGCAACGATTCTCCTGACCCGACTATGTGCTGGATTGTTTTGTTATTTCACCAGTACCCCTGCATTGGTTGTTGGTTTTGAGGTCGCCTCAGTTGAGGTTCCTCGCGTGTGGCTGGTTCATTTGCGATTGGAGCTCACAACAGCCGTGTACTTTGAGTCTACACGTCTCATATGCGTGTTTGGCCTGTAGCGGAATTGATGCTTTTGAGACCAAAACGGAGTCACATCATCTTCCTCTGAGCAATGGTCTCCAGTACAGTCGACTCCAATCCGGTAGCTTAGCCCTTTAGAACTACAAATGCATTGGTCCCATTTACGGACTTGGCTAGCCGAAAGCACTGAACACACGTCCAGCCTACAAGGGAAGCTGGAGTCGGTGGGGAATCTTCGGTGTTTTAGCAATGAGTTGACTACTTTGGGGACTCATTGGGGTGAGGTCAGCAGAGTAAATATTTGCTTTGGGAAGAGAGGTTGAGGTTAAGGCAAATCGTCTTCTTTTCTAGCGACCACCATTTCCTTTCCCTCATCCTTCTGACCGGCGCACACGAAGTGATAATGGAATGGATTCGGTTGGTAGGTTGCAGAAGTCCACATCGATGTTTTAGCAATAGTCTTCGACACGTTGTTAGTAGGCTTGTTTGCTTTACCGGAGAACCACAGATTTGCACCATTCGACTTCCTCCAAACATGCTTCCGGCTCCAACTATGATGCATCGTGCGTTCGCCGGCTTCAGGATAGACACCAAATAGCTGTCGATGATTGGTTGATTGGTACGCTGGAGCTCACTACAATCAGCCCCTGTCCATGTGACCATGTCTGACCATAGGGGGAATCATCCAGTGCGCATTAAGAAACGGAGGGTAGCCCATTGCTTTCAACTACGCGGCAGTTGAACTTGACTGTGCTCGCCCTCGCGATGCTACCATGCCATAAGTGCACTGTCGAGCAAAGCGCTGAGCACCGGAGGGCCTTCGTGAGGATAAATGCGGAAGGGTGGCTTTCGCTATGGCGACTAACCGAAGTCACCACAAAAATCGGCACCAATTTGCAGCGTTAGGCGAACCCGTGCTACCATGCCTATCCGGTTGGTCATGTTGCGCGAACTGTGCAGAAGGTCACAGAGCTGACTTTTGCGAGTTATAAGCCTGCACGCCCTGACATTTGTGCTGGTCACGCAGCTAGTACCCCCAGCGCCATGTAAGCCGTCCTGATTAACAGGACAAAGTCAACAGTGACCTGTGCGTGACCGTGGCATCTTGTTCCACATGGGTGCATAAAAGCACACACCGAGATTGAGGGCGCCGCATTGTCGTGATGCGTCTGGTTAGTGCAGTGTTTGTTGCGCTGGCCTGCCTTACGGTTGGCGGTTCTGGCTATCCACAACAACCGATATTCCCATTTTGCCAGTCGTCGGTGTGCCACTTCGGCGCCAACACTGGCTACAAATGCCAGAATGGACTGTGCGACTACGTCTGCTCCAGGTCCCTGTGCCATGGTGCTGGAAACATTGTCTTTCCGCAGAAGGGAATGCAGGAGACGTGGGGCAGTGGAGCCTTTGGTAAGCAAGGCTGCTACGGTGGCAACTGCGGCTATTGGAGCGGATGCGAGGATGGCGACTGCAAGGACTTCTATGATTTCCAACAGTGTCATGCCAGTGAGTGCATCAGCGGACCGTTCAAGGGCTATGGATGCGCCACCACTACGGAATGTGACGTTGTCTGCCGCGGTGACGTTTGTCACTTGGCTGACAATTATGGCAAAAGCAATCATCCTCCACTAGCCGTGAAGCGGAGAGTGGGGCATGGAAGTGCGATTGATGGAGAGACGCCAAGCAAATGGAAGGAAAGCACGAAGGCGGTCGTGGAGTTTTTGACCAAAATGCATCCCGAGGATGTGGAGACGCTCGTCGACTCAGCACCAAACATCGATGAAGCCATCACCAACCTAGATGACGAAAGCATTAGGGCCATGTTCAAAAAACTACCGAACGCGAGTAAAGTGATGAAGAAGTTGAAGCCCGAAACAAGAAGGTACGTCAATTCGAAATTGCATAGCAACGTGCGAAGTCCCCATGAGCCCAACAGGAAGGAGAAGCATACTTCATGTGGTGTGTGCAGTGAGTTGGGTCCTAACTGGGTGGATGTGGGCGGAGTGGAGGGCGAAGCTGCTCTGAGATTCATGGACTACATGCAAAGCAATAATGTTCCTATGTTTACACTGCCGAGTGGTACACAATTCTATGCCTTTAATCGCATGATGCTGCCCGGTGGGCAGGCCTATGACCCTATGCTGATGGAAGGTGAGTACGATTATAGCTTTGGTCCCGGGTTGGTCCCTGGTGTGCCAGGTCACGATAATTTTATGCACCTGCACCCGCATGGCCCAACCGCAAGTCCACCCACTTGGCAGCCCACCATGGGTGTGGATGAGATGAAGCTGACACTCTTAAATGCTCCAAACTTGCACCAATTTGTGATGGCAATGGACCCACTACTGCTTCAGTCTGCCTTGAAATTCGTACCAGGACTTGGTACTTTAGCTTCCAGTGCGGACCCATTCACTCTGCAATTAATTGTCGCAAGGTTGCCAAACCTCAGAGACTTCTTGGCAGATATGAATCCGATACTTCTCCAATGGATCATCTCCAATATGCCCGACATCGATGCCGTATTGCGTGACATCATTCCAGCAATTGGTGAAGCCAAAGTGCCCGGTGGGAAGGTGGAGGAGCCAAATGCGTTTGCGCCTAATGCTACGAGGCCAGTGCCTTCCACTGAGACTTTCGGTCCCCTAGGTGACGTTGGCCCAAAGGTTGCCCAAGAAATTCTATCAACTGTTCCCAGCATCGCGCCTAAATACGCTAACATCTTGCTGAGCACGGACGCGGCCTTTGTTCGATACGTAATAGAAAACCACCGAAACCTCCGTGGCCTTCTGACCAATATGAACACGCAGACACTTCAACACGTCATTGAACACGTCCCCAAACTTGGTGAAATTTTGTCAAAGATGGATTCTGACACGCTGGAGATGGTTTTCGACAAACTGCCCAACATTACTGAGTACTTGAACACCCTGAAATCCGAGGTAGTGCAAGCTCTCGTAGCTCAAATGCCTTCTCTCGCGAAGCATGCTCCTCCAGAACCGACCATGACTGCATCTCCGGAGGGCTCAACACTCAAACCAGAGGTGGAATTGGAGGTTACCGAATCGGTAGCGACAGCAGTTGCAACGGAGGCAACTGTATTCACAGACAAAGAGCTTGAAATACTTCGGTCGAAAATACCTCTCATTGACAATTATCTGAAGTTGACGGATACTAAGAAACTGCTTGCTATGCGTGAGTTGGTGCCTGATTATCCGAAATTCTTGGCCACCTTGGAGCCGTCGAAGCTGGAATTTGTCAATTCACATCTGGCAAACATTACCAGCTTGATGAAGGAAGTGGCGGATGAGCTGCTTGGAATAACTGTTCCGAAGGTAAAAGAAAGTGACACTGTTATTGGTGCAATCGCTAGTGTGCTCCTTTAGATTTCGAAAGCATTGTGGTAGGCCTGTAGCACTTGTTCCTCTCTCAAATGAATGTAGTTTCCTAGATGGCTGCGATAAGTGCCTGCTTTGTGTAATCCACATCTGACTTCGTATTTAATGGAGTAATTGGGTTGACGCCCGGGGATGTGGATATCGCCTGTTTACCTAGCGATTTCACCAACGCTGCTGCTTAATGTGGAGCAGGCAAATTGGGGTCAGTATTATTAATTTCGACTCACGGTGGTTGAACGGTAGGTGCGTTGCACAAACAGGCGCCTTGCAGGGCGCATTAGCCAACCGGTAAGACGGTGAAGTCAGCCTTCGCAAGGCGTCTTCGGATCGTCTGGCGTCAGTGCGTCTTGTGCAGTATTGACATAAGAAGCCCGTGTGGACCAGGAGTGAGGAAGGTACTCAGTCAAAACTGATAGCCAATTTCATGCAATGGGCACGAATCAAAAGTGGAAATGGATGGCAGTGGCAACTGCGCATCTCCCCTGCAATAAACGCTAATCTTCATGGCTTAAGCGCTACCTACTTTTCGCAGGTGTTTGCGCAAAGCGTGCGCTGCGAGTTAGCTTTTCGTGATTGCCCAAATGTAAGTTTTGACATTGCAGCGTCGCTCTCTACCACCTATAACGCCGGTTTATGTTTCCGCTTTATTTGCTCACCTCTTAGGAGGTCGGGTGTACATTTTCCGTGATTTGGTGGACTTTGAGCCGTGCTAGCGGTCATCAGGCCCTTGTCTAACTTGACGAATGTCTTACGCTTGAGTGTTGAGTTCTTATTCGTCTCGGGGGCAGTTTCTAGGTGCTGCATTGGTGGCATCGAGGGGCGAGCCCGATCGAAAAGGTAACAAGCGCCGTCATTTCCCTTATAGAATAATAGGCCTCCATGTGGCTTATTGCATGCATAGGTAAATGCGTAATGACACCCAAAGTAGGGAGTGCAAATGGCGCCTGCATCCGACAACTGCCCCAGCCCCCGTTCTGCAGGAATGCTACCACTAGCCGAAGCGACACCATCCATCCACCAATTGGAAAGGCTCATTACGGCCGGCGCTGCCAACGACGCTCATAGGCAAATGCCGACTTGATAATCACTTTTCTGCTGACCAAACAGAACCCACCCATGCATGGTTGGGTAGCAGCTGCAGCGAATTCCACCATATGCTCAATGACTGCTTCTGAGCCTGTGTTCTCACCGTTGACAATGAATGATGTATGATTTGCATCCTTCGTTCCCACGGCAGTGGCTGTGTGCTACGCGTCCACAGCACCATGTTAATACCGAGTGTACATCACGCTTAACGGTAATTATAATTTCTACAACTGGACGCATGAATTGAAGGGAGTGGTCACTTCACATCTCCCTCTGACAACGAAGTGGAGGAAATTTACTGGCAGGTATGGTGATGCCACCCGCTGAGGTAGCCTAGAGCAAGAATAAATGAACCGCACAACTGCAACATCTCTCCGAGTCACTCTGTTGCAAAACGCAAGGCGGAAAGGCATGCGGCTTCCACTTTTTATTATGAGCAATAATGCTGAGCTAAACTTAAGTAGGTGGAGGCTGACAGCAAATGTAAATAGCAGGATGTCCTCACCAGGATTGTCTTGACTTCATTCCGCTAACAATGGGAATGAAACCAACCAAGACGTGCAAGCTTCGGGGTGAAACAGGCAAAAATCAAAATCAAACTTGGGTGGTGCATTCTGTTAAAAGGTACCACAAACTGGGGTGGTGCATTCTGTTAAAAGGTACCACATCTATTTATATTACATGCAATGGAAACATACTTTTTGGGACTACTCAACGCCACGCAAAGATCGAGGCTGCATATAGGTCATAGGAAGCATTGGATTTTAAATAACAATGGGAAGTTCTAAATCGCATCGTTACCACGCCTTAGAAGATTACTTCCATTTAACAGCCTGTCAACGTACCAAAACGCCAGATTTACGACGCTCAGCCTTTGCTAAGACAGTGTTTGATTTGTCTTAACGAAGAGGGCATGAGTGTCAAGCCCTCCACCCATGCATTTATTAGTCTTTATTTACTCTTCACCGGACTGTGACTGCGTTCCTTGTTTCGGTCTGGTCCACCACGCTTAGGCCCCAGGTGAGATTTAATGCCCGTTGAATCCAGTTCCTCAGTTCTCTCAAGCATTAGGCATGGCTGTGCTGTCTGATTCCATTCATTTTTCATTGAATGCGTGATTAAAGCAATGATTCGGAACGCCTGAGCCAACCCATGCAGGGCACTCATTTGCGCTCCCTTCTCATACTGTGTGAGGGTTGGAAGCGGTACACTGCAGGTGATTGAATTAAAAGAACTGCCTGTTTCACCCCGAAGCTTGCACGTCTTGGTTGGTTTCATTCCCATTATTAGCGGAATGAAGTCAAGACAATCCTGGTGAGGACATCCTGCTATTTACATTTGCTGTCAGCCTCCACCTACTTAAGTTTAGCTCAGCATTATTGCTCATAATAAAAAGTGGAAGCCGCATGCCTTTCCGCCTTGCGTTTTGCAACAGAGTGACTCGGAGAGATGTTGCAGTTGTGCGGTTCATTTATTCTTGCTCTAGGCTACCTCAGCGGGTGGCATCACCATACCTGCCAGTAAATTTCCTCCACTTCGTTGTCAGAGGGAGATGTGAAGTGACCACTCCCTTCAATTCATGCGTCCAGTTGTAGAAATTATAATTACCGTTAAGCGTGATGTACACTCGGTATTAACATGGTGCTGTGGACGCGTAGCACACAGCCACTGCCGTGGGAACGAAGGATGCAAATCATACATCATTCATTGTCAACGGTGAGAACACAGGCTCAGAAGCAGTCATTGAGCATATGGTGGAATTCGCTGCAGCTGCTACCCAACCATGCATGGGTGGGTTCTGTTTGGTCAGCAGAAAAGTGATTATCAAGTCGGCATTTGCCTATGAGCGTCGTTGGCAGCGCCGGCCGTAATGAGCCTTTCCAATTGGTGGATGGATGGTGTCGCTTCGGCTAGTGGTAGCATTCCTGCAGAACGGGGGCTGGGGCAGTTGTCGGATGCAGGCGCCATTTGCACTCCCTACTTTGGGTGTCATTACGCATTTACCTATGCATGCAATAAGCCACATGGAGGCCTATTATTCTATAAGGGAAATGACGGCGCTTGTTACCTTTTCGATCGGGCTCGCCCCTCGATGCCACCAATGCAGCACCTAGAAACTGCCCCCGAGACGAATAAGAACTCAACACTCAAGCGTAAGACATTCGTCAAGTTAGACAAGGGCCTGATGACCGCTAGCACGGCTCAAAGTCCACCAAATCACGGAAAATGTACACCCGACCTCCTAAGAGGTGAGCAAATAAAGCGGAAACATAAACCGGCGTTATAGGTGGTAGAGAGCGACGCTGCAATGTCAAAACTTACATTTGGGCAATCACGAAAAGCTAACTCGCAGCGCACGCTTTGCGCAAACACCTGCGAAAAGTAGGTAGCGCTTAAGCCATGAAGATTAGCGTTTATTGCAGGGGAGATGCGCAGTTGCCACTGCCATCCATTTCCACTTTTGATTCGTGCCCATTGCATGAAATTGGCTATCAGTTTTGACTGAGTACCTTCCTCACTCCTGGTCCACACGGGCTTCTTATGTCAATACTGCACAAGACGCACTGACGCCAGACGATCCGAAGACGCCTTGCGAAGGCTGACTTCACCGTCTTACCGGTTGGCTAATGCGCCCTGCAAGGCGCCTGTTTGTGCAACGCACCTACCGTTCAACCACCGTGAGTCGAAATTAATAATACTGACCCCAATTTGCCTGCTCCACATTAAGCAGCAGCGTTGGTGAAATCGCTAGGTAAACAGGCGATATCCACATCCCCGGGCGTCAACCCAATTACTCCATTAAATACGAAGTCAGATGTGGATTACACAAAGCAGGCACTTATCGCAGCCATCTAGGAAACTACATTCATTTGAGAGAGGAACAAGTGCTACAGGCCTACCACAATGCTTTCGAAATCTAAAGGAGCACACTAGCGATTGCA
The DNA here is from genome assembly GCA_023968675.1 of Taenia pisiformis. Taxonomy (NCBI): domain Eukaryota; kingdom Metazoa; phylum Platyhelminthes; class Cestoda; order Cyclophyllidea; family Taeniidae; genus Taenia; species Taenia pisiformis. The sequence goes on along the minus strand of CM043736.1, from coordinate 12,097,343 downwards.
CCAATAACAGTGTCACTTTCTTTTACCTTCGGAACAGTTATTCCAAGCAGCTCATCCGCCACTTCCTTCATCAAGCTGGTAATGTTTGCCAGATGTGAATTGACAAATTCCAGCTTCGACGGCTCCAAGGTGGCCAAGAATTTCGGATAATCAGGCACCAACTCACGCATAGCAAGCAGTTTCTTAGTATCCGTCAACTTCAGATAATTGTCAATGAGAGGTATTTTCGACCGAAGTATTTCAAGCTCTTTGTCTGTGAATACAGTTGCCTCCGTTGCAACTGCTGTCGCTACCGATTCGGTAACCTCCAATTCCACCTCTGGTTTGAGTGTTGAGCCCTCCGGAGATGCAGTCATGGTCGGTTCTGGAGGAGCATGCTTCGCGAGAGAAGGCATTTGAGCTACGAGAGCTTGCACTACCTCGGATTTCAGGGTGTTCAAGTACTCAGTAATGTTGGGCAGTTTGTCGAAAACCATCTCCAGCGTGTCAGAATCCATCTTTGACAAAATTTCACCAAGTTTGGGGACGTGTTCAATGACGTGTTGAAGTGTCTGCGTGTTCATATTGGTCAGAAGGCCACGGAGGTTTCGGTGGTTTTCTATTACGTATCGAACAAAGGCCGCGTCCGTGCTCAGCAAGATGTTAGCGTATTTAGGCGCGATGCTGGGAACAGTTGATAGAATTTCTTGGGCAACCTTTGGGCCAACGTCACCTAGGGGACCGAAAGTCTCAGTGGAAGGCACTGGCCTCGTAGCATTAGGCGCAAACGCATTTGGCTCCTCCACCTTCCCACCGGGCACTTTGGCTTCACCAATTGCTGGAATGATGTCACGCAATACGGCATCGATGTCGGGCATATTGGAGATGATCCATTGGAGAAGTATCGGATTCATATCTGCCAAGAAGTCTCTGAGGTTTGGCAACCTTGCGACAATTAATTGCAGAGTGAATGGGTCCGCACTGGAAGCTAAAGTACCAAGTCCTGGTACGAATTTCAAGGCAGACTGAAGCAGTAGTGGGTCCATTGCCATCACAAATTGGTGCAAGTTTGGAGCATTTAAGAGTGTCAGCTTCATCTCATCCACACCCATGGTGGGCTGCCAAGTGGGTGGACTTGCGGTTGGGCCATGCGGGTGCAGGTGCATAAAATTATCGTGACCTGGCACACCAGGGACCAACCCGGGACCAAAGCTATAATCGTACTCACCTTCCATCAGCATAGGGTCATAGGCCTGCCCACCGGGCAGCATCATGCGATTAAAGGCATAGAATTGTGTACCACTCGGCAGTGTAAACATAGGAACATTATTGCTTTGCATGTAGTCCATGAATCTCAGAGCAGCTTCGCCCTCCACTCCGCCCACATCCACCCAGTTAGGACCCAACTCACTGCACACACCACATGAAGTATGCTTCTCCTTCCTGTTGGGCTCATGGGGACTTCGCACGTTGCTATGCAATTTCGAATTGACGTACCTTCTTGTTTCGGGCTTCAACTTCTTCATCACTTTACTCGCGTTCGGTAGTTTTTTGAACATGGCCCTAATGCTTTCGTCATCTAGGTTGGTGATGGCTTCATCGATGTTTGGTGCTGAGTCGACGAGCGTCTCCACATCCTCGGGATGCATTTTGGTCAAAAACTCCACGACCGCCTTCGTGCTTTCCTTCCATTTGCTTGGCGTCTCTCCATCAATCGCACTTCCATGCCCCACTCTCCGCTTCACGGCTAGTGGAGGATGATTGCTTTTGCCATAATTGTCAGCCAAGTGACAAACGTCACCGCGGCAGACAACGTCACATTCCGTAGTGGTGGCGCATCCATAGCCCTTGAACGGTCCGCTGATGCACTCACTGGCATGACACTGTTGGAAATCATAGAAGTCCTTGCAGTCGCCATCCTCGCATCCGCTCCAATAGCCGCAGTTGCCACCGTAGCAGCCTTGCTTACCAAAGGCTCCACTGCCCCACGTCTCCTGCATTCCCTTCTGCGGAAAGACAATGTTTCCAGCACCATGGCACAGGGACCTGGAGCAGACGTAGTCGCACAGTCCATTCTGGCATTTGTAGCCAGTGTTGGCGCCGAAGTGGCACACCGACGACTGGCAAAATGGGAATATCGGTTGTTGTGGATAGCCAGAACCGCCAACCGTAAGGCAGGCCAGCGCAACAAACACTGCACTAACCAGACGCATCACGACAATGCGGCGCCCTCAATCTCGGTGTGTGCTTTTATGCACCCATGTGGAACAAGATGCCACGGTCACGCACAGGTCACTGTTGACTTTGTCCTGTTAATCAGGACGGCTTACATGGCGCTGGGGGTACTAGCTGCGTGACCAGCACAAATGTCAGGGCGTGCAGGCTTATAACTCGCAAAAGTCAGCTCTGTGACCTTCTGCACAGTTCGCGCAACATGACCAACCGGATAGGCATGGTAGCACGGGTTCGCCTAACGCTGCAAATTGGTGCCGATTTTTGTGGTGACTTCGGTTAGTCGCCATAGCGAAAGCCACCCTTCCGCATTTATCCTCACGAAGGCCCTCCGGTGCTCAGCGCTTTGCTCGACAGTGCACTTATGGCATGGTAGCATCGCGAGGGCGAGCACAGTCAAGTTCAACTGCCGCGTAGTTGAAAGCAATGGGCTACCCTCCGTTTCTTAATGCGCACTGGATGATTTCCCCTATGGTCAGACATGGTCACATGGACAGGGGCTGATTGTAGTGAGCTCCAGCGTACCAATCAACCAATCATCGACAGCTATTTGGTGTCTATCCTGAAGCCGGCGAACGCACGATGCATCATAGTTGGAGCCGGAAGCATGTTTGGAGGAAGTCGAATGGTGCAAATCTGTGGTTCTCCGGTAAAGCAAACAAGCCTACTAACAACGTGTCGAAGACTATTGCTAAAACATCGATGTGGACTTCTGCAACCTACCAACCGAATCCATTCCATTATCACTTCGTGTGCGCCGGTCAGAAGGATGAGGGAAAGGAAATGGTGGTCGCTAGAAAAGAAGACGATTTGCCTTAACCTCAACCTCTCTTCCCAAAGCAAATATTTACTCTGCTGACCTCACCCCAATGAGTCCCCAAAGTAGTCAACTCATTGCTAAAACACCGAAGATTCCCCACCGACTCCAGCTTCCCTTGTAGGCTGGACGTGTGTTCAGTGCTTTCGGCTAGCCAAGTCCGTAAATGGGACCAATGCATTTGTAGTTCTAAAGGGCTAAGCTACCGGATTGGAGTCGACTGTACTGGAGACCATTGCTCAGAGGAAGATGATGTGACTCCGTTTTGGTCTCAAAAGCATCAATTCCGCTACAGGCCAAACACGCATATGAGACGTGTAGACTCAAAGTACACGGCTGTTGTGAGCTCCAATCGCAAATGAACCAGCCACACGCGAGGAACCTCAACTGAGGCGACCTCAAAACCAACAACCAATGCAGGGGTACTGGTGAAATAACAAAACAATCCAGCACATAGTCGGGTCAGGAGAATCGTTGCATTTGCTTGTGGATAAAAAAGAACTGCTGGGCTAATGTTTAAATTTGCCACTAATGCATGAGCTAATTGCGCGTAAAAGAAGCCACTTTAACGGGAAGAAAAAGGGGAAAACAAACGTGTGGATGATGAATGAATGGGTGGATACGAGACAAGGAGCATTTGTTATGCTGAACTGCTAGGCAGGAGGGGGATCAAAACAAAACGGGAGGGCCAAAACCTGCAAAATTCAGCCATTAACTCGCCCGCTCTCCAATTCTACCTCCATGACCGCGAGGCGGTCTGAGTGATAAAAATGATGTAGACAAGCCTGGAGCCTATCATCTCCACCAGCTGCAGCACCTGAGCACATGTAGCCCGTGTCCTTACGCTGCGAAAAATGAGTTTACAACTTCCTCACAACATGCTGCTTACTCCACCAGTGCCGCTTCATGAGCCGCCTGCTTCCTCGCTAAGTGTCAGTAAAGGCGTCTGCGCCTTATCGAAGATGTTCTTCCCATCGACCGCTGTGGTGTAAAAGAAACACCTGCCTGAATGGCATGCATTGAAAGGGAGACTGTCCTTAACCTGCCACACTTTTCACTTCTTTCCACCTGGCAGAAAATCTAAATCAGCTTAGCCTGGACCCTGAGTTCGTGTGCCTAAGAGTGCTATGGGAATGTGGATGGCTGACAGACAAATAACAAGGTGGAAACCTTACTAAGCCGTCACAGAATCAATTCATTTTATAAAGAATGATTTTAATGGACGGATTGGCGAGTAGATTTTGCTTGTGGAGAGATTTCTCAAGTCGTATCTTTATCGTAATTTCTACAAACAGCCTTGAACAACACCAAGAACGTGTTGCAGATAACCCGTTTTGGAAATGACCATTCTAATCCACATTGGAAGTAGTTGGGACGGAATTCCATCAATGCATTTGGCCAGCAAGACTAAATGGCATGCCAACTTCAGTTGATGTTGTACCAAGGCAACACCTGGAAGAGCGATCAGGTTATGGCGCACAAATAAAACGCTTTTATGCTTCGTCCTTCTCGTAGTTAGGAGATGCAATCAGAGTGCCCACCCTAGCCATCATTTCGACGAAATAAAGCGTGCACATCTAACCAGTCATAAGAAGTGATTGACCGACAACGCTATGTCTAATGACCACGCACGTGAAACGAGGTGGAGCTCAACCAACTACAATTCATCGTTAAAAGCATCACTGAATAAAAAGCATTGCAACCCTCATAAAGACCACCAAGCTGGCAGCAAGGCAATCCACTTAGAGCAAGAGGAATGGTGCATTACTCTGTTTGAGACTCGATAAGGAAGCATATCTACCGCTTCATCTTTAAATGCCTCAGTAGGAATTGTGCCAATGGAGTGATGGAGCCGGGCCACTTAATAGTTATGAGCAAACTCACCATGTATGGATATGCAGAAGCGTCCGTCAACGCAGCGCTCAGATGCACAAAATCCGCCTTTTATACTTCGACATCCCCAACAATCAGTGAGACCAAATGGACGACCAGTCATTCATCCACTTAATTAACTTTTGCTTTTCACACGTGGAGGTACTTCACGAAGTCAGAAACACCACCACCGATGACACTGCCAGTTCATGACCGGTATTAATCATCACTAATACAATTGTGGAGAAGAAAGGAAGGTTCAGAGAAATCCTTCAAAAAGAGCATGAAGTGACAGCAACAAGGTATCCTCAAAGACGCTCAATGTACTAAAGTAATCATTATTATTGGCATTCACAATCCAAGCTCTTACGGTGCTGCGCAGGGCTGGCACGACTTTGCTCCTATCGCCAGAGCCAAACGTATAGCACGCGGCCACCGCTCATCATGAACCGTTGTAGTCTTTAAACCATCCACTCCACCACATTTTACCGACGAGCACCGACACCAACGGTCGGTGCTACTAGCATCAGGCGTGAACCAGCCATATCCAAGGAAGAGGAAGAACGAAGAGGAACGAGGAGGAGCTAGTACACTGTTCCAATACGTCATGACGATCTCTCGCGAGCATGTACTGCATTAATGAAGGGTCACATCAAATTGCCTCCTACGCAGCATTTCCTTTCGATCGGTTGACTAATCCTGCTGCTTGCAACACCTTCCTCTCAGACACCCTCCACTTTTGCTCTATTCCAATGAGCTGATGAGCCTAGTCTACCGTCAGTTTGCGGCATTCGTGGCAAAATAGTCGGAAAGCTCAACCACTTATAAGTCGTGGCAGCACAACTTACTTCCCAGCATACGCTACTCTCTTAGTCAGTCACCCGGCCAGCAAACTACCCTACATGCGCGTCAAGGTGGTGAAGGGTGAACAAATACACTGCCTGTCAATCCTACTTTCTTCCACCTGCTACCTCAAAGCATCCGAATGGTTGTCTGTACTCAACCTCTACTCCGCATGCCCCTCCAGTGGTGGTGTGTGGATGAACCAATTGATGCACCGTCAACCATATTATGCCACTACCAACTGCTCATGACACGTCAGTCTCCGATGAGATCGACAACATGCACGACTCACTCTTGGTGCATCCACAGACCACATGCTGCCTGAGAAGTGCTCTCAAGTACTAACGCATCATGCTACTTCATGCACTGTTGGCAGACTGACGCAAATCCGCACGCACAAATGCGCAGCAGAACTGCTGGAGGCCATCAGCACCGGTGGCAACAAGGTAAGATGAGCTGGTTAGCCGGCGGAAAACCACTGCATCTAATGACACGATTCGACTGCATGTGCGTCTTTCTCCCGAATTTCATCTCGACATCATAACCTAGGTTAGTAATCTGCTTATCCATTAGCTCCAAGTCAACCATATCCTCATTCATCACTGTAAGCAGAGGATCATATTTTAGCTGTCAATGTCGGACACGTCAGTGCTTACCAATCGGCGCAAGGAAACCGAACCCCACCTGGTAGACAGCGCTGGGCTTTCATCTACCCTCTTCAGATTGGCGGTATATTTGCACCCGCTCATACATCCAAGGGCTTCAAGAAGCCATCGAGAAGCACCAAGTTTGCGTCTAGCATCTCGGCGGCTAATTTGCAGCATGAAATGACTACAATTAGCCTCATCTATGCCTTGATCGCTTGCGGCTAGAGCGACAGCGAACTCGATGTTGCACAAACGGACTTGATTGTGCTTCAAACGCTGGCACATTGGGTTCGCACGATCAACCTGCTCTACCCAATCTTTAAGGTGATTTGAATTGGGGCAGCAGAGCATCACATGGTACCGGTGCACGAATCTGACAAGTTCCAACCAATGAAATCAGCAGCAGCAGCAGCAGCAGCAGCAGCAGCAGTTCCCTCAAGCAGCAAGTCAAAGGTGCGAGCACAGCTAGCCACAATGGGGCATATTCCGTCACGTGCGTTCGCTTCAACGTAACATAGGAATCGAACTCAGGGTTATGGAAGCGATTCGCTTACAGAGGACTCTCCGATTCTGTGGCCTTAATGTCGAACACGTCCAAAATATTTCCAGTGCCAAATACTGTCATCCTGCTTGCCGACTTCACCTCAAACATGCCACCTATTCCACCCATGCTGCCTACCAGAATCGTCTCACATCTCCCAATGCTGGTAGCCGGGACCGCTGCATCAAATAAAGTCTTCTTCATTGCTCTGTGGTGCTGCTTGAAAGGCAAGCACTTTTGACATTAACACGCCAAAACCATGCAATGATCTTCTTCATCGTGTTTCATATCACCTTTAAAATGACGAGAAATGCAGCATTGGGACGGAATGTCCATTACCAAAACGTGAAACGGAGTACGCGGGCCACTGGCACAGGCCAGTAAAAGTGCCCGTGCAGGTAACGCCGAGAATCAAGCCAACTGCTGAGCCATTGCCAGCGCAAGCTTGAATGCTCGAAGGTAACGCGGTTTTGAAATCAAAAGATGATTTTGCGAAAATATTCGGGGAATTACAACACTGATGTCGTGCGCGGACCGAAACCACCATCGGAGCAGCAGCTTAGACCGGAAGAGATTTGAAAGAGGGAAAGAACTCTCCATGAAGAGAAAAGAGGTCCTATTCAACGACTGAGTAGCTCATGGATAGTTAGCAGGCGGGTTGATTGCTGCACGGCCAAGGTAGCCCAATTCACCAGGCATACGCACCTCGGTCAAACTCTGCCATCAGCCTCTCCACTAATCCTGTTTGCGTACAACTGAAATTAAACTAATGGACAATGGCAATTCTGACACGCGCAGCATTTCTTCCCATTTCAGAACGGTTCTGCTATCCTACCGATGAAGAATAGGTGGTGACTCACATCGCGAACGACAACGACTTGCACTCCCATCAACATTAACAGGCACGCCGACTTGAAGTCGCACGCGCACAGGGAGTTAAAATAGTTTCTCGAGAGCAATGCTCTACGTCCATGCCTCCTCCCCACTTTATCACTTCAGAGCTGTCTGATTCTATGCACACAGTAAAGAAGGGGAGGAGGCACTGCATGTTTGCATGGCTGACAGCTTCACAAAGGCTTCACAGCCAAGCTTACCATGGAATTTTGTGCAGAAGCGGCTTCTTTTGCAGCATCGCATCTGCTGTCAATTGTGCTGCTGCAGACTGCGGGACTAGCTCATGACAGTCAGCCATATGGCAGAATTACTTTTGCCTAGCATTGTAAGAGAGCATGCCAGCATGACACAGGGAAGAGCTGCGAGCACTGATATGACTGCAATCCCAAGGTGCTGGACCCAACTGCAACCTACGCGGAGCTCATTGTCCACACAGTCAGACACAGAGTCAATCAAGCTACCGAAGCGATGCTACACCACTGGCGGCTCTGACTCGGTTGATGGTGATCATAGCCTGACATTTAAATTGATTTCAACTTTGGCTGTGTGCTTTGGTGCACTTTGGCCTCACCAAAGTCAAACGGCTACCGACGGTGCCAACAAGCAAGTCGCTTAACGGTGCATTCTTCATTATGTAGTGGAGGCAGCTACCACCTGCGAAGGAAACCGGCGCAGTCCATGAGATTGGTCAGTAAGAAGGCATTTTGGAATGGAAGACCATTGGCATTGACAAGACCGGCAAAGACAGGCTCAAATGCTCAGATAACTCGAATAGGGGCCACGACGCCTTTTGCATTTTCATCCTTCGCATTCAGTCCCCGCGCAAGTGGGTGCAGTAATGACCGAGAGCTCTGATTGCGTAAGTGCTTATGCAAATGAATTTGGCGACGCCTGTGCCAATTTTCTTTGTTAGAAGTGTTTGCACTGTCGCTTGCATCAGCTATTTGTATCGCATCCACTGCGGAATGTTAGTCGAAGTGAAGGCAGTCACGTGAGCATCGCGACCCCGATGTGAAACGTGGCGAATCGGATGTGGCGATCGTCCTCATTAATGCACCCCCTCAGCCCACTCACATCTGCTGGTTCGGGGTGGTGCAGCTGGGCTGTTGGGTTGCGAGGCGCGTTCAGGTCAGCTGATGAGATGGAACATTTCGGTGATTCGTGGGCTCTGATTCACCCACCTAAGGTCTTCCACTCACATTCAACTCATTTTTAGAACAATGAGAAAGAATGCGAAGGAGCCATGGAGCAGAAAAGCCTCTTCGTTGCCTGATTCAGCTCACCAAATTAAGCGCAACACCTTTTGTAATAACTTACAACTTACAACTTACAAGACCTAACTACGTACTGCCCCATTCACGTGGGCCGGTTAATGAGTCGGTTAGATTTAGACCACCTCTGCGGAGACGCAGAAAGGAATGCGTCCAGGGAATGGACACTGAAGTCCAGAGTGTGCCGGCTTCCACCTTGCGACATGTGTGAATCATGAACTGCGCAAGCGCGTCGTGTTGATGGAGGAATGCGAAGGCGGCCGATAATCGTCCTTTAGAAGAACTGCGTCACAAGGCTGAAATGAGGACAATTGTTGTTTAGTAGGAAGGACTAGTGGTGAGTGCGTGGAAGCAAGTTCATGCGTCAAGATGGTTCGTTGCTTGATTCACTTCACCAAATTAAGCGCAACAATCACTCTATGGCATCTTCTTCGTGTCTGATGTCTTCTCGCTCTTCATTAAAGCATTAAATCGCAGCAATGAAGCCATGACGACTGCAGCTTCACACTCCTCAACCGCCTAATTGACTCTGCTATCCACGCCGACTTCTTCATTCCTCCCAATCACTCCGTGGCATCTTCGTCGTGTCGGATGCCATCTCGCTCTACCGCACCCAACAAAGCAGACTTCCTACAACACAAGAAAACAGAGTTAACCAGACATGCCAGATGGTTCTTGCCACCACTGGGGCATTTGGAGATGCATTACGCGGATCGGCCTCGCGGCACTACCGCTTCGCCAACACCTCCACCCAACCGGCTGCTGCCACCCCGCTTCTGCGCTGACCGCCTACCACCACCAACCAACAGCAGTGGGCACAAGAGACGCTTTCCACCAAATTGGCGTCAAGTGCTCCGCTCGAGCACTTCGGGCTCAGCACACAAGACGCTCGTCCCGTCCGTACCATCTCCCAACCACTACTCCACTTCCCAACACCCACCCTGTAGGAATCGTAGGCACACAGTCAACATTTATTGTGAGCACAGAAGAACGAACAACCACCACAAGAACCGATTAGGGAGGGGGAGAGTGCCTCCTCCAAAAGCGAATAACAGCTAATGGACGACTGTCGTGCCACCAGCGCCGTGGCATTCAGTCGACATGAGAGAGAGCATTCGAGGAGGCAATTTCAACCACTTGATCGAGTGGGAGGATGTTGTTGGCGAGGCGTGAATTAATGTTTTGCAGTTTCGTGGAGTCCAAGTTGAGTAAGGTTTTCGCCACGTCAGGCACAGTGTGACGCGCTTTGGCGATTTCCTTTGCATCCGAGATGCTTAGCACCTTATCAATGCGAGGTATTTTGGGGCGCACCAATTCCAGCTTCTTGTGTTTGGATACAGGCGCGCCAGATGCCACTGTCTCTTCCGTAACCTTCGCTTTCTCCTCCTCCTCTTCCTCCTCGTCCCCATTCTTACTCGGCTCTCCCTCTTTCTCCTTGTCGGGCTCCTCCTTTTTCCCTTCCTGCTTTACAGGACCCTCGTCAGTAGACTTCTCCTTCTCTTTTTCATTCTCATCTTCATCTTTGTCCTCTACTGGCTTTAAATCTTCCTCCTTCTCCTGACGAGTAGAGCCCTGGTGGACAGGTTTCTCTCCATCCTCATTTTCACCCGTCTTATCCCCTTTCTTCTCATTTGGCTTTCCTTCCTCCTTCTCTTCTTCCTTCTTGATAATCTTTTTGTCAGTAGGCTCCTCTTTATCCTCCTTAGCAGGCTTCTTTGACATTACTACTGGCGGTGCCGTCGTCAGTACCACCGGAGGTACATGCTCCGCGAGCGAGGGCACTTTGGCCACAAGTGCTCTAACCACCTCATCACTCATGACTCGCATGTATTCGGCAATGTTGGGCAGCTTGTCCATAACCATCTCCAATGTGGTGGGGGAGAGTTTAAGGAGAATCGCGTCAAATTGGGGAACATGCTCCATCACGTAGTTCAGCGTCTGCGCATCCATGTTGGTTAAAAGCGCTCCAAGGTTCTGATGGTTCACCACTACGTACTGGACAAAACGTGGATCCAAGTTGTACAAGAAATTGGCGAAAGAGGGCGGAATACTCGGCAGAGTTGATAAAATGAACTTTGTGAACGTGACAAGCTTGGAGTAGAGCGAATCGGCTCGCGAGTGAGTAGAAGGCTGTGGTTTAGTTGCTGCAGTGGACTCCGAGGTTGTGGAATTAGGCGCCGAAGTTGTGGTAATAGGCTCTGGCGACGTAGTAGTCGCAGCAGTAGTAGTGGTGGTGGTGGCGGTGGTAGTGGAAGTAGTAGTAGTCTTAGATGATTTAGCTGCCGAGCGCCGCCCCACACCTTTCGACGACCTGCCATCACCATTCTGGTAGCGCGCATGCATCATCTCGCCTACACCAAAGAGGATGTTGTCGACGTCCGGTACGCTGGCGATGATGACTTGGAGAAGTAAAGGATCCATGCTTGCTACCACATCGTAGACGTCTGGCATGTGCGCGATCATAGATTGTAGAGTGTGAGGATCCATGCTGGTTGCGTAGGCACTGAAGTGCGGCATTTGCGCCAAAGCCCACTGCAGCAGAGCAGGATCCGCTGACATGAGGAGTTGACGCAAGTTGGGCACACCGATCAGTACCGACTGCAGAAGAGCTGGATCCATAGCCTGCACTGAGGCGGGGGCATAGACTACGAATGCGGGCTGCGACTGCATGAGTTGATGGAAGACTTGGTCAACATGACCTCCATATAACGAACTAGGTTGGACGTATTTGCACACCCCATCCCGACATCCGTAGCCAGTCATTGGGCCGGATCGACACACAGGCGATTTGCACGACGCGAATCGTGGCGACTTTGGGTAACCCAGACCGCCAACCGCTAGGCACACCAACACCACAACGACCACACTGAGCAACCGCATCGCCACGACAGTCTGATCACCAACTGTGTTGCGCGCTTTTATACACACATGCCAAAGGGAACTCTCCCCTCTCACGCTCTCTCTATTGGTTCATCCCTCATGTCACGCCTCAATCACCCCGATTCATCCGTCCGTCGATCACGACGGCCCCACGTTCCACTTCCTCTCCCCCACTGCGCGTGATTGAAGAACGTGATGTTTGGTCGCAAAGTGGAGAATGCGTGGCTTGTGGCACCATTCGGCGTTTGAGCCATGAGGGGAACAAAATTGTGCCCACCTCGATTCATTTCGACTCGGATGTTGGCGTTGCTACGGCTCAATCGCCGATTGAGCACGCTCATGGTCATTGACTTCGTGTGACTGTCCACACCGTAGATGGCATAAATCTCATAACGCATATCTTAGTCTAGTCCTCCTCCAGACACAATTAAAGTGTATGTTCTTGTGTTGGATCGCTTAACGTCTTCGCTAGAATCATTTGTGCACAGGTCAGCATGGGTGTGTACAAGTTGGGACAAACTGTTCGATATCACGCGGCGCATCAGCAACTTCGCGGCATGCACTGAAGTAATGGGAATGACGCAGTGGGTTGCGAGTTGCAAGTTGCGTGCATCACATGATTCACTACGGCCTCACTGCTAAGCTTGCGATGGGATATCTGAAACAAACGACTTCTTCTGCAACGTCGCATCTGTTGTCAGGTGTGTTCCTGCAGACTACGCGACCGGCTCATGGCTGTCAACCATATGGCAGAATGCAAGAATTCATGGCTAGCGGAGAGACGTTTGGACTCTAAAGTTAAACTGCTGTGTTCATCAACAACCTCCAACCGCATAGCGTCCCTCGGTGGAATCAATTCAGTGCGGATGACATTAAGCACGTGGAGGGCTGCCCTGTTTACCAGAGCAGTTTTGCATGCATGCCTCAGCAGTTGGCTTGATTCTCGGCGTTACCTGCACGGGCACTTTTACTGGCCTGTGCCAGTGGCCCGCATACTCCGTTTCACGTTTCGGTAATGGACATTTCGTCCCAATGCTGCATTTCTCGTCATTTTAAAGGCAATATGGAACATGATGAAGAAGATCATCGCATGGTTTTGGCGTGTTAATGTCAAAAGTGCTTGTCTAACGACCACCATTTCCTTTCCCCCATCCTTCTGACCTGCCACTCGAGTGATAATGGAAGGGGTGACGCGGAAGTGCTCAATCTCTTGAATTCTATTGTACTAAAATGGCCCCTTTTGGATATTAAAAATCCTCTTAAGCATTGTTTCAGTTCCTCACCCTCTTTTCCCATTTTCTTCGTGTTGTTCATTCAACGTCACCACAATCGCCTCACAATACCCCGTGCTTGGTATGTTCAGTGGTCGATGGGATTGTAACGGAAAGGCACTTCTTCAGACTTGACCCCTACCCTTCTATCCTTCTACTCTCCTTTCAAAAAGTTATCCATTTACTGTTGTGAACTTTGCATTATTAATATCTTTTGTTCTCTGTAACTTAAGCACTACTGCTGACTATCAGTTGGCACTCGAAATCTTTTGGTCTTTGCCAAGTTTACCGAGGCCACCTTGTTTCTCTCTCGGTCGGGAGTTGTTTCAGTGGTGACTGTGCACTCTCATGGGTTATTCAAAGGGCCACTATGACAAAGTAATCAGTCAACTGTTAAACCACTTATGGATGGTCTGGTTCATTAGGCAATCCTGGGTGTGCTTAAGGAATTCACGGAGAGTATCACCCACATAAACTGAGGGTGTGAAACACACGACTGTCGGTGTCGCGCACGGTCTATGCCCTCCGAACGCCAGGGTATAGCCTCTGAGGCTTTAGGTGTCAGGATGTGTGGCGTGTGAAGGAGGTGTTGCGTTAACACTTCAACGGTCCTGTCTTAGGCCTCCTTCAATCTCTCATTCCGCATTGGATCCACGGTAGTTCCACTAGCCATGGGCTCAAGACAGTGTGGGTGGTTCGGGGTAGTTGCGGCAGAGTTGAAGGCAAGTGACTATGCTGATGCTTTGCTGTGAGGATAGTGCTGAACATCAGCCGACCAGCTTCGTTGGCCCTTCAGTGCTGCTCTTTGCTCATCACATTTTTCCAACTCACATCAATTGACGCTATCTGATGCGCCTTAAGACCTCTCGTGTACTCTTCTTTCTGCCTGCCTATTCTTTCGACTTCATGCCAGCGTCTCGACATTCATAGTAGACGTGAGGAATAAGAGTGGTTGAAACGGTATGAGAACGAGTAAGTGATTTAATGAGCAGGGAAGTGAGTAATGGGTTGCATTGCTCGAAGTCTATTGATATGCGAAGGGGGTGGCGTACTGGAAGTCGATGTTGTCATGCATGACACTGGTGCTGGTTGCTTGTGGCCTTGGTTATGCCAGCGAAGGCTGGTGAATTGTGTCGTTCCACTGAAGTGCCATCAGACAAATATGAGCGGCTTCAACTCACACGGTAGGGCCATGCGCTCGAATGCTTACGTGCAATGCGAAAATTTAACAAGAATGGGAGCCTCATTCGTAGCTGGGCTTCGGTTCACACAATGCCTACTGTAATCGACATGGTGCCTCCACTTTCGTAGAATACTGTAAACACAGGAGTAAGGCTGTTGTTTTGCGGTGATCAGTCGATGTGTTTAGATTGCACGAATTTGAGCCGAATTGAAACCTACATGTGTATCTCATTGAACAGGAATGCTCAGTCGATCAGTCTGCCAGTCAATGACCTACCAGTCGGCGAGGCAGTTAAAAGCGGAGCATTAACTCATGGCAGAGGGTTTGACTAATGCCTTAATAGATTGTGGGCATGTACTGTCCGCATTAAGAGGGCTTACAAGAGTTAGTAGCATTCAAACATGCATTCTGCGTTCGCTCATGAACATCGATTCTACCCTTTGCGTTTCATGGAAGACGTAGGTGTGAGTTGTTAATAGCAAAACCGAATACTGGCTTTAGCGTACACGAACCCCCTAGTTACTACTTGAAGGCACTTCAATGAAAAGAGAAAACATTCGGATCCACTCCTTTGAGACCTTGCGACCTTCAGCCCAAAAGCGACGTCTTAAGCATTGAATGAATGTCCTGTATTCGTCGAGGGTGTTTCATGCACTATAGGCCAGTCACCTTGCGGTGGTCGTCGGCCTGTAAGTTGCGATCTCATAGACACATTGCCAGGCGTCAGTCAACGAAGAGGCTTAATTTTCACATTAGTATGGAATCACTATGACGTTGGACAGACGCAATGATTGAAGTACGAAGTGGCGCCAAACAAAGTGCCATTAGCATCTCCTTCATTTGCAATGGTAGCTTGGAAAGGTGTAGGACTGATACCTAGCAGAATATTAGATGTTTGTCCCACCTGTTAAATTGGCTAGTGCCATTAGGTCCGTAGGGTAGGCTCGACCACTAATCCCTTGGGCATTCCACACGTCAGATTAAGAAAGAAGGGGATCGCATATTCCTTAAAATTTGGGTTTGATGGATCCATAGCAAACATTGAAATGGCGGGACTTGACGCGTGGGCTGTTGTTGCAAAGAAAGACCATTGCGACTTTTCCTTCATCTCGGCATAACGCCCGTAAGCATTATGATACTATTGTTACGCGATTCGCCTAATTCTTTTCAACCAGTTCCACGTGGATTGCGGACTCCCGTTAAGCCAATGATCTGAAACAACCCTAGTCGCAGGCCGCATCTCGACAAATCGAGCCAGTACATGCACCTCAATAGAACATTGGTGCCTGACATGATTGGAATTTCCCTTGCATCCGATAACCAGAGCCACAAACTGTGGGACAGCCAAACACGGAGGCAAGCGCACTCACCGAATGCATTGCCACAATTTTATGCTTCCGATGACGGTGTGCTACTTAATATACCTTTGCAAACGACGAATCCACTCCCATACAGAACATTGCTCCGTCGTCCTCATAACCCCAGATTCAACTATTCGCTGGTCACAGTAACCTCACCCTTGATCGCCATCGTCATTACATGACATTTAGTGTTCGTTGTCAACAGTGTGTGCTCTTATGTCGGATCGCTTAACGTCTTCGCTAGAATCATTTGTGCACAGGTCAGCATGGGTGTGTACAAGTTGGGACAAACTGTTCGATATCACGCGGCGCATCAACAACTTCGCGGCATGCACTGAAGTAATGGGAATGACGCAGTAGGTTGCGAGTTGCAAGTTGTGTGCATCACATGCTTCACTACGGCCTCACTGCTAAGCTTGCGATGGGATATCTGAAACAAACGACTTCTTCTGCAACGTCGCATCTGTTGTCAGGTGTGTTCCTGCAGACTACGCGACCGGCTCATGGCTGTCAACCATATGGCAGAATGCAAGAATTCATGGCTAGCGGAGAGACGTTTGGACTCTAAAGTTAAACTGCTGTGTTCATCAACAACCTCCAACCGCATAGCGTCCCTCGGTGGAATCAATTCAGTGCGGATGACATTAAGCACGTGGAGGGCTGCCCTGTTTACCAGAGCAGTTTTGCATGCATGCCTCAGCAGTTGGCTTGATTCTCGGCGTTACCTGCACGGGCACTTTTACTGGCCTGTGCCAGTGGCCCGCATACTCCGTTTCACGTTTCGGTAATGGACATTTCGTCCCAATGCTGCATTTCTCGTCATTTTAAAGGCAATATGGAACATGATGAAGAAGATCATCGCATGGTTTTGGCGTGTTAATGTCAAAAGTGCTTGTCTAACGACCACCATTTCCTTTCCCCCATCCTTCTGACCTGCCACTCGAGTGATAATGGAAGGGGTGACGCGGAAGTGCTCAATCTCTTGAATTCTATTGTACTAAAATGGCCCCTTTTGGATATTAAAAATCCTCTTAAGCATTGTTTCAGTTCCTCACCCTCTTTTCCCATTTTCTTCGTGTTGTTCATTCAACGTCACCACAATCGCCTCACAATACCCCGTGCTTGGTATGTTCAGTGGTCGATGGGATTGTAACGGAAAGGCACTTCTTCAGACTTGACCCCTACCCTTCTATCCTTCTACTCTCCTTTCAAAAAGTTATCCATTTACTGTTGTGAACTTTGCATTATTAATATCTTTTGTTCTCTGTAACTTAAGCACTACTGCTGACTATCAGTTGGCACTCGAAATCTTTTGGTCTTTGCCAAGTTTACCGAGGCCACCTTGTTTCTCTCTCGGTCGGGAGTTGTTTCAGTGGTGACTGTGCACTCTCATGGGTTATTCAAAGGGCCACTATGACAAAGTAATCAGTCAACTGTTAAACCACTTATGGATGGTCTGGTTCATTAGGCAATCCTGGGTGTGCTTAAGGAATTCACGGAGAGTATCACCCACATAAACTGAGGGTGTGAAACACACGACTGTCGGTGTCGCGCACGGTCTATGCCCTCCGAACGCCAGGGTATAGCCTCTGAGGCTTTAGGTGTCAGGATGTGTGGCGTGTGAAGGAGGTGTTGCGTTAACACTTCAACGGTCCTGTCTTAGGCCTCCTTCAATCTCTCATTCCGCATTGGATCCACGGTAGTTCCACTAGCCATGGGCTCAAGACAGTGTGGGTGGTTCGGGGTAGTTGCGGCAGAGTTGAAGGCAAGTGACTATGCTGATGCTTTGCTGTGAGGATAGTGCTGAACATCAGCCGACCAGCTTCGTTGGCCCTTCAGTGCTGCTCTTTGCTCATCACATTTTTCCAACTCACATCAATTGACGCTATCTGATGCGCCTTAAGACCTCTCGTGTACTCTTCTTTCTGCCTGCCTATTCTTTCGACTTCATGCCAGCGTCTCGACATTCATAGTAGACGTGAGGAATAAGAGTGGTTGAAACGGTATGAGAACGAGTAAGTGATTTAATGAGCAGGGAAGTGAGTAATGGGTTGCATTGCTCGAAGTCTATTGATATGCGAAGGGGGTGGCGTACTGGAAGTCGATGTTGTCATGCATGACACTGGTGCTGGTTGCTTGTGGCCTTGGTTATGCCAGCGAAGGCTGGTGAATTGTGTCGTTCCACTGAAGTGCCATCAGACAAATATGAGCGGCTTCAACTCACACGGTAGGGCCATGCGCTCGAATGCTTACGTGCAATGCGAAAATTTAACAAGAATGGGAGCCTCATTCGTAGCTGGGCTTCGGTTCACACAATGCCTACTGTAATCGACATGGTGCCTCCACTTTCGTAGAATACTGTAAACACAGGAGTAAGGCTGTTGTTTTGCGGTGATCAGTCGATGTGTTTAGATTGCACGAATTTGAGCCGAATTGAAACCTACATGTGTATCTCATTGAACAGGAATGCTCAGTCGATCAGTCTGCCAGTCAATGACCTACCAGTCGGCGAGGCAGTTAAAAGCGGAGCATTAACTCATGGCAGAGGGTTTGACTAATGCCTTAATAGATTGTGGGCATGTACTGTCCGCATTAAGAGGGCTTACAAGAGTTAGTAGCATTCAAACATGCATTCTGCGTTCGCTCATGAACATCGATTCTACCCTTTGCGTTTCATGGAAGACGTAGGTGTGAGTTGTTAATAGCAAAACCGAATACTGGCTTTAGCGTACACGAACCCCCTAGTTACTACTTGAAGGCACTTCAATGAAAAGAGAAAACATTCGGATCCACTCCTTTGAGACCTTGCGACCTTCAGCCCAAAAGCGACGTCTTAAGCATTGAATGAATGTCCTGTATTCGTCGAGGGTGTTTCATGCACTATAGGCCAGTCACCTTGCGGTGGTCGTCGGCCTGTAAGTTGCGATCTCATAGACACATTGCCAGGCGTCAGTCAACGAAGAGGCTTAATTTTCACATTAGTATGGAATCACTATGACGTTGGACAGACGCAATGATTGAAGTACGAAGTGGCGCCAAACAAAGTGCCATTAGCATCTCCTTCATTTGCAATGGTAGCTTGGAAAGGTGTAGGACTGATACCTAGCAGAATATTAGATGTTTGTCCCACCTGTTAAATTGGCTAGTGCCATTAGGTCCGTAGGGTAGGCTCGACCACTAATCCCTTGGGCATTCCACACGTCAGATTAAGAAAGAAGGGGATCGCATATTCCTTAAAATTTGGGTTTGATGGATCCATAGCAAACATTGAAATGGCGGGACTTGACGCGTGGGCTGTTGTTGCAAAGAAAGACCATTGCGACTTTTCCTTCATCTCGGCATAACGCCCGTAAGCATTATGATACTATTGTTACGCGATTCGCCTAATTCTTTTCAACCAGTTCCACGTGGATTGCGGACTCCCGTTAAGCCAATGATCTGAAACAACCCTAGTCGCAGGCCGCATCTCGACAAATCGAGCCAGTACATGCACCTCAATAGAACATTGGTGCCTGACATGATTGGAATTTCCCTTGCATCCGATAACCAGAGCCACAAACTGTGGGACAGCCAAACACGGAGGCAAGCGCACTCACCGAATGCATTGCCACAATTTTATGCTTCCGATGACGGTGTGCTACTTAATATACCTTTGCAAACGACGAATCCACTCCCATACAGAACATTGCTCCGTCGTCCTCATAACCCCAGATTCAACTATTCGCTGGTCACAGTAACCTCACCCTTGATCGCCATCGTCATTACATGACATTTAGTGTTCGTTGTCAACAGTGTGTGCTCTTATGTCGGATCGCTTAACGTCTTCGCTAGAATCATTTGTGCACAGGTCAGCATGGGTGTGTACAAGTTGGGACAAACTGTTCGATATCACGCGGCGCATCAACAACTTCGCGGCATGCACTGAAGTAATGGGAATGACGCAGTAGGTTGCGAGTTGCAAGTTGTGTGCATCACATGCTTCACTACGGCCTCACTGCTAAGCTTGCGATGGGATATCTGAAACAAACGACTTCTTCTGCAACGTCGCATCTGTTGTCAGGTGTGTTCCTGCAGACTACGCGACCGGCTCATGGCTGTCAACCATATGGCAGAATGCAAGAATTCATGGCTAGCGGAGAGACGTTTGGACTCTAAAGTTAAACTGCTGTGTTCATCAACAACCTCCAACCGCATAGCGTCCCTCGGTGGAATCAATTCAGTGCGGATGACATTAAGCACGTGGAGGGCTGCCCTGTTTACCAGAGCAGTTTTGCATGCATGCCTCAGCAGTTGGCTTGATTCTCGGCGTTACCTGCACGGGCACTTTTACTGGCCTGTGCCAGTGGCCCGCATACTCCGTTTCACGTTTCGGTAATGGACATTTCGTCCCAATGCTGCATTTCTCGTCATTTTAAAGGCAATATGGAACATGATGAAGAAGATCATCGCATGGTTTTGGCGTGTTAATGTCAAAAGTGCTTGTCTAACGACCACCATTTCCTTTCCCCCATCCTTCTGACCTGCCACTCGAGTGATAATGGAAGGGGTGACGCGGAAGTGCTCAATCTCTTGAATTCTATTGTACTAAAATGGCCCCTTTTGGATATTAAAAATCCTCTTAAGCATTGTTTCAGTTCCTCACCCTCTTTTCCCATTTTCTTCGTGTTGTTCATTCAACGTCACCACAATCGCCTCACAATACCCCGTGCTTGGTATGTTCAGTGGTCGATGGGATTGTAACGGAAAGGCACTTCTTCAGACTTGACCCCTACCCTTCTATCCTTCTACTCTCCTTTCAAAAAGTTATCCATTTACTGTTGTGAACTTTGCATTATTAATATCTTTTGTTCTCTGTAACTTAAGCACTACTGCTGACTATCAGTTGGCACTCGAAATCTTTTGGTCTTTGCCAAGTTTACCGAGGCCACCTTGTTTCTCTCTCGGTCGGGAGTTGTTTCAGTGGTGACTGTGCACTCTCATGGGTTATTCAAAGGGCCACTATGACAAAGTAATCAGTCAACTGTTAAACCACTTATGGATGGTCTGGTTCATTAGGCAATCCTGGGTGTGCTTAAGGAATTCACGGAGAGTATCACCCACATAAACTGAGGGTGTGAAACACACGACTGTCGGTGTCGCGCACGGTCTATGCCCTCCGAACGCCAGGGTATAGCCTCTGAGGCTTTAGGTGTCAGGATGTGTGGCGTGTGAAGGAGGTGTTGCGTTAACACTTCAACGGTCCTGTCTTAGGCCTCCTTCAATCTCTCATTCCGCATTGGATCCACGGTAGTTCCACTAGCCATGGGCTCAAGACAGTGTGGGTGGTTCGGGGTAGTTGCGGCAGAGTTGAAGGCAAGTGACTATGCTGATGCTTTGCTGTGAGGATAGTGCTGAACATCAGCCGACCAGCTTCGTTGGCCCTTCAGTGCTGCTCTTTGCTCATCACATTTTTCCAACTCACATCAATTGACGCTATCTGATGCGCCTTAAGACCTCTCGTGTACTCTTCTTTCTGCCTGCCTATTCTTTCGACTTCATGCCAGCGTCTCGACATTCATAGTAGACGTGAGGAATAAGAGTGGTTGAAACGGTATGAGAACGAGTAAGTGATTTAATGAGCAGGGAAGTGAGTAATGGGTTGCATTGCTCGAAGTCTATTGATATGCGAAGGGGGTGGCGTACTGGAAGTCGATGTTGTCATGCATGACACTGGTGCTGGTTGCTTGTGGCCTTGGTTATGCCAGCGAAGGCTGGTGAATTGTGTCGTTCCACTGAAGTGCCATCAGACAAATATGAGCGGCTTCAACTCACACGGTAGGGCCATGCGCTCGAATGCTTACGTGCAATGCGAAAATTTAACAAGAATGGGAGCCTCATTCGTAGCTGGGCTTCGGTTCACACAATGCCTACTGTAATCGACATGGTGCCTCCACTTTCGTAGAATACTGTAAACACAGGAGTAAGGCTGTTGTTTTGCGGTGATCAGTCGATGTGTTTAGATTGCACGAATTTGAGCCGAATTGAAACCTACATGTGTATCTCATTGAACAGGAATGCTCAGTCGATCAGTCTGCCAGTCAATGACCTACCAGTCGGCGAGGCAGTTAAAAGCGGAGCATTAACTCATGGCAGAGGGTTTGACTAATGCCTTAATAGATTGTGGGCATGTACTGTCCGCATTAAGAGGGCTTACAAGAGTTAGTAGCATTCAAACATGCATTCTGCGTTCGCTCATGAACATCGATTCTACCCTTTGCGTTTCATGGAAGACGTAGGTGTGAGTTGTTAATAGCAAAACCGAATACTGGCTTTAGCGTACACGAACCCCCTAGTTACTACTTGAAGGCACTTCAATGAAAAGAGAAAACATTCGGATCCACTCCTTTGAGACCTTGCGACCTTCAGCCCAAAAGCGACGTCTTAAGCATTGAATGAATGTCCTGTATTCGTCGAGGGTGTTTCATGCACTATAGGCCAGTCACCTTGCGGTGGTCGTCGGCCTGTAAGTTGCGATCTCATAGACACATTGCCAGGCGTCAGTCAACGAAGAGGCTTAATTTTCACATTAGTATGGAATCACTATGACGTTGGACAGACGCAATGATTGAAGTACGAAGTGGCGCCAAACAAAGTGCCATTAGCATCTCCTTCATTTGCAATGGTAGCTTGGAAAGGTGTAGGACTGATACCTAGCAGAATATTAGATGTTTGTCCCACCTGTTAAATTGGCTAGTGCCATTAGGTCCGTAGGGTAGGCTCGACCACTAATCCCTTGGGCATTCCACACGTCAGATTAAGAAAGAAGGGGATCGCATATTCCTTAAAATTTGGGTTTGATGGATCCATAGCAAACATTGAAATGGCGGGACTTGACGCGTGGGCTGTTGTTGCAAAGAAAGACCATTGCGACTTTTCCTTCATCTCGGCATAACGCCCGTAAGCATTATGATACTATTGTTACGCGATTCGCCTAATTCTTTTCAACCAGTTCCACGTCGATTGCGGACTCCCGTTAAGCCAATGATCTGAAACAACCCTAGTCGCAGGCCGCATCTCGACAAATCGAGCCAGTACATGCACCTCAATAGAACATTGGTGCCTGACATGATTGGAATTTCCCTTGCATCCGATAACCAGAGCCACAAACTGTGGGGCAGCCAAACACGGAGGCAAGCGCACTCACCGAATGCATTGCCACAATTTTATGCTTCCGATGACGGTGTGCTACTTAATATACCTTTGCAAACGACGAATCCACTCCCATACAGAACATTGCTCCGTCGTCCTCATAACCCCAGATTCAACTATTCGCTGGTCACAGTAACCTCACCCTTGATCGCCATCGTCATTACATGACATTTAGTGTTCGTTGTCAACAGTGTGTGCTCTTATGTCGGATCGCTTAACGTCTTCGCTAGAATCATTTGTGCACAGGTCAGCATGGGTGTGTACAAGTTGGGACAAACTGTTCGATATCACGCGGCGCATCAACAACTTCGCGGCATGCACTGAAGTAATGGGAATGACGCAGTAGGTTGCGAGTTGCAAGTTGTGTGCATCACATGCTTCACTACGGCCTCACTGCTAAGCTTGCGATGGGATATCTGAAACAAACGACTTCTTCTGCAACGTCGCATCTGTTGTCAGGTGTGTTCCTGCAGACTACGCGACCGGCTCATGGCTGTCAACCATATGGCAGAATGCAAGAATTCATGGCTAGCGGAGAGACGTTTGGACTCTAAAGTTAAACTGCTGTGTTCATCAACAACCTCCAACCGCATAGCGTCCCTCGGTGGAATCAATTCAGTGCGGATGACATTAAGCACGTGGAGGGCTGCCCTGTTTACCAGAGCAGTTTTGCATGCTAAGTTTGTTTGGGAAGGGAGATACTATTGCTTTGTGGGCGTCCTGCTGATGAGGACGTTAGTGTCAACATTTGTGGGCATGTAAACGCTGTCAGCATGGGGAAGGGAGGGGTCGGAGCCCTGTGTGGCAATCAGGGTCTGAGTCATTCGCATGTCCTCCTCCATCATCTGGCCCAACCACCACCCGCAACGCATCAGTCCATCCGCGAACTCGTGCTTGAGCTGGGGGCAACGTAGTGAGGGCATGCTGTGTGGGGTCCCGCAACACTCGCACACACACGGGCGTCCGTCTTGGCATTACCCTCCTTCCCACTGCCACCATGCCACACAGTCATGCACCCACCAACAATGTACGCGGTACTGTTGACCATTCTTGCAACAAAGCAAGCCTTTAGCGTGACATTGAAATCGGTGTTTGCACGCGCAACTGCACATGGAACTACTATTGGCCTTATTACTCCCAATGCACATGTCATCACTGCGACGCGTCATTCGGTGGAAATGCATTCAAAGCATGCAACACAAAGCTCATCGAGTGCTTTCGTACTTTCCTGCGCACAAGAGCAGTGCGACGCACATCCACCATTGCCCTACACCCGAACTTTACCTCGTACAGTGCTTACGAAGTTAGTTCCTTGTCCAAGTTGCTTTTGAAATTAGAGAAGATTTCACATGCCATATTCGTGCTACCAAGCCACCAGCGAAGCAAGTTTGATTCGCCTTGCTAAAAAGAAGGTTCGCTCTAGCCCTCTACGCATGTGGGCGAGAAAAGCAAATCAGTACTCCCACCAATGCAATCATATCCTCAGCGATGTCTCTTTCTGTGAGTTTCTTGCCAAGTGGCGACTGTTCCATCAGAGGAAACAGTAACTACTTGAACATTGGTGATGAGGCATACGGAGTGATGGAGTTGATCCCAAGCAGTAAGTCTAAATCACTCGACAGCTTAACGTTTCTCCTCAATTGGACTGCTGCCTACGCCACCGCATCTCTTTGCTCTCAAATATCATGAGGGCTGGCTTCAAGGTCAGCTTGACGGTACTTTTGAGGTACCTGATCACGGACTCCATCACATTTGCGTGCTCCATGTCTGTGCCGCTGTCAATGTCATGAAAAGCTTCCGAGCTTGCCAACGGTGGTAGATCCACAAGGACTGCGGGTGTTGTGAATGGACTAAACTCCCTTACAAGGACAGGAATGGTCATGTCTGAACACTACCTTGACGATGGAATCGTAAGCGCTTTGGACGAGCAGTGATGCATAGGCATCTCTGCACGTCTGGTCTTAGGCAGAAGGGCGGTCCCATGCAATGCCACTGCACAGTGGACTGCGCTTTTCCTTCATCCAGTAACTTGTTTTGTGACAAATGAACGCAGTCAATGCTGCGAGCCTCGATTTCACAATGGACGTGCGTACAGCAATACATTGTCACTACGCTCAATGACTGCTTGCTAATTTTATGTTGCGACAACAGATGGACCACAAATTCTTGTTAACGTTGAAGTGGATGGACGCCTGCGCATGTGGCCCCGTTAAAATGAACAACCATTCACGTGGACTGCACTCGGCCGCCCACCGATGAATGGGGCTTAGGAACGCGAGATCAAAACACGTGTTCTATGGTTTGGTTAGAGCATCAGATGGACGAGGAAGCGCTCTCCACTGCATCCTGGCGCCTGTGCACGCACTGCAGAGTGGGTGCTGCAGCGTTCGAAGTGCACGGGTTGTACACGGTGCTGTGGTTTTCAGGGCCTTTTTCAATTCCACTGCTTCAGCCACACATTCAATCTGCCACGATGCACGATCTATTGCCCTAAGTGCTTTAAATTTTGAACAGCAGCTTCAGCATTGAATGAGTGTCTCGTGTAGGTCAAGAGCGTTCCAGCTCTCATGCGTCAGTGGCATTGTGTGGAAGTGTGTACCTGCTAGTAGGGCTTCCATTAGCGCAACCATAAGGGTCAACTTGCTTACCGCCATTACCACATGCCCAGCCCGTGCGAAGCAGCACGACGCATCAATTTGCTTCCACGCACCCACCACTAGTCCTTCCTACTAAACAACAATTTTCCTCATTTCAGCCTTGTGACGCAGTTCTTCTAAAGGACGATTATCGGCCGCCTTCGCATTCCTCCATCAACACGACGCGCTTGCGCAGTTCATGATTTACACATGTCGCAAGGTGGAAGCCGGTACACGCTAGACTTCAGTGTCCATTCCCTGGACGCATTCCTTTCTGCGTCTCCGCAGAGGTGGTCTAAATCTAACCGACTCATTAACCGGCCCACGTGAATGGGGCAGTACGTAGTTAGGTCTTGTAAGTTGTAAGTTGTAAGTTATTACAAAAGGTGTTGCGCTTAATTTGGTGAGCTGAATCAGGCAACGAAGAGGCTTTTCTGCTCCATGGCTCCTTCGCATTCTTTCTCATTGTTCTAAAAATGAGTTGAATGTGAGTGGAAGACCTTAGGTGGGTGAATCAGAGCCCACGAATCACCGAAATGTTCCATCTCATCAGCTGACCTGAACGCGCCTTGCAACCCAACAGCCCAGCTGCACCACCCCGAACCAGCAGATGTGAGTGGGCTGAGGGGGTGCATTAATGAGGACGATCGCCACATCCGATTCGCCACGTTTCACATCGGGGTCGCGATGCTCACGTGACTGCCTTCACTTCGACTAACATTCCGCAGTGGATGCGATACAAATAGCTGATGCAAGCGACAGTGCAAACACTTCTAACAACGAAAATTGGCAGAGTGTCTATAAATGCACCAAGGCAGCTGACTTTGTCAATGTCTGTTGCGATTATATTTTCGATTTAGTTAAAAATAAGGGCAAATTTCAACAACTCGTTATGGCCCCAAATGTGGCAACTCTGCACCGCCAGTAATTAGCTGGATGGAGAAGCCTGGTTAAAAGGATGAGAAAGAGGAACAGGAGTGGAGAGTCACGGAAGATGTACTGATTGCAACTGCAAGTGAGACGCCTATAATCGCAGGCAAGTGTCTGAGGTTGGTGCGCCCGAGACCACTCCGAATTGACAAATTAATATTATTAGCCAGCCTGGATTAACTCACCCACTTGCGCAATTCTGTGCCCAATGTTGTAGAATTCCTAATCAACTTAAAACCATCGGAACTTGAAGTCATAAAGTCCCATCTATGCATTGCTAAGAGCAAACTCGAAAGCGTAAAACTGATGCTCGTCAATCATCCTGTTCAACAAATGCTATTAATTCACCTGTTCTGGTGCTATTATCCACACAACAATTTAATAACGCTTAATTTCCTCGCATAGGAAGATGCCTGTCCCTCTCGTGTCCCTTGTGACCAAAGCGGCTTTATTTACACTGCAAAAAATACGTGACGCTTAAAATTCTTCCCCGATATTTATGGTGAGATGGAGATGTGTGAGTTTGATGGAAATTATAGCGCACTCACCTGTGTTTTATTATTCAATTTTTTTGTTTTCATGTAGTAAATGAGTTTCCCTTAGTAACATTTTCTTGTTTTCCGCATTCGTCCGGATCTGTTATGTAAGCACCGCGTAAACATACATGCTCAAAATGGCTTGAGCCAGCCATTGGCATCGTGGAGTTGGCACTGGTATGGTTTTATCTGCACTGCCTAGTGCGCTCCTTGTTGAAGGTACGCACTTTTGAATGCTGATCATAAATGACAACGTGTTGCCTGGGAATGCGAGAATATAGATATATATAGCTGTAAGGTTGCACCAAGCGAGAGTAGCGGCTGGTCCACCTCATCTAAAACCAGTTAAACTGGTAGAACGGTATCCCTTGGATTGTAAATGGTCAAAAATTACAAAGCTCTGCTAGCATTTCGGTTTGCTTTCAGCGATATCGAGATGAGAGGAGACGTCCGTGGTGGGCTGATATTGTAGGAGTCCCTATAATTTAGAGTAAAGATAGAGAAGAGGGTTAAATTAATACACCTGCAATAGTTTTAAATAGTAAGTGTTCTGACCTCTGGCTCCCAAGTAAACTGCTAGTGATGAAGTGAGGGCGCGGATGTTAAAATCTCTCCTTTACCTTGGATCAGTGATAGAGCAAAAGGGACTAGAAACAAACGGCTAAGTATCCCAAAACAAACCTAGCTGTTGCCCTCTTTCGAAAATAATTGCTCCCTAACGGGGACTATGATCCCATGCGCAGCATTTAGCTTCGACGGTTCACTTTTACAACAAAGCTAAGCCTTCCAATATACCCTATTCATGATAAACGTTCCATCCGACGCGCGGTTGGTGAAACTAATTGTACTTTTGAAGACGATGTATTATAAAATCCCATGCATGATCTTTACCTTTGTGCCTATCCTGCACATTGAACAAATTCAGCATTTGGTCATTCAACTCTTGTTGTGTTGTAGCAAAGCTTTAACCTCTCTTTGTTTAGCCCCAAGCATTTGTAGTCTCCAGTGTCACCCAAACGCAAAACCGGCTTAGGGGTTTAGCACACGTGCTTCAAGGCAGGCTTGCTAATGACTTCCGCTGATATTGTGTCCAATTAATTTTTTTAAGGGATTTTAAAAGAGTTCAAACACGACTTCTCGTTTGAGCCAAAAAATGAGCAGGCATAATTTACCAAAGTTGAATTGTCAATTGCAACATTTGGAGAATAAGTAAGTAACATCTCAATCTACTGTATGATAAGGTGGATAGGTTATCTCACCATCCAGATAATGGCAACATTTATTTTCTCCTCATTGTCCTCTGCATCAAACTGGTCCACACTGCTGCGCTTCGTTGTGAGACCGAATAAATTATGAGCTTGAATCACCTGTCATTCACTGAATCCAGATTACCTGATGCGAAAAAGAAGTGGGGA
This sequence comes from Taenia pisiformis, assembly GCA_023968675.1. Taxonomy (NCBI): domain Eukaryota; kingdom Metazoa; phylum Platyhelminthes; class Cestoda; order Cyclophyllidea; family Taeniidae; genus Taenia; species Taenia pisiformis. The sequence continues at coordinate 12,068,847 of CM043736.1, read as the reverse complement.
AAATCCCAAATGATTGTGTAATTGCAGCCTAGCCAAACTGTTGCTAACCGAAATTCATTAAAGATTTAAAAATAAATGTCATTCTCCAGCGCTTGTATCAGTGCCACCTGCATCGTAGGTTTCGATCGCGTGTTATAACAGGCAAACTTTGGGATAGACATCCAAAGACGACTAAAAAGCACATCTTTAATGGCGAGTTGCAATTAGGAAATGAACATCCGAAGTCACTATTGATCTGAGCGTAAGTAGCAAACGAGATGTGCAATCATCAAAACCATCATTAGATTCGGTCAGGGTCACATTTTCAGGAAGAAGCACGACGTAGAGGGGTTTCATGATATGTAGAGTGTACCAGGCGCTGCAGCAGGGATGCGATTAGACTGTTCGCAATGCACCAATTTCCCCACTTCAACACGTAATCACTAACGTGCTGCACTGGCGTTTCGAAGGCTATCACTAAATGCAGCTTCACTCATCTCAAATGCGCAATTATGTGCCTTCTCCAAGGTCTCATATATTTAGAGAGCCTTGGCAGCATTATTTGTCGTTATCTACTCCTAAAAGGAAGATGCTAGGGATTCAAAGGCTATAAAGGAAATGAAGATCAAATAGTGTGGTTTTAAAAAATAGCAAATATACAAAAGGATATTGCATAATCAGAATGTGCGCGTTGGATGAACATAGCTTCACAACTTGAGACTGGCAAATAGGAAAAGAAGGTGTGATCAAAACCGAACAGAACTTCTCTTTTATTTATCCTACTTAAAGCATTGATTGATAACAAAATGCGCACAATGTATCATTCTTGCTTAATGCGCTACTGCTCTTCATAATGACACTGAAGACAGCGGCGGTTCTGAAATTTGTTCAAGCAGTGCAGACGGACATAAGTATAGAAGCGCGTGGATAAATGACTCGAAGAGCTTGGGGTGAGGAAGGCGTATTCATCAGCTTGGGATAGATTTTATGCTAAGGAGATGGAATTGCAATTTGTGAGATGAGGTGGCACAGAGCTGGGAACCGTAATTCGCTGTCCCAAGTGTGACAAAGCTGAATAGCCAGTAATTGCATCAGAGAACAACAAATTTATGATAGTTGACTAGTCCTGATCACATCCACCAAAGCCCAGCGTCCGGGTTCTAGTTGTCTGTTCTGCCTCTAGTCAGATGACAAGACAATCGATGAAGCACACGAATGCAGAAAAAACTAAACAACGTTACAGTTTGCGCTCGCATTATAATAGACAAATCTTTTCAACGGACGAAATTTGAACTAGGAAGAACATGAATGGCTGGTAATAATAAGGCTTTCATCCTACTCGGTGGTAGTCCTAGCTACCCATGAAAAAGAAGAGGGAACGTTTAATTACGCTATTAAGTAGCATCTTGCAGTTAATGCCTCTTAAATTAGTGCACATTTATAGTGCGTAATCGCATACGCAATGCAATGCATCCAAGCAGACGCATTTTTCCCAAGGTGCGGGCAATGTGTTTTACTGCTGCGTGTTCCTCAAATGTCACAAGGTTGTCACCTCATTTTGGATCCCCTATAATCTCCCAAAAGGTGGAGTTGAAGCAGAATTAATAGCATCATAGAAGTGGCTGAGGGCACATGACCAGACTCTCCATTGCAACTGCGCTAAAAGAAATACGTAGACGCCCCAATCGGTCTATACGTCATGCAATCTTTTGCAAGAAGCTTAATCGACGAGGAGTACTGCTAGTGGTGGCCCAGTAAGTTTACGCAAAGCTCCTTTATTTCGTTCCATCTTTTTAAATCGTAAACAACTTCTGGGTGGCAAACGTAATTTTATGTACATTTGGAGCCTAGCATCCTTTTATTCATAACGCAGGTGTAAGCAGAGTATAAGTGTTGTAGGCTGATTCATGGGGCAGAGGTTTAACATCGGAACAGACAAATTGGGTCGACTGCACACAAACGCGTTTACTCATCAGACGTATTCGTTGCCTGTATTTAATTTGAATTAAAAAAAAAATCAGGACCACGTTCGAAGAGGCATCATAAAAGTAAAAAGTTCAAAAATTATGGCACTAAACCATCACATGTGTAACCAGAACGTTGTAAAGGCAATAGTCGAATGTGAGGCCGTTGTGGTAGGCGGACAAATAATCAAAGGTCAATGAGGTGCTACTATTCCAACGAATCAAGGATCCGCCCCAAAGCATAGAACCCGCTCCCACTAAGGTGCATAATAGCCCATACCGAAATGCGGACACATCGCAGTGCCAAAATGAATCGAATTGATGCTATCATCGTCATGTTTATATTCCTCAGTCTGTAAAACCGGTTACCCACGGCGTCTAAATTTCATTTCGTGTTACTCACCTGTGCGTCATTCTGGCGCTACGTCTGGCTACGGATAATCCAGTTGAATGTGCCACTTCGTCTGTTCCCGACTCCTGGGTTGCGGTGCTGCCAAGAGCAGTAAACGTAAGGTAACGCACCAATCGGCATATGAGGTTGTAACGATGAAAATAGCGGCTGTTAGGATGAATAAAAGCAGGCCAAGAGCAGATATTTTTAAGGCAAAAAATTGTTTGGCTAACACATTGCTTATTCTTTGCTTCTAGACTATAAACTGTCCACGAGAATCAAAACCGTGATGCTGCATTTGGAGAGTGTAGAGTGTAAAGTAACAGAAAAGGATGTCAACGATTCGTTAGTGTGTCTGTCGCTGTATGATCAAGGTTTAGCTTCGTTTTAAATCTTCGTGCAGCCGGTCTGCCTCGGCAGACATAAGAAGTGCACAATAGCGATAAATTGTGTACAAGATCTGAGCAAATGCTGCGGCTGTACACAGGGCTGGTGATGGACGGGTGGTTTCGTTCTCATCTTGTCTGATATCGCATGGATATTAGGACTGCCTTAGTATCTACCGTTGCTTTTTAGCCATCTGAGAGTGATGGAAGCACTGCGCCTTTACTTAATATGCACGAAAATAAGAAACCATCAGCTTGCCGAGTTCCAGGTGAAGGGTATTTCTCCTCAAAAATAGTCATTGAAGCTCGAATATAAGTATGAATACTCAAATTTAGCCCACCGGGTGGAAAAGCAAATGATCGATTGTCAGCAATAGTGAAGAATTTCATGGATTACCTTGGTGCCTTGAAGGCAACTTGAACTCTTATACTATGAAACAAACTTGCCATTTTGGTTTCAGGAGCGGAAGGCGCCTGAACGCTCGGCATTTTACAACAGAGAGTTGGGAAATGCTATGCGCTTTTCAAACCTAACTTAACCTTACCCTCGATCGGTGGCACAGGATGCTAGCTGAAGAAGGGCGGTGGTGCGATCAATCCAATGCTGATCCAGTGGCAGCTAACTGTGAAACGCCAGATCATAGGCGCACTCACTGGTTAGCCAAGCTTGTTGTGGGTAGATTTACCAAATAAATGTAAAGGGGACGCATCAACACAGGGATGAATTGCATTGTGCAAAGGACGACCAACAAGCAGTGCGAATCCTTCACCTTTCCCATCGGCAATGAGCAAAAGTAAAAGCAGCGAAATCTCAGAAGCAGAGCATCTGCAAAGGAGAAAGCAAAAAAATAACGGTAATACTGATGCCACCGCTGCTAATTCGTATTTACAGACGGTGAGTGATTAGCGCAAAATTTTGCGTAGATTCACAATGGTGTGCCTGATGATGCACAGACATAAAAGGAACACTTGAAGAACCATTGAATGGGTAGTTAGGGAGCCATTTAAGTCGACTTTACAAGTGGGTAAGTAATAGGCCCGAATGTTAGCCACTCAAGCTGCATACATACACTTATGCCAAGCACTTGCCCACATTAGGACAGATTCTGAAAAAAGAAAGTAAAATACAGGTTCACGTTCTTCACATTTGCACTTATTTTTAGGGTAAAATTAAGCAAAGTTAAAAAGCTGCCATTATTTTATAAAATAGCATGGCTTTGGAGTGATGTCGGTAAAATTTACTTTTTGCTTCGTGCATATTTGGACCGATGAGCCATAGGAAATCGTAACACATAAGTCCAATTGTTGATCTTTGCCTTTCCAGCATTTGCGCGGCGTTCTGAAATTTTACAGTCCGGCCTTCGGATCGTTTAGCAATGCAGCCTTCGCGTTGGTGAGAACTGGTGTGTTTGCTGTTTCGAAGCAGTTACTTCAATGCATATCATTTCCGGGCTTGAATTAATGCAACCTTGGATTCGCGAATGGCCTAATAAGGAAAAAAACTTGAGTTCTCTGTTCAAATGAAACGCCAGGGATTTTGACCGAAGTGGTGAAGAAAGAGGGGCCTGAGCATGCATTTATAACATTTTACACTGGTTCCAGATGTGGCAACAGGACACTGATTTCAGCAACCCTTCCAGATATCTTTTGCTTATGTGCATCTCTCCGCTCCCTTGCTAGCTAGAAAACGGTCTTGGGTGCCTGAAATGGACGACCGTCAGCTCTTGGCAGGGACACAGAGATTTGCGGAAACGTGGGAAAAGGGATCATACCGACATCACAACAATGTGCGATTTCGCCTAATCTCGAGCTTTCTATGCGGTTTGAGCAACCGCTTCAACAAACTCAACGCTTTCCATGAAGGATAAGATGGGAGAGAGGCTTCAAGCGTGAAGGTCAATCAATAGGAGCATTAAAATAGTTTAACCAGTGTGGCTTGCAAGACTTCCGCCTACTAGGACATTGACTGCATTTAAAGCGGACAAAGTAAAACCCTTCTTATTCTTTGCTTTGAACAGATCTTGCTGCCTTCAACAGAAGTTACTGTTTATCAGCACGAAATCTTCAAAGTGATGGGCATAAGGGACACATTAAGCTTGTCAAGCAAATGTACGATGGATTGATAAGCAGCACACAAACGGCAGTTTTGCTGCGGCTAGAGCGACGGATGGCAAAATACAAGCGCACATGATTCAAATCAGGCAATTAGGGTTCCACATGATTGTTTTTCTGCTTCATTTGTTCACACAGTAATTCTACACCCCATCGCAGCTTACACAATCGCTCACTGATGGTCTCAATTTCAGCTTATGCAGCTGGTGCTGTGATTCTAGAGTACACGGAATGTTGGCTTCTGTGACACCGGCATACAGTGCTCACTTCCAAACTCTTCTTCTGCTTCTCGTTTGCAGAGATACGTCTTTAACCAAGGCGGAGAGAGGGCAAGGCAAAATTGAGACATGTAAAACAGAACAATAGCCATAGAATCTTATTCCGGTAGTACCCTGATCCTAATCTTCACTGCCATCAGCCAATCGCAGCATGTGTCATTGACAGGAAACTTTCCTTCGATTTCGATTAGATTGAAATATGCAGGTTTGGGTTTTATAACTTTCGACAATCCATTATAATCATTTACTTTCTGAATAGTTTGCATTTTGAACCCCCACCCGAAGGAGCATGTAATTTCTTCCTAAATGCGTCTGTGTCATGCGCCATCTTCAATTTGCAACTCAATCACGAGTAATGAGGTGCTAATGCGTCCAAGTCGAGGCTCTGGTGCTAGTAATCATCCAAATGATTCTAACACTTCCACTGATTGTACTTGTCCACGCAGGGTTCCTGATTCTCAATGCGAGTGAGGTATAAATTCCTGTGACATTCCCACTCGCTAATTAATGCAAACATAGTGAACCATAAACTCAATGGAATTGCAATCATTTCATATGAGATTCAGCAACGCTTCTGTTTTATTGCCATTCTCCATGATGCAAGTAAGAACATAATTTATTCTTTACGCGCTTCTGTGGGAAGTTTATTTCATTCAGACCTTTGGGCTGCCTGATAACATTGCTACTACCACCAAATTTCAAGTTCACATTGCTTACTATTCCATACTAAATAGCTCTCTGCATCACTGGCGCCTAAAGAGATCGGCATTTTGAATGCATCAATCACACAAGCATTGCTTCGTGTCCTACACGTGGAAGCAGCTACCACTTCAAGTGCAAGGATCAGGCAGCCGCTGCTAAAATCTGATGTTAATGGCTTTGCTACAGATTTAGTTACTACTTTTAAACTCATTGAATGCGATCAAATGCTAGCAACGCACAAACAGACAGTTGTGGCAATTTGCGAATCCTTCAAGGTCGAAGAACCCATAGTAGTGAATCTGATGAAAAATTCGTGACTTAAAGGCAGGTGTCACCCATGGCCATAGGTCGAGAGCTGGGCCATTTGACAGATGCACAATTGGTACAGGGATTGCCCTCTGCCTGTTTTGCGCAAACATTCAAAGCTTCGCATGTCGCCTCCCTTAAAACGTCAAATCTCGAAGCTTCTAATAGTCAATCTTTTGTGTAAGTTGTCACAAGGTCGCCGATGGTCTACATCAAAAGCACTCCTAACATAAACTCTTCAGCCACCGAACTCCCTCACAACTGAACTGAAAGTTGACAGCAAAGTCACTCATCTATCCTGACGTCCCTACAAGATTCGGTGTGTTTCGAAGACTGTGCAACTGAGTAAAAGTTTAATCCGCAAATATTACAATGCCTACTTGATCAGGCACGAAGAATTGCCTCAAATTAGTCAACCGTCCCAGTGATGTCTTGTGCTTGTGAAATAATCTGTGTATGCATGCATGTGTTCAAACATTCGCACTTTCAGCCATCAAAGCGGCTGCGATTTTAACTACTTGTCCCTTCATACTAACTGGCTACCTACGCCCTACTTTGGCGTGTAGTACTGCCACAGCAGCATTCTTTGTTTGGGCTCCCACATCTAAATGTTCTCATTTAATGTGGACATTATCTCCAGCAACGATAAATAATGCAGGAAGGCAATCATTGCTTCGAATGAAACCTAACAATCTGCTCTCATGACTCCCAACCTTGTGCACTTCTACTGCTATCCTTCGAAGCTAACACAGATGTGTTGGTAATAATCTTGCTTTCCCATAACTTTCCCGGATGAATGTGCTCGAGCGTCATGACAAAAGGTGAACATTGTTGCTATTTCCTCATCAGTAGGCTGATTTTCGATGCCAGCATAGCAGATATCTTGTGTGGCGCATTAAACAAACCAAACCAAAAAAACTCTAATGCCTCACGTCACTTGTAAGTGATGCGGTCATGGCACTCTCATTGGTGCAGACGAGTATCGCTTTGCTAGAGTTAGGGGGATTGTAATCACCAGCGTTTAATTTCAATGTCTAAACGGGTCTCTGAGTGAGTTGGCCAAGTTGATTTGCTCACTCCAATATTATTTGGTGTTAAACCTTATTACCTTGACCTGACATTCAAGGTGGCTTGCCTTTCAACCCTGACGCGGGTCAGAGCTCATGCGCTTTTAGCGAAAAAGACCGCAAGAGCATTTTCGATGTCTATACAGCGTTTTGCGGGCGTGTTGGTCAGTGTGCTTCCAACATGATGCGCGTGGAAAGCAAGATTTCAGTCAGACTTAATGTCAAGCCGAGCATGGTGTTGTTATCATACCACCCTTCACTGCGAATTCACTTCAATTTTTCTCCCGTTTGTTCTCGGTTGGAGACATTCGAGTAAATTGGCAAATTCGGCAGGGAGATGGGCTAGGCAATGAAAACACTTACAAAGGAATCCTTAACGGCATTTTGAGTATCAAGGCGCTGGGCAGAATACCGTCGCCTATGGATGTGTAATTCAAGCAGTTTGGTAGCTGACAAATGTTTGGAAGATATAGACAAGGTTTAAGCTTAATTCAACAACTCATGCGTCCCTATGAAGGTCTGTTGATACCATATGCAACTTATCCTTAATTCCTTTCTGCCAGCATATTTTTCGTTACCTTGGCAATGCTTTTATGGCAAAAGAGCCTAACACTTGATTTCATAGCCTTCATTTACTCACCCACACCCATCCGTTAGATAGTTTGAGTCAGCTCATTCCAACTTGGCCGTCGAGTCAACCGCTCTGACTCCATGATACAGGTTTTCCTTCGCCGGTATCTCATTCAGTTTACCGGCACTCGCCCGCGTGAGTCCGATCCCACACTCTAAGATCGCGATTCTCTCAAACATACATGATATGCTCCCAAATAACGCCATGCTTGCACCGAATGCCCAGATATTTTTGATTACACTGACACTCAATACTGGAACCGAAGACCTTGTTAAGCGTTTGCCAGTTAGCAGCGAAAAGCCTTGGGATTCGGACGCCAATTGTGTTTCAAGCTATCTCACCAATGTCATTTTCGTTTTACTTGAAATAAATTATGGCGTTCACTTTAATGCTTGGCTCTGCTTCCGTATTAATGGCAACCCGCTTTCGAGACAATCGTGAAAACTCGTGAGGGGTTTTGAGCATTCTGTGCAAGTCGCATTTCGTTTCATTCCGTCTTCGCAGGTAGAGCAGAATGCAGCCTTTCTTACAGCATGGTAGTAAGGGCTAGTTGGTTGCAGAGCCTTTGAGAGTGGAGTCACGTCAAGAGAGCGTACAACAAGGCACCAATAGATTTCGTTAAAAGAGGACTTCGGATTGACCTACCAACAGAAGGAATGCTGCTACAATAACACTGCACATGGTGACCGATGAGACAGCCGTTCTTCACCTGTCAATGTAGGCCAGAAAGTTAGTGGTGAGGATGAGACTCAATGGTGGCAGTGAGCTTACGCTGCAGTAAGCCGCGATGAATTGAGTGCAACCAAAATGCGAAACTATGATCCCTGCAAAAGACTTCCCACCACGAAACAAATGCACGTTAGTCTGTTTGCTTGGCAGTGATGACTACGGTCGAGGTGCTTTTCAGTCTGCGTCACATGCTGCTGCCAGTAACCAATTGGCGAAAGACATTAAGGGTTTTTGGATCCTATTTTACGCGTAAGGGCCACGTCGAGGCAGCTAGATCCCAACATCTCTAAACATTGTACCTGAACTCAAGGCCCAAGCACCATACAGCAAAGCATCCAAGTTGAATTTCGCACAATCGACGCCAAACCATCATGGCAACTCATGGTGAAGCATGGCAGCATTCATGCTGCATTTTCTATGAGCCCACTTTCTCTTTACCAAAAGGTGATGATGCGCTCATAAAATGGCTATAAAATGTATGAAGCGCACGCAGTTACATATTGATAAAGGTGCTGTGTGACCTATGTCCCTTAGGCACCACGGAGACTGATCTGCTACCTCTCATTTCTAGTGGACGAGGGTGAAATGGGGAAGACACAGCACGCATACCTAGCGATGAGACCAGGGAGCGGTAGGTCAACCGTCTGACCCACTAAGGCGGTCCAAGTGATGCGCTTTCCTTCGCTCACTTGTATATGTGCCTGTTTGAAAATTCAGACCTAGTGAACGTCAATGCAATGGTTCTTGTGGACTTCTAGAGGCGTGGCAGAGTTTGACTAATGCGCAGCAAAGCCACTGTACATTATTTGACAGCTTCACTAACAAAGGGAAATCCAGGTGTCAAGAAATTGGCATATGAAAATAGAGTGAAGTAGTTATTTGTAAAAAATAGCCAACCAAATTCATGGTTTCTAACAAGCATTTCGACCACTTGGCGACTAATCATTTTAACTCGACTGTATGCTTTCGATTAGGAGGCGATTAACTCTGTTGTCGATAAAAATAGACAGAATCGTCGACGCCTCTGCTGTAAAACTCTAAACACTTATATACGCTTAAACTTGTAAAAATCCCACGCTCCGGAATAGGAGTAATGCTTGCATGTCATTAAATTTAGGCTCCATATAATTCAAAACAAACCAAAGGAACTATATGTTTAAAACACATGCAAAGTCTTCCTGCTAACGACACAAAATGCAATGCGAGATGTAGTTTAAAGTTAATCCCTTCATTACTAAATTACTGATGAAAAAGCTAGCACACCATTAACTTAGTTATCGCTTACTTCTAGGCTACGAGCTGCCCACCGAAATCACAACCCTGACGCTGCGTTTGGAGAGTGCAGAGTGTAAAGTAACAGAAACGGATGCCAACGCTTCGTTAGCTAACCAAAAGGTACCAAGCGGCCTTCCTCAAAGTCTGCTGCCCCGTTGAATGCAGCACCTGACATTGGCTTCGCACATGGCATTCAGCACGTGTCAGCCGGGTCAGTCACTCAATTATGACATTCAGCAATGAATCATGCTAGAGTCGTGAAGCTCTCCATGTCTGACTCATCTAATGCACTCCTCTGTCACCCTTCCCGGATGTCAAGGAGCTAAGCAGAGCAACTAACAAAGCCGAAGCCCAGGTGCAGCTCCTTAAAACATGTCAGCAAATACCCTGTATGCTCGACATCGGTTGACGAGGAAATCGCTACAGTGTTCGGCTCCGCCCAATTTAGCCTTCGGAGTTTGAACTTGCCTTCGCAGTTTACTTGACCCAAACGCCGTTAAAAATACTAGCGCCTGCAGTCGAAATATCACAACCTGCGACGCCTTCTAGGCTTCCATCTTATCGACCAGCCGACTTGTAAGTAACTTGCACTCCATCCGCTCAGATGCAAGCGCATCCTTCAACGTGGGAATTGATTGCGTGAAGACAGCCACTGCTTCTTGATAATAGCTTTTCATCTTGAGCAAGCATCCATATGTTGGCACATTTCAGGTTGCCAGTAGACAAATGTATGATGGAGAAGGCAGTCAATTGCCTTCTCACAGAAACAAAGTCCAAACTTGCACTTGAAAAAAACTTCGTGCGCGCTCATTTGCACATTGGAGGAGTTGGTTATTTTATCGCTGCTCCAAACTGCAAGAAGAAATAAATCCATACGCTTTACCCTCGGGCGCCTTGACAGCTTCGTTGCGTACGCCAGCAGCACATGCACCATTTCAAATTACTGCACACCTAATGGTTCCTTTACCAAGCATCAATACTGATGTGCTCATTTCCACATTTCCATCCAACGCCCTTATCTTGGCAGATGTCGACGATCAGCAGGCACCTTTCACCTCATTCTGGCTTGTGCAACAATGCATATAGGATTGCCTTTCTTAACGGTCTCCTAGTGCTCTCATCCCCTTCACTTGCACAGTCGTAGCCATCCTAGACAAACCAGCTGAATTCAGTCCATCGTGCACCCGGTTCTGCGCCAAATGGCAGCACTTATGACCACCACTTATAATTTCATGCCTTCCATTCCCCATGAACGCGGGTTCAAATACCGGACACTGACCTCATCATGCAGTGCTGGAAAAACGCAAGAGCACTTATGCAGCACCACCTCGCTGGCTATAAGGCGGCACTTCAAAATTACTACTTTGCCCAGCATGTCTACAACCTCGAAAAGAAATCAGCTGGAAGGGAGAAGTGGCCAGAAAGACTTTTTCGCCCGCATGCAGGCAAAACCTTCCACCAGCAAATTGGTGCCTTATGCACGTGGCATACATCCCCAAACAACACTTCACGCTCCCCATAAAAACAAAAAGCAATCTGCAGGTGAAATAGGAATTGCAAATGATGACGAGACTACACTACCTACAATGCAAACAAAGAAGAAAAATGGCTACTACTAGGCTAATGTAAAGCATATGAAGACCTGACGCGCTAGCCGAAAATGGAACGGAGTGCGCCACCGATATTCAGCTTCTCAAGAGGTTTTTCGATCAGCAAGTTTTTTGCCTCATCCAGCCTGTTTCTAAATTTGGATTGAAAGGAACCACTGGACTTCGACTTCGTTGAAGACAGTGCATCGTAAGGTGCATCGATGAGCACATGCTTTGCAGCATCCAACTTGCCTTTGACATCGGATAGAATGGATTTGGTTGATTTCGACTTGGCAGAAGACAGCATATCGAGAGGTGCATCGACTAGAGCATCTTTCGCAGCATCGAGCTTGCCTTTCACCTTGGCGAGAAACGAGTCAGAGCGTTGCGGTTTCGTTGGAGACAGCATGCCGAGAGGCTGCTCGACAAGCATATCTTTGGCATCATCCAACTTATTCTCGAAGCTGGAGAGAAGTGAACCAGAGGGTGTGGACTTCGTTGACGACAGCAAGTCATGAGGTGCGCCGGTGAGCACATCTTTGGCAGAATCCAGCCCGTCTTTGAAGCTGGACAGAAGTGAACCGGTGGAGCTTGACTGAGTCGATGTGAGCGCATCGTAAGGTGCATCGATGAGCACATGCTTTGCAGCATCCAACTTGCCTTTGACATCGGATAGAATGGATTTGGTTGATTTCGACTTGGCAGAAGACAGCATATCGAGAGGTGCATCGACTAGAGCATCTTTCGCAGCATCGAGCTTGCCTTTCACCTTGGCGAGAAACGAGTCAGAGCGTTGCGGTTTCGTTGGAGACAGCATGCCGAGAGGCTGCTCGACAAGCATATCTTTGGCATCATCCAACTTATTCTCGAAGCTGGAGAGAAGTGAACCAGAGGATGTGGACTTCGTTGACGACAGCAAGTCATGAGGTGCGCCGGTGAGCACATCTTTGGCAGAATCCAGCCCGTCTTTGAAGCTGGACAGAAGTGAACCGGTGGAGCTTGACTGAGTCGATGTGAGCGCATCGTAAGGTGCATCGATGAGCACATGCTTTGCAGCATCCAACTTGCCTTTGACATCGGATAGAATGGATTTGGTTGATTTCGACTTGGCAGAAGACAGCATATCGAGAGGTGCATCGACTAGAGCATCTTTCGCAGCATCGAGCTTGCCTTTCACCTTGGCGAGAAACGAGTCAGAGCGTTGCGGTTTCGTTGGAGACAGCATGCCGAGAGGCTGCTCGACAAGCATATCTTTGGCATCATCCAACTTATTCTCGAAGCTGGAGAGAAGTGAACCAGAGGATGTGGACTTCGTTGACGACAGCAAGTCATGAGGTGCGCCGGTGAGCACATCTTTGGCAGAATCCAGCCCGTCTTTGAAGCTGGACAGAAGTGAACCGGTGGAGCTTGACTGAGTCGATGTGAGCGCATCGTAAGGTGCATCGATGAGCACATGCTTTGCAGCATCCAACTTGCCTTTGACATCGGATAGAATGGATTTGGTTGATTTCGACTTGGCAGAAGACAGCATATCGAGAGGTGCATCGACTAGAGCATCTTTCGCAGCATCGAGCTTGCCTTTCACCTTGGCGAGAAACGAGTCAGAGCGTTGCGGTTTCGTTGGAGACAGCATGCCGAGAGGCTGCTCGACAAGCATATCTTTGGCATCATCCAACTTATTCTCGAAGCTGGAGAGAAGTGAACCAGAGGATGTGGACTTCGTTGACGACAGCAAGTCATGAGGTGCGCCGGTGAGCACATCTTTGGCAGAATCCAGCCCGTCTTTGTAGGTGGAAGGAAGCGAACCAGAAGACTTTGTCTCATTCGGAGACAACAAATCATGAAATGCCCTGGTGAGCACATCTTTTGCCTTATCCACCTTTCCTTTGATGTCGAATTGAATGTATTTTGTGAAGTTTGACTTGGGTGAATACAACATGTCATGTGACGTGTCGATGAGCACTTCTTTCGCAGCATCTGCCTTGTCCTCGAAGCTGGATGGTAGTGAATCTGTAGAGTTGGGCTCAATGGGAGAGAGCACGTCATGAGGTGCACCGGTGAGCACATCTTTGGCAGATTTCAGCCCGTCTTTGAAGCTGGACGGAAGTGAGCTGGTGGAGTTCGACTGAGTCGAAGGCAGCGCAGCGAGAGGTTCATCAATGAGGACATCCTTTGCTGCATTCAGCTTGTCCTTGGCATCGGATAGAATGGTTTCGGCGGATTCCGATTTGGTCGAAGACACCACATCGAACTGTTTTGCAGTGGGATTGTCACTCTTCGTATCGTGTCTGGCCATGAACGCATCGTCTACCACTTTCAGCATGTTTTTGGCTTTCACCAGTCGTGTTTTAATTGCATTTAGCTTTGTTGGTTCCAGATCGATTAAATGCTTTGGCAGATCAGGAAGCAAAGCACGCAGAGTAGCCAACTCCTTCGGGTTAACAGACATCAGCGCCTTATCTATGAGGGGTATCTTCGACCTCATTAATTCCTGTTTCCCATCCGAGAATATTGATGCTGCGTTCGCTATGGCTTTTGGTGCATGCCCTTGAAGTTGCATTGGTGTCGGAGGCGCATATTTACCGATGGAGGGCAATTTGGCCACAATACCCTGAACCAAGTCAGGACCCATGCTTTCCAAATACTTGGTAACATCGGGTAGCTTGTCGAAAATACCTTCCAGTGTGTTGGCACTTAGGTGAGAGAGAAGTTCACCAAACCTGGGGACGTGGTCAATAATGTAAAGAAGAGTGTGTGCGTTGACGTTATCAAGGAGACTGTCTAGTCTCTGATGGTTCTCAATTATGTACCTAACAAAGCTGGGGTCCACATTTAGCAAAGCATTGGCATATTGGGGAGGAATGTTTGACATGGTCGACAAAATGAAATGCGCAACATTGGGTTCCATGAGGTACGATGGACGAGGCATTTCAGTTCGGGGTTTTGACGTAGTGGCATCAAGTTTCATAGGTACCTGTGTCAGCACATTGGGCATCATGGGCTGACTGGAGCCTGATTCGGCGCTGGACGCCATGTCAGCAATGTAGGGTATTTTTGCAATCAGCAGTCGGACCAGGTCTGGGTCCGCTGCAGCCAGCAGGGCATTGAGATTGGGAAGCCGACAGAGCATTGCTTTTAACTTGTGCGGACTCATATTGGAAAAGTATTCGCCAATGCCTTGTACGCTGCCCAAAGCAGATTGGAGAAGCATCGGGTCCAGTGACATTAAATGCTTATTCAGGTTTGGCACATTCAAGAGCACGGATTGGAGAACGTCCGATTCCAAACCGGCATTCAAACCAGAAATGCTTGATGCATGATGCTGGGACATAAATTCTTCCCCATAGCTTGATGGCCTTGTCATCATTGGGTCAAAGTCATAGCCACCTGTCCATCGCATTGTCGGATAGGCGGGAGAGCAATGGCTTTGCATAGGTCTCACAATCATTGGAGCAGCAAAGTCCCCTTTATCTCCCCATTCATGCCACATCTTGGCCTCTCCGCCGCACGAGCCACTCGAATTATCGCACTTCTGCCTCACACGCTCCACGGGCACGAGCGCTTTGCCACGCAATGTCGTGAGCATTAGCTCAATTGTCTCGGGCTTCAATTTCAGCAGCAAGTCATTCAGATTTGGCACCTTCGCGATAATAACATTAATTGTTTCTTTATCAAGGTCCTTAATCATTTCATCAATGTCTGGTGCTGAGTTAACGAAGTCTTGCAGCTCTTGGGAATCGAGTTCGGACAGATAGTTAGCAGTGGTTTTTAGCACCGCTCCAAACTTTTTCAAGTTGCCTGCCATTGGAGGCTCACCAGGGGTGGCATCGCCCTTCCCAACAAAATTGCTTGGCAGTAGCATCTCGCCCTCATGTCCCAGAGTCTGTTTTGCGGCCATCATTATTTCGCTCGACTTGCCGTACTCGTCAACGAAGTGGCAAACGCCATCATGGCAGACGACTTGGCAGTTGCCACCATCGCTGCAACCATAGCCATGGAACAGCCCACTGACGCACTCGTTGCCTTGACACTGCTTAAAGTCGTAGAAATCCTTGCACTTCCCATTCGTGCAACCGCTCCAGTAGCCACAGTTACCACCGTAGCAGCCCTCCTTACCAAGGGCTTTACTGCCCCACTCCTCCTCCATTCCCTTCTGTGGAAAGACGATGTCCCCAACACCACGACACATCGACTTGGAGCACTTGTAGTTGCAGACACCGTCGCGACAGCCGTAGCCAGTAGTGGCGCCTGATCGGCATACGGATGAGCGACATGATGGAAAGGTGGGCTGTTTCGGTTGACTAAGGCCGCCAGCTATGAGACAGCCGAGCACAACAATGAGAGCACTCTCCCTCCGCATTGTGAATACTTGACGCTTCCCCAACTTCGCGTGCCATTTTATAGACAATTCGCATGTTGAAGCAAGGTTATTCGCGTGATGGGTTTGACCTCAGGCAACGGATCAAAATCACGAGTGGGAAGATCATCTGTAAATGACCGTAACGAAGTATGTTTCACTACATCTATCCAATGTGATGTGGCATTCTACATCGTCCTACAATGCGATCATCTGATTACATCACTACCCTCGGTCACATGGTCCATTTACCTCATCTTGTTAACACCCATACCACTTCCACTGTCATGTGATGCCAACGTGGCCACCCTCAAACCGTTGTCCTATTGCCTATTGCGGCTATGCTGGCACACCTTTTGTGCCTTTTGTGGCAGCGGACGGTAATGGAACGCAGTTGGCGTACCTTCTCATAGCATCTGATCCTCCATTTTGCATTGGTTCCGATTCCACGTGTTAGATTGACTATCAAAATTCCGGAGCTCAAAATGAATTCATTCGAACTCTTTGAGACATTATAATATAAAAAATGAAAGTGAGAATTTAATCTCATTGCTGTGCTAAGCATGGTGCCTATGATAGTCAATCTAACACGTGGAATCGGAACCAATGCAAAATGGAGGATCAGATGCTATGAGAAGGTACGCCAACTGCGTTCCATTACCGTCCGCTGCCACAAAAGGCACAAAAGGTGTGCCAGCATAGCCGCAATAGGCAATAGGACAACGGTTTGAGGGTGGCCACGTTGGCATCACATGACAGTGGAAGTGGTATGGGTGTTAACAAGATGAGGTAAATGGACCATGTGACCGAGGGTAGTGATGTAATCAGATGATCGCATTGTAGGACGATGTAGAATGCCACATCACATTGGATAGATGTAGTGAAACATACTTCGTTACGGTCATTTACAGATGATCTTCCCACTCGTGATTTTGATCCGTTGCCTGAGGTCAAACCCATCACGCGAATAACCTTGCTTCAACATGCGAATTGTCTATAAAATGGCACGCGAAGTTGGGGAAGCGTCAAGTATTCACAATGCGGAGGGAGAGTGCTCTCATTGTTGTGCTCGGCTGTCTCATAGCTGGCGGCCTTAGTCAACCGAAACAGCCCACCTTTCCATCATGTCGCTCATCCGTATGCCGATCAGGCGCCACTACTGGCTACGGCTGTCGCGACGGTGTCTGCAACTACAAGTGCTCCAAGTCGATGTGTCGTGGTGTTGGGGACATCGTCTTTCCACAGAAGGGAATGGAGGAGGAGTGGGGCAGTAAAGCCCTTGGTAAGGAGGGCTGCTACGGTGGTAACTGTGGCTACTGGAGCGGTTGCACGAATGGGAAGTGCAAGGATTTCTACGACTTTAAGCAGTGTCAAGGCAACGAGTGCGTCAGTGGGCTGTTCCATGGCTATGGTTGCAGCGATGGTGGCAACTGCCAAGTCGTCTGCCATGATGGCGTTTGCCACTTCGTTGACGAGTACGGCAAGTCGAGCGAAATAATGATGGCCGCAAAACAGACTCTGGGACATGAGGGCGAGATGCTACTGCCAAGCAATTTTGTTGGGAAGGGCGATGCCACCCCTGGTGAGCCTCCAATGGCAGGCAACTTGAAAAAGTTTGGAGCGGTGCTAAAAACCACTGCTAACTATCTGTCCGAACTCGATTCCCAAGAGCTGCAAGACTTCGTTAACTCAGCACCAGACATTGATGAAATGATTAAGGACCTTGATAAAGAAACAATTAATGTTATTATCGCGAAGGTGCCAAATCTGAATGACTTGCTGCTGAAATTGAAGCCCGAGACAATTGAGCTAATGCTCACGACATTGCGTGGCAAAGCGCTCGTGCCCGTGGAGCGTGTGAGGCAGAAGTGCGATAATTCGAGTGGCTCGTGCGGCGGAGAGGCCAAGATGTGGCATGAATGGGGAGATAAAGGGGACTTTGCTGCTCCAATGATTGTGAGACCTATGCAAAGCCATTGCTCTCCCGCCTATCCGACAATGCGATGGACAGGTGGCTATGACTTTGACCCAATGATGACAAGGCCATCAAGCTATGGGGAAGAATTTATGTCCCAGCATCATGCATCAAGCATTTCTGGTTTGAATGCCGGTTTGGAATCGGACGTTCTCCAATCCGTGCTCTTGAATGTGCCAAACCTGAATAAGCATTTAATGTCACTGGACCCGATGCTTCTCCAATCTGCTTTGGGCAGCGTACAAGGCATTGGCGAATACTTTTCCAATATGAGTCCGCACAAGTTAAAAGCAATGCTCTGTCGGCTTCCCAATCTCAATGCCCTGCTGGCTGCAGCGGACCCAGACCTGGTCCGACTGCTGATTGCAAAAATACCCTACATTGCTGACATGGCGTCCAGCGCCGAATCAGGCTCCAGTCAGCCCATGATGCCCAATGTGCTGACACAGGTACCTATGAAACTTGATGCCACTACGTCAAAACCCCGAACTGAAATGCCTCGTCCATCGTACCTCATGGAACCCAATGTTGCGCATTTCATTTTGTCGACCATGTCAAACATTCCTCCCCAATATGCCAATGCTTTGCTAAATGTGGACCCCAGCTTTGTTAGGTACATAATTGAGAACCATCAGAGACTAGACAGTCTCCTTGATAACGTCAACGCACACACTCTTCTTTACATTATTGACCACGTCCCCAGGTTTGGTGAACTTCTCTCTCACCTAAGTGCCAACACACTGGAAGGTATTTTCGACAAGCTACCCGATGTTACCAAGTATTTGGAAAGCATGGGTCCTGACTTGGTTCAGGGTATTGTGGCCAAATTGCCCTCCATCGGTAAATATGCGCCTCCGACACCAATGCAACTTCAAGGGCATGCACCAAAAGCCATAGCGAACGCAGCATCAATATTCTCGGATGGGAAACAGGAATTAATGAGGTCGAAGATACCCCTCATAGATAAGGCGCTGATGTCTGTTAACCCGAAGGAGTTGGCTACTCTGCGTGCTTTGCTTCCTGATCTGCCAAAGCATTTAATCGATCTGGAACCAACAAAGCTAAATGCAATTAAAACACGACTGGTGAAAGCCAAAAACATGCTGAAAGTGGTAGACGATGCGTTCATGGCCAGACACGATACGAAGAGTGACAATCCCACTGCAAAACAGTTCGATGTGGTGTCTTCGACCAAATCGGAATCCGCCGAAACCATTCTATCCGATGCCAAGGACAAGCTGAATGCAGCAAAGGATGTCCTCATTGATGAACCTCTCGCTGCGCTGCCTTCGACTCAGTCGAACTCCACCAGCTCACTTCCGTCCAGCTTCAAAGACGGGCTGAAATCTGCCAAAGATGTGCTCACCGGTGCACCTCATGACGTGCTCTCTCCCATTGAGCCCAACTCTACAGATTCACTACCATCCAGCTTCGAGGACAAGGCAGATGCTGCGAAAGAAGTGCTCATCGACACGTCACATGACATGTTGTATTCACCCAAGTCAAACTTCACAAAATACATTCAATTCGACATCAAAGGAAAGGTGGATAAGGCAAAAGATGTGCTCACCAGGGCATTTCATGATTTGTTGTCTCCGAATGAGACAAAGTCTTCTGGTTCGCTTCCTTCCACCTACAAAGACGGGCTGGATTCTGCCAAAGATGTGCTCACCGGCGCACCTCATGACTTGCTGTCGTCAACGAAGTCCACATCCTCTGGTTCACTTCTCTCCAGCTTCGAGAATAAGTTGGATGATGCCAAAGATATGCTTGTCGAGCAGCCTCTCGGCATGCTGTCTCCAACGAAACCGCAACGCTCTGACTCGTTTCTCGCCAAGGTGAAAGGCAAGCTCGATGCTGCGAAAGATGCTCTAGTCGATGCACCTCTCGATATGCTGTCTTCTGCCAAGTCGAAATCAACCAAATCCATTCTATCCGATGTCAAAGGCAAGTTGGATGCTGCAAAGCATGTGCTCATCGATGCACCTTACGATGCGCTCACATCGACTCAGTCAAGCTCCACCGGTTCACTTCTGTCCAGCTTCAAAGACGGGCTGGATTCTGCCAAAGATGTGCTCACCGGCGCACCTCATGACTTGCTGTCGTCAACGAAGTCCACACCCTCTGGTTCACTTCTCTCCAGCTTCGAGAATAAGTTGGATGATGCCAAAGATATGCTTGTCGAGCAGCCTCTCGGCATGCTGTCTCCAACGAAACCGCAACGCTCTGACTCGTTTCTCGCCAAGGTGAAAGGCAAGCTCGATGCTGCGAAAGATGCTCTAGTCGATGCACCTCTCGATATGCTGTCTTCTGCCAAGTCGAAATCAACCAAATCCATTCTATCCGATGTCAAAGGCAAGTTGGATGCTGCAAAGCATGTGCTCATCGATGCACCTTACGATGCGCTCACATCGACTCAGTCAAGCTCCACCGGTTCACTTCTGTCCAGCTTCAAAGACGGGCTGGATTCTGCCAAAGATGTGCTCACCGGCGCACCTCATGACTTGCTGTCGTCAACGAAGTCCACATCCTCTGGTTCACTTCTCTCCAGCTTCGAGAATAAGTTGGATGATGCCAAAGATATGCTTGTCGAGCAGCCTCTCGGCATGCTGTCTCCAACGAAACCGCAACGCTCTGACTCGTTTCTCGCCAAGGTGAAAGGCAAGCTCGATGCTGCGAAAGATGCTCTAGTCGATGCACCTCTCGATATGCTGTCTTCTGCCAAGTCGAAATCAACCAAATCCATTCTATCCGATGTCAAAGGCAAGTTGGATGCTGCAAAGCATGTGCTCATCGATGCACCTTACGATGCGCTCACATCGACTCAGTCAAGCTCCACCGGTTCACTTCTGTCCAGCTTCAAAGACGGGCTGGATTCTGCCAAAGATGTGCTCACCGGCGCACCTCATGACTTGCTGTCGTCAACGAAGTCCACACCCTCTGGTTCACTTCTCTCCAGCTTCGAGAATAAGTTGGATGATGCCAAAGATATGCTTGTCGAGCAGCCTCTCGGCACTGCTGTCTCCAACGAAACCGCAACGCTCTGACTCGTTTCTCGCCAAGGTGAAAGGCAAGCTCGATGCTGCGAAAGATGCTCTAGTCGATGCACCTCTCGATATGCTGTCTTCTGCCAAGTCGAAATCAACCAAATCCATTCTATCCGATGTCAAAGGCAAGTTGGATGCTGCAAAGCATGTGCTCATCGATGCACCTTACGATGCGCTCACATCGACTCAGTCAAGCTCCACCGGTTCACTTCTGTCCAGCTTCAAAGACGGGCTGGATTCTGCCAAAGATGTGCTCACCGGCGCACCTCATGACTTGCTGTCGTCAACGAAGTCCACATCCTCTGGTTCACTTCTCTCCAGCTTCGAGAATAAGTTGGATGATGCCAAAGATATGCTTGTCGAGCAGCCTCTCGGCATGCTGTCTCCAACGAAACCGCAACGCTCTGACTCGTTTCTCGCCAATGGTGAAAGGCAAGCTCGATGCTGCGAAAGATGCTCTAGTCGATGCACCTCTCGATATGCTGTCTTCTGCCAAGTCGAAATCAACCAAATCCATTCTATCCGATGTCAAAGGCAAGTTGGATGCTGCAAAGCATGTGCTCATCGATGCACCTTACGATGCGCTCACATCGACTCAGTCAAGCTCCACCGGTTCACTTCTGTCCAGCTTCAAAGACGGGCTGGATTCTGCCAAAGATGTGCTCACCGGCGCACCTCATGACTTGCTGTCGTCAACGAAGTCCACATCCTCTGGTTCACTTCTCTCCAGCTTCGAGAATAAGTTGGATGATGCCAAAGATATGCTTGTCGAGCAGCCTCTCGGCATGCTGTCTCCAACGAAACCGCAACGCTCTGACTCGTTTCTCGCCAAGGTGAAAGGCAAGCTCGATGCTGCGAAAGATGCTCTAGTCGATGCACCTCTCGATATGCTGTCTTCTGCCAAGTCGAAATCAACCAAATCCATTCTATCCGATGTCAAAGGCAAGTTGGATGCTGCAAAGCATGTGCTCATCGATGCACCTTACGATGCGCTCACATCGACTCAGTCAAGCTCCACCGGTTCACTTCTGTCCAGCTTCAAAGACGGGCTGGATTCTGCCAAAGATGTGCTCACCGGCGCACCTCATGACTTGCTGTCGTCAACGAAGTCCACATCCTCTGGTTCACTTCTCTCCAGCTTCGAGAATAAGTTGGATGATGCCAAAGATATGCTTGTCGAGCAGCCTCTCGGCATGCTGTCTCCAACGAAACCGCAACGCTCTGACTCGTTTCTCGCCAAGGTGAAAGGCAAGCTCGATGCTGCGAAAGATGCTCTAGTCGATGCACCTCTCGATATGCTGTCTTCTGCCAAGTCGAAATCAACCAAATCCATTCTATCCGATGTCAAAGGCAAGTTGGATGCTGCAAAGCATGTGCTCATCGATGCACCTTACGATGCGCTCACATCGACTCAGTCAAGCTCCACCGGTTCACTTCTGTCCAGCTTCAAAGACGGGCTGGATTCTGCCAAAGATGTGCTCACCGGCGCACCTCATGACTTGCTGTCGTCAACGAAGTCCACACCCTCTGGTTCACTTCTCTCCAGCTTCGAGAATAAGTTGGATGATGCCAAAGATATGCTTGTCGAGCAGCCTCTCGGCATGCTGTCTCCAACGAAACCGCAACGCTCTGACTCGTTTCTCGCCAAGGTGAAAGGCAAGCTCG
Source organism: Taenia pisiformis (assembly GCA_023968675.1). Taxonomy (NCBI): domain Eukaryota; kingdom Metazoa; phylum Platyhelminthes; class Cestoda; order Cyclophyllidea; family Taeniidae; genus Taenia; species Taenia pisiformis. The sequence continues at coordinate 12,046,394 of CM043736.1, read as the reverse complement.
ATGCTGCGAAAGATGCTCTAGTCGATGCACCTCTCGATATGCTGTCTTCTGCCAAGTCGAAATCAACCAAATCCATTCTATCCGATGTCAAAGGCAAGTTGGATGCTGCAAAGCATGTGCTCATCGATGCACCTTACGATGCGCTCACATCGACTCAGTCAAGCTCCACCGGTTCACTTCTGTCCAGCTTCAAAGACGGGCTGGATTCTGCCAAAGATGTGCTCACCGGCGCACCTCATGACTTGCTGTCGTCAACGAAGTCCACACCCTCTGGTTCACTTCTCTCCAGCTTCGAGAATAAGTTGGATGATGCCAAAGATATGCTTGTCGAGCAGCCTCTCGGCATGCTGTCTCCAACGAAACCGCAACGCTCTGACTCGTTTCTCGCCAAGGTGAAAGGCAAGCTCGATGCTGCGAAAGATGCTCTAGTCGATGCACCTCTCGATATGCTGTCTTCTGCCAAGTCGAAATCAACCAAATCCATTCTATCCGATGTCAAAGGCAAGTTGGATGCTGCAAAGCATGTGCTCATCGATGCACCTTACGATGCGCTCACATCGACTCAGTCAAGCTCCACCGGTTCACTTCTGTCCAGCTTCAAAGACGGGCTGGATTCTGCCAAAGATGTGCTCACCGGCGCACCTCATGACTTGCTGTCGTCAACGAAGTCCACATCCTCTGGTTCACTTCTCTCCAGCTTCGAGAATAAGTTGGATGATGCCAAAGATATGCTTGTCGAGCAGCCTCTCGGCATGCTGTCTCCAACGAAACCGCAACGCTCTGACTCGTTTCTCGCCAAGGTGAAAGGCAAGCTCGATGCTGCGAAAGATGCTCTAGTCGATGCACCTCTCGATATGCTGTCTTCTGCCAAGTCGAAATCAACCAAATCCATTCTATCCGATGTCAAAGGCAAGTTGGATGCTGCAAAGCATGTGCTCATCGATGCACCTTACGATGCGCTCACATCGACTCAGTCAAGCTCCACCGGTTCACTTCTGTCCAGCTTCAAAGACGGGCTGGATTCTGCCAAAGATGTGCTCACCGGCGCACCTCATGACTTGCTGTCGTCAACGAAGTCCACACCCTCTGGTTCACTTCTCTCCAGCTTCGAGAATAAGTTGGATGATGCCAAAGATATGCTTGTCGAGCAGCCTCTCGGCATGCTGTCTCCAACGAAACCGCAACGCTCTGACTCGTTTCTCGCCAAGGTGAAAGGCAAGCTCGATGCTGCGAAAGATGCTCTAGTCGATGCACCTCTCGATATGCTGTCTTCTGCCAAGTCGAAATCAACCAAATCCATTCTATCCGATGTCAAAGGCAAGTTGGATGCTGCAAAGCATGTGCTCATCGATGCACCTTACGATGCACTGTCTTCAACGAAGTCGAAGTCCAGTGGTTCATTTCAATCCAAATTTAGAAACAGGCTGGATGAGGCAAAAAACTTGCTGATCGAAAAACCTCTTGAGAAGCTGAATATCGGTGGCGCACTCCGTTCCATTTTCGGCTAGCGCGTCAGGTCTTCATATGCTTTACATTAGCCTAGTAGTAGCCATTTTTCTTCTTTGTTTGCATTGTAGGTAGTGTAGTCTCGTCATCATTTGCAATTCCTATTTCACCTGCAGATTGCTTTTTGTTTTTATGGGGAGCGTGAAGTGTTGTTTGGGGATGTATGCCACGTGCATAAGGCACCAATTTGCTGGTGGAAGGTTTTGCCTGTATGCGGGCGAAAAAGTCTTTCTGGCCACTTCTCCCTTCCAGCTGATTTCTTTTCGAGGTTGTAGACATGCTGGGCAAAGTAGTAATTTTGAAGTGCCGCCTTATAGCCAGCGAGGTGGTGCTGCATAAGTGCTCTTGCGTTTTTCCAGCACTGCATGATGAGGTCAGTGTCCGGTATTTGAACCCGCGTTCATGGGGAATGGAAGGCATGAAATTATAAGTGGTGGTCATAAGTGCTGCCATTTGGCGCAGAACCGGGTGCACGATGGACTGAATTCAGCTGGTTTGTCTAGGATGGCTACGACTGTGCAAGTGAAGGGGATGAGAGCACTAGGAGACCGTTAAGAAAGGCAATCCTATATGCATTGTTGCACAAGCCAGAATGAGGTGAAAGGTGCCTGCTGATCGTCGACATCTGCCAAGATAAGGGCGTTGGATGGAAATGTGGAAATGAGCACATCAGTATTGATGCTTGGTAAAGGAACCATTAGGTGTGCAGTAATTTGAAATGGTGCATGTGCTGCTGGCGTACGCAACGAAGCTGTCAAGGCGCCCGAGGGTAAAGCGTATGGATTTATTTCTTCTTGCAGTTTGGAGCAGCGATAAAATAACCAACTCCTCCAATGTGCAAATGAGCGCGCACGAAGTTTTTTTCAAGTGCAAGTTTGGACTTTGTTTCTGTGAGAAGGCAATTGACTGCCTTCTCCATCATACATTTGTCTACTGGCAACCTGAAATGTGCCAACATATGGATGCTTGCTCAAGATGAAAAGCTATTATCAAGAAGCAGTGGCTGTCTTCACGCAATCAATTCCCACGTTGAAGGATGCGCTTGCATCTGAGCGGATGGAGTGCAAGTTACTTACAAGTCGGCTGGTCGATAAGATGGAAGCCTAGAAGGCGTCGCAGGTTGTGATATTTCGACTGCAGGCGCTAGTATTTTTAACGGCGTTTGGGTCAAGTAAACTGCGAAGGCAAGTTCAAACTCCGAAGGCTAAATTGGGCGGAGCCGAACACTGTAGCGATTTCCTCGTCAACCGATGTCGAGCATACAGGGTATTTGCTGACATGTTTTAAGGAGCTGCACCTGGGCTTCGGCTTTGTTAGTTGCTCTGCTTAGCTCCTTGACATCCGGGAAGGGTGACAGAGGAGTGCATTAGATGAGTCAGACATGGAGAGCTTCACGACTCTAGCATGATTCATTGCTGAATGTCATAATTGAGTGACTGACCCGGCTGACACGTGCTGAATGCCATGTGCGAAGCCAATGTCAGGTGCTGCATTCAACGGGGCAGCAGACTTTGAGGAAGGCCGCTTGGTACCTTTTGGTTAGCTAACGAAGCGTTGGCATCCGTTTCTGTTACTTTACACTCTGCACTCTCCAAACGCAGCGTCAGGGTTGTGATTTCGGTGGGCAGCTCGTAGCCTAGAAGTAAGCGATAACTAAGTTAATGGTGTGCTAGCTTTTTCATCAGTAATTTAGTAATGAAGGGATTAACTTTAAACTACATCTCGCATTGCATTTTGTGTCGTTAGCAGGAAGACTTTGCATGTGTTTTAAACATATAGTTCCTTTGGTTTGTTTTGAATTATATGGAGCCTAAATTTAATGACATGCAAGCATTACTCCTATTCCGGAGCGTGGGATTTTTACAAGTTTAAGCGTATATAAGTGTTTAGAGTTTTACAGCAGAGGCGTCGACGATTCTGTCTATTTTTATCGACAACAGAGTTAATCGCCTCCTAATCGAAAGCATACAGTCGAGTTAAAATGATTAGTCGCCAAGTGGTCGAAATGCTTGTTAGAAACCATGAATTTGGTTGGCTATTTTTTACAAATAACTACTTCACTCTATTTTCATATGCCAATTTCTTGACACCTGGATTTCCCTTTGTTAGTGAAGCTGTCAAATAATGTACAGTGGCTTTGCTGCGCATTAGTCAAACTCTGCCACGCCTCTAGAAGTCCACAAGAACCATTGCATTGACGTTCACTAGGTCTGAATTTTCAAACAGGCACATATACAAGTGAGCGAAGGAAAGCGCATCACTTGGACCGCCTTAGTGGGTCAGACGGTTGACCTACCGCTCCCTGGTCTCATCGCTAGGTATGCGTGCTGTGTCTTCCCCATTTCACCCTCGTCCACTAGAAATGAGAGGTAGCAGATCAGTCTCCGTGGTGCCTAAGGGACATAGGTCACACAGCACCTTTATCAATATGTAACTGCGTGCGCTTCATACATTTTATAGCCATTTTATGAGCGCATCATCACCTTTTGGTAAAGAGAAAGTGGGCTCATAGAAAATGCAGCATGAATGCTGCCATGCTTCACCATGAGTTGCCATGATGGTTTGGCGTCGATTGTGCGAAATTCAACTTGGATGCTTTGCTGTATGGTGCTTGGGCCTTGAGTTCAGGTACAATGTTTAGAGATGTTGGGATCTAGCTGCCTCGACGTGGCCCTTACGCGTAAAATAGGATCCAAAAACCCTTAATGTCTTTCGCCAATTGGTTACTGGCAGCAGCATGTGACGCAGACTGAAAAGCACCTCGACCGTAGTCATCACTGCCAAGCAAACAGACTAACGTGCATTTGTTTCGTGGTGGGAAGTCTTTTGCAGGGATCATAGTTTCGCATTTTGGTTGCACTCAATTCATCGCGGCTTACTGCAGCGTAAGCTCACTGCCACCATTGAGTCTCATCCTCACCACTAACTTTCTGGCCTACATTGACAGGTGAAGAACGGCTGTCTCATCGGTCACCATGTGCAGTGTTATTGTAGCAGCATTCCTTCTGTTGGTAGGTCAATCCGAAGTCCTCTTTTAACGAAATCTATTGGTGCCTTGTTGTACGCTCTCTTGACGTGACTCCACTCTCAAAGGCTCTGCAACCAACTAGCCCTTACTACCATGCTGTAAGAAAGGCTGCATTCTGCTCTACCTGCGAAGACGGAATGAAACGAAATGCGACTTGCACAGAATGCTCAAAACCCCTCACGAGTTTTCACGATTGTCTCGAAAGCGGGTTGCCATTAATACGGAAGCAGAGCCAAGCATTAAAGTGAACGCCATAATTTATTTCAAGTAAAACGAAAATGACATTGGTGAGATAGCTTGAAACACAATTGGCGTCCGAATCCCAAGGCTTTTCGCTGCTAACTGGCAAACGCTTAACAAGGTCTTCGGTTCCAGTATTGAGTGTCAGTGTAATCAAAAATATCTGGGCATTCGGTGCAAGCATGGCGTTATTTGGGAGCATATCATGTATGTTTGAGAGAATCGCGATCTTAGAGTGTGGGATCGGACTCACGCGGGCGAGTGCCGGTAAACTGAATGAGATACCGGCGAAGGAAAACCTGTATCATGGAGTCAGAGCGGTTGACTCGACGGCCAAGTTGGAATGAGCTGACTCAAACTATCTAACGGATGGGTGTGGGTGAGTAAATGAAGGCTATGAAATCAAGTGTTAGGCTCTTTTGCCATAAAAGCATTGCCAAGGTAACGAAAAATATGCTGGCAGAAAGGAATTAAGGATAAGTTGCATATGGTATCAACAGACCTTCATAGGGACGCATGAGTTGTTGAATTAAGCTTAAACCTTGTCTATATCTTCCAAACATTTGTCAGCTACCAAACTGCTTGAATTACACATCCATAGGCGACGGTATTCTGCCCAGCGCCTTGATACTCAAAATGCCGTTAAGGATTCCTTTGTAAGTGTTTTCATTGCCTAGCCCATCTCCCTGCCGAATTTGCCAATTTACTCGAATGTCTCCAACCGAGAACAAACGGGAGAAAAATTGAAGTGAATTCGCAGTGAAGGGTGGTATGATAACAACACCATGCTCGGCTTGACATTAAGTCTGACTGAAATCTTGCTTTCCACGCGCATCATGTTGGAAGCACACTGACCAACACGCCCGCAAAACGCTGTATAGACATCGAAAATGCTCTTGCGGTCTTTTTCGCTAAAAGCGCATGAGCTCTGACCCGCGTCAGGGTTGAAAGGCAAGCCACCTTGAATGTCAGGTCAAGGTAATAAGGTTTAACACCAAATAATATTGGAGTGAGCAAATCAACTTGGCCAACTCACTCAGAGACCCGTTTAGACATTGAAATTAAACGCTGGTGATTACAATCCCCCTAACTCTAGCAAAGCGATACTCGTCTGCACCAATGAGAGTGCCATGACCGCATCACTTACAAGTGACGTGAGGCATTAGAGTTTTTTTGGTTTGGTTTGTTTAATGCGCCACACAAGATATCTGCTATGCTGGCATCGAAAATCAGCCTACTGATGAGGAAATAGCAACAATGTTCACCTTTTGTCATGACGCTCGAGCACATTCATCCGGGAAAGTTATGGGAAAGCAAGATTATTACCAACACATCTGTGTTAGCTTCGAAGGATAGCAGTAGAAGTGCACAAGGTTGGGAGTCATGAGAGCAGATTGTTAGGTTTCATTCGAAGCAATGATTGCCTTCCTGCATTATTTATCGTTGCTGGAGATAATGTCCACATTAAATGAGAACATTTAGATGTGGGAGCCCAAACAAAGAATGCTGCTGTGGCAGTACTACACGCCAAAGTAGGGCCTAGGTAGCCATTTTGTATAAAGGCACAAGTACATGCACACAATTGCATGCCTGAGCACTAAAACTAATCCTTAGCAAATAGCGTGGAAGAGGAGAATCATTGCATGTGACTTTGTCGACAGGAAAATCGTTATATGTGCATTTTCCTCAATAGAGAGAAATTTACTCTCACAATAAATAAAAATGTTAAATCATGAGAAGAAGATCGGCCTTAATGGGAGGGTAGAGCATGAACTTCCCTTTTTTGGTGCAATAATGACCTGTTGTATTTTTTTACTGACATTTTAGTTCAAGCTGCTAAGCCACAAATTTGCGAGCGTGACCTGATCTACACGAGTGATCAGTAGACTTGGATGAGTTTATCACTTGACTTAAAATGCCGTTGCTGAGAATTGGAACTTTGTCTTTTTGTCACTTATTTGGATGCAAAAAATGTGTAAGAGCTATACTACTTATTTAATTTTGGTACGGATGCAGTTTCGAAAATAATTCTTAGACATCCCCTAAAAGGTTACGTGGACACAGCCTTTCCCTTAAGTCAGCTGCGAATCACTTGTGCATTGGCTGTATGCTGGCCTAAGCATCAAGGATAGCTTATGTGGTCATCACAATAAAAATTGTGGCACTCATTCATTCTGAAATTAAGGTGGAATAGCAGGTCCGATAGTAAAATGCGTACCTTCTTAAGGTAGACACATCCATTGGCAGAAATCGTTTCTTCTCCGCATTGGCTTGGAAAATTACGCACACCCTTTAACTTTAGCTGTACGTACAGCCCTGATGACGTCATGGCCATTCTTTCTCGCCTACAGACTCCATCTGCTTAAAGCGCTTCTAACGGCCCATACTTTTTAACAGGCATGACGTCTTTTCTTGGGCAGGAGAGACTGTGTTATGTTGTTTTACTCATTTCAACTTTCACATTTAGTCCACAGCCACTCGATTAAGTCTTGATCTTTTGTATTCTTGAAGAACCACGGCAGTAGAACTCACATTAAGCAGTTGCACAAATGCGGACTCCTGTGTAGACGGGGATTAAATTTTCTTAATGGGTGATCTTTCGCAGAACATCAATTTAAAAACACAGTTGTGTGAAAAGTTGGAATACAAATCTAAGCTTGTGAACTCTGGCATTAATTAATCTTAGACCAGAATTAGTTTAATGTAAATCTATTATTGAAGGTTCGCATCTGGTCGGTGTCACTAGTTCAGCAGTCTGCCCATTCACTTTTGAGGAAGGCCCTTATCGATTCCTTTAGCTCTAAAGTCAAATAAATGCGTGCTTAAAAGATCGGCCCAAGAGGCGGCGTGCACAGTTTCCTAATTGTTCAAATGCCATTTGATGCGGTCTGCTGCTATGCCACTATGTAACTTTGTGAGAGAAAGTTGATACAATTAGCCATGTTAAATGTGATGATCAGATATTTTAGCTGTTCGCGTCATTGCGTGGGATACATTGGAAAAATGTTTGACTTTATTTTACACTTTCTTTTCTTTAACGATCGTTTGATTCCTAGCAGCAGCACATTGCATTCATAAATTTGACTTGAAGCTACTGTGGTACAAAAAACGCTATGTAGATTCCCCTCCCGCAATCCCTTCTAGAGCGTTAATAGCCCAATGGCCACTAGATGTGTGTTTGAGTTTCCCCACAAGTTGCATCCAATACCAGCCATTTCATAGTCTTCCTTTCTGTACTATAGTGTTCGACGTACTAATGTAAGATGCTCATACTCATAAACAAGACGCTCTTAAAAGGCATCGCTCCTTTCCTTCCTCGCTTTTTCCAATGCATAAAACTTTCATTTCCTATTCTAGCCTCCTCTCATTTCTGTTAAGTTGGGGACGATATTTAGCAGTTTGGTAGAGAAAGACTGCGCAATATTTGTGGAAAAACTCAGGGCTGTTTGTCGGATAGTTGTTAAAATGACAACACCAAAGGAAGTGTATTTTCTCAAATCATTTAAAACATTTATCATTAAGGCTTTGAGCGCCTTTTCTTTTGATTTATGCTGGTGATTTTAAACTTGAAAGTGCAGCAGCGATTGCGCAAATTGAACACATGTGTTTCAAAAATACTCGCTAATCGAATAATAAACTTCAATTACTTCGCTTTTCAAGAGACGAACCTCCTCTGCTAGACAATAACAATGCACCTATTCAATGGATTCCACTGAAAGGATGGAGATATCTTTGACAGGATGGACCAAACTTAGGTCCGCTCAAATGCTCGCAGCAAGCAAGCGCCCCCTCACCCACTTTGGACAATGAAACTGCTATCTGGCAGCGCACAATTTCCTAAGGGGCCAAAAAAGTAAAGTACTTGAGCGAAAAAGTAAAATGTAAGAAGACTGTGGCTGCTGGCCTGGCCAAGAGAGCAGCTTTCCCGGTAGAGGCAATATGTCCGCCTAAACTGACCTCCATCGAAACCGGCATTCACGCAGGCAAAGTACTATAAGCTTTGCTGTAGTTAACTCCTGTGTGGAGTTGTCTTTGTTTGGATAATAGTAAATGTCATTCTCACCTCGTGAACGCAGTGCAGTTAGGGATGCAAAACATGTTAGAATCGATCAAGATGGGGTGCATTCGCATAGAGGTAGAGTAAGAGATTCCATTTCATACAATAAGTAGCTCACATGGCGGAACTCACGAATGCCGAATGCTTATAATCTTATCCTAACAGCATATTAGATGGCTCGTCTAGTTCGATTGCATCAAAGGAAAGGAGTGGAAAAAGTTAGGACCGCCGACACAATTGTCCTCGTACACAAATCAACATTATCGCATACGATGAGTGTAGCATCCCGAGTATCCCTATGCGACAAAGGCGGGCGAAGTATAGAGCAGAATACATGCATTCAAGATAGAGAAAAAGAAGTTCCTGGCATGGGCGGGTGGTTAGCCCACGCAGCTAGGTTCAGGACAGCTGCTCCCAATGTGGATGACCAACCAGCAGTCCAATGAAAGGTGCAATTTTCGAATCTAAATTTTTATCACCTGCTGTTATGCACCTGACTGGTGAGGATTTCGAGCCACTTTTAATGTCAGATTTCCTTCTTTAATGACCGATTTGCTTTAACATTAGGCAAAAAACAGGCACTACAGACTTTTGTGTTTCCAACTGTTGAGTTTCCTTAATTACTATCAACAAGTGGCAGTTCATCCTGTTAATGGGATGTTTTACAAAGTACTTTGAAGTACACTCATAAAGCATTTTCTGCACTACGTTCACTAACAAGAGATATGCAAACGAATCCAAAAATGCATAAAATTGACTAAAAATACGACATTCCATCTTAGATTCCTATCTCGTGGGAATGTTCACGTTAACTAGAAATTATTACTGCTTTACTGGAAATTATTCCTCTTTTGCGGTTAGAGGAATCCCAAGTCTGAGAAAAACTACATACTGATTAAGTGACGAAGTGACGAAAAATTAGCTCGATTGATTGAAACGCACTTTTGAAGTGATGTCCACGCTCAGAGCCTGCCACCTCTCAACTTTGTCCCCATATCTCGCAAAAAAAAGGAGTGGTCAGGAGAAATTTTACTCGCCCCATATTTGCTTTTAAATGGTATGCGATTGTAGAAATATTGTACTTACCTTAGTGGCATCAGCTTTGGTACAGTAAAGCAATAATTCTATAGTGAAGTATCAAAAGTAGTTCCACCTGAGTTGATTGTTCTACTTGTAAAGACTTCTTCTCATTAGATGAACGGTGGTACAAAATAGGTTAGTTTGCTGTAAAAGATATGATAAGGGAAATGGATATGCTTAAATCTGCTTTCATCTGCTGAACGGGACGACTTTAGTGTCCACCGACCGGGACACATGCTTGGTGTACGACAAGTTCCTGTCCTCCCCATTCAAGCCTGCCGCAGAAGAGATGCAATCGTCCAGCAATACAGCTAGACAGATATAGCAACAATGGTCCAAACTTTCCCTAGAAGACGAGGTCTTGTGGTATCACGACGATAGTCGTTCTAGGCTCTCTCACCCAAACGATTCGCCAAGAGCCGCATGAACAATTGGGCCACGTGGGCATGAGAAAGATGATAGAAGCCTCGAACAAACGATGCTGGTAGCCCTGGCTTCTGTCCGACGTCCGCGACTTTTGCCGAACCTGCATTACTTGCAGCAGCTTTAAGAATCCACATTCCACACCGATCGCCCCCCTACAGCTCATGTTAACGGGGTTTCCGGGCGAATGAGTTGGAATCGACATTATGGGTCTTCTTCCACTGATCGAGAGGGGGAATCGGTATATCTTGGTTATGGTGGACTACTTCACGAAAGTGGCTGAAGCAGAACCCATGAAGTCACAAGACACCGAAACAGTCGCTTCAGCCTTCTTCAACCATTGGATTGCCCCAATCAGTAATAGCGACCATGGCCCCAATTTCGAACGTCGGCTCTTTGCAGAACTGTGCCGCACACTTGGAATAAAAAAATCCTCGCGACTTCTGGACTCCTTTAGGGCAATGGGCGAATAAAGAGAACGAGCCGGATATCACGGGTCTACCAAGGGCCTTAATAAAGGTGGCCTGAACGAAAGATTGGGATTTCAACTTAGGACGCGCCCTTCTCGCCTACAGTCCATACATCGATCGGGGTTACCCCGTTCAAGATGCTTACAGGTCATGAATTGAGATTTCTTTCCTATATCCTCCTGCCAGCCCTGGAGTACATACTGCGTCTCAAAGGAAGCCTATGGAAGACGTTTAATTTAACTTGTCAGTAGCTACGAACGTCCTCTACATGGCAAAAAAGTTCTACGATGGACGCAGCCGACTTAATCGCTACCAAGAAGGCGACCTTGTTTAAGTATACAGATTAATTCCAACGCCCGGAACACACCGCAAGTTCCACCACTAAAGGAGTAAAGATCCCTTCCGCGTGGTTAAAACCCTCTCTTCCACAAATTATCTCGTTCGAAACGCAGAGCTCCAAACCCAACCATTCACTGTACACCACAATAAGGTCCTCCCATATAAAGGCCCTCCTCCAGTGGATTACGAGGATGAGGTCTGCGCCATGGCTAGTGAAGGCTCCCCATCCGACAACCTAGCCGATAAGAACTCAGACTAGTAGCGCCGGGGACGGTGCTCAAAAGACGAGGGGGCTGTGTAATATGTGTCTTTTGCATGTGAGTGGCGCGATTGGGCTCTGAACACCGTGATAGACCAGCGTGGCGGTACCGAGGAACGCGGCGCTGATTCTGCTCACATAGACTAGCCTACAAGCCCCTATCTGTACTAGTTACCCAAATTAAAGATGTCGAAGAAGGTAGAGTCTTCTCATACTAAAGGCGATAACTGGGATAGTGATGAAAATGACGAACGTCCTACAGTATTTTACCAAAGTCTGTAATTTTAGCTGACTAGAGAATTGTGTTTCCAGTAACCTTATACATTTCCTAGACAAATCTCTCGGTTAACAAACACCATTTTGTGAGCCAATAGAGATTTCGTTTTGAGCAATGTCAACAAATAAATCTACTCATTATTTTGCTTTTAAGGCCACTTTTCAAATCGGAGATGCATTTTTATGAAGGAAACTTTTCAAATGTAATTGAACAAAGCAAACCTCAACACTGGACATGAGTTGAAGAAACTTCTTCTTACTAACTGTACGATGGAACGAAAAGAGTTAGTTTGCTGTTTTTAAAGGTGGCAAAGTTGACCCAAACGTATTTAAGGGAGGTGAAAATCGACTGACGAAAGACCATTCTTTCGTAAGGCGGTCCAATCTACTGCCTATTCATTATATTATTGTACACACATCCATTGAACTACCAGCTTTCATCCTTACCCGTCTTCCGAGATCGTCAGTAGCTAATTCCACGCTTCTTCAAAGTGTCTGTTAATGTCCAAGCTGTGCAAAATTTGTCTATTGGAAACTTTTATTTCCATTCAAATGGAAGTCCGAGTTGTTTCGCCTTTCTATAATGGCAACGAACCACCATTTCAGAGTGACACACATTTTGATCGCGTTTTATTACAGCCTGTAATTCCATCTGGTTCGAGGATTGTGTTTTGATGTAAGTGCAACAATGTTCCCATCCTTGGTTTCGTAGTTGGCATCAAATTCAAAGAACATGGCATTTCTCTCCATCAAGGCTAAATGAGCCATTCAATCTCGAAGCGTTCTAATTGTCATTACCGTAATTTAGCCCTTAATTAATCGACCAAGACTTCTATCTCGAATTCGTTCTTATTAGCCATAAATTGCACGTTTTTACAAAACTTTCTTTTGTCTGGTCTTTGGACTGCCTTTCAGGGAGCTGGTCAATGAATGAGACTTAGTAAGTTGTGGAGGATCCCCGAGCGTATGGAATGAGAGTAAGCAGGATGGTATCCACGTCTAGCAAACAACATGCTCCCTCCAATCTTAAGTAGACTATCCTAAGGCGCAGTTCCATTAAAACATTAAAGTAATGCAGTATTGCAACAACATTTAGCAAAAGATCTCAAAATTCCAATAACTAAGGGACTTATTTGGTGTTCTTTGGAAGCGCTTTGATGCGGATGATGAGGAATTTTGGAAATGCCTTCAAAGTAAAAAAATTATTTACAAATAAATAGGTCATGTACAAAAATTGCGCTGAAGTGCTGCTTCGATCCTTTGGGAGGACATGCATTCTGTCTTATTAGTGCAATAGGTCCGGTATTACTCATTTCATCTCAGCGTCCATATCCATGAGACGGGCAGACTAAATGGTAGAGGATATTACGCATTAGAAATTGACGGATGAATGGCGGAATGCAAGCATAACGGCCCATCATGTTTGGGGTTGGTTTTGCCTTCTAAGGTTGATGATGTTTAATCTATCGAGGTATGTGTAATCACCAACCTTCTCCCAACCACTAAGGTAAATTCAAGCAAATAGGGCTAGAATGTTATTTGTGCTTGTAGCTTTTATCAAAGCGTGCGTAAGAGCATGGAAGTGAGTGATCTGCAAATGTCTGTGGCATGTAGCATTGGCAGCTGCAATGCAGTACAAGTGGCGAACCTGAAGTCGCCTGCCGCACTGAAGGATTATTATTTGTGGCATCCACCACACGCCAGACACAGCAGTAATGGTAGCCACATCATAAAAATCGGGCAGCAAATCTGATATTATTAAAAAGGAAGTCGTGAGGGAAAAAAACTGTTGGTTGGCACCCAGAGGACAGGCGAATGTTGTGTGGATGATTATGTTTAAATAAAATGCCAGAATTCCATCTTTTTCGGCTTACCATCAGCCGCTGGACTAATTAACTTCCAAGTAACAAGCGTAATTTCCGTCATATTTTAGTTCCTTCAAAAACATTCCAATATCGTAGGGATTAAAGGCATGGCCGAAGGACTAACTGACTGCTCGATAAATGTTTTTACCCTTGATGAGTAGGTTAGTTTATTTGGCGAAAAGTTTTTTTGTTTTGCGAAAAAAAAAATAACAACTTCGCCTAATTTGATGTTGCGCGTCCTTGGACCTTTAAATTGGATTTCAATGCAATGCTTGCTGACTTAACACCATTGCTCTTAAAAATTGGGTCCCAGTTGGCTACTGAAGCCATTGCATTATTTTTTTCAAAGTATAGAATTAATTATTTTTATGATTGCACTTTGCCGTGCCTTCACATGAGTGCCTGCAACCCAGAAGCCCAACCCATTAGAAATTCCTTATTTTTTTATGAAATGCTAACCTACTGAGTTTGCATGAGCCGAGCTGATGATCTCCACAAGACGAGATTTAGTTAAGTAGAATGAATGGAATAAGCAGCAGTCGCGCTTACACAGAACAAATCACCTTGCCTACTTGAATGGAGGTGTCTTCAAGGCTGCCTTAAAAGTTTCCGATTGCATTGGACTCTTCTGCTACTTGGCAGGAAAAGAGTTTAGTACACATCTTTGGCAGTAATTTGTTTGGAGGCGTAGTCATTGTCATCGTATAGGTCCTTATCTCAAATTCCTTTCTGTGATGAGTTCTTGAAGGACTTGAGACAGCTAGTAGGATTAAAAAGTATGCTTACAGCTGTTTTTTGTCCAATTCTTAAAGTATTTGAAAGATTCATCATTTTTTATTTTTACTAATAGGCAATGTCCTATGCCCAATATGACAAATAAGACGATTTTACCTTTTAGTGACAATTTTTGCCTGAACTCGCGTGCTTGCCGACACAACTTAAAGATAGTCTGTGAAATGATCTCACTCAAGTAAATGCATCTTTTAAGAGAATTTATTTGAGTGTTCCTGTAAGTGTAGACGCGGGTGTCGACGTTAATGGTGGCTTCAATGATGAACCATTATTTGCTGTTCAGCACCATGAAACGATCAAAAGTAGTAAGATTCCATCGATGCAAGTGATTATTCGTCATCCTGAATTTCATTGTCTTAAATTTTAAGCTCGAGTGAGTGGCTGTGAGACCGTGTAAACTGCAAAGCACCGTCGATGAAACTTCCGATTTTGCCAGAACATCGAATGGTCTTCAAGCCATGCCAGTGGCTTCGCAGTTTTTCTGGGTATTGATTGATCACATCCTGGTTTTTTAAATGATTTCTGTAGTCTTTGAAAAAGGCTTAGGGTGCTATAGTACATCATTTGCTGTTTGTATTGTTTATAACCTCATGCACACCCTCTTCCTCCCGTAGGCAGCGTTCAAAGATTGCAAGTCCAGGAGATTGTTCCATTCACTGAAGGGGATATGGAAGAATCGGCGATTCACGAGCAATAACAGTATTAGATACAGTACTTTTGGTCATCAGAATGAAGCCCGAAACACCAAATTTGAAGTAGAGTCACTGCAGACAGCGTTTAAGAATGTCGGCATCAACTTCAGGATGCTGCTGTTGCATCAAAAATCGAATTGGAGAGATAAAAAATTGGATCTCTTGATGGCAGACAAGTAATTCTGCGTAATTTGTTCATCACTCCAATTTATGGGATAAAGCCTAATGGAATTGGAGCAGAATCTGACTGGTCAAGTTCCCTATCTTCTGTAGGCAATAAAGCTTAAGGCAACGTATCTCAGAAAAGAGGCAATTCCTCGTACCTTGAACTACTGCTTGTTTAGCAGGGGTCGTTTCGTGTCAATTTTCTTTAGTAGATAACTACTTTTTAACTAAATCAACCATAAGACCTTTAAGTCTTTGGTAATTTCGTTAGATATGCAACGAATAAAAGCAATCAGTCATGGATTTTGGAGAAGGGAACGAACACCTATAGGGAGAGACTAAATTGCGGCAGGTCGTTCATTTAAAAATCGTCACACGCGAAGCTGGTCAGATTCGATCTTACCAGCTGAAGAGTTATGCTGTGACAAGGAGAGTGAATATTACTATTGAGGAGGCATAAAATATAAAATTTGAGGAGGTTTTGATCAAAAGAGGAGTGGAACATGTTTTGCAACAAGCATTAACTAGGTGATGAGGGCTTGCCTACCTATTTCATGCTCTAGCACCAATTTCAAAGTGACGGCACCAAAGACCTGCTGCTCAATGGCGGTGGAGAGCAACCCCTCTTTTGAGATTGTTTGGTTCGAAGACCTATGTCTGCTGCAATCAAGATCCGCACAAGCGCACTGTTAAATTACGACTTTCATTGGTAGCAAACTAAGATGTGGGTATAAAAGAGTTAGTGGACCACAGCCCCACCTCAAAATTAAATAAAGCACAATACTTAGACTGTTAGATGTTCACCTGGGGGAATTTTCATAACTTTTTACAATGAGAAACGCTTAAATGTTCCGGTAGAAGGCTCCCACCTTGTGAGAAAGGACACAAATATGGTAGTGGTGAATTTGGGATGTGGTCAACATGCTTCACCATTTATGTGGACTTCAAGATGCTGAACAGCAATCTCTTCGTCTTTTGCTAAAAGTATCTCTTCGAATTTGGTCCTATTCGATGAACGCGACGCAAAGTCATACTCATTCCATCGAATTGTCCACCACCACAATTTTAGTGGTGGTGAATAAGAGCACATCGACGCGGCTGGCTAGTTTTCTTGCTCTGATACCTAGTTCATCTTGAACTCTTAACCTCAAGTAGGGAGCCCTAAGAATCTCAACTTAGTCGAAAGAGCACAATTCTCTGATTAGGCGAAGGTGGGAGGATAGGCACCGACAGATTGTTGAGACTAAAATTTGCGCAGTTTAATGAAAGACTGGTTCATTGTATCCACATGCTACATTCACATATAAACTCCATAACATCAGTTTTATGGTTCAAATTCAACCAAAGGAATGGCCACCTCCCCACTGCTCTCTTCAGCCGATGGTGTTTCAAGCTCAGGAGGTCCAAACAAATGAGAAGGACACATCTGGATGGCCTTGCAAAGGCACTGGTGGTAGTCAAGTACTGGGGCCAACGCATGCAGAGTAGGACAACGTAAAATTGGTGAACTTGGGACTACGATTGAATATCTATGTTCACCTCTAACCATCTGCAGGATTACTTTAAAAATATCATTGTTCATTATTCTAATGCCAGCTACCCTGCCTTCAAAGCACCTTTGAATTCACTCATTACCCCTATGCCTTAATTCCACCTAGTGTAACTAATACTGTAATTTCAGAGAGCAGAGTTTAATGAGTTCTGCGGCCAAGGTGTTTCGCAACACCTCGCTATGGCTTTCATTAATAAGACGCAGTGGAGATTGATATTTGATCTTCATTGGGAACCACTTCTTTAGAGAACCAGTGCAATTTAATCTCAAGCACACTAATGCCCTACACTCTCCTCAGTTAATAGCTTCAGTACGCAGACTGCGGCCCTCCTATGACATCAAATGTCATGCATTTATATCAATTTTTACTTGAATGTCCATTCACCCTTCAGCAACTGTACTTGCTTATACAGATTTCTGTCAAAATTAAAAAATTGTTTTCTTGAGCTTATTCACAAGGTTATTCAATTCAAACCATATAATCCCAAAAAAAATTAGGTTGTTTGTAAATACATGCAAGAATGCAGTATTCGTTATGCGGTAGGGAGCCCTAGAGGTTTAATCCCTATATCATCAGTAATTCCTTAGTAGTGATACAGGAAAGCGGTACAGCAATGAGTGATTAAATGACATGTTCCATGTTGCGTGCAGAAGAAGCTCTTTCTTTCGTATATTTAGCACCTACTCTAAATGCGCTTAAGTAAAGCAATGAAGGCTGCACCAACCTTTGGCAGTTTGCTCGCCCAGGCACTTCCAATTGCTAATTTTATGTTTCCTTCAAGGGTTTATCTTGAATCCTTCTGCCCATCCCCCTGCCTGATGGCACAGTGGTTGTGCACATCTGCACAGTGGAGGTTTGATAAGCACCTTTCAATTGCGCCTAATCTAGGTTAAAAAAGTATGCTAATGTGGTTCAATTTCATTTCTGCAAATTCCACTGCTGCTACTTAATTCCCGTCCGAGGCTGGTAGAATGTAAATTCAAAAGGAGGTTACCAGTGGCCACTATGTGTGTATGCTAAAGTAACCGAGACAATAGGATTTATCATGATTCCTATCGATGCAATGATGAAACTCCAAAACGAAACTTCGCTGTTATGGTTGTCAGTAAAGCTTGGTCATAAACAAACATCATGGCTGATATCAAATTTGAGCTATTTCTTAAAG
This sequence comes from Taenia pisiformis, assembly GCA_023968675.1. Classification (NCBI taxonomy): domain Eukaryota; kingdom Metazoa; phylum Platyhelminthes; class Cestoda; order Cyclophyllidea; family Taeniidae; genus Taenia; species Taenia pisiformis. The sequence goes on along the minus strand of CM043736.1, from coordinate 12,028,484 downwards.
TAAAAAGGAATTTCCATTCCCTAAAAAGACCAATGACGCTGCAGAGGCAAGATGTGCCAGTGTGTCACTCATGATCTCAGAGTCGAATTGCGATGACCAAAGTTTAATTAACCTGATGCAAACCCATCACACTCCCGTAAGAAACCGAAGCCGTTTCGTGTGGGCTCTTCTGTGTAATGAAACAGGCAGTACTTTTACAGTTTAAATAATTGTTTTCTAAGCTCTCCAAGTGAGTGAACTGCAAATGAGCCATCGAAGTAATTCTTATGTCCTTTGCATTCACTTTTAAATCGGTTGCAAGCAATAGGCGTGTATTTACACGCCTGAAAATTATTTTGCCATTTAAGTGGGTCAAGCTAAGCAAGAGGTCCAAGTGCCTGTTTAAGAATGCTGCTGCTCAGATTAAATGCCTTCTCAATAGGCTCTATTGTAGTTTTCGCCCAAGTTTTCTGATCCATACACAAGATACAGTTCTAATCAGGGCAAAAGTGTAGCCATCACCGACCGTGGACCCAAAAAAATATCTCAGGTTCCATCGCATACTGTCACCAATTGGTGTCATGAGTCATCGCAACCAAGAGATAGCTTTGGTATGATTATTTGACTCGCAATCATTCAAAAAAAGGCCATCACCCTACTTCGTTCATCTGAACCACTTCTGCAACTCAGGTAGGTAGTTCATCATTGAGCATATTTGCTGAGTATTATTTGTGCCATCATCTCATATCTTTTGCAGTGACAAAGTAAGGTAAAATACCTTTGAATAGCAAGCAATCACTAACAATAAGCGAATTGGGGAGGCAATATGAGTTAATTGCCACCTTTATAGGTAGGTGAGAGTTACGTTTACTTCTAAATTTCTATAGCAACTTCGTTATCGCATCATCACACCCGAATCCGTGAGACAGCTGAAATGCCTGAATGTGCCACTCGTATGAGGCAATGCGTTCCTACGCAGTAAGAGGACGCTTGGTCCTCTGTGGTGCGAAAATCCACCCGCAAATTTAGTATTAAATAACTGATAAACGTTTCACTTCTGAGCAGTTTGGTCTGCCTAAGCAGAGGTGCGCTTAGCCTCATGCGTAGGTGTACGCTAAATAGCTTCATAAATTGCGGTTCACAAAGCATTCCTTTAAAACCCACTGTGATACTCTTTGTATCAACGCAAAGGCTTTTGTCCACCATAACCACAGTTTAGGGCATTGTTTGATTAGCCAGACGTGCCACAATGGCAGTGCTTCTCATGCGAACATGCCCAGCAAGGGTCTCATTTCTGCCCGATCTCCCCGCTTCTTAAGGCATGCTTTTGGATGCAAATCTATCGATATTTGGGCCAAAATCATTTAGTCTCTCTAGCTTAAGGCATTTGTAGTTATCGACTTATATCGCCTCGTTTCATTGTTATTCACTGTTTCTCTTTGAGAATTTCCATCAAATAAATTTAGCCGCTTTGCCCTTCATTCGAGTTACCATTGACAGAAAGCCAAAACGAAGCAGCATACTGAATGTCAGAATTTATTTTAAGCATAACACAAAGCTTGGCTTAGAGCATGCAAGAAGTTTTTTGTTTTAAATAAAGACGTCCAAGACTTCGACCTTTGTGGTACTTATCGCAGCTAATTGCCCCAGCATTGACTGTCAATGCATATGGCACCACGTTCGCATTTGGTGCAGAAGTTTCCTCTCTTATAAGGTTTGCGTTTATACCAATTGCCTCTAAATGCAAAAAAAAAATTCAGGGGTCGTTATTGTGATGCAATGGACACTTTGGATGTCATGGAGAATCATCACTCGTGGGCTACAATTAACTCACGGAGGCGAGTACTGGCAAGCCATAAAATAAACTGGTGAGGGCCAATCCGGAAATGCATAATCACATCGTCTGACCGCACACCCAACCTTTGAGGTGTTAGCCCAAATCATCTAGACGTGCAAATTTGGGTATAAGTTATTAGTACAGTAATAATAAATGCGATCATGATTATAAACTCATTTAAAAGCTAAAGAAAGGATTACCTGCGTGTAATGTCCGCAGACCTTTCCACGTGTGCAACCCCTGTGATAGGAATAATGAACCACTTCATCTCTCCACATTTTCATCATTGCCATAAGATCCAGTGGTCTGCCTCCAGTAAGGGCAAGATTTTGCCCTGTGTCCGCATATTCCCTCCATACTCTTGTATCTGGATGGCTAAATTCACATCGCGAGACCCATCTATCCGCCAGATACTCCAACTCTTGCGAATAGGTCTAATGTATGGCAAAAATGTTAAAATAAAGTTATAATACGATGCGGATGGCAAGATGACAGTGTCAGGGCTGGCGTGACATCAAAAATTGCCCACTCGTTGCTTACCATTAATTTCATGTTGGCTGCGGGTGGACGTACTGCCAGTCGTGTCGCTTTATGGTAGTCGACGACAAGACCACGATCCCCATCGGAGAGCGTGTAGACCGCAGTAAACAACGCAGTCAAGAGGGTAGCAACCTTGATCATGGTGGCTAAAACAAAGGAAATAGTGCAAATGGAAAAGACATGCACCAATAAGCGCAAGTAAGCCCAGCTTGCTTAACTCACTAGAAAACCATAAATGCTGCCGAATAGATTGGTTTCTCTTATATACCTGTCTTCAATGAGGCAATAGATAACTGTTCCAATGAGATTGTCGGGGTGGCACCAATCAGATCTGATTTTAAACACTGTAATTGAGTTAATGAATCGTTCAAAGACACCTCATAACATCTAAATCATACCATGAAGGGCATGTACTTGGCATTAACTTTTGCACTCCTTACTACATCTGATCCGAAACCAAATCAGCTTAAATTTTGCACTTTATGGAGCGGATACATTAGGAGTGTTTTTACCACTCTTCTTTTGAGAGATGGTAGTGTCAACCAACTGAAGAATCTCTCAACGAGCAAGCCCGTAGCACGTACTCAATTTGTCACACTGAGGGACAAATGACATACGAAAAGATTGCACAAAACAAGCTAAAGAGGCAATAGCAAACCCTTTGCACTTGGATTTGCATTTCACTTGATCATAATGCCTATTAGGCATGCCCATGATTGCTGCCTGATTCATTCATTGTCATTCAGCCTTAAATGAAACTTGTGTAACTATTGCTGTAATTCTGGAGCGCATGGAGCTTCGGCCTCTGCAATGAAGACATTTGAGTCTTTACTGTTACTTTCATGGTGTAGGTAGGCTATCCTCCGAGAACGGGCAAGCAATGGGAAAACAAATCATTGTTCAGATGGTGCGTCCGCCTACCGGTGGTTGTTTAAATGTGGGTTGCATTTTCTTCGATTCCACTCGTTCATGTGACATTTTAAGTCGTAACCGAAGCAGATGTAAAGCGTTGGGAACAATTTAAAGCAATGCCACCATGACCATTACCAACAGCGGAATTAATGGTGTAGCAGCTTACTTCCTCGAATTTGAGTAAGAGCAGAGTTATAGAAATGGTGTGTTATAACTACCATTCCCTTAATCTCCGATTACCTCAAAAAACACTTCCGGGTTCACGCGCGAATCTCTATCATCTTTTGATCGTCTGTCTTAGCGTTTAAGATGCTAAATTAGCATGCTTAAGGAAGCGTGATGAGGAGGGCGCCTTATTATAAAGGTGTAAAGTCGTCGGCGCAAAATCAGCGTTAAAGTTACCAATTAAAATTGGCATTTAATCAACAATTCAATACGCCCATGTAATGCGCTAGGACAAGAAGACGAATGCTATCGACGAACGTATGGAAATGCATACTTGTAATGTCTTGATTTATGACTGTAATCTTAGCAGATTTACCGCGTTATGGTAGGTAAATTTTGTTAAAAACTGATATTCCATCGAAGCCATCTTGCCGGGTAGAAGTAAAATTTGGGGTTTTTTGAGCACTTCTGCTTTCAGTGAATCAACAAAACACAAGAAAGACCATTTTGGACGTCTTTATTAGCGATCTTCATATTTAGCCTCCACCGTCGTACATTGCAGCATCAACCTACCGCCACAGCAATCGAATTCGCCATTGCTGAGGGTCTGCAAGCACCTCTTAAACACTCCATTTAAGTCGTGGCTTTACTTGTTCATGGAGCTGCATTGTTCTCCTACTACTTGCAAATGAACTATGCGCAAGTTCGCGTCAAGTTCAGTTCGTGGAATCAATGCTGATCCAGAGAGCACTGGCCTAGGTGGTGGAACCCATTCACTTTGCTTTCGGTTTGGTGCTCCTTATCTATGCGTCTGTTAAGGTTTCAACCATCAGGTAAATGGGTGGAGGGAACACCTATCATACCCTTATGTAACATGCTTACCCAGGTACCGTAGACAGCAACTAAATGTAGTTTCTGCTTCGGCTACAAGTGACATTCCTGTAGAACGTGGGACTGTGGCAATCGGTAAAGCTAGTTGCACTTATCAATCCTTGCGTAGCGGAACTACGAGCCTTTTTTAACTGGAAGGATTGTCCTTCTACCCCGTTAAGATTTGCTGCTCATTAATATAAATGAGGTAATGTCCTTTTTCTCCACCAGAAAATACCTTTTTGTTCGATGGCGTGTCTGATTCGTTGCGACCCTTGCACACATTCGTGGCGGTTTTTCTTCCTATGAGTGCTGCGTCGATGCTACCCTCCCTGAGCTGTACAGTTCGTATGCATGTCCCATCACCGCTTACACATTTTGTGGTAATTGTTAGATTAATATCGGATGTACCCCTTTTTCCTGAAGGTTTCTGTGTCGAAGCTTTAATGGAGGTCATTTTGAAAAGCAGCTGGCTGCCTTAATTTATAAAGTAATATCAACAATCAAAGTCATCCAACTGCTACAAACAAAATGAAAAGAGCTCAAAAAATTCGGCCTTCAATGTCAAGGAGACATTAGTTTTAATCTGCTGCTATTAATGAGTTGGCATCAGTGTGAATGACGTCTGAATATGCAATTACGGATATTTACCATTAATCCCATAAAATGCTTTTAATTTTTAAGGACTGAAATTGACGACGTTGCTGTAGCTCATCCTGAGCCTTATCGTCGATGGTTTTCGGAGTGGACTAACGAACCGGGCTGCAGTGACTGCTCAATGACGAGCTGGGAGTGTCACCCGCTGCTGCGGTTTATGCCGACCCAGTGTTTTTTTATGCAGATCAGCACCTCAAAATCCTACGTACACTTAATGCTTCCCTAATGCTACTCTGCCATGAGTAAGAACAAATACTTTTGGGATTCTGATTCTGCTTAATGCTAATTCTACCATATTGTGAACTTCTGCATTTCACGTAGTTAAGATTATTAAGTTAAATAGAGCGTCAACATTTTACTTTTAATCACCGTGGACCACGTAGTGCACTTTTGATGAGTTGCCGCAAAATAGGGAAATCTTATGACGCCTTACACAATTCACCCGGGTGCATGTTGATACAGAGTTAAACCCTGGCATTACAATGAATGATGTCACTTTATTATAATTAAAAAGGGAGATTACGATCTTGAGATGATATAAAGTTTTTTGAAGAATGGCTTCCAAGTTTTGAGACTTTGAGTTCCTCCTTCGAGGTTACTTGCGCTTGCATTGATTATCAACGCAAGAATGGAAAGGTGGGCATTTCTTGCAGATTTGTCCTTGCTCGTAGGGTAGTTTCCCATAAAAATTGCCCCTAAATGCGAGTTAATTTGGATGAAATGGACATTTCGAATTTCGCAAATGCATATAGCGTGTGAGTGACAGCATTTGATTGTTGGTAATTAAACTCACGAGGGAGAGTATTGACAAGCCATAAGGAAAATTGGTTTAGGCCAATGGGGGAATATGTTATCACAGCGACTGATTGCACAACCAAGTTTCTTTGATTTGCTCCAAACCATCTGAACAAATAATTGCAGTTAGCATTTTAAGGCATAAGAATTTGAAGCCACTCTGGCACAGGTGGTGAGCATTAAGTAATGTGAAAGCAGAAGGATGTGACAGTAGGAGGAGTAGTTAAGTTACCTGTGTGTAATGTCCACAAGCCTTCCCAGTAACGCAGGAGTTGTTTGCATATGTGTAAAATTTGGCTTCCTCTGCCCAGCCCCTCGCCAACCACTTAATATCTTGCGCCACACCTCCAGAAACAGCAAGATTTTGTCCCAAATTTTTATATTCTGGATTCTGTTTTGGGTCCGGATGCGCATATTTACATTGCTTAACCCATTTGTCGGCCAAGGCCTCCAATTTCTTTGAATATTTCTAATGCGGAATAAGACAGAGTTAGAACCTTAGTAGAAAATGCAACAACGTCAGACTTGGTGTGCCATGAATTCGGTCCCATTCGCTGCTTACCATATACATCATGTCAGAAGCAGACGGTTGAACTTTGGAACGAATTTGAGTGTGGAAATCAAGAATGCTCTTGCGCTCCTCCTCAGTGAGCGCATAGGCCGCGACAAACAGAACGGTCAGAAGGCAAACTACCTTAATCATGATGGCTAATATGAACAAAAGAGCAACTGTTAGGACAAATAATAATAATGCACTAGAGTAAGTAAGGATAACGAGTCTAGCTCACTCGGAGTCCTAAAGGGTGCATTTGAACCGAAAACTTGTAGTTTATATATTCGTCTTTAACGGGGAAGTAAACGACTGCACCAATGAGATCGTCATGGCTATGCCAATCACAATTGTTGTAAAACATTACGAGTGCTCTGTTCCTCAAAAGCAGAACACACCATAACTTCCGCACTTAGTTTTTTCTGTATACCATAAAGCAGCAGTGATATCCGCCTAGTGCCGCGGCTAGGCCCACAGCCAAACGTCCGCATGTGGGAAACATGTTACTATATCACACAGGATGCCTTGTTAGATAGAAAAAAATTTGGCAGCTCTAACAAAATAATAACACTCCGGTGCATATATGGAGTTTAAGATGCGCGACCAAGGACAGTGACTTAGCGACCCATCTAGTGGTCGTTTGCTAGGTTTTTCCGTGGCGGTGTATGCGTATCCTAATATGAGTGGGGTATTATCTGCTGCCGAAGCAATTTCGCCAGGAGCGACTACTAACTCAAACAAGAATAATGCCATAAAACCCCTGATAGTTAAATTAATTTGGGTGAGGTGAGTGCAATTTATTGTTGTCTGAGGGAAAGACGCGTGGCTGAATTGCATTTTATTCAAACTTCTCCAACGTCACATCGTGTTGATGTTGCTCGTAGCCTCTGTGACTGTAATGTAGCGTTTGTAGTGTAGCAAACACCCCAAAGCGAATCAAACTGATGCATTTACCAGCTCAAATGGCATGTGATCGTTCGAAGGTTGGGTGATTTACATGTGGATCAGGTACGTGAATCAGCTATCATGTTTCGGGCGAAGCCTGAGCCCTCAAGTCACCCACGCCTTATTGCTATCTAAGTAAGTTAATGCTAAATGTGGATAAGCAAAGCTTCTGAAGAGCTGAATCGGGGGCAAAACTGAATGCATGTTGCAGAATTACTTCATTATAGGTTGTCTGAATTATCCACACAGTTCTAGTGTAGAAATTTGACATTATGGAGACTCTTCTATTTTGGCTCTACCCTTCCTGCACTTTATAACATTCAAAATCCTTTCAAAACTGCGTATTTTTCATGTCACATCTTGACCAGATTCCTTTTGCCATAAAGTTTTGAGGGATTTTGTTCGAAAATAAAATCCTTCGAAATCGTCTCCCGGCATCTGTCCCAGCTCAGGGCACCTGTAGCTCTTATTGTCAGCAACTGCTTCCACAATTCTGGTTTAATGTTGAATTTTAAAGTGAGCTTATTGTTTGCACATTTGACTTACGATTTTTCTTCTAATTTTGTTACCACTTGGCGACAAGCAAGATTAAAACAGCAAAATCCTCCTATTAGTAATTCGCACACGTTTGAAAATGGCGGGCTGAACTTTGTTCGGCCATAGCCTTTAAGCGTTTTAAACAAAAGGACGAGCTGGAGACCGACGCTCTGGTGGGTGGCAAAAAGTTGATGGGAGAAGACAATTCAGAGTTTGACGGGGTCCGCTTCGCCACAAGTTTCATTGTTACCGAACGTCTCCCTGCAAACGCTTCTACTCACGACGAGAGAAAACTTAGTTTGACTAATCAGTTTCCCAAAAGTGGCTTCGGCTGCTTCAAAACGTTTGGTACGCGATTACCTCATTCGCGCCTTCTTGTAGGCATTGTACAATCATGCATAAAGCAGCTGCTTTTCGTAGAAAACTGATATACTCTGAGGATACCAAATTTAATGCAAATATCCGGAATAAAAACAGAAAATGGAGCTTATTTTAACTTGAATGGTGTAATTTGCCTGCCTACCAACTTTTAGACTCAGCGATCATTTGATAAAATGTTCATCTGCATGGGGTCCTGCTCCTATGCCAATCATGCTGCTAAATGCAGTCGTCAATCAAAAGTTAATCGTGTAGCCACACTATCGAGTCCATGCGGTGCAAAGTCATGAAATACTTTTGCTACTCCTTCACAAATGACGCGTAACTATGAGCTTTAGTAATTATAAGTTCAGCGCAAAGATGCGCCCTGTTTTATCCAAGGTCCGCAATCACCTAGCGACAGTCCGACGAACCCGTGGAGTCATTGACATTTTAACTCACCTTTCGTCTTTGTTAAAATGGGAAAATTTTGCCTGTCAAATTAGTCTCCAATTTTCGGAACCGCACAAGACTGGTCCCAAATTACCAGTCGTTTGGGTCTTGTGAGGTGCTAGTAATAAAGAAGCATCTCTACAAATCGCGTGTTGAGTAATGCTAGCCATGATGACCGCTGTAATACATTAACATCCTTTCGATGGGCATTTACGCCAATTAATAGCCTTAAAGCCCTTCATTATTGCGTAATCAGCTGGTCAACTAAACTGAGGAAGTTTTGAAAACATTTTTTTGCTTCATTATGCGCAATAGAGGTGTACGCGTTTTGCGCATCTGCTGCAGTAAGTGGAATAGCCTTTGGACCAACGTCAATCAGGCGCTTAACTTCAGTCCACTGAAAGTGGATTAAATTTGGAAACTAGTTACAATTTTGGTCAAATTGTCCTTTTGTTGTGTTATTAGGATCCAATTCTTATCTTCGACAGGTACCTTACCGACCTCCTGGCCGCTCCCTACACCTTCTACATACACAAACAAATCTGTTCTGCAAAAATATGATGTCTACGATGACAGCATACCTTTACGCGCTGTCTACCGAAGCAACCGCAAATTTCGTGGAAGGCGGGCCAAGCCAGATTCTAAACAACTTTGTTCTTTGCATGACAGGATATGAACTTAGTGCTGTGAACTGATTACATTTGGGTATGTGCTATTCCAACTGTACCTTTACTCTGTGTGCTTAGGTTGAAGGTTCACTTTGTGCTTATGCTTAAGATGAGTTCAGTCCACTTGAGGTTAAAATATGGTCATTTGTTTTCTTTTCAGACCAACTTGCATATGCTGTTGAAATGTCCTATCCCATGAAGAATGGTGAAGGTGCTTATTCTCATCTGTTTCGTTCAAGGGTGATCCCATTCTTTAGGAGTAAAGTCGTTCTTTGGCAACCAGTTTGGAATGTGATCATAAAGATCAATCAAAAAGTAGCAATACAATTTAAATGGTTTCTTCCTTTTAATTTTAAAGCAACTGATTTGTGGAAAGAGCTAGTTGATTCCTCTAGGCATTCGTTCTCGCAGATGATTGGAATCACTTTACTTACCAAGAGTAAAGCTTTAAATATAGTTATAAAGCGATTACATAAGCTACACTACCACTAGCGCGAGTTCATTATCCATCATTTTGCCGAGAATAAACCCAACAGATGTGGTCTCATACTTCCTCACTCTTCATGTTACCTGTCGACGCTGAGAACCCCTGATTTATGGCTGAATTGGCCCATGTTCGGGTCCAACTCATCGGAAGATATCGCTTTATTTTCTGTTATGAATGGTGATTTCACATCGATCACTCTTGTTTGCATCACAAAGGCTAACGTAGGGAGGGAAAACTTCCGTTTTGTGTTCCAACAACTTGGGCTTAACATTTTGACTGTTGTAGCGTCCCTAATCTCCCTTGAAGATAAGGGGAGGCAAAATATGAGGCTAAACTCATACGTAATTCAATGGAGGGAGGTAGTATGGCTGCTGCCTTGACCTAAGGCCGACCTAAGTGGCTAGGTCAGTATGGCCACCTAAGTGACCAAAGATTAACAGTAGTCCAAACAGCAAAGCATTACATTGCCTCTCTCTTCATTCGAACGTCACTTTAACACCCTTTGGTAAACCTTCGCTGTCGGCCATCGCAAAGTAATCAGTGCAGTGAGAAGCACCACGAGCTAATCGACATTCAATGCAAATGAGGCGATGCTTGACATCATCTTAGGGATCTCTTTTAGTGATACGACTGCACTTAACGATTTATACAGCTTGTAATCCAACTTCGGAGTAAGAGTTTCTGCTAGCTCTTGGTATGTACGTAAGGAAACTTTAGTTCACTAGTCTCTCTTTTAGATGATCTTTAACTAGTGTTGCTTCAATCGTTAATAGCTTCCCTGCAAAGCATGGAAATGAGGCAGACGTTTAAGACAAACGCCGTTCTTAGACCCGTAACACAGGCACTTCTTTCGCACCCCTACAATGTCACAGTTGGTATAGACAAGGAGGGCGGCAATATACAGTCAAGTCCGCCCTACACTTCCACCACTGTAGTACCAAAAGAAGACATAAAGTGATGGAGAATATAAATATGCATTAAATAGACGGAGAAAATGCGGGTGCTGGTATAGCCTGGGGGCCAACCCAAACCATCCATTAAAATGTGTCTAATGTTGTTATTAATTGAAGCAACACTTGTACCCGTTTCGGTGAGTGCTAAAAGCTGCTCAGGTAATCGCATTAATTCTACATCTTTACTTGGATAATTAAGCGTTACTTTGTCATGCATCTGCCATCTTTGACAGTTTAACCTTTAGTATTAAGGCCATGCTACTTATTTGGTCTCAGTAACAACATTCACATATGAACCAGCGACAGAACGGTGATCCATCACGCCTCTGTGCATCCCAACTGGATAACTTGATTTTGATTTGTAGCTCAGTTTTTTAGTTGCGCATATTTCTACTTGGTACCTAGGTGAGTAATGCATGAATTTAATTAATATTAACTTTCAATTTCTTATAAAATTTATGGTTTCGCTTTCTATTGCCCTTATTTGTGCTTACCAATTGAGGCATGCTTTACGTTACGAATTATAAAAATGAATTCAACTTTGTTATGACACGTCCACGAATTCAAAATAAAGTCATGTGCCAAACATCTTCATCATGCTTTCACTTAAGCTTTTGTCAAAACAAAATGGCAAATACTTTCTGCAAAAGGAAATATTTCCTAAAAAAAATAATTTCCTTTTACAGTTTGTTCGTTTATTTGTTTCTCTGAGACTCGGCTTTGCTTGGAGAATTTGGGCATGCATAGTAGATTGTCGACTTCCGATTTCCGATCTCTCCTCTCCATCCCGCACTCCCAAGCTGCATACCTTTTGCATGCGTGGATAGTTATCGTAGCCCCTCAGTTGTAGATTTGGCATTGCTCAAAGCCAGCTATTAACCCCTGTTACATAAATCTACTTGGCTGTGAGACAAAGCAATGCCGAAATGATAAGAACTCACTTGCTTGGCAGCTCGTTTCGTAAAAAACTTTTGCCCAACTTCCATTATTCCTATCGTGAACGCGCTTGTGACACAAGGTAGTATAAGTGTTAGTAGCAAAACGATCCTAAGCCATTTAATGGTAAATTCGGTACATCGATTCTCCATCCTCCTTGCAAATGACATTCAAACAGAATGCCAAGAAAGGGTAGCACAAACCCGCTCCATAATTCAAGCAGGTATTTACGCCAAACGTCAGGTTTTTCTCGTTGCAAGACGGAGGTGGAAATGTTAGGCCTTGCGCACGCAAGCACCCACAAACGGGAGTGCAAATACAAAGACAAAAAAAGAAATGGGCAATTGGGAGTTTATAGGATCACTTTCTTCCCCAATCTTATGGAAGTTTGTTTACATAGGAGGACTAGGAATGGAATCTGGAACAGAATCACCTGTTGGGACATCATGCGGAGCCATGGGAAGGACTGTTAATGATAACAGTAGGCACTGTCAGACAGCCATGATGTCCGAAAAGGAAACTGTGGTTACCCAAGTGTTTGTACTTCTGCGAAAAATCAGCAAGAAGTGCTTTTTAATTTCATTTTAGCTAATTCTTTTTGAGCTTAAATGATATCCAAAAGCGTTTTCAAGCAGAAGTTGTATGATCCCACTGAGAAACCTGCGAGATATGCTGATAACTGGTTTCACAGCGCGTCTCAAGACTCAGCTCCTCTTCTTAAAGACTTACGCACCCAACGAAGCGTTGCCAGAAAATTGCTGTACGGTGTGTCGGATTCCTTGGAGGTCCTCCATTCTCAGGTAAAGGCTCAAATTCGGTGAAAACAGTGGAGAAATAAAGCAGAGGGCAGAAGGTAAAGTACTGTCAGACCACTGCAGCACAGTCCAAAAGATAGATTAGCTGTAATATATATTAGCCTCTATGGAACGTCTTAAGTGGTCTTTAGTTCCTAAGACGTTACCAATGCTGCGAACCCCCCAGTTCTACCTTATTTGTGCAACGCAAATGCAGACATCAGCATACTACTCACAATACCACCTGGTGACATTTTGTTGATCACTGGATGATCATGATTTCTTTCATCATTCGCAAAGAATAGAATTCACTCTGCTAATTTTCTCTCCGTCCGTATTCACTAGGACATTTTTATTCTTCTGCTCATTATCATATTTCCTTCGAAAGGGTCATGGTGTTTTAAGTTGCCGGTCTCACCTAACTACCCATGCAGTAAAAGTTTCATTTTTTAAGTTATTAGTACGGAGCCATGCACCAAGCCTAGCAAAGATTTCTCACCAAACACGCAACCAAAAGCAGATTCTTCATTCAAAATGCCTTTTGGTAGCCATTATTAACAGAAGTGACGAGCCTGGAAAAAAAGGGCAGCATTTGCAAATATGTGCTGTGTTGAGGGGCGGTTGTTTTAATGGCGTTGTCCAGCAGTGCTTTGAATGCTGGCGAGCTTTCGAGTCCCAATGTAGTAACCAAAAACTGTGCATGATGAAGTACAAAACCAACCTGCACGATTATCAAATACCTTCGATGTGACCATTACTATGGCAGTAATTAGGACTTTAACAATCGAATGCTACCTATTTTTGCTAAAAATGGCTAAAATAGCATTCTGTTTGTTTTTTTTTGTGGATTTATTACTAGAGCGTCCAGACTTTCGCAAGACTCAACGGTACATAAAAATTAAGCGTCTCCAATGTGCAGGCGTGCCCTCTAGATGGTATTCTATGCCCATTTGGACGGGCAAAGACTTTGACAGAGTCCTACTGTATGGAAACATCATATCCATGGTGGACCTCGGAACTTAGCTCCGAAAATCTTAAAAGGTATTTCTGGCTATTTTGATTTCGCACATGACTTCCTTGAAACAAATAGTGCTATTTGGATTAGCTGACCAATTCCACCTGTAACCACGAATTGCGCTTTCGCATGGCAGATCGTCCTTTATCTCCATGGCTCTTTCAATGCCGGCAATCAACCTTGGACTTTGTATCAGTGATCACGGCAAGAGAACCCTATCTCAATGGACATCTACTTTACATAAGGAATTCTGTTAGGAATCCCAATATAAGTTTTGAACGATATGAAACCAATGCCCGCCAAACACTCATTTTTTGTTTCGCAGAAGAGCTATCAACAGCTAGATCGGTAACAGCCTTGAACCACTTAGAGAGGTTCGTTTCCGAGCTGTTCACAGTACTTACTCCACATTCGTGCCTGCCAGCTGTAAGTGAAAGCATCATAGGTGGGAAGTTTAGACTCTAATTCGAATCCCAACAATTATTCAAACCACGTTTTGCAATCTACAAATCGGCTTTGGGTCAATACTGTGTGGCCAGCTCTGGGGATTCGGCTTTTGCTGAACACTATCATTCAGTCTTCCAGAGCATAACAATTGGTTAATTCCCCTTCATTACACGTTTCCTTTTTATGAGGAGGAATCTGAGGCTGTTACAATTGCCAGAATAAGCCGGTAAAGTTGGTATTAAATATCTTCCCTATCTTAGGCAAATCCAACCAGTTATTTCCTTCCAACACTAAAAACTTGATAAGCGGTTTGGTGAATTGACAGAAAGACTGCGGGAAGGGAGGCTAGCAAGAGGTAAGGGGCTCCGAGTTAAATAGTTTAAGCCTTCCATTTCGTAAAGATTGCGTTGCGCTGCGCAATATGGCCTTGGATCAAGACGGTAGACGTCAGTTCCCCTTCTAGGTCAGTCATAGATTTCTGCAATGCTGCGAAGCCATTTTACGCCTTTGAGGAGGACTCGGTTTGCCATAAAATGTCACTTCAAATTTCCCATACGAAGGATATTTTAAGCAGTTGCTTTCAAACGTATTATTTATAATTGAGGAAACAATGATTCGGTTCACACACACAATGGCAGATCGCTTAGTTCGGGCTTTAATTCAGCCCAAAACAAATGTACCGCCCCAAATTTTTCTTTTTGAACTACACCTATTAAAGAACCTCAAAACACTATGACATGACTTCAATGTCATTGGTGCGGAACGCGACTTCTTGACCTCATTTACAGCAGCCTTTTAATTAGCGGACCATAGCTCTGTTATGCAATTACAGAACATCGGGCAACAAAATTTGTTTTCCCGGGGTTTTCCTAAAAATCAGACGCATAGCATTAGCAGCTCCTATGGAGTTCTCTTAACTTGTCTTTAAAATACAAGAGTGCATTCCCTGATAAAATTGGATTTACCCGAAGGACAGCATCAATGCACGATTTTTGTGTATGACACGAACTATAAATAGTCCGAGTTTTTTTCGAGTTGCTTACTTCACCGTTTGACTTTTACACACATCATTCAAATCGAATTTTCAGTCATCTAACTTTAAAACCAACTTCGGATGGCAGTAATATAGTATATGGGCACATGTGTACTCCTTTACAATCAGCTCCAAAGTAAAATGATTGAATTTATCCTTAAATGCGTATTTTGAATGCGGATGAACTGGCTAGAAATTTCACTTTATGGTAGTTTACTGTTTAAAATTGAGGCCTTCAAGCAGTAAATTTTCGACTTCGAGGTACAACTTTACAGTTTTAGTGACTACAGAATTAGGGATGCAGAAGTATCAGAGCCTGGTGTGGGTTTTTGGATTTCGGACTGCAAAAATGAAGCGGAATCAGCAGCCACGCTAAAACTGTCTTTAGGTTAGAAATAATAGGAAACTTGGACTCTGTGAAGGTGTGTGAGCTTAATCAGGGAAAGGGAACAAGTATGCCGGGATAAATTGGGATTTTCGGAATCTGTAAAACATGGAATTTGAAAGGTGTTCAAAGTATATTATTGTTGCGAGCCCAAAAAGACGCTCGTTTGTCTCCATCTTCTTATCCATTGAAATAGTGCGGTCACGATTCATTGGTCAGGGACGAGTAAAGGGTTGGCGAAACCACAATTGGGTGTGTGTTCAGATTACTTATCCCACAACCGACGGACATGGAGGATGATCAGAACAGTTCCCTGAGGGGACAAGGTCATGGATTTAGTGGAATTTTCATGCAAATTGGGTGACTTTGCTATAGAACATCATCTCATTTTTACAAGATTACGGTGATAATCAAGCATTTGTATTTTGCTTAATTGACAAAGTCTTGATGGCTTTTGTGGCAAGTTGATCACGGGAGGAAAAAATGACGGTCATCAGAGGAGGTTTGCTATTTGCAAGGCAATGCACTTCTGCTAGACAAATTGTCCTCCAGCCGGCACCAGAAGCCTTCCAGCTCTTTCGTGCATCGATAAAACACTTTGTTTTAGGATTATGAATCTGATACTTATTCAATGATTCAATTCATGGCATATTCCTTCCTTTGATGCTTTCTAAAACTTAGCTACAGGATCAACTTAGCTCTTAAGATACTACTTGGGTTTTAAATTGCGAAGAATAAGTGCAAAGTCGAAAGTTGATGACTGATTTTGTTTGGAATTGTTTATGACAGGAAATGAATTTCCAAAGAATGGAAGATTTATATTCCTCCCAAGTCAGTAGCTCCCAACGACCATCTGACCTCACCTTCGAGGACCCATCTCTGTATATCATGAATCCCCAATCTGTGTAGGAACTCTGGTACGATTCAAAGTGAGACAATCAGAAGGAGAAGATTTCAATTCGGAGCCTTTACCTGCTAATTATGATTGATAGGCGATCATCTGGATATAAGGATGGCACGATTATAAACTAGTAAGGAAAGTTAAGTTGACTGATTGAAAATGTGCATGATGAGACATTCTAAAATGCTCTTTGATCAGGCAAAAAATAGGTTTAACGGAATCCAAAAGAGGATTTTTCTTCGAAGCTGCGGACATTTTTGCACGAAATCAGTTAATGACGAGGTTTATAAGACTGGTATTCGACCGTCATCCAACAGACCGACTGTCGCCTTGGTACAAAGGACAGTCCATCGGCAAAGTAATTTGTTTTGATCCATCATTTGCGTGTCTTCTCTAATTCTGACGTCAAACATGACTTCAGCGTCTACACAAGATGTTTACAGTGACCCATCTATCGAGATACAACCAACAGCACTGGATGTAGTTGTCAATAACTCTTGAAAATTGCATCCAAGTCGCCGTTTCCAGTTCCGTAAGACCACATTTCATGAACAAACTTTTTTACTTTAAGCACGGGCGCCTTTGTATTCTTGTAATTTAATTTTCTCCTCACCCTTGCCAAAAAATGTTCAATCCTCACCCCACAAATGCATAAGGGGTGGCGAAGCATTCAAAAAGAACAAAATATCAATTAGAGGTACGGAATAAGAAATTCTGCAGACAAAATGTCACACTTTTTCCAATGCGCCACTCAGGCATAAATGTTAATCGTTTTATGTCCAACCCAATCCAGTATCGATGCATAAATGCAGCCGACCACCGTGGAGATTAGAGACGTGCAACTCGCTTTCTTCCAAGCCTACAGGAGTTGAGTGTAGAATTTCGGTATAAACTGCCATACAGCTCGTCATACTGTACCGTGCAAGTAAGAAGCAATGAACCTGACTTACTCCATTTTTGAGGCTAAGTTCGACTGATCATATGAAAGAATCATAAATTTGGCCTGAGCAAGGTAAATTGAAGGCTCATGTGATCTGCATTTCCTTCGGTAAATGGAAGTCCTCAAATGCATTCATCTGGCAAAGCAGCAAGCACCAATGGCAATTTTCCCGGCTTTGCGTTTCAACGCGGGCAGTTTGGTGTAGATCTATGCAGTCACTTGTTTTTGCTGAGCCGAAACTTGGAATGGTGTTAGTGCTTATGAACTAATCATTCATTTGCGATCACCAATCCCAAATTTAACATTTTGGATTTTATATTAATTCAAGAGAAAATGTCATTTTTACAATTTCTTCGGAGTGACACCTTATTGGCTAGTTGAACACCAATGTCCGTCATTAATTTGCTATTCATTTTGGCATTCATTGCTTCCATTTTTTTATCGCAATCGGCTAGATAAGTTTCGCCGGCGTAATTCGTTTACTCGGCTCATTCTTTCCAATTTCAAAGAACGCATTCAGCTTTTTGATGCATGGTACGAAGTTTTTTGCAAATGTTTCATTTGGTGGATGCTTGCAAGCTGAAAAGGATGCTTCCATTTGCATTGGCCTTTATTGGTGTCACTTCACGTACTTAGTTTTGAGCATTTTGGAGGGCTTTAGGTTGGCACTTTGGTTGAGTCCCGCCTGACTGATCAGTACCTTTTGAGGTACCTCACACTGTAGCGACTACTACAGCTTCGAGGGTGTGTAGACGTGGGGACGTTAACCACTACCTAACTTTATTGCTTCCTTACAGTAGAAACGCCTTCCCAGCCCATTAGATCCCCTTTGTGAACTACTCTCCTCTCTTTGATATTCTATTTAAGAATGTGCCCATGCCGTACTTGTGGCTCCCAATGATTAGGTTAATTCAGAGGGAACCCAAATCGGGTTTGTGTCTAGCGCCCCATCCAGCCTAAATTTGCACTGGTTCCCACAAACCTCAACAAATAAACATGTCCCAATCGAAGCAGTCTATTCCGTCAATGGGCATGAAGTCCATGCATAAGGATTGAAAGTTGAACGTGGTAAAGTAGTTCTTTGAAGACCGACCTTTCTGTCGCAATGGCCTTTTTATCGCAATCCCTTCCACTCTCCACAATTTGAATGCTATCAGCGAATCTTGAGCTGTTTTTATAGAAAGCCTTCAGAGGGATATTTTTAGATAATTTGATAGGAGGATACCCGCAAATCCGTTTACTCTTTCAGTATTAGTAAATAAAACTAAAGTTTCGTTTCACTAACTAAGAGTAGTAATTTTTAAGTAATGTGTGTTACAACACTCGAGTCTTTTTTAAAAGGCGAACGATTAGAGGTATAAAAACTGTCCCAAACCTGGCATCTTGAAGGTACCTTGTTCCTACCACCAGGATGCTTCAATGCGACCTCCCTAACGAGCGCATAATGTAACACCAAGGACAAATGTTTAGTGGCATTAAAATATGTACATGATATGTTAAAAATTAGTCAGTATTCGTAAAATGAGGAGAGACTTTTACTCACTCCCCTTAAAGGGCGACTCTGCCAAAGAGGCGGCTGTGAAGTAATTTGGTACAGCACCAGGGCTCTTTTTGCAGTAATCCTTCTTAAGATCCAGCGGCTGTTGTGGAAGGAATGTTGGCGAATTTGGCTGGGAGCAAAGGCTAAAATGAAATGGGCTAATTGACGTTTTGAGAACTCACAGCCCTAGTTCGTAATTCCTTTTTCGCCACAGCTTTAAAATTTACGTAAAAATTTACCAGATACTTACATGTGGAAAGGCAACTTTGTTACCAGAAACAGCATGAGCAACAGTCTTATTTACCTAAGGGCAACTTGATTTAGCGTAGTCCAAAAGAAGTCTCGCATTCGTTCGCAAGATGAAGATGGCTGAGTGGCTTGCCTGCTGCAATCTGAATGCTCTTGAGAGATGGGAATGAGAGACTTGACAACTTCTGGAGAAACAACAGCCAAGCAGAAGTCACCAACGGTGAGTTGTTGACACGACAAACCGCAGCGGACTTGCGCGAGATGGGGATCGCATGATGACCAACCCTGCGATTGAATGAAGAAGGGCTGTTCTCTGCTGCAGACATGATCGAATGTGACCGGTGGCTAAAAGTTTCCATTAATACTGTGTCATTTTCTTAATTCACCTACCAATTTTTTTTTTCAATTGACTAGGTTTACATAGAAATTTATTGTTAAAGTTTTACCATAACGTTGCGCTGTGTTTCCGACGAATCTCTTGATGAGTCGGTGGATCCACCACAAAAATTAACCATTCCTCTGACGCGTGCTGATTTTGAATTTCCAAGCATTCTTATAAAATATAAACTTCGCTTTTTCTTAACAAGCACTCACGAAGTTGTAACTGCGCATATCTACAAGGACCAGTGTTCTTCTTCAGTAATCAGTGAGCTTCGGAATTATAATATGGTTGGGGTTAATTAGCCACGCTGCTCCTTAAAGGCATCAGCAAAGCATCGAATTTGATTGCCTCCGCTTGGCAGAGATTGTTAATCTTTACATGCCCTCAGGCTTTTTTACTTCTTCCACAGGTCGCAAGATGTGAGACCGAAGATAGTGCACAAGCTTATAATGTGTGTCCCAGGAGAGCCCAACGAGCCGACTGGGAAGGTAAAGTCAAGAGATTGACTTCAGTGGCTTTGAAAAATCTCTATTATAGGCGGAAATTGCCATTGCTTCCCAGAGGACAAATTGCGAAATGATAAATTCAGTACTCGAATATTCTACGGTGAAGTTGTTTTCCTGTAAATGAAAAGGCGCAATGTACGAAGTTCATTTGTTTGCCTAAAGTGAAGGGCAAGATGCCACTGACTTAATGCCATCCAAAACTAGCATACTTTGAAGAGTCACATGGGGACATTCACACCTAAGTGTCATTAAGAATGCACTCTGGCGCTAATATTTATAATAAAATAAAATTTTCTTGCATGCTTGATCGAATCTCTTACCTGATAAGGAAAATTGGTGTTTGAGTACTCCTGCTCCGTGTGGATGCTTAATGAAAATCGTATTTTAATGAGCCCTCGTTGGAATTCTGTTGGGGAAGTCGCCATGAAGATTTTTTCCACCTTCACCCACTGGAGAGACCTCTCCTCACCGATCGACACTGCGGTTCGAAGAAAGTCAGAAAATGTGAGACCCTCGATTTTCTGAACACTCTCATCTGCAAGTTTAACTCTTCCACTTCGTCGAAACGGCGATCCGAGATTTCTTTTCAGTAAACTGACGTGTTTTTGGAACTTTACACAAGCAGGGGTCCGTGAAGGAGGATATGGGAGAAATGGAAGCGACGGTAGTGACTCTCTCCCTTGAACTTGAGTGAACAAGGAGGCTGTGATAGCTTTCAGCATGTTTATTTGATTGGATGCAAATGTTGGATTTGGAGAGAATGGAGAATTTTGAGAGAAGTACTGCAGATGGCTACCACTTTCAGTCAATTGATGCGGAAGAAGGGACATTGTATGACCTGGAAGGAAAAGACCTCCAAATAAATATCTTCTTTTAAGCTTTTAGGCAAACAGAGAACTCAATACAAAAGGAAGAGGGATACTACTGAGTGGTAGCTCCACCTCTACTTACTAAAATCCTGAAGATGGTAAAAAACTACTTACAGAATGCACACGCATAATCCACTGTCTCTTATGTGTCATATGAAGGGGGTGTGCCGGTGGTTTCGTTTGCATGCGCTGCATGATTTGACCGCATTAATCTGATTGGTCGGTGCAAAGATGCACCTCTAAGTTTTACGGTCTACCCCTGATATGCGTTTCGGCCACTGCTTTAGCTATGAGTGGCTGACCAGCCAACCCAACCACTTCACACGGCCTCCCCCATCTACGCGAGCGTCACCCAAAATTGACCAATCAGAAACATGCAAACATTGCAAAATGAAATCCCGCAGTAAGTGATACTGCCTTACAGTGACCATTACAATAAAATGTTTGAGTGGAATTGAACAGTGATAATAGTGGCCACTAAATTTGTTATGAATGTGTTTAGCAAAATCTAAGGCTATTAGCCCATTCTTAACTTCTCGAACAAGGGACCTGGGAAGTAGGATAAGCAGAAATTACTTCTAAAGTAAATTAAAGTGGAGAAGTAAATAAGGAATGCGCCTGAATGGGTTCGCTTCACATCATACTTTTGCTCTAGATGTCGTATCCTCCTTACAAAATGGTAGGAAGTTGGAGCAAATGCACTAAATGAAGACTTTAGCGTCTAAGTTTTCTGTGCAGAATTGGTGCTTTTTATGCTCCTTCGTTAATTTGTTGCCTACCATTGCTTTAACTTCATGCGTACATTTAATGTTCATTAGTTTGCAATTCCTACAAAATTATCCACAGAATTTTTATGTCTCAATTTTCCCACTGTAACCAAGGCATCGGTGCTGTTAACCTGGTAATTTGCCGATGACAATGCAGCGCCGTCTTATCCAAAATACGGGGTCACTGGTGCATGCAGCGACTTTGAAGTCGTTTTCGTGAGCACTTACAGTTATGCTCCAAATGTGCTGGGAAATTGGTTGTAGTGAATCGTGTGCAGCCTCCTCAAAAGTCCTTAACCATTGTGATTAGCATAGTTCATTACAAAAATTTCCGCCAGCTAAGTTGAGCTTTTAGTACGCAGCTTTTTGGCGCTTTCAGTGTAATACCAAGCCAAACTGATGGCATAATCCCTCGTGCATTACGCTAATCAGACATTCAAGTAAATCAAAACAAATTTTTGGTGCTAAAAGCGTGGCGCGTCGATGTTATGTAAGTAATATTGAGTAAAAGAGAAGCATAAAGATGCCATGTTAGCCTTATCTGCATCTTCGTCGCTACATATTTATTACATGCGATTTTGTGAAAAGCGTTAGTTGCATTCCACCGGTGACGTTTTGTAAAATCAAACCCAAGCAGATTGACCACTTCACTAACAGCATGTGAGTTTGCTTATCAAAAGAGAGCCTCAAGGTCCGATAAGCGGGGCCCCTTGTGTGCATAAACACACCAACAGTTGGTTTTGTTTAAACTTTTTGGCGCTAGCGTACGGGTACGTGAGTGTGTTTGTGCCGTGCACACTCGAAAAAACCTCGCAGCGCCTCGTGGAGGCCACAGTTGGTGCGTTGTGGAGTGTTGATGGCATGCAAGCGTAAATAGAGCGGCTATTGAAACTGGCGACAGCAAAGTGTGCGTACCGTGCCATCGAGGTGTAATTAATGTGGCCACAAACGTCAAACCCGGCACAAGCTCGAGGTGTTTGCAGATTAGACATTTTTGAGAAATAACTCCTCCAAGAGCTCAGACACGAAAGGGGTGTAAATCTTCTGTTAAAGATGTTGATTACAAACCTTCTTGGATTCCATCATTTCTTGTTTTAGCTACACCTTCTTTTGACCAGTTTGTTTACTACCTTGCCGCATGTCAAATGAGGAGAGCGGCTAATGGACAATTTCACCATGTGTAAGCGATTACTATTTAAAATGCTTAGTAAGGGGGAGGACAAGAAACACTTCTTAAAGAAAAGCAGTAGTCAAGTTATGTGAAGGTCTATCGCTGTTGCTTGTGACTGGTTTTTAATGGGACTCTGGGTACCAACGATGCTCATCATCGCCATTTAAGCGGCAATCAGTAGAAACGGTAATCAACTTTACCTCCAAAGCGCTGTGCTTTGCAAGGATTTTTGCAGAAAATTAACTTTGAATGATGATAGTAAATTATGACTCTTCTTAACTGTGGCGTATCCATGCAGCAGCGATAAGCATTTGACTGGAATTGTTATAATGTTTTGACACTCAGAAATATGGCAACAGAAATGGCAATTAAGAGTGTATTTGGGGGTTGAGCCAATCATGTCCCACGTGAAATACGTGAGTCAATCAACCACTCGGATTAATAAGCCGATGCCTTTAATGGAGTTGGAATGAGAACCTAAGTAAGAGACTAGTTAAAAATCATTCGTAAAGCTTAATGGATTGCGATGTTTGCTAAAGTATTGCTGTTGACGTAAATCACTTAAGTCAAGGCGTGGAGTTCGAACCGCTAATTATGGCTGTCGTCGATGTGTGTAAGTCACTTTCTTTGGCGCCTCACTCCCTTAGACTTTAAGAAATGTTTGGATTCAGGGTGTGTGCAGGGATACGCATTATTTACTATCATCGCTCCGTACCAACCAGGCATATTCGGTAGAAAAGGAGGTCGATTAAAACGCTATTCCTCGTATATACAACATTGCCGAAACCTAAACAAATATCACTCTTTCTTGTTAAACGAATTACCAGAACTGCATTTCTTAATGTTGGGTGAGTTATCAGTTACTCTTCTTTTTGTATTTGCTGATGGAGCGCTTTTACTAACTCTTGGTTGCATTTGGTACATGCTGTCATTCCAGGGCAAATTTTCTTTACTGTACAAAGGACTTTAAATTGCTGCTTCATGACTGCAAAACAACCGCCTCAGTGATGAACTCGGCTAAACAGACACTGTGCCAGTGCTTTCAGCTTACGCCAGAAATGTGATCGGTTGGCGTGTCACGGCAGATTGACAAATGAGCTAGACATTTTGCAGGAACATTACAAAAGCTAATCATTTATTTTTGTATGATGTTGCATGGTAATAGTTCAAACGGCTGGACGTGGTTATTCGATGTAACAAAACGATTCCAAGTCGCTGTGGCACCCTTCATAAGAACTATGAGAACTTTATAATGCTAAACCAGACACATTTTGGTCATCCACTCAGCAGAACGGAGTGTGGATGCAAACCTTAAATCGAACCCATATTGCTCATATTCCAGCCACAAAACAATTCCACGCAGGCCATATGTGGGGGCGCTGTATCCACTAGACAGGCAGGATAACAGAAGCCTAATTTACTATGCCACTCACTCTCCCCCTCATTCAAAAAAATAGCAATATAAACAGTCTTCAGGGAAAATGACTGAAGCGTTAAGTGAGGCTAGAATTTCATACACAAACGGTAGCCCGTTAGAACACAGAGGAAGGCATCTAAACTCGAGACTCTTACTAACATGACCAAGCAGGATAGTATGGACCTATGATAAATTTGGTGCCACTGCAGCTTCATTTGTAATTAACAAGTGATTTATAGAGGATGCGTAGCATCGTATTTAATTGGTAAGGTGCTGCACCACTACTTGAAAAAGTGTACTGTAAGGTACCAAGCGAAGTTGCTTTGAAAATTCGCTGCTAAACAGGTTTCCTATAATTTGGCAAATGTCATGCATTATCATTCTATTCGTTCTCATGGTACCTTGGGGTCTGACTTCCATTTATATCATCTAATGATTGAGCTTTAGCTTGTCCCCTCGCCAGTCTCTTTTAAGGTCCGCTAAAAATCCTCACCTCTTTTTACATTGCAAAGATTTCGTGTAGACTGCTAAGAATTGCTATACTATTTTCAAGGTTTTTTATTAGCTCTATAAAATGGGATGAAATGTCGGAACAATGGCCCGTGAATTGCTTAAATTTACTTTGGTCAGAAATGCGAACTGTACTGAATACAAAGAGAGTAGTATCTGACCATGCCCTAATGGACGCCTACCCTTAATGCTTCATTTGTCGAAGTAAGCTGCCATTGCTAGTGACCACTAAGTGATGTTTCTACAATGTTGGGATAATTATCAACAGAATCTGGAGTTTTTTGTGAATACTGACATGCTGGTTGTGGGAACCATGTTACTCAATGAATGTTCCACAATGCTTTGAACTTTAACGTTATGTACAACCCTTTATGGATCTCTTACGCATGAATTTACCCCGTTGTGAAAGCATATTATTTTGATTCAAGAAGCTGATGGCTTGATAAAAAAGTGCTTTGTGGGGTTTTAATGTTTTGCATAACGCCGCATCAGGTTGAGAGATAAGTTTTCGCCGCCGATTGTGCTCCGATTTGCGACATTTTACGCAGACGCTACTAGTAGCTGACACAATTTCCTGTCAGAAGATCATTTCTTGATCTAATATTGTGAGTTTTAATGGCTTTGAAAAGGTTTTAAGGTCGACGTCTGAACCTTTATGCGGCGAAAAATGGGCACCTACCGAAATTGAGAGAGTATGCAAAACTCTTAATGAAGGAGCTAAAATGATCTCTGCCTTTAGCAGCTACCGCAGTCTCGTGCCCTCCAGGAGTGCCATTGGCGACAAAGGCTACACTAGTTATGAATCACTCGAAGAAAACCACTTTTTTCACCTCTCCTCCAGACTGACAAGACGAGGATACAATTGTAGCTAAGGAGGAATGCAGTAAGAACAAGCATATAATTTATCGCCAAATTTTTCCCCAAATCATTCCTTTCGTTAAAGGATCCTGCTTTTAAGCCAGTGTTTCTTTAGCATAATTACAAATTCCGTAGAACTGCGAAGTGAGATCAGCCACGACGAAGAAGGGTACCATCTTCGTTGGAAGCAACTGCCAGAAAATACAACGGCTGGCTCCTATGTCTAGCTTATGCCTCACCGATGTCATCATGTTAACCGAATCGAAAGGATCAGTAAAGAAAGCACTTTGGACCAATCTCCACAGGAAAGAGTAGGAGGCTGTGCGTTCCTCTCTATTTTGCTTTGTGGCACTTGTACTTTTGTTTGGCGTCAAGGTCTCCGAGCCATGCCAGTAATTGTTCTCATGTTCTGTATATCGACATTGCCTATCCTGCCAAAAATACCTCTTTTTTGTCCTTAAGGATGATTCGTGTTCCGGAGCTCCATTACGAAAATTCTGTTAAATAAAACAGGGAATTTTTGGGACAAATTTAATGGCTGTAAAATTACTTGATGGCGGCCAAGTAATGGACTGCATTTATATGTCATTTGCTGACACAACTCTTGATCAAGCATATTTTTACATGTCGAAATTCTTGCGAAGCAGTAGGTTTTGCTAATATGGCACTAAAACGTATTTTCAAACAAAATAAAGAGCAGCTAGTTCTTCTCGAATTCAAAAGTGGTCCGGAAGGAGTGAAAGGCTGATGGCATGGTCCAGGGGCCGCGCTGTCCGACTGAAGTACAATAACGAAACTTAGACACCTGCATAACCAAAACAGGGGTCAAGCAAACAATCAAAGCGTTACAAAATAAAAGGCATATTTGCGACACCCTCATTTAGTTATAAGGTGCAGTTTCCCAGATGGGGTTATTTTGACAGAGTGCGTAGATAAGATCCAGGATAGGCAAATAGGCTCCTCTGCATTCCGACTTCACACGAACAGCACCAGTTTGATTTGTCAAGCCGAAGCGCCCTTTGTCTTTCCTTTTCCCTGTCGTCCTGCGAAAGAACAGAGCAGAGCAGGCAACTACCACTGTCACTGCCATCGCAGTTTCTGTGAGAAAAGAGCCTTAACTTTTGCCATGTAATCAGCAAATGAATGTGCATTCTGCGAAACATTAAAGGACTTTCTACCATATCACTTGTGGAATTGCAATGTCCGGTCCTTCGAACTAGCGTACTCCAGTCGTCCACCAGTGTATACACACATGGCATTCACACATAATGTCAAGGGGAGAGGAGGCAATGGAGGCAACATTAATCGACTCCAACTTGTTACGCGTAATCCCGAATACTCCTCGCTTGTGTTTACGCCAAATGTGACTCTTCTTCTGTTGCATCACAGGAGTATAAATGTTAATAGCTGCATGCACATACTCGTACACAATTGGAGGTGGATGTATAAACACAAATGCGACATAAATAATTGGAGATTTGTAGATCGGCTTCCTCTTTAGCCTCTGCCGGTTTGTTTACACTATAGGGTTAGGCGTGGACACTGAAGGGAAGTCACCCATAGGGACGCTATATTAAGCCAGCGGAGGGATGTCAATGCCAGCAAAGCGCTGATACCCATTGTCTTGCAGTGCGCTAAAGCGTTCCCTTATTGGCATAGGACAGTAATTGGAGAATTATTTTTCGTGTATTTGCACCACAATTTCTCCATGTAGCCTTTTTTATTTCCATTTGAGTTCCAGCGGAATATTAACGCCATCAAGGTTGGCCGACTTATCCGAACAAGAGCCTGAAGTTGGGTCAGTTTGGCAATGCTAACACCTAGCCTAATGATTTGACTTTACTTACGTATGGGATTAATCACCAACTGTCCCGATATTACTTGTCCCATAATGTTTTCAGCAATGTGCCATGGAAATTATGCTGTCATCGAAAACGCTGACTGGTTCTCTATTCAAAAGTAGCACCAAGTCATCCATTTAGGCTTGTTGCTGTCAGATAGACAAAAGAATTTGTAAAAAAAAGGCTACGAGGTTTAACACAATTAAATACTCTTCAAACTGTTTCAATTTTGGTACTCAACTTCTGCTTGAACCCGAACGAAGATGTAGTGCGCACTGCTGCAGTACGGAAGGACTGGAGGCCTACTGCTGCTACTCGAGGTCAGCACATTAGTGGAAGTAAAAGAGTAGAGTCTTTGGTACCCAAAAACAGAAATTTTCGTTGGAGTGTGACTTCAGGCTGACCTTTTGTCGAACTTTGCGTCGATCATCCTAATTTGGTCTGTGCTGTGGCACTGACGCCTTCGAACATCGCTGATCGTAAACGCATTGTTCTAAAAGCAGTTGTTCAATTCTGGGCCGGATTTCTTGCCATCTTCGGCCACTTTTTTGCACCTCAGTCCCTCTTAACTACATTTCTAGTTAAATTCTGTCTGACTGGTAAAGAGGTGAAAGAGGCACAACTTATCCAATTAAGTGATATTGCCCTACAGAACCGTGGATACCCTCCTGATGAAGTACCCCAAATAGTTTACGCCTAGTACCACTTCAGATGCTGGCAACACTCCTGTAGAATACTTGACCGAGACATTTGCAAAACTTGTATTCGAAGTCTTCACAGATTCTCCGTCAGGGATGCTTTTCCTTACTAGCGCTAGGGTTTATCATTCATTAGTAAGAACAGGGATAAGTTCCCATTATAGTTGCATCTGGTTTGTACTAATACCAATCTTGTGCCCCGAGATCAACCCAGAAAACAAAATAGAGTGTAAAAGCAGAGTACATATTTCTGACGTGCCGAAGGGCTGGGGAGATACCCAGCCGTCCCAGAGGCTATTCCGACAAGGGAAGCATAATCGCAGATCCTTAACTGCCAATTACATTGAAACAAGAAGTGAAACAAATGAGTGAATTGTTATTTACCATGTTTAGATGGGAACAAAATACAATAAGCATTCGATTGAAATCAAGATTCTAAATTTAAAAGCAGAACTGTCGTAGCAAAAAGTGAGGAAGACTGCCACTCTTCAGGACAATTTTTCTACAACTTCACTTTTTACTTTCTGCATCGTTTAACTAGGAAATGCCACATTTTGAGTGGGAAGGGGAAGTTATTGCTACAAACCTACCATAAGACAATCTGCCCAACCGCGTCATCGATGTCAACGTGTGAAAAGACGTATTATCAAAAGAGCGCTGATAAAGGTTCAAATAAATTGAATAATAAAGCTCAATTCTTCACGTGCAGTCGAGGATTGGTCTCTTAGTGCTTGAGGCAGTGAGTAGTAGATCAACGGTGACATTTGCTACCACCGAAAATGGGAACGCAGTATCTATTGTGCTTAACCAGAGGTCACAAACCAGCTTGGATGTACCTCGTAAGGAAAAATAGCAGACTACTTTCCTGTTTCGAGTAAAATTTAACAAATCAAGGCTTTGTAGTTTTCAAATCATTTTTGGTTTCCTCATTTATCCTACTTCGTTCCGAAAATTGATGATGGCAGAACTATTTGCCCATTCTTGCAGGCTTCCATCCGATCTGTGTGCCGATCATTAACTATTTACGCTACATAAAATAGATAACTCGCAAGATTGTACTACTGGGATTCGTGCAAAATTCGGGGTAAGTGTGATCTTCCAAACTGCCACTTGCAGGATAAATCTGGGTGGGAAATGTACAAAGTCGGAGCCGCTCCCCGCGGCCATCACTGTAGCATCCCGAACATCCCTAGAAGATAGAGAGAAGGCTAAGTGTAGATTAGAATACTTGTATTCAAGATAGGCAGGAAAAGACTGCTGACATAGCAAAGAGACCAGCCCACGCAATTAGGTTCAAGGTAGCCGCCAAAAGTGTAAAGGACCAATCAACAGTCCAAAAAAATAAAACATTACATAACCCCTCTCTTCTGTTGAGCGTCGCCCCGACGCGTTTCTTGATTCACCTCCCGCGTCGTCCAGCACAATGCAACCAGTGCTGCGAGAAGCACCCACGAGCCAACCGTACCAGACGCCCACATTCGACGCAAATGAGGCGAGGTTTGACACCACGTCAGTGATCTCTCTCAGTCTGGAGATTCGCCCACCTTGCCAACAAACTTGAACCTAGCTGCGTGGGCTGACCTGCCGGCCACGCCATCCGCTCCCTTCCTTTGCGTCCAGAATACAAGTATTCTTACCTGCACGTAGCCTGCTCTCCGCCTTTTAGAGATGTTCGGGGAGCTTTAGTAGCGGTAGCGGAAAGCGGACCCGAATTTGTGCATTTCTTTCCTGGATTTATCTTGCAAGTGGCACCTTACAATGGTACGAAAGAAGTGTCTTTGCTGAAGGACTAAGAACTGCGTTTATCTCCGATACTATCCCAGTCCCAAGCTCTACAAGAAGGCTATTAACAACTAAGGCGATCCTAATCGTGGACCATCTGGAAAGGCGACCGGTAAACTAACCTCTCAAAGGATGCATGGCTGGTCGGCTGGATCTCTTACCTTGAATTTAGTTGGCAAGCCGGACGAACCTCCAGGTGGAGTCGCACTATCATGAGGGACAATTGACATGGTGTCAAACCTCGCCTCATTTGCATCGAATGTGGGCGCCTGGCACGGTTAGCTCGTGAGTGCTTCTCGCAGCACTGATTGCGTTGTGATGGCTGACGCGGGAGGTGGATCAAGAAATGCATCGGAGTGACGCTCAAAAGGAGAGATGGGCAATGCAGTGTTTCGTTTGTTTGGATGGTTGGTTGGTTGGTCCGACACATTAGTGGCGGCCACCTTGAAGCTAGCTGCGTGAGCTGGCCTGTCGGCCATGCCAACAGTCCTCTTCCTTTCCGTCTAGAATACAAGTATTCTGACCTACACCTAGCAAAATGCGGACTTACTCAATTTAAGCATGTGGGACTCTGACTAAGACGAAGGAGTTAATAAACTTGATTATGCCAGGTGTTTGTTGTAGCGCTTTGCGCATCGTATAGCAACCAGTCCTTCTACGGATTTACAGAAACATACTTTTCGATTTTAAGCATTGTGGCAATGCAAAAGTCTAGGCTCTAGTACAGATTTTGTTTGAATTAATTAGACATTGTGAAGTGGCCTTGTGCGGAGGTGAATTTTGGGGACTAATTTTGTGCAACAATGGATTTCCACAGGGAGGATTACTGCCTTTAGATGCTTTCTTTTGGCATTAGCAAAACAGCGCTGAAGCTGAAATTTTGAGTTCATAAGAGAGCACCTCAGAAGAGCTTTTATTAACGGGCACTGGTTTCGAAATTGGTTCCCCCTTCCAACCATCTTTACTTAATTGTCCGGAACCGAAGATGGGATTTGCTTTTACTCTACGGTCTTATCATGGAAAAACGAACGGTATAACCTTACAATCGTCACCTAGCCTAAATACCAGTGGGATAGTCCTTCTCATGGTACTAATAGGTTTTGGTGCATATGTATGGGCTTTAACGTGGGTTTTAGCGTCTCCTCCATAGATGCCTATTCAGCTGAATAAAAGGCAAATAATTGGTGTCAAAATTAGGGTCACTCATCTCCAACGGCAGAAATAGAAGGAGGGCGAACAGAGGGAGCGGATCCATCTCATGCCGAATGGTAATATCAAACAAGAATTCGCAAAGTAGGCTCAGCATCCTACCAGGAGCACTTTTTTTTATTAAAAATCTATGATTTTCCCTTATAATTGCTTGAGTTGGCGAAGTCGGATCCAAGATTTGTCGTGTTCATTCATCCCTCTTTTTCTGTGATCACTTGAATAGCCATCATACCCATTATGAATCATAACATTTAGAATCAAAGTGCCACAACTCGTAATTGGTACTACATTTTTGGTAAATCAAATTATGGAATCTCTGCAAGGGCATATCTAAAATGGTCCTACGAAATGGAATTTGCTGAACTCTCATGTGCGTTTTTTGCTTCTTATTCTTCCTCTTTGCGTATGGCATACCTGCAGACAAGGAACTTGGTATGAAAGATGATTGAGAGCTGTCAGGTTGCGGCGGAAGAAATAACGAGCTAAAGACTGTCAACCTCAATGGGATGGATGTCAGACCACCAGTTTATTAGGGATGGCGAGCTTACAAAGGCAAATCTAAGCCCGAAAGAAAAGAATGAGCGCTTGCTGTGAAGGCTGTCAAATATAGTAGAAGTCGAATCTTATTTAAAATAATTGCCCCACAAAATTTCCCTTCATGGTTCAACATTAGGATGGAATAAGGATTTGTTAATGTCAAATAACAGAAGAAGAATGGGAACTCTAGTGAGGGAATGGACTGATGGTTTTATTTTTGCCGCGTTACGTGAGCAATAATGGAGCATGGGATGCCACTAGCAATTTTAAGGTTATCCTCTGCCCTTGGATTCTAAAATGCAAGAATTACAAAGATTAATAATCACCTTTTGCAGTATATCACGGTAAACTGGTTAAATGAAACCAAGAAGGCTTAATTTTAGCCACACTAAGCTATTGAATATTATAGAAGAGCGTTTTAACTCCGAATTGCCTGTAATAGCGCTTGACAATACGGGCACTTAATTCTCTGCAGCTTGTGCCTCCTTGAGTAGCATCAGCCCTTCCGTCCCCTTGCATTTTAGTAAAGTGTTTTCTGCAAGGTTGCTGGAATTATTTGTTTACCGATTTATGAGTGATCGGGGCAGATCGACTCCTGACAACTGGACACTCCCAATTCTCAACGCTGAGTGCGGAAGAAGAACACATTCCACTGATGGGCCCATTCGTGAGCATTCCCAATGGAAGACCTGAAAATTATATCTGCCCTTTAAAAACCACTCTAATTCCAGATTCTGGAGCAATCTAAATAACCACTACGAAGGCATTTGCCTTAAGTAATCTGTAATAGTTCGTTGTGGAGCTGTCTACATTACACGCACAGAGACGTCGTTCAAGTAAATACGCGACACCTTCACTACGTCTTACCAGCTGGACAGGTCCAATCCGGATGTGGCTCATGAGCCAGTGTCCTGACACCAACAAACGAGGCTTCGGCGATGTCTCTATGGCGTTTATCATCCAGCCACCTGATGAATGAGGAAAATCCATAGCTCCTTTCATAAGTAATTCCCTAAAATGGATGATTCTTTCGCCTATTTGACACTTCAAACACGAATTAATAATGTTTTGGTCGAGTAGACTGGATAACTGGCGCAACTAGCTCGTAAATGCCTTTGTTAAAGCGCCGGCTGACGCAGGAGATTGGCTAAAGTGAACTGCGGTGAAGGCAATGACATGAAATGTGGGAATCACTGGGTTGCCTATGGCCAATGACACTTATTCTGAAATAAAATTGTGGATTCTCAAGATGTTTTAGAGCACTCGTAGATGTGCCTTCTCGTTATCGAATGCGAGGCCACATGTTGTGTAATACATGCAGTTGGTATGCCATGCGCTTGCTGCGCAGAAGCAGCCGACAGATTGAAGTTACTGCACATTCACTATCCCAACCGTCAGCCTTAACCTGCAAAGGCTCTCCTTAGCCCATTTATGTGAATCTCCTATCTTTACCTCACTTTTTCTACAATATTGTGACCATATAAATGCATAAACGGGACACTTCCAAGGTTTTTGGTAATTTTTACAGATTTGCTATTAATTTGCGAGCCAAATTTTAAAGCAGGTACGCAATTCTAAGTAAAATGCAAATAGATTGTGCGGAGTTGAATGCCCGGAGGAGATACTTAAGGTTTGAGATGAATATTTTGTGCACGGACCGACAGATAAAGAAATTCACCCGAGAAAGCATTACAAACAGTCTTATTTCATAGTTTAAAACCATGAATTATTTTGAGATTGGGGACCTTTTTTAAACAAGTCCTCCTCTTAAGTTGAGGAGAACTTTTTAAGGGCTGATTGCAATTATATGCCTAAATAATGAGCTCTTTAATTAATTACGCAGTATAGTTGTTTCAGTATCGTCCCAAGTCTTCTCGGAAGACTGAAAAGAAGAAATACTTAAACAGAATGCGTCTGCATATTTTGAAAACAGAAGGGAATTGTGGCCGCTGGCCAAGGTCATCTTACCAAGCAAAGGTAATGTGCCCACTGAAGTAATTGCAACCGAAAATAAATGTCAAACAAACAACGAAACACATTGCATGACCCATCTCATCCTTCGGACGCCACCTTTCGGCACTTCCCTTGGCATACCGTTAACATCAGCCATCACAACATGATCAATGCCGAATGAAAGCACCCACGAACCGACCGCAGCGCTTTTGATTCTTCCGGACAACCTTATTAGATCCGGAATTTCGTCTGCCAACAAAAAGTAGGTTTAGAAACGGGGATTTCGATAAATATCGTGCGTCCATTCCTTCTTGATATGTTGCATTCACTTTGGAGCTATCCCATCATGGCTGTCTTGGGTTCATTCAGCTAAAAGAGAAGTGAAGTTTTCATGTGACAGTTTTCATGACATGACTCGCAGTTAACGTCGCTTAGTTTGCTAATAGCTTCTATCCGGGTTGATCCCAAACGACGACTCCGCCCTAAGCTATTCTTCTGTGGGATGTCAGTGCTTCTTTCTAACTTAGTATATACACTTCTTTCGCATTACTATACTTTGTCGCAAACGTCTGGAATCGGGAGGTGCGTCCTCCAAAGCTAAGTTCGCCTTGGCCACCCACCAACGCAGCCTTCCGAGACCTTTTACTAAACAAAAAAGGACATAATGCTTGGACAAAACAAACGCGTTCGGCTGATGGAAAGGGATTGTGACTGCTGACAGTGCAAAGGTCAGTCTACCCGGCAAAGGCAGCACGGCCACCCAAATGACCGTAAGGCAAACGTTCTACAACCACCACTTCATTGTAATAAGTTAGTAGTCTTAAGATGCCTTGAAGCCAGCCATTGAAGCTATTGGCAAATAATGACCAAATAACCGCAAATCACAAAAATGCTTGCATTGATGGTGTAAGGGTTCGCCATCCTTGACTTTCCTCTGGGTCCAAATTCTTCACGCACCACATTAATTAACACAAGAAATTTCAAATAACCAAAACTGAGTGGTGCACACAGACTTAGACCACAGATGTGATGCCACATGACCTACTGGGTAGAACACAGGTGCTCGTTGTAAAAGCCGCAGATAGTGAACATTAATGATGCGCCAGCGGTGTAAACAGAGGTGTGGCCCACCCGTCCGCCATCAAAACTGGCGACAGCAGAGAGCGTGCAATACCACTGAGGTATAATTAATGGGACTGCATGCATCAACTGCGGTACGCCTTTGTACCGCGCGGACCCAAACTATATACATTTGCTTTTCATAGAAGAATATCACAATTATACGCCATTTTTTACGGGTGCGATCGCCTCTGAGGTCAGGGCTTTGTCTCGCTCAACGACAACTGTCTGTGGAATTCGCTTTTTGGTAAAGAGAGCTGATGTGTTAAAAGGTCAGCGCTAAAAAATATCAGGCCTAAGTGACCTGACTACCTTGAAACGCAACTGATGCCTTAGTTATAGCATTTTAACTAGTGTGAAAATGTAGGGCGGTGCTTATTTCAAAAGCAGCTTCTGTCAAGTAATTCTGACTCTGAAAGCGAACTTTGTAGGTGTTTCCAGCAGTTGCTCAAAACTGAGGTGTTGCCTGCTCCAGGAGGCAGAATCCTGTCACCAAAGCACCAGGCGGGAAGGTCCATGCTAGCGGGCCTATCATGATGCTTCCTTTTTAGCACTGACAACCGCCACAGTTCAATGTCTTAAAACTTACCTTAAATAGTATTCACAATGCGAATTGTTCCTGCAAAATTAATTAGCATTTACTTGCATGGACGCGCACCTACCAATGTGCTCAATGAATATATAAGGTTGGCAGGAGCCTCTCATGTCATAAATAAGGCATTAATGAAAGTGATTCAATAAGGCCTTCTCTCCTTTGTTTAATGGCTATCCAAAGCGCGTGATTCATAAGACAATGCACCTTCACGAAACGCAGGAATGACTTACGCGCAGCAGCACCGTATTCAGCTAGGCAAATAAGTGCCACTTTAATGAATGAAAACTCATGGGCTGCATCATCGTCCCTTAATATTAAGCTCTAGTAATAAGCGCTGCTCTGATAGAAATTGGCATAGCTACTCGAGAATGAGGGAGCCACATTGACAAGGAATAAGAATTTGGCAATTTTTTGCGTTCGTGATCGACAACGCCAACAATCACACGATTGCTGCCAGTTATAGCGACGGCTGCTTCCTGGCTATGGCAGCCTCTTTATCTCTGGTTCAGATGGCGTCTCTTCCGAACCCCTTTGTGTTATCAACGACCATAAACAGGAGATTTGTGGCTAGACGTTTAGTCATTTGACCTCCGGTGACAGCTATTACCTTCTCCTGCTAAGGCATCAGCACAGAGCCAGTTCCTCACAACTCACCAATTCATTTAAAGATCAAATAGCCGCCTTTGACGGCATGACTGTTCGGTACATTACCTTCCAGAACACCCTCTGCCCTCTGTCGGGATTGGGAGTCAAACATGTATTTTGGCTTAGCCAGTGTACAACATCAAGTCTGTAGGGAACGCAGAACAACCCGTAGGAGGAAAATGTCTTCTTTACACCTCCCGTATCCTCTACCTCGTCCCCTCCGCTCTCAACCTTACTTGATGTTAAGAGCTTCAGTATCGGCGTTAGGTATGTGATCCTGAGCTCCTGTAATGTCATCTGACACGCCGAAAAGCCTGATCCAAACTTACTATCGTCATTCATTGTAACCGCTAAAATTTCACAACCTTTAAGGTAGTCTTAACTTTTTTAGCCGCACCCATTGCCCAGCAATAAATCGGTTCTAACTGAGGCTTTAAATAAAAGCTCTTACCTCTTTTGGTATCTAAAGGACAGACTTTTTCCACCGATTCTTCCAGGCTATTCACCAATCTCAATCCCTTTACAGTAGCTAATCCATTTGTTTGATAGAAATACCCTTAGTGACGATCTTCCTCAAGTCATAAACGATCTTGAATGACAATCACTTTTAGAATTTCTAATCTTGCTCATAATAAATATAAACCTGCTTTTACAAACTTGATGATTTACAGAAGGAGTGGCTAACACCTGATCCTTTTATGTCCCCATCTCGCTTACATTATAACCACTTGGCTACACCCTTCACTGTCTAACTTCTGCATATTGTGCTTTAGCTCGTCTTTCCCTTTTTGTAAGTTTCAAAGATTCCCTCCATATTCTCATCACTACTACTAATCACCGAATAAGTAACATAGGAGCGTGAAAGCATTTCAATCATGCTTGAATAGACCAACTGCTCAATTCCCAATTTTACACAATGCTGGTTTACGTCTTATCCTTCTTATAGGTCGCTATGAGACTTGATTAGGGTTGAAGACATCCATTGATGAGCCATTTTACTTAAACATTAATAAACCACTTAAATGTTTACCTTAAAAATCCAATGGGAACGGAAATTTTATGCACCCATCTTACTGGTTAAGCATGGCTAATCTTTACATTGGGCATTAAGTCGACCCACAGCAGAATAAATATCCCTATTATTCATTTTTCACTCCAGACTGCGTGATACTCGCTGCACATGCACACACCTGCGCCCACGTACATACGCAGCAGCAGAGGCACACGTACAACTACAAATGTAATACGGATACGTGGAAATTTATGGGATCAGCCTCCTCCCTCAAGCCTACGGAGATTTGTTTACACAATGGGGACCGGGTGCGGAATCTGGAGCAGATTCACCTGTTGGGGTCTGCATACCGAGCCATGGGAGCAAGCTTACTTTCTGATAAATAATAACAATCCTCGGACATTTTCTGTGCCTTTAAGATTTACCCTTCTTATACATCGCATGCCTTGCGGACCCCTGCAAGTAGGTAGGTTTGCAAACAGACTTATCAAAAAGCACATTGATGCTCTAACACCAGGATATTTTGAGGTGGGAAAAAATGTACAAAAGTGAACCTGAATGGATAAACATGCAACACTAGGAAGTTGCGGTTGTGATATGCTGGAAATTGATTTGTGTGTGAAATCGTTATCTCAAAGGAAAGTAGTCAAGACTTCCCATTAAAGGGCGACTCAGCCAAAGAAGCAGCAGTGAAGTAGGCGGGAACGGCGCCACTCCCCTTCGTCAGATTTAGGGGCTGTTGTGGCAGGGATGAAGGTAAACCTAATTGAGGAGAACAACTGAAAAGAAAACAACTGGTTATCGGTAACTTTGAAATGGAAGTCCATGAAGAGGTAGTCGTAAGGCTGCATTTGCTTAAGATTTCCAGAAGATAAAATGTAAATCGCTAATTTATCCGGAGGAAGGTTCATTCTAGTAACGGATTAAAGTTCCATAGAAACACCGATCAGACTGTGTAAAAATACGAAACAGTTTCGCGCAGTCATTTTCGAGAGTTGGGACACCTCGAGACCCAAAAGTCCTCATAAAGGCGTTCAGTAGGAGGAGGCCCTTTGCCAGAAGTAGAATTTACTTACGGGATACATGGCAGGGACCTAGCGATCTCAGATGGAATAATGACGAGACAAAAGTCCCCAACACACAGCTGTCGACATGGTAAGCCACATCGAGTTTGCGTGAGATAGGGGTCGTATGAAGACCAACCATGCGGCCTGACGAAAAAAGGCTGTTCGCGGACGCAGACGTAGTCAAACGTTATCACAGACTAAAATTGTCACAGCAAAGCAGAGAAATGTGGCATAATTAGAGTCCCAGTTTCTTGCAAATAATCATTCAAAGTATTCCGCAATGTCAACCTCATATAATCCCCATAAATCCCGATTGGCAGCCTGACTTCGTACTAGTTGGATGGCAAATCAAATGTAAAGCAATTGAGGTTCCAAGGCAGACTTATTTCATGACTGTTTCCTCCCCGACAATAAGTCCGATTACCTACTGCAGCTTAGGACTTCAAATTACTTCCGAATGCCAAAATCAGCAGAGTGGGAGGCAATGGACACTATAATGGTTGCTTTTCCTGGGAGATTCAATGGACTGCATCAGGAAACAAACTCAAGAACGTAAGGAGGGCTTCTAGCAGAGCATGGAAGCAAAATACGGCACAGAGATCGTCTTACCGGTAAATGGTAATGAAACTTTCCACACCATGGATCTCTGAGCAGTCTTAGTGAAAAACGAATATTCATGAGCTCTCGATGGCAGGCGGTTAGAGGTCTTTGCATAGAAATTTGCTCAATTCTACTCCACTGAAGCAAAGGCTCCGCATTAATCGGCGCAGCGGTTTGCAAGAAATCAGCAAGTTTGATGCTCTCGATGTTTTGGACGCTTCCATCTGGCAGTCTGACCTTAGTAATGTGCTGAAATGTCAATCCAGAATCTTTCCTAGGCGAATTGGGAGGTTCATTACGCCCATGTGAATCACAGCGATGCGTAGCATGATGTGGCATTGACAAGGTGGATTGGAGTGATTTCTTCCTTGAGCATTGAGAGAGTAAGGGGGTGAAGATACCACACGATGATGTTAAGGCTTTGGCCATGATTATTTGCTCGGGTGTTAAAATTGAATTTTCTCGGAATGGTGATTTATCCTCCGTAGGATGCAGTTGACGATTGCTGTTTTCTGGCATTTGGTATGGCAGTAGAGTAATTTGACGATCTGAAAGAATGACCGGCATATTGTCCTAAGGCTTCTACAAAGTTCAGGCAACTTAAGATAATTTGCAGATGGATAATGACGTTTAAGGAGGCTCATTTTGCTTCATTTTCTCTCCACCTCACTAAGCCAATTGAAAACAGTGCCTAAATATGCCCAAAGCTTACACATTAAATCCTTTTGCACAATATGCCTCCGATGTGCTACATATAAGGTGTGTCCTTAAAAAGCGTTTTTTTTAAGCGAAACGATAATTTAACGCTAACGGTGATTGGCGAAAGTGGGGGTGCGTCCGTGCTTTCCACTGGTTGTCTTCAGGACGCGCAAAGGCTCCTTACCATCCCTGAGTGGGTGATCAGCCAATCCCACCATTACCCACCGGTGTCTCCACTACGGCTTCTCCCCATCACATCGTCCAACCGGAACATTTAACTAAGATGGTAAATTATATTTCCACTGGTTTGGCCCAATTTTCTATGATGGGTCTCCCTGTGCTTCCTAATGGAAGTAATAGAGTCGTTAAAGTGTCACAATTAAAAGGAAAGTCAAAATCCACTGCAATGTGAGAAGAAGTAGGCTCCACTTGTGAGTGTTCAAAAGGCCATGGAGAAAGGTGGCTGGGTGAAGCGAGATTATTCACGCATCAGAGCATCAGGGTAAGCATATGCCATAGTAAACACACTCCACGTGATGCTCTTTTACTCCATCTAGTGGGAATTCTCACGCTCACCCTTCTGGTCACCACTGACACATGCTTTGGCAGATGCTTTACGTTTTGAAATCAAGGTTCTTTACTCAGAGGTCATGAGAGTAAGTGCAGCGGTAAGGAGAGGAAAACTACCTCTCGTCTTCAGGTTATGCAACTTCAGGTAAGTGCCTCAGTTTATCCTTCGATTCATGCTTACCACAGCAACCTCAACTTAGTTAAAACCGTTCCAGCTTTAACCAAAATAATTGCATTATCATTTTGGACGTAAATATTTAAGTGGAATGCACTAGAGGTTCGAAAAGACCCAGAATTTAGGTGGAGAGGCAAAAATGCGAAAAAGTTGACTTAGTCCTACTAAAGAAAGCAGTCTTCTAGATAAAACACATGGGATTCCCAACTGAGTATTACTAAATTGCTTTGCGACAACATTGGGCATCAGAATGGAGGTTACAAATGCGCTTTTCAACAATTCGGCTCCTCTGGTTGAAAACCCCTACATCCAATGGAACTTCTACACCTTCTTCAGCTGATGTGACTCACTCAAGAGAACCTGTAACCTTACGCCAAGATTCACCTCGCGGTTCATCCCTATATTTGTTTAGTAAAAGCACACCGCCAGGTCAGATAACGCGAGTCGCCTTCTACACATAAACAACTTAGTGGTTGGTTTCGTTTAAGCTATGTTTGGTGCCTGAGCACGCCTAAGTGGATGAAGGTGTGTTTACATCCATCGACAAGAAGTCGCTGATTTCCCAAGTCACCGACAGATGATGGCGCATTGTGAAACGCCGATGGAGTAAACAATGAGGTTATCAGAAGTGGCGACAGAGCATAGTGAAGTACATGCAGCGTCATCTGGGCGTAGCTGATATCACCCGCAGTACGCGTTGGTGGTGCAAGGAGGCTGAGAGGCACAAGCGGCACAAGCGGCACAGATGGATTCTCGTAGTTATTTTTAGGTCACAATGCAAGAGGAGAGGGACGTTTAGGATTCTGAAGATGTAGGAACCGCTGGTAGTTCTTGCTACTTCATCCCATCAAATAACTGTGGCCTAGTTGCATTTACCTCAACCGCAGCCGCATCGCAATGATTTCCATGTGATGGGCGGTCGTGTTGGGCTTAAGATAAACTGACAAAGAAGAGGTTAAATTTGCAATGCAGCATTTGACTGGTCTAGAGTTAACAATACACGGATTGGCATTGTACTGCTGTGCGGCGGGTGAAGATTTCCATTTGATTTGTTCGGTGGATGCACGAAAACGATGCTAAGATCCCATTCGATACATTTTTAGTGGGAAAGGATGTTCGAATGCTTCAGGGCCAAACTGCCGTCATCCTGTCTTATGAAGTGACATGCATCAAATCTGTCCAGTCATTAATATGATGAACATTAAAACGCATGTATGCTTCAGGACTGCAATCCACTTTCCGTGATTAATGAAGTAGAGGGGTGAGGATGGACCAGGTTAATTAATCGTTATTTACAACAGGGCGACAGCAGGGCAGGGGTTTCGTCACACGTCATTATTAAAGGAATGGGCAAAGTCTTGTAAGAAGTGGGCATCACTCTTCACTGCAAAATCGATTTGCCGGAAACAGTCAGCTTTGAGCAAATTGTTCAAGATTATCAAACGTGGGTGAAGAATGTCTTCATAGTTTTGTAGATAGGTTGGGTCACCAAATTGTGCGATGCTGCCTCGTGGCGAAATGCAACACGAAATCTCCAAAATGGGCAAAATTAAAGGTTGAGGTGTTGGTTTTACAGAATGATTTACACTTGTAGTAATAGAGCGGCATCGTCTTCAATAGGTTAGCGCACTGCACTTAGCACAGGTATGCTTCAACGCGCTTTGCGCCGTCATACTTAGTTTCTGATGGTCCTTACTTCCTGGATCACATCGAGGCGATCTTCCCACTCATTAATGGAAGTTAACCTCAGAAACTACACTGAGCGCAGAGGCTGATATCAAGCACAACCACTGGACTTGAATAACCTTTTATCGAATGATCGTGGGGCCTAAGCGTATTCTGGCGCATCAAGCAAGTGTTCTAGTCCGTAGTTAAATGCATTGGTTTGGCGTGTAATGTGCTTTTGTTGACAAGCTGCCACGAAGAAAACTCCTACGCATAAACGTGATTTCAGTGCCACACGCTGCCTTCCTTAAGTCGCCTTGACTTCGTGACGATACTTCAGCCTGCGACTCCAAATATCAGCTATTCTCCGCCCTCGTAAAAGTTTTAAATGATCGTCCATCCTTGGAGCGTACAAAAGAATGGTGTCCGTAATTGGCTTCTTCTCTCCTCTAAGTGCACTTACAACCTATCAGTGGGCAAAATTAGTCAACAAATAAAAATCGTTGACGAAACAATAACCAGACGGGACCTTCTTTCTAGCCCTCAGACGCCTGAAGCCTGGTTGAAACCCATTTTGCCAGCTTAGCATTTCCACGATCAAGGCCTTTGTCTTAAAGTCAAATCCGTTGTTTGTTTGCTTGTCGATCCTGAAAGGATCCACACGACTGGTTATCATGACCGCTCTGCGTCGTTGCAAGTGCTGCCTTCATTGACAACACTAACGACCGCATGCATGCCAGTGAAGACTGATTCTTGCTAAAAAACAGCTTCCATTCCATCGATGAAGGAATGCTAGTGGTAAAAACGACCTCATGCATTATTTTGACGAAAAAATGCAAGTCAATTTCGAGGCTTTCTGTGTCGTCGATCTGGATTTCAGTTTCTTAGATAATTCGTGGTAGGCTAGCTTACGTTGCATTACATTTTAGACTGCATTGACTGCAATTAAGCGTGCATAAGCAAATAACTTACTACTCAATAGGTGTTCCAGCTTTGAACAGCGAGCACGTAAACACTGGTTTCTTTTGAATTGGAGCCATTGCAAAGTCCATCCATGTGTAACGCTTGCATTGGTTGTTTACTACTCCCTTTGGTCATCAAAACAACTATGGAACCATGATTGTCTTTATGATCAGCAGCACAATCGTTGAGCCAAGCCGAAGGCTGCAAACCCTTCTGCTCATCAGTACCGCATTTTCTTCATCATATTTGCACTTCTTCTGCCGTCCTTAAGGCCTCAGGTCCAACCCCAAGGAACTTCTACCTTAATATCCTTTTCCAAACGCTGAGACAGCGTGACGGACGTGTTGCCTCCCATTGGAAGCTTCGTAAATGATAGGTGCCTTTGACAACCACTTTATTTACTGTTCTGTTGAGGGGCTACCAACAATCAAAATGACATTAGTTGTGGCCGATTGTGAGAATAAATTCCAGTCACTGTGTGCAGTATCCTCATTCAGATTTTATTTATGATGCACGTAACTTCTCCTCCACCTCTCTATTGGCTGTCAACGACCCAGGTGTTGGTGGCCGAAGAGCACAGAAGTGTGAGGAAGCAGAGAGGAGGAAAATTGTCCCTGCAAATGATAACCTACATGCGTGATAGCTTTTGATGCACCCTATTTGCCACGAAGAAATCAGTGCCACTGCAATCAGACGTTTAGTCAGTTGAATGTTAATTTGGAGACTGGCGGTGTTAGTTCATGGGTTTTGCTTATCATACCACTGACTGCGATGAGATGATAAACGAAGGAGGTTTACAAAACAAACTGGTGAAACAGTAAGAAGAATGTGAGAAGGAGAACTAGGTGATAAATGCATAACTCTCCAACCCTAGGCTTCAGTGACGAGAATACTTTGCCCCAACCTTCTTATTTTGTAAACCGACACCGTGTCTGGGCTATTTCAGTAGCCCATGCCTTTGTTTGGTGTCAGCATTTGACCTCCGAAAGATGCAACAAATATTTGCGCATGCTAATACCAGCGCGTTATTGTGTGGTGGAATTGCAGCACAAAAGTAAAAGGCGACAAGATCTGTGTCGGCACCGACTAGACGCCTTCACAGCCTACGGTGGGCTTGGCACTTGCTTGCATTGTGCTGAATGGTACGATGAAGCGGACTCGTGACTCGACTACACATCAAAGTACAAGCTTTCATCCCGACAAGAGTTCGCAAAGTGAAAGTGTTGAGGTAAGCTAATATAATCTCTTTGGAATGTGTCGCAATTTAATCTCGCATTTTAACCAGCTTTACTTATTGAACTGTGCATGCCATATCTCACACCAACTGAACGTCACACATTCCGTCGTGCGCAACGAAGATCGAATCCGCAGACTTGCGAATTTACTGTGTCATTTTTGTTATTGCATGGGCTACCTCATAAAAACACCCACTTCGCTTGCTCGTGGTGGGCTGTAGGCGTTTAGACTGAATGGTCAAAGCGAATTCGTTCCATTTGGAAGAGCCCACCATGAGCTGTAACTACTGTCGGTTGTAACGAAGGTCCAAAGTGGTTGTCTAGTGGAATAAATCACACTCAGTTATTCCGTCTGATAATTTTTTGAACATGCTTCCTTCTTTCAGTTTATCTATGCAACAATCCAACTACTCTGCTTCACTTTGGAGTTCGGCAGATGATCCCATCAGTGGAGTCGATCGCATAACAGAGATTCAAATTAGTCGTTTCCAATTCGGGTATTTGACTTGATGTAAAGTGGCAGAATCTGCTTAAGCAA
This sequence comes from Taenia pisiformis, assembly GCA_023968675.1. Classification (NCBI taxonomy): domain Eukaryota; kingdom Metazoa; phylum Platyhelminthes; class Cestoda; order Cyclophyllidea; family Taeniidae; genus Taenia; species Taenia pisiformis. The sequence continues at coordinate 11,984,156 of CM043736.1, read as the reverse complement.
TGACCAGTGTATGTATCTTCTTTGGGCTTCTCTTTATCCCAACGGTGTAGCGTTCCGAGCATCCCCAGAAGACGGAGGCGACGTTAGGAGTGTATCAGAATGCGTGTGTGCAAGATGGGAAGGAAGGGGGCTGCAGGAATGGCCGGGAGACCAGCTCACGCAGGTAGGTTCAAGATGACCGCCACCAATGTGTCTCACCAACTAACAGTCCAAACAAACAAACCACTACAAACGGTGGTGGTTGGAAGTTTGGTCTTCCTACTGGAAGATTTTCCACCTGCTTCTGTGAAGATGACGAGAATGACTGTTTTCAATTCACTTATTTTTAATTGTAAAATGAGTACTTTACCTGTTTCTAGCCATGCCAGCACATGCCACCCCAATGCTTTCGACTGCTCGGTAACATAGATGCTCACAAATAGATGGCATGAGATAATAGACAAGCGCAAGCACCCACAATCAGCGCATGGCGCAAATGATGCTGTCATTGAAGGCTTTCTGTGGAAGGTGAATGTCGGTCTGATATTTTGTGAGGAAAACTAGGTGATTACAGGCCACAGTATTGCTGTCATTAACGTCAGTAAGACAAATACATATAAATTTGCCCAGGTCTGTAATTCGTTGGACTAAATTAAAAATCTACCATCCATAAATGATTTTGCTCCAAACGTGGGCCTCTTCCATTCCAAACTGCCCTATGTGAGAACATGCTCAACCATTCAACGCACAATTGACACCACGATGCGCAGCTGGAACCCACCAGTGTCGGTGTGAGCGATTGAGCCCAGCTGCACAGGATGAATGGAGTGATTGCATATTTACATAATTGATGGCTGCCTTTCTCATCACGTTCTCACCACCTTTTCAAGCACTCACCAAAGCATGTTTTGGTGGGAACTTTAGCCTCGCATGCTGCCAGGCTTTTCCAGCTCCTCAAGCCTCTACAAAGCTGGGACAAAAAAAGTAAAGGCGATTAATGCCGATAATCGCTGCTAGGAAATGCTGCTGTTATCAGTCCTTCTGCTCCTCCACACACCTGCACGATTTATTCAATAGTACAAAAATAAGGGTCAAATCGCCAACCCCAGTGGCTCATTTTAAATCGTTATTAGAGCATCGTTGATGCTGCTCCTGGTGCCTTCATCCACGCCATTAATTGCTGAGCCAAACGCAGAGGAAGTAGATAGGTTGGCCATTGTTGCGCAGTATCGCCATCTCCATACGCCACCTCAGCAGGTGTCATAAAAGTCGACTGGCATCAGGCACTCAATCCTTTTACGCCTTTGATACAATTGCATTTGGCGGTAAACGTGGAAAGAGTGTCCTCCATCACCCAACCTCCTCCAAGTGCCTCCACATCAGCACATCGACCTCCTTCCTCTCGGCTCTCCCGACTCCTGAACACGAGAACGACTTGACTGATGGATCCAAGGCACTGTAAAATTTGCCGTTTCATAACAGAAATGGGGACAGCAGAATGGAGACGAACGTTAATGTGGTCGTTATTTTGGTTTACGCTGCGTTTAGGATGGCGCTAAAAGCCATGGAAGAAAGGGCACAATATTTTTATGTCAAACTACCTGCTGGTTGTATCCCGTCATCATCGCCTCTCGAGTTCGTATCAATTTGGAACATAACAAGACTAAACCTTATTTGCATTTCCAATCCGCCTAACAAAGAGGACCGTAAAGTGGTGCTAAACAGTGAAGGGGTCCAAGCAGGTCAGAAGGAATGCGAGTTAGTTGTGGGAATAACAAAGAAAGGATCTTGTAGTGTGGCAAGATGACATTACAAAGCGGTGTCACGAGCACACCATTTGGCTTTCATTACCACAGAGGCATGAGCCGTAACCAAACGATGATTGCGGCATTGCAGTACTAACAGTCAAACACAAAACAGTTTCTGCAAGGCATTGATGTGGGTCAGAATCTCCTGGTCACCGGAGGAAGAGGCCTGAACAAAAACAGAGGACGGAATTCTCAATGTAAATGGAAACAAAACATTAATAAATAAATAGGCTTGTAATGTTTTACTTTGGAGGCGAAAAAAGGCGCACCAGGCCTTTAACAAACGCTCTAAGGTACTAACACGTTTTCGGCGCGTGATCAAAATTCACCGCAAAGTGCTTCAGCAGAACTATAAAACTAACCTCACAAGGTGATCGCTGCCTTGGGCATTACTTTGCTGATTAGCTGTAAGTTTACAACGCGTTTCATTGTGGACTGAACTCATCGTCAACATACAATTTCTTTTAGACAACATGGCCAAGTTGATTGGTAGCCTCGTCTTGGTAACACTCGTGGCATCAGAAGCGCCGACTGAGCAGGAGCGCAAGGCTCTTCTTACTTTCCACAACACCAAACGGGCAAATGTAAGCCCTTCGGCTGCAAATATGCTAGAGATGGTGAGTTCCTCACTCGTGCTTGCTTCCTCCAACCCCTACCATGCACAAATCCCTTGAACTATCATGAATCAACTCTGTGCCTTGCCACTTTAAAATTGATGACAATCTCGCCTTGCGCCACTGAAGGTGTACAGTCCAGAGCTGGAAAAGCTGGCCGTTGATTGGGTGGAAAAATGCAAGTTTGAACACCCAAATGTGGGCAAGTATCCAGAGTACAGTGGTACAGGGCAAAATCTTGCCTTGTCTGGGGGTGCTAGCCGCAATTTGGTGGCACAGGCGAGCGGTTGGTGGAACGAGGTCGATCACTACACCTACGAAAAAAACGAATGTGCAACCGGTAAAGTGTGTGGACATTACACCCAGGTGAGGCAATAACTTCTCACTGGCACTCTACACGAGGTTACCTTTTTTGACAATATGATGCATGTTTTACTATTCTTTCATTCTATTCGCTTGCATTTTAGCGATAATCTGATGTCTGCTATTGTGCAACCACTTTTTGAGTTTGTTATTTGTGCGGCGCCATACTGCGTGTTTGGTAGCCAACTGTCATTTGCCTCTGCTGCATAGATGGTCTGGGCGACGTCTGGGGAGCTTGGGTGCGCAGTAAAACAATGTGATAGTTTGAAACCAGATTGGCCTTCGCCGGTGTATCTAATGGCTTGCCAGTATAAACCACCGTAAGTGTGATGGGGCTCAATTTTATGCCGCAAGAGTCGTACAATGGTAACTGATCTTGGTGTATTTGTCTTAGCGGCAATTACATAGGCGCAAAACCCTACATCAGTGGCACTAGTTGCAGTCAATGTCCATCTGAGACGAAATGTGTGAACAACCTCTGCTCCAGGCAGAGTTCTCCTGCATCGAAGACAGCGTCTGCTTACACTTGGGCGGGAGCAATCGCCTTGTTTGTCGTTTTTTATTATTATCCCTTTGTCTAAAGATACCTCGACAAGCAGACAATGCACCACTTAAAACCCACCTCATTTACGTCGAACACGGCACCCATCCAATGCTCTAGCACTAGCGGCTTACCCACCATTGTATACAAATGAGCGAGATGGCATTGCGCGCTTCTCTCTGCAAAAGCTTTGGGTCAGAGGAGCTGCAATTGTCCTTTTGCTAACGCGATTATTAGCCGTGTGTCACTCAATCTTACCTTCAAAGCGTCTGCGATTATTTTCCAAAGCATTTTGCGCACTCCTTCGCCACGGCGGACTTCATACCGTTCCTAGTCAATCGTCAAATAAGCCATTGTTCCACAAACCTTTTGCCAAATCATCTTCTCTTGTCACAAGTGTGGCGATTAGTCGGGCGGAAGGCTGCTGTTCTGGTGCGCTTGCTCCTATTTGGTCTAAGCGTTGCTTCATCTTAGCCACCAATAGTGTTTGGAAGGCATCATAGGTGGGTAATTTAGGATTGCTGTTCTCAAATGCAGTGGGCAAATTGTCACGTTGATTGGAGAACAGCGTTGCGTCAAGAGGCACATTAGTTAAAATCATAAAAGAATCTTATTCAAGTGAAGGACGTTTGACACTTACACAAATTTGCGTCCACATTGAACGCTCCTTTCTTGATAGGTGCACTAAATTTAGCTCTATTTGATAAGCTGCATTCATCAACGTTGAATGCCAACATTTCGCCTTGCTCACTAATCGTTATTTTGGACAAGCAGATGGTGTAGGTGGCATCATTGAATTTGGGCGCATAAGCAGACCTATTGTTCTTGTACAACGGACCACTGTGGAAAGAAGGATGGGTGGTAGACGTAAGAGAAGGGAATTAAACATCTGGAAAAACAACATAAGATCACAAGCAAAGGCATAAAATCAACGATTGGTTTGAACCAATGCCATAATTCTGCAAGCTCTGCCCATACAAACCCAACCACACTACGTTTTAAATTGTTCCCATGTAACGGAATTGCTCCTTGTAGGATTTGTGTGCACATTGCCTAACCGATGGTGAGGTTGTCGCAGTTCTTTTCAAATATCTTCATGCTGCCGATACTAATGGTGTCACGTTTAAGTTCGTTTGGGAGGTTCCAGCCCCGTTTCTACCACCTTACAAAGGCACTTCTTCATTTTGGCTTTAGTGGTCGTAACGCAGATAAGCTAAGCTCCAATGTCTTGGTCATCATGGTTCGGTTAGGTGTTGCCTTATGTTAAAAAATCACTAAGTTGCCTCTAGGTTAGTATCTTTCGTACTTATTGAAATGGAGACGATGATATTTACGGCCATTAGGATCACCACATTGTTAGATGGTAAGGGATGCCTGGAGGATGGATGACCGTGGATATAAGCCAGTTAAGATGAGCGAGTACTTCTGCATGCCCAAAAGGAACCTCTGCCTCTCTATCAGCGTTTAACTTCGGTCTAAGTAAGGGATCGGTGGAATAGTTGGAGTGCGGATAAAGATAGATCCTGGCAAGACCCATACTACCTCAAGTGCCTGGATCACTATCAGGGTGCATCAAGTTACCCTAGCGCAGCTCTATCATAATTTATCCATCAAGTAACCCACTTGCCGTATTTGCTAGTGTTCAGCCACCAATAAATTATAAACTTGACTTTCCTACTGCCGCCAATAAAGTAGCACCATACGAACACTAAAACTTTCTTTATGCCAGCAAATGCTTAATTCCATTGCACTCTCTCTAATCTACCAGGTGTAGCCGGTCTTTCCTGTTATGCGAACCAATTTACTCATATTTTTCGACTTCTCCTATGCTCATCGCAACAAGCTATAGCTGCATTGCCCTTTTGCAGTTAAAGGGGAGCACTGTGCATCCAACCCGAGATGCGCTTAATTTTGCTCCAATTTTCCGTGTTTATGTATCCAAACTGTTCTAGCTTTGTCCGTATTACAGTTGCGATTTCATTGCTTACCATATCTGCTCTACGCTACATTGGTTATTTCGAGAGAGACTTATATGTTTTCGCGTTGCAAATCTTGCCGTTGTGGTTCAGCCAACGGTGAATGTTGTGGTCTTTGCTAGTTGCTTGCACACACCTACTGCAACCATTCATGCATGCATCAGATGTATCTCCATGTTCTGGCGCAACGATCCCTTAATGCACTTCCAACAAAGAATCTTGTTTTTAATCCACTTTGTAGTTGTGCGACCCTCGTGCAAAATTAGGTTTCGTAAAATCCATTTGGTGCATCATCTGATTACTTTTACTTTCGTGGCCAGCAACCCCCATATTATGTACGCATGAAGCCCACTCGTATGGAATTGTCAGCTTCCGCAGAGCCACCAAATATTTCCTCTCTTGTCAAGCAAGTTGTGACACAAAAGCTGCTACTCCTCCTCATGCTGACCGTCCTCCGCAGTTTAACTACACTCTAGCACAGCCTATCTCCCTACCATTTTACCCAAACACATGCATTACTGATATCAGAGTCCACTGTCCCAATATCATCAAACCTTCTACCAATTGGCTACCGAAGGTCTCAACAAGTATGCAACTTGATTTGCTCATTTGCTCCGCTCAACAGACTCGTTATAATGAACATCGCAATTTGAAAGGGACGAGGCTGGGAGCATAAGGCGCGAGGTACGGAAACAATAAAAGGCTGATCTAAGAGCTTCACCTTGCATGCCTTAATGATGGAAACAGTCACTTTGGAACAAATGACTTGCCCCTCTTGCATTGTATTTATGTTACAAGGGACACAATGTCTCACAGCCGGTTTCAAGAACAAGCTGATGAAATTCATACGCTCAGGTAAAGTTAGACGTTTGCTGCTTTTCCGCGTACAGGTCTGACTTAGAACTACAGTGGTCGTGTAAAAGCACTAATTCCTGTTAGCAGTCATCTTCGAATAATGCCATTTTGTGGTAAGTTGGTTGCTTAACAAAGGGTAGGGGACAACCAGACAGACTCGTAAGTGCATCGTGAAGGAATGCAATTGAGGACGGCTTCTACACACCACTTTTCCTAACCAATGTTTGGGCGCCTTAGGCAGTACTAAAACTGAGAACATGCACAAACCCTCTCAACAGCAGTGCATTGTTGCACATAAATTAAAGCAACACCCAAAACGTTGGTCTGATTGTTCTTTTTGAACCTCGCTGTGTGAATGGCTACTGAGCAGATGCCGCCTTATTGGGGACGATGGAGGTTCCAAGCCCATCAGTATCGTCACTTTTTTGCCACTGGCTGCTAATTGCTGTCCTCCAGCATGCAACTGGTATTCGTAGGGCTTCAATGCCTTTCAATGTTGCGAAATTAAGAATAAGAGACAAATAGTGTAATGTCACAAACCGCCCCTACCCCATATTTAGTGCGCCTCTGCTAAAGACGCTAGCCATTTTTTTATCAAGTTAGATATCCCAATGACAGCCCTCCGATTAATCAGACAATTGGACTGTTCATGGACCTGGCAAGCAAATTTTAACGTGGTTTGCATTGCTTCACATTCCAAAGTTAAGTGCTTTAAGAAGAGTGACGCCTTGAGGATTTCTTTGCAACCTCAATTTACGTCTCCCAATTTCCGCTCCAAATCAGCAGATGATTGCTCTCAAACGTGCTTCCTCATAAGCTGTTTTTTAATCTCCAATAGATGCATTGCCGCAAATATTTTGTTGCAGCGTCAAGATAGAAATGACGGAATCTGGTTTTTGAGAAGAATCATAGAGGTGGAATTGGGTAGTTCTGTGTTAAACGCCACCCAAACGAAGAAGTCGAGGAGCTTGAGGTGGCTACAGGTTGGAAATTGACAGAGAAGTTTATGCTACACTGTCTCTCTTTATGTCCACTGTCAGTCTCCGGTGCAGTGGGTAAAGCTACTCGTGGAGATGCTTCCGGAATATTCAACTCGAGGATGGTCCGCAAATCAGTGGCCAACATCATTCGCGCATCGGTCCTCATCAAATTTGACTTCTAATGTGACAACTTTGTTTGTCAGCACGCAACCAAGCGAAGCCGTGCCCTCTGCACGTCTAGACTATCAGCTCACACTGCCCTGTGTTCGAGACAAATTAAGGAGATAGTCAATCCACAACTTTGCACGGGCGCACAAATGCGCACCAATGACCTTTGCAGCACCACCAACAACCATCCATCAAAATGCAGTAATGAAACAGAGGCACGCCTCCTCTTAAAACCAAAGTAAATAAAACAGCAAAGAAAGCGGGCATGATGTTTTGCACGTCTACTAGTGACCAAAAAGGATGTGTAGTTGAATTGATTAGGGGGACACGTTAAACGCATCAGCAGTTATGCTAACTACACGACAAGTTTAAAAGCGCAGGCACTTAGTCTACGGTGAGGTGAGGGTCTTGCACAACCTTCCCATTCGGCCTGCCATACATACAAAATATGTAAATATTTGTATCATGGGTTGGTTCATTCAAAGACGTTTGGCCCAGAACACCATGCAAGTCAGCACTTGTGAAGCCCTAACACAACGAACACGCCAATTTTGTCACATTGATTGCAGAATATTATGCGCTCTCGCACCAACACATTCCACGCTTTCCATTTCGAATGCACTCCCCACCCGTGAGCAACTAAAATCTCACCAAATCCATAATGTCCACTCCGCTATTCCATTACATCCGATGAGCAGAGCAAGTCTGGAAGGGGATGGTCAGGGCACAACCAGTTAGAAGTTACAGGCAGCCACTGTGTACATGAGTTTCAAATGAATATGCGCTTTCCTTGTCTCCGTGCGATGAAGTGCTCCTCCTTGCCCTGATTCCATTCAGTACGACTATTTCAAACGCATGTACAACTGTGAGATCAACTTGCGCTCTGCACAGCAAACCATGCACAAGCGTTCACTTGAAGCAGAAGTTCTCTACCCTTCTTCTCTGCCATTCAAAAGCCCCATTTGCTGCACCAAGATGAGGCAATTCTATCACTCCACATTGAGATCTGTGAGAGGGGAGAATTGCCAATGTGACTGCAGTCACCAGCACAGAGATTGCTGCAAGAGCTCTAAATCAGTTGGTTAATGGTGTGTAATTCCTTGAATCCTAGATGTAACAAAATTACATCCTCCTTACCCGCCACTAAGTCACAATCTCTTGATTGTCCATGTCGACTTCTGTCGCTACTATGGTGAGGCAAATGCAAGGGTCAAAGCTATCTTGATCCTTTTCCGACTTGAGTTACATCCACATGCCAATGCACCTTGACACCCATGTACGAGTCCACGTTTATTACTGCATTCGCAACGGCATTCAGTTTTATGTGTCTTAGAACAACTTCAGGTTGCGGCTGCCCCTGACTTGGACAAACTTTCCCTTTTCATGCCTCGTAATTGCACTGCATTGCATTCACATTACTATGAAGTGGAGTGTCATCCTTCCTATTTTAACGGTTGCCCATCAACTGCAAAAGCATCTCTGTATGCAGAGTTCCAAGACCGTCTGCAGTTGTTATTGGCATTGATGCGCACCTCGCTTTCATCAGGACTGCCTCTAATCATTTTGCTGAACTTGGTAAACAATCAGCAAAATTGGATCCTATTTCACATTGGTACAAATGCACTGCAAATAAGAAATGCAATGTTTTGTTTGTTTGGACTGTTGGTTGGTCGAGCCTATTAGTGGCGGCTACCTTGAAGCTGGCTGCGAGTGCTGGCCTGTCGGCCATCCAGCCGTTTCCTTCCTTTCCTTCTAGAATACATGCATTCTTGCCTACACCTAGCCTTCCCTCCGTCTTCTAGGGATGCTCGGGATGCTACAAGAAGGCTTGCTAATGCAACGGCTTGGCTACTGTGGAAGGGACTTGCCTCCAATGGCACTGTGGATGTTGTTCTTGCCGATGTCCTCATGGACGTAAATGTGCAAGTAAACGGTCTTAGCAGAAATGAGGAGCCATTTGCATAAACTCCAACAGGACACTGAAGAGGCTCAGTGGCAAGAGAAAATTGTCTTCATGCAAGCGAGCTCTTGTATAATTTGGATTAACCTCCCAGCAATCCATATTCTCAAGCTTATAGATTTGCCGTTAATGAATTTAACTACCGTTTCCTAGTAATGTAAGGAGTCGTGGCACTTAACGCACATTCGCGCATCGTTAGTTTTGTTGAAAGTAAGTTGGCCTTGCAGCCATTCACTGGATGATGGCAAGTTGTACGTTCCTCTTAGTGCACATTGAGTAACCTTATCCCTTACCAAATGCGGCCCTTATTCATCCTGCGTCCACCAGGAAGGCTGAAACAGCACCAATTCCATCGCACATCGAGTATTTGATGGCCATGTGCAATCGAGAAGACGCTTTGTAATCTCAACCTCCATCTTCTCTGGCCTAATACAATCTGCCAAAAAGCTACATGAAAAATAAAATTAACACAATTGCGCAAGTCTTTTCAGGTAAGGTGTTTTGCTTGCGATGTATATGTAACATTGGAAAGTGTCGTGACTTCTCTTTGCTCACGTATTGTACGAGCGCTCAAACCATCGATGATGGAAGTCGTGGTGCAGATGCACTCAACATTTTCATTTTATTTGTTCCGCTGTAAAGACATTTTCCCCATTTGTTGGCAAATCTTCCCAATTGTCTCCTTACTTCTGTTTAGCTCCTCAACTAATGCGGATGCCATGACAAACGGTCGAGAGCCGTCAGATCGCAACGCTTATCTAGGACCGCTGCGACACGAAGGCGAGACCATAAATGTGCTGCGAATTTGACTCTAGTTCATGACTATTTGCCCTGTGTGAATTCTACTTTGAAAAACATATTTGAACCGTCTCTGAAGAGCTCTCCTCCATCCGCATTCCAGCACTGTGGATTTATGAGAGTCTCCTCTTTAATCTCGATGAAACGATTGGGTATTTTTAGCAAAATCACCGAAGGACGGTCAAGGTGAAGCTTGAAATTTCAGCCGAGTTGAGCCATTACGCTGCGATCTAAGTAAAGCACACGTGCAGGAAGGAGGACATGAGAGTCAGAGAAGAAGGGATGCATGAACGCGGTAAAACTGCAAGGGATTGTTTGCACTACGATGAGTTGTTGGTGCTGTTTACTCGTCTGTGAAAGTGGCCTGCAAGCAATAAATGTGATTGTTTTTGCGGTCCATTCGTATGTACGTTTGCATGCACATCGGTGACAAGCAGAAGGCATTTGCGTGCAAACAATCAAACTGGTCCCCTTCCTCTTAGTCGCATATTTACTAGAGAGCACGGAGATAACCCCACTGTGTCTGAGTGGGTGAGCGCATTTGTAATTTGTGCTTATTCCGCATCTCATGGTCGTGCTCACCATCATTAGAATGGCCTTTTGATATGTGTCACAGACGTCCACCACTTGTAATCTCATTAACCTTTTGCAGCAAATCTCGTGTAATGTTATCAAAAGGACTACTACTTGGATGCAATTGCCCACTGAGACAAGTGACAATGCATTCTCACTGCAGACTGGAGTTGAATGTCAAGAGTGAGGAAGGATGGCAAAGGAGGGCATGGTGACAGCGACTTACATAAATTAGGGTGGTGTTATAGTATGCACTCACAAGTCTATAAAGGACGAATTTTGTGGCAATCTTTTCTTTTCAATAAACCGACCGGTGGTAGAATGCAGTGCTTGTGTTCAACTACTGAGCCTAATCGGAAACCCATCTTGAGGAAATCGTTTGATCCGATTCCCGCCAGTCAGCAGGCTAGCATCCTCAATTGCTGATACTTTATTAGCTGCAGTAACAACATCCACTTCGGATGAACCGTGAAGGTGTAGTATATCTACGGATTCTGTGCACGTGGCAAAAGGCCTAGAATAATACACATGGTGTTGCGTCTTTGTAAGCTGATTCCGTCTGCTGTTCGTTTGCACACAAACACGCTTGGATCGCATTGTGGCTCTTAGTGAAACCGACAAATGCCCGCAATTAACTGCACTAAATCCATTCGCCCTCGCCTCTCCAGTACACACCTCAACAATTGCACTTTGGCTTAGTCGCAAGACCAATCCCCACTAGGCACACATTGTAGGTGCATTTGTTGCAAAATGCAAATGCTTCTCACGTTCCGAATGCGAGGATAAGCCGCATCCACGGTTTGCATTATTCCATTATGAATCGGTCATTACTAGATGGAAATTATCGGCAATTGATTAATTCGTTCGTACCGAGGGAAATGGCAAAGATGTTGGGAAAGACTGCGGCAGCGTGAGCAAATTTTATTTATTCACTGAGCCACAGCCACACTGTGTCGGAATGGTCATCTATTGGCGGCATGATCATAGTTTTCACAAGACAGAATGAAATGAGGTGGAAGGAATGAGCGCAGTGCTTTCTCTTCAAGTTTATTTGCAAATTCGGCATGACACTGTAACAAGGGTTTCAAATGTCATGATATTAGCTGCGTGGTGTGTGGACGGATGGGAAGTCGAGGAGGATTTTAAACATTTAAGCACAGAATCCCTTCCTCCTCAACATCACTTACCACAATGAACACGAACGGACGCGAGCCGTGAGAATGCAGCAAAGGCTTGGAGCGCTCATGTTCCCATTCTTTCCCTTACTGCCAACTTGCCATTAATCTCTTCCATTTGGATGCATTCTCATCAACCTCCACCTTTTCTGCACACCATCACCCACAAGCGCTCCTCTATACGCCTTCAAATCCCAAGAGATCCGCTGTGTTATGTGCAGCTGCCCTGTTGTGATTCCATTTGCATTAAATCGCAATTCTTTAATTTTCCAGCACCCGATGAGTGCAGTTATGAGTCAAAATGGATGTCACTCATTCTCTGCTTTGCTAGGGCCACAGCAAACTAAAAGTTTACCCTCGTCGACAAGAGCCGAGACTGGTATCCCTCAGTGTCATTAGACGTCGCCAACCCGTAAGCACTTTCCAATTTATGGAGGATTAATCATCGCGCCTTGCTGTTAAGAGCCGCAAAGTGAAGTTGCATGGATAATGTGTTAAAAGAAAGAAAGAAAGGAAGGTAGGGCAATGTGCTGGTGGATGTCTTGAGCACTGTGCCTCCCATAGTGGTCGTAAGTTGCCAAAACTGTTCCATTTCCACCTGAAATTTAACAATTAGGTATGCCTCATGAGGCGGTTAAGAAGGAGGCGAATCAACAAATTGGTGAGCTGATTTACCAGCCATCAATGTGATTGTCAGAACTCCGAGGCAACCCACTCCAACGCTCTCACTGATTCTCTCCTTCTTCCCTGCATTCTAGGTGTCGTTGACACAGCTTTCAAGCAACAGCATCTTGAAGCTCCATAATTTGGCTTGCATAAATCAAACCTATAGTCATTACCTCGAATATTACCAAGAAATCGGGATGTTATCACACAATAGCTAATCGTCCACTGTCCAGGATATGGAGGAAATGTTGTTTTTTCTGTTGTTCTTCAGCATGCAAACTCATCATTAACTTCGGCATCTTTCTTTGCTTCAGCTACGACTCGGTACCACTTGAACAGCTCATCACACACTGACTAGCCCCACGTGCTGACCCTAATCAGGCACACCAACTCGTGACCGCTGGTGCTAACAACCTCCTTACCGCACTGACACTAGAAGCAATATCTGAACCAACGCGACCCACCACTTGAACAGCGCTGTCATCTACAACGGTTTCGTATGTAAGCACCTTCGATCACCTCACTCTCTCGGTCCATTTGCCCTAGTGGTTTCTGCAATGAGTAAGTTTAAAGTGGCAAGCATTTGTGGGCCGCATGCCTCTGTGTGACGAGACTATCCACTGTGATACGCCTTCTTGTAGACGTCTTCGTGAAGGTCTCCTGCCTCGCCATCCTCCTATCTGCTGCAGCAGGATGGCAACCCACCGATGCTGAGCGAGCACAAATCCTCGAGGCGCATCATCGAATACGCGAAAAAGTGGACCCAACTGCTAGCAATATGAAATTGTTGGTGTGTCCATAGTGGACAAATTGATGCAATTAATGTGCACATTTTGTTGCATGCAGCTATCAGCGGACGCAATTCGCCCTACACTTGTTATCGTTTCAGCTCTTTTCAACAATCTTGTCCTTTTTCACTTCGCATGCGCTTTTTTGTTGTTCAATTTGGGCAGAGATATTCGAGGGACCTGGAACACTTGGCTGCTTATTGGGCGGGTGAGTGCAAGTTTCGACGTCCAGATACGAAGAAGCGCCGGCGTTATCGTGATCTCGGAATGAACCTCGCAATCACCTTCGGTTCCAAGCCAGCCCTCGTCGACGGCTTGTGCAGTTGGCTCAGCGAATCCAATTATTACACCTACGCTAACAACACGTGTAGTCGTAGTTGCAGCCAATATACTCAGGTGAGTGTACGAACGAGTTTAAGCCCCCATTACCACTTTGCCTAGCTACTTCATCCTGCTCTGTCGCGGTTATATACCTAAATTAACGTTGTATACCCATGCAGCTGATTTGGGCGCAAGCAACTGAAGTGGGATGTGCCATGCGGGAATGTAATGGCGTTATACATGGAATGCCAGATCCACAATACATCACCGTCTGTCTATACAAGCCCTCGTAAGATGCAGTTCTCCACTTTCATTGCTAATAACAACACTGTTCTTCTTGCGAACCACCTCTTTCTTCACAGTGGGAATTACAGAAAGGGGAAGCCATACCTTTGTGGGCCCAGTTGCTCCGGATGCTCCAAGTGGGAGCAATGCTACCGCAATCAGTGCATGAGGGATGCACAACTACGGGAAGTCTATCCCATGGACTCGTTTCCTGATCCCGATGATAAGTATGTGCCACAATGTGTACCGCCCAAGTCTGATACCATCGTCGCTGCAGCCAGTTGTGAGTCGACCTAGCCAAACACGACGTAATGCTACTCGCTTCTCTCCTCCCATTCTCACTGTGCTTACTTCGTGCTCATGACTACTGCATTAATAAAGAGAATGTGTGCTTGAAGCCTCTGCATCTTGGTATGCTTCCGCCTAGGTTAGCGCAAATTTGTCGAGTCTTTGGGTTTGTGCAAGAAGGCAGCTTGAGTAAATTGTCGCGTTGTTTTAGTAGTAAGTGTGGTAAGTGAAACATGCACACGTCGTCCTTTAAAATGACCTATATTTCCTTGGTGGGAATGAAACATAGGATTTAATGCTCCTCACTTCCGTTCACGCCTGTCCACTTCGAAGAAAGTACTGTAGTGGTCGGTCAAACCCACGGCGCACTGACAGATTTATTCAACATCTTGGACTCCTCCAGACCCAGCTTCAAGGAGGCCGCCACTAATGTGTCAGACCAACCAACAGTTCAAACAAACAAAGCACTACACCAACCAACCAGCCAAACAAACCAAACATAGCATAGCCGCTCTCTTCTTTTAAGCTTTGTCCCCAACGCATCTCTTCATCCACCTCGTGCGCTAGCTCTGTGATTCGTTGGACTAAATTAAAAATCTACCATCCATAAATGATTTTGCTCCAAACGTGGGCCTCTTCCATTCCAAAATGAGCTTTGTGAGAACATGCTCAACCATTCAACGCACAATTGACACCACGATGCGCAGCTGGAACCCACCAGTGTCGGTGTGAGCGATTGAGCCCAGCTGCACAGGATGAATGGAGTGATTGCGTATTTACGCAATTGATAGCTGCCCTTCTAATCACGCTCTCACCACTTTTTCAAGCATAAAATCTACACTTTAGCAATGTCCGCCATTTATAAGGGCACACGAGGTATACCTCTTCCACCGTTTCCAAATATTTATCCTCCATTTCTTGCTTTATAGCATTTGACTTAAGCGTCCTTTAAAAGTCAGGTTTGAATTCATGCGAAGGTGTTGCATGAGTTGCATCAGTTGTATGGCATGATTGACAGGGAGACATCAAAGCGAGCATCACAAAGGCAGCTCAGTGTTGTCAATCGATTTCTTTGACCATATAGACGAACTCCCAAAGCATGTTTTGGTGGGAATTTTGGCCTCTCATGCTCCCAGGCTTTTCCAGCTCCTCAAGCCTCTACAAAGCTGGGACAAAAAAAGTAAAGGCGATTAATGCCGATAATCGCTGCTAAGAAATGCTGCTATTATCGGTCCTTCTGCTCCTCCACACACCTGCACGATTTATTCAATAGTACAAAAATAAGGATCAAATCGCCAACCCCAGTGGCTCATTTTAAATCGTTATTAGAGCATCGATGATGCTGCTCCTGGTGCCTTCATCCACGCCATTAATTGCTGAGCCAAACGCAGAGGAAGTAGATAGGTTGGCCATTGTTGCGCAGTATCGCCATCTCCATACGCCACCTCAGCAGGTGTCATAAAAGTCGACTGGCATCAGGCACTCAACCCTTTTTCGCCTTTGATGCAATTGCATTTGGCGGTAAACGTGGAAAGAGTGTCCTCCATCACCCAACCTCCTCCAAGTGCCTCCACATCAGCACATCAACCTCCTTCCTCTCGGCTCTCTCGACTCCTGAACACGAGAACGACTTGACTGATGGATCCAAGGCACTGTAAAATTTGCCGTTTCATAACAGAAAGGGGGACAGCAGAATGGAGACGAACGTTAATGTGGTCGTTATTTTGGTTTACGCTGCGTTTAGGATGGCGCTAAAAGCCATGGAAGAAAGGGCACAATATTTTTATGTCAAACTACCTGCTGGTTGTATCCCGTCATCATCGCCTCTCGAGTTCGTATCAATTTGGAACATAACAAGACTAAACCTTATTTGCATTTCCAATCCGCCTAACAAAGAGGACCGTAAAGTGGTGCTAAACAGTGAAGGGGTCCAAGCAGGTCAGAAGGAATGCGAGTTAGTTGTGGGAATAACAAAGAAAGGATCTTGTAGTGTGGCAAGAGGACATAACAAAGCGGTGTCACGAGCACACCATTTGGCTTTCATTACCACAGAGGCATGAGCCGTAACCAAACGATGATTGCGGCATTGCAGTACTAACAGTCAAACACAAAACAGTTTCTGCAAGGCATTGATGTGGGTCAGAATCTCCTGGTCACCGGAGGAAGAGGCCTGAACAAAAACAGAGGACGGAATTCTCAATGTAAATGGAAACAAAACATTAATAAATAAATAGGCTTGTAATGTTTTTCTTTGGAGGCGAAAAAAGGCGCACCAGGCCTTTAACAAACGCTCTAAGGTACTAACACGTTTTCAGCGCGTGATCAAAATTCACCGCAAAGTGCTTCAGCAGAACTATAAAACTAACCTCACAAGGTGATCGCTGCCTTGGGCATTACTTTGCTGATTAGCTGTAAGTTTACAACGCGTTTCATTGTGGACTGAACTCATCGTCAACATACCATTTCTTTTAGACAATATGGCCAAGTTGATTGGTAGCCTCGTCTTGGTAACACTCGTGGCATCAGAAGCGCCGACTGAGCAGGAGCGCAAGGCTCTTCTTACTTTCCACAACACCAAACGGGCAAATGTAAGCCCTTCGGCTGCAAATATGCTAGAGATGGTGAGTTCCACACTCGTGCTTGCTTCCTCCAACCCCTACCATGCACAAATCCCTTGAACTATCATGAATCAACTCTGTGCCTTGCCACTTTAAAATTGACGACAATCTCGCCTTGCGCCACTGAAGGTGTACAGTCCAGAGCTGGAAAAGCTGGCTGTTGATTGGGTGGAAAAATGCAAGTTTGAACACCCAAATGTGGGCAAGTATCCAGAGTACAGTGGTACAGGGCAAAATCTTGCCTTGTCTGGGGGTGCTAGCCGCAATTTGGTGGCACAGGCGAGCGGTTGGTGGAACGAGGTCGATCACTACACCTACGAAAAAAACGAATGTGCAACCGGTAAAGTGTGTGGACATTACACCCAGGTGAGGTAATAACTTCTCACTGGCATCCTAAACGAGGTTACCTTTTTTGACAATATGATGCATGTTTTACTATTCTTTCATTCTATTCGCTTGCATTTTAGCGATAATCTGATGTCTGCTATTGTGCAACCACTTTTTGAGTTTGTTATTTGTGCGGCGCCATACTGCGTGTTTGGTAGCCAACTGTCATTTGCCTCTGCTGCATAGATGGTCTGGGCGACGTCTGGGGAGCTTGGGTGCGCAGTAAAACAATGTGATAGCTTGAAACCAGATTGGCCTTCGCCGGTGTATCTAATGGCTTGCCAGTATAAACCACCGTAAGTGTGATTGGGCTCAATTTTATGCCGCAAGAGTCGTACAATGGTAACTGATCTTGGTGTATTTGTCTTAGCGGCAATTACATAGGCGCAAAACCCTACATCAGTGGCACCAGTTGCAGTCAATGTCCATCTGAGACGAAATGTGTGAACAACCTCTGCTCCAGGCAGAGTTCTCCTGCATCGAAGACAGCGTCTGCTTACACTTGGGCGGGAGCAATCGCCTTGTTTGTCGTTTTTGATTGTTATCCCTTTGTCTAAAGATACCTCGACAAGCAGACAATGCACCACTTAAAACCCACCTCATTTACGTCGAACACGGCACCCATCCAATGCTCTAGCACTAGCGGCTTACCCACCATTGTATACAAATGAGCGAGATGGCATTGCGCGCTTCTCTCTGCAAAAGCTTTGGGTCAGAGGAGCTGCAATTGTCCTTTTGCTAACGCGATTATTAGCCGTGTGTCACTCAATCTTACCTTCAAAGCGTCTGCGATTATTTTCCAAAGCATTTTGCGCACTCCTTCGCCACGGCGGACTTCATACCGTTCCTAGTCAATCGTCAAGTAAGCCATTGTTCCACAAACCTTTTGCCAAATCATCTTCTCTTGTTACAAGTGTGGCGATTAGTCGGGCGGAAGGCTGCTGTTCTGGTGCGCTTGCTCCTATTTGGTCTAAGCGTTGCTTTATCTTAGCCACCAATAGTGTTTGGAAGGCATCATAGGTGGGTAATTTAGGATTGCTGTTCTCAAATGCAGTGGGCAAATTGTCACGTTGATTGGAGAACAGCGTTGCGTCAAGAGGCACATTAGTTAAAATCATAAAAGAATCTTATTCAAGTGAAGGACGTTTGACACTTACACAAATTTGCGTCCACATTGAACGCTCCTTTCTTGATAGGTGCACTAAATTTAGCTCTATTTGATAAGCTGCATTCATCAACGTTGAATGCCAACATTTCGCCTTGCTCACTAATCGTTATTTTGGACAAGCAGATGGTGTAGGTGGCATCATAGGAATTGGGCGCCTGGAACAAGCTGGTGAGCTCAGCTTCAGCATTAGGCATCAGAGACCAAAAGCGCGCGATAGCAGACCTATTTTTCTTGTACAACGGACCACTGTGGAAAGAAGGATGAGTGGTAGACGTAAGAGAAGGGAATTAAACATCTGGAAAAACAACATTAAATCACAAGCAAAGGCATAAAATCAACGATTGGTTTGAACCAATGCCATAATTCTGCAAGCTCTGCCCATACAAACGCAACCACACTGCGTTTTAAATGGTTCCCATGTAACGGAATTGCTCCTTGTAGGATTTGTGTGCACATTGCCTAACCGATGGTGAGGTTGTCGCAGTTCTTTTAAAATATCTTCATGCTGCCGATACTAATGGTGTCACGTTTAAGTTCGTTTGGGAGGTTCCAGCCCCGTTTCTACCACCTTACAAAGGCACTTCTTCATTTTGGCTTTAGTGGTCGTAACGCAGATAAGCTAAGCTCCAATGTCTTGGTCATCATGGTTCGGTTAGGTGTTGCCTTATGTTAAAAAATCACTAAGTTGCCTCTAGGTTAGTATCTTTCGTACTTATTGAAATGGAGACGATGATATTTACGGCCATTAGCATCACCACATTGTTAGATGGTAAGGGATGCCTGGAGGATGGATGACCGTGGATATAAGCCAGTTAAGATGAGCGAGTACTTCTGCATGCCCAAAAGGAACCTCTGCCTCTCTATCAGCGTTTAACTTCGGTCTAAGTAAGGGATCGGTGGAATAGTTGGAGTGCGGATAAAGATAGATCCTGGCAAGACCCATACTACCTCAAGTGCCTGGATCACTATCAGGGTGCATCAAGTTACCCTAGCGCAGCTCTATCATAATTTATCCATCAAGTAACCCACTTGCCGTATTTGCTAGTGTTCAGCCACCAATAAATTATAAACTTGACTTTCCTACTGCCGCCAATAAAGTAGCACCATACGAACACTAAAACTTTCTTTATGCCAGCAAATGCTTTATTCCATTGCACTCTCTCTAATCTACCAGGTGTAGCCGGTCTTTCCTGTTATGCGAACCAATTTACTCATATTTTTCGACTTCTCCTATGCTCATCGCAACAAGCTATAGCTGCATTGCCCTTTTGCAGTTAAAGGGGAGCACTGTGCATCCAACCCGAGATGCGCTTAATTTTGCTCCAATTTTCCGTGTTTATGTATCCAAACTGTTCTAGCTTTGTCCGTATTACAGTTGCGATTTCATTGCTTACCATATCTGCTCTACGCTACATTGGTTATTTCGAGAGAGACTTATATGTTTTTGCGTTGCAAATCTTGCCGTTGTGGTTCAGCCAACGGTGAATGTTGTGGTCTTTGCTAGTTGCGTGCACACACCTACTGCAACCATTCATGCATGCATCAGATGTATCTCCATGTTCTGGCGCAACGATCCCTTAATGCACTTCCAACAAAGAATCTTGTTTTTAATCCACTTTGTAGTTGTGCGACCCTCGTGCAAAATTAGGTTTCGTAAAATCCATTTGGTGCATCATCTGATTACTTTTACTTTCGTGGCCGGCAACCCCCATATTATGTACGCATGAAGCCCACTCGTATGGAATTGTCAACTTCCGCAGAGCCACCAAATATTTTCTCTCTTGTCAAGCAAGTTGTGACACAAAAGCTGCTACTCCTCCTCATGCTGACCGTCCTCCGCAGTTTAACTACACTCTAGCACAGCCTATCTCCCTACCATTTTACCCAAACACATGCATTACTGATATCAGAGTCCACTGTCCCAATATCATCAAACCTTCTACCAATTGGCTACCGAAGGTCTCAACAAGTATGCAACTTGATTTGCTCATTTGCTCCGCTCAACAGACTCGTTATAATGAACATCGCAATTTGAAAGGGACGAGGCTGGGAGCATAAGGCGCGAGGTACGGAAACAATAAAAGGCTGGTCTAAGAGCTTCACCTTGCATGCCTTAATGATGGAAACAGTCACTTTGGAACAAATGACTTGCCCCTCTTGCATTGTATTTATGTTACAAGGGACACAATGTCTCACAGCCGGTTTCAAGAACAAGCTGATGAAATTCATAAGCTCAGGTAAAGTTAGACGTTTGCTGCTTTTCCGCGTACAGGTCTGACTTAGAACTACAGTGGTCGTGTAAAAGCACTAATTCCTGTTAGCAGTCATCTTCGAATAATGCCATTTTGTGGTAAGTTGGTTGCTTAACAAAGGGTAGGGGGACAACCAGACAGACTCGTAAGTGCATCTTGAAGGAATGCAATTGAGGACGGCTTCTACACACCACTTCTCCTAACCAATGGTTGGGCGCCTTAGGCAGTACTAAAACTGAGAACATGCACAAACCCTCTCAACAGCAGTGCATTGTTGCACATAAATTAAAGCAACACCCAAAACGTTGGTCTGATTGTTCTTTTTGAACCTCGCTGTGTGAATGGCTACTGAGCAGATGCCGCCTTATTGGGGACGATGGAGGTTCCAAGCCCATCATATCGTCACGTTTTTGCCACTGGCTGCTAATTGCTGTCCTCCAGCATGCAACAGGTATTCGTAGGGCTTCAATGCCTTTCACTGTTGCGAAAGTAAGAATAAGAGACGAAAAGTGTAATGTCACAAACCGCCCCTACCCCATATTTAGTGCGCCTCTGCTAAAGACGCTAGCCATTTTTTTTAACAAGTTAGATATTGCAATGACAGCCCTCCGATTAATCAGACAATTGGACTGTTCATGGACCTGGCAAGCAAATTTTAACGTGGTTTGCACTGCTTCACATTCCAAAGTTAAGTGCTTTAAGAAGAGTGACGCCTTGAGGATTTCTTTGCAACCTCAATTTACGTCTCCCAAGTTCCGCTCCAAATCAGCAGATGATTGTTCTCATACGTGCTTCCTCATAAGCTGTTTTTTAATCTCCAATAGATGCATTGCCGCAAATATTTTGTTGCAACGTCAAGATAGAGATGTCGAAAGCTGATTTTTGAGACGAATCAGAGGTGGAATGGGTTGGTTCTGTGTTAAACGCCACCCAAACGAAGGAGTCGAGGAGATTGAGGTGGCTACAAGTTGGAAATTGACAGAGAAGTTTATGCTACACTGTCTCTCTTTATGTCCACTGTCAGTCTCCGGTGCAGTGGGTAAAGCTACTCGTGGAGATGCTTCCGGAATATTCAACTCGAGGATGGTCCGCAAATCAGTGGCCAACATCATTCGGGCATCGGTCCTCATCAAATTTGACTTCCAATGTGACAACTTTGTTTGTCAGCACGCAACCAAGCGAAGCCGTGCCCTCTGCACGTCTAGACTATCAGCTCACACTGCCCCGTGTTCGAGACAAATTAAGGAGATAGTCAATCCACAACTTTGCACGGGCGCACAAATGCGCACCAATGACCTTTGCAGCACCACCAACAACCATCCATCAAAATGCAGAAATGAAACAAAGGCACGCCTGCTCTTAAAACCGAAGTAAATAAACAGCAAAGAAAGCGGGCATGATGTTATGCACGTCTGCTAGTGACCAAAAAGGATGTGTAGTTGAATTGATTAGGGAGACACGTTAAACGCATCAGCAGTTATGCTAACTACACGACAAGTTTAAAAGCGCAGGCACTTAGTCTACGGTGAGGTGAGGGTCTTGCACAACCTTCCCATTTGGCCTGCCATACATACAAAATATGTAGATATTTGTATCATGGGTTGGTTCATTCAAAGATGTTTGGCCCAGAACACCATGCAAGTCAGCATTGGTGAAGGCCTAACACAACTAACACGCCATTTTTGTCACATTAATTGCAGAATATTACGCGCTCTCGCACCAACGCATTCAACGCTTTCCATTTTGAATGCACTCCCCACCCGTGCGCCACTAAAATCTCACCAAATCCATAATGTCCACTCCGCTATTCCATTACATCCGATGAACAGAGCAAGTCTGGAAGGGGATGGTCCGGGCACAACCAATTAGAAGTTACAGGCAGCCACTGTGTACATGAGTATCAAAGGAATATGCACTTTCCTTGTCTCCGTGCGATGAAGTGCTCCTCCTTGCCCTGATTCCATTCAGTACGACTATTTCAAACGCATGTACAACTGTGAGATCAACTTGCGCTCTGCACAGCAAACCATGCACAAGCGTTCACTTGAAGCAGAAGTTCTCTACCCTTCTTCTCTGCCATTCAAAAGCCCCATTTGCTGCACCAAGATGAGGCAATTCTATCACTCCACATTGAGATCTGTGAGAGGGGAGAATTGCCAATGTGACTGCAGTCACCAGCACAGAGATTGCTGCAAGAGCTCTAAATCAGTTGGTTATTGGGGTGAAATTCCTTGAATCCTAGATGTAACAAAATTACATCCTCCTTACCCGCCACTAAGTCACAATCTCTTGATTGTCCATGTCGCCTTCTGTCGCTACTATGGTGAGGCAAATGCAAGGGTCAAAGCTATCTTGATCCTTTTCCGACTTGAGTTACATCCACATGCCAATGCACCTTGACACCCATGTACGAGTTTACGTTTATTACTGCATTCGCAACGACATTCAGTTTTATGTGTCCTAGAACAACTTCAGCTTTCGGCTGCCCTTGACTTGGCCAAACTTTCCGTTTCCATGCCTCGTAATTGCACTGCATTGCATTCACATTACTATGAAGTGGAGTGTCATCCTTCCTATATTAACGGTTACGCATCAATTGCAAAAGCATCTCCGCGTAACGGGAAGGACACACACTTAACTTGTGATAGCCCTTGTGCCGAAAAATGCTTCGCGAATCCCTGCTAACTCTAGTAAAAGGAGGCATTATGCATAAATTTGGGGTCTTTATTTGTCCACCGTTTGAGTTCCCGCACATGTAGGAGTAATGTCGAGGCGTTGGGTCGTTTGCTTTCGGTGGAAACAAGGGCAATATTGCTGGCATCTGTAAGCAGAGTTCCTAGACCATCTGCAGTTGTTATTGGCATTGATGCGCACCTCACTTTCGCCTGGACTGCCTCGAATCATTTTGCTGAACGTGGTAAACAATCAGCAAAATTGTATCCTATTTCACATTGGTACAAATGCACTGCAAATAAGATGTGCAATGTTTTGTTTGTTTGGACTGTTGGTTGGTCGAGCCTATTAGTGGCGGCCACCTTGAAGCTGGCTGCGAGTGCTGGCCTGTCGGCCATCCAGCCGTTTCCTTCCTTTCCTTCTAGAATACATGCATTCTTGCCTACACCTAGCCTTCCCTCCGTCTTCTAGGGATGCTCGGGGTGCTACAAGAAGGCTTGCTAATGCAACGGCTTGGCTACTGTGGAAGGGACTTGCCTCCAATGGCACTGTGGATGTTGTTCTTGCCGATGTCCTCATGGACGTAAATGTGCAAGTAAACGGTCTTAGCAGAAATGAGGAGCCATTTGCATAAACTCCAACAGGACACTGAAGAGGCTCAGTGGCAAGAGAAAATTGTCTTCATGCAAGCGAGCTCTTGTATAATTTGGATTAACCTTCCAGCAATCCATATTCTCAAGCTTATAGATTTGCCGTTAATGAATTTAACTACCGTTTCCTAGTAATGTAAGGAGTCGTGGCACTTTACGCACATTCGCGCATCGTTAGTTTTGTTGAGAGTAAGTTGGCCTCGCAGCCATTCAGTGGATGATGGCAAGTTGTACGTTCCTCTTAGTGCACATTGAGTAACCTCATCCCTTACCAAATGCGGCCCTTATTCATCCTGCGTCCACCAGGAAGGCTGAAACAGCACCAATTCCATCGAACATCGAGTATTTGATAGCCATGTGCAATCGAGAAGACGCTTTGTAATCTTAACTTCCATCTTCTTTGGCCTAATACCATCTGCCAAATAGCTACATGAAAAATGAAATTAACACAACTCCGCAAGTCTTTTCAGGTAAGGTGTTTTTGCTTGCGATGTATATGCAACATTGGAAAGTGTCGTGACTTCTCTTTGCTCACGTAGTGTACGAGCGCTCAATCCATCGATGTGGAAGTCGAGGTGCAGATGCACTCAACATTTTCATTTTATTTTTTACGCTGTAAAGACATTTTCCCCATTTGTTGGCAAATCTTCCCAATTGTCTCCTTACTTCTGTTTAGCTTCTCAACTAATGCGGATGCCATGACAAACGGTCGAGAGCCATCAGATCGCAACGCTTATCTAGGACCGCTGCGACACGAAGGCGAGACTATAAATGTGCTGTGAATTTGACTCCTGTTTATAACTATTTGCCCTGTGTGAATTCTACTTTGAAAAACATACTTGAACCGTCTATGAAGAGCTCTCCTGCAGCCCCATTCCTGCACTGTGGATTTATGAGAGTCTCCTCTTTAATCTCGATTAAACGATTGGGTATTTGTAGCAAAATCACCGAAGGACGGTCAAGGTGAAGCTTGAAATTTCAGCCGAGTTGAGCCATTACGCTGCGATCTAAGTAAAGCACACGTGCAGGAAGGAGGACATGAGAGTCAGAGAAGAAGGGATGCATGAACGCGGTAAAACTGCAAGGGATTGTTTGCACTACGATGAGTTGTTGGTGCTGTTTACTCGTCTGTGAAAGTGGCCTGCAAGCAATAAAGGTGAGTGTTTTTGCGGTCCACTCGTTTGTACGTTTGCATGCACATCGGCGACAGGCAGAAGGCGTTTACGTGCAAACAACCAAACTGGTCCCCTTCCTCTTAGTCGCATATTTACTAGAGAGCACGGAGATAACTCCACTGTGTCTGAGTGAGAGAGCGCATTTGTAATTTATGCTTATTCCGCATCTTATGGTCGTGCTCACCATCATTAGAATGGCCTTTTGATATGTGTCACAGACGTCCACCACTTGTAATCTCATTAACCTTTTGCAGCAAATCTCGTGTAATGTTATCAAAAGGACCACTACTTGGATGCAATCGCCCACTGAGACACGTGACAATGCATTATCACTGCAGACTGGAGTTGAATGTCAAGAGTGAGGAAGGATGGCAAAGGAGGGCATGGTGACAGCGACTTACATAAATTAGGGTGTTTTTGTAGTATGCAATCGCAAATCTATAAAGGACGAATTTTGTGGCAATCCTTTCCTTTCAATAAACCGACCGGTGGTAGAATGCAGTGCTTGTGTTCAACTACTGAGCCTAATCGGAAACCCATGTTGAGGAAATCGTTTAAGTCCGATTCCCGCCAGTCAGAAGGCTAGCACATATTCCTAAGGCTTCTACAAAGTTCAGGCGAAAGTGGAGGTGCGTCGGTGCATTCCACTGGTTGTCTTCAGGACGCGCAAAGGCTCCTTACCATCTCTGAGTGGGTGATCAGCCAATCCCACCATTACCCACCGGTGTCTCCACTACGGCTTCTCCCCATCACATCTTCCAACCGGAACATTTAACTAAGATGGTAGATAATATTTCCACTGGTTTGGCCCAATTTTCTATGATGAGTCTCCCTGTGCTTCCTAATGGAAGTAATAGAGTCGTTAAAGTGTCACAATTAAAAGGAAAGCCAAAATCCACTGCAATGTAAGAAGAAGTAGGCTCCACTTGTGAGTTTTCAAAAGGCCGTGGAGAAAGGTGACTGGGTGAAGCGAGATTATTCACGCATCAGAGCATTAGGGTAAGCATATGCCATAGTAAACACACTCTACGTGATGCTCTTTTACTCCATCTAGTGGGAATTCTCACGCTCACCCTTCTGGTCACCACTGCCACATGCTTTGGCAGATGCTTTACGTTTTGAAATCAAGGTTCTTTACTCAGAGGTCATGAGAGTAAGTGCAGCGGTTAGGAGAGGAAAACTACCTCTCGTCTTCAGGTTATGCAACTTCAGGTAAGTGCCTCAGTTTATCCTTCGATTCATGCTTACCACAGCAACCTCAACTTAGTTAAAACCGTTCCAGCTTTAACCAAAATAATTGCATTATCATTTTGGACGTAAATATTTAAGTGGAATGCACTAGAGGTTCGAAAAGACCCAGAATTTAGGTGGAGAGGCAAAAATGCGAAAAAGTTGACTTAGTCCTACTAAAGAAAGCAGTCTTCTAGATAAAACACATGGGATTCCCAACTGAGTATTACTAAATTGCTTTGCGACAACATTGGGCATCAGAATGGAGGTTACAAATGCGCTTTTCAACAATTCGGCTCCTCTGGTTGAAAACCCCTACATCCAATGGAACTTCTACACCTTCTTCAGCTGATGTGACTCACTCAAGAGAACCTGTAACCTTACGCCAAGATTCACCTCGCGGTTCATCCCTATATTTGTTTAGTAAAAGCACACCGCCAGGTCAGATAACGCGAGTCGCCTTCTACACATAAACAACTTAGTGGTTGGTTTCGTTTAAGCTATGTTTGGTGCCTGAGCACGCCTAAGTGGATGAAGGTGTGTTTACATCCATCGACAAGAAGTCGCTGATTTCCCAAGTCACCGACAGATGATGGCGCATTGTGAAACGCCGATGGAGTAAACAATGAGGTTATCAGAAGTGGCGACAGAGCATAGTGAAGTACATGCAGCGTCATCTGGGCGTAGCTGATATCACCCGCAGTACGCGTTGGTGGTGCAAGGAGGCTGAGAGGCACAAGCGGCACAAGCGGCACAGATGGATTCTCGTAGTTATTTTTAGGTCACAAAGCAAGAGGAGAGGGACGTTTAGGATTCTGAAGATGTAGGAACCGCTGGTAGTTCTTGCTACTTCATCCCATCAAATAACTGTGGCCTAGTTGCATTTACCTCAACCGCAGCCGCATCGCAATGATTTCCATGTGATGGGCGGTCGTGTTGGGCTTAAGATAAACTGACAAAGAAGAGGTTAAATTTGCAATGCAGCATTTGACTGGTCTAGAGTTAACAATACACGGATTGGCATTGTACTGCTGTGCGGCGGGTGAAGATTTCCATTTGATTTGTTCGGTGGATGCACGAAAACGATGCTAAGATCCCATTCGATACATTTTTAGTGGGAAAGGATGTTCGAATGCTTCAGGGCCAAACTGCCGTCATCCTGTCTTATGAAGTGACATGCATCAAATCTGTCCAGTCATTAATATGATGAACATTAAAACGCATGTATGCTTCAGGACTGCAATCCACTTTCCGTGATTAATGAAGTAGAGGGGTGAGGATGGACCAGGTTAATTAATCGTTATTTACAACAGGGCGACAGCAGGGCAGGGGTTTCGTCACACGTCATTATTAAAGGAATGGGCAAAGTCTTGTAAGAAGTGGGCATCACTCTTCACTGCAAAATCGATTTGCCGGAAACAGTCAGCTTTGAGCAAATTGTTCAAGATTATCAAACGTGGGTGAAGAATGTCTTCATAGTTTTGTAGATAGGTTGGGTCACCAAATTGTGCGATGCTGCCTCGTGGCGAAATGCAACACGAAATCTCCAAAATGGGCAAAATTAAAGGTTGAGGTGTTGGTTTTACAGAATGATTTACACTTGTAGTAATAGAGCGGCATCGTCTTCAATAGGTTAGCGCACTGCACTTAGCACAGGTATGCTTCAACGCGCTTTGCGCCGTCATACTTAGTTTCTGATGGTCCTTACTTCCTGGATCACATCGAGGCGATCTTCCCACTCATTAATGGAAGTTAACCTCAAAAACTACACTGAGCGCAGAGGCTGATATCAAGCACAACCACTGGACTTGAATAACCTTTTATCGAATGATCGTGGGGCCTAAGCGTATTCTGGCGCATCAAGCAAGTGTTCTAGTCCGTAGTTAAATGCATTGGTTTGGCGTGTAATGTGCTTTTGTTGACAAGCTGCCACGAAGAAAACTCCTACGCATAAACGTGATTTCAGTGCCACACGCTGCCTTCCTTAAGTCGCCTTGACTTCGTGACGATACTTCAGCCTGCGACTCCAAATATCAGCTATTCTCCGCCCTCGTAAAAGTTTTAAATGATCGTCCATCCTTGGAGCGTACAAAAGAATGGTGTCCGTAATTGGCTTCTTCTCTCCTCTAAGTGCACTTACAACCTATCAGTGGGCAAAATTAGTCAACAAATAAAAATCGTTGACGAAACAATAACCAGACGGGACCTTCTTTCTAGCCCTCAGACGCCTGAAGCCTGGTTGAAACCCATTTTGCCAGCTTAGCATTTCCACGATCAAGGCCTTTGTCTTAAAGTCAAATCCGTTGTTTATTTGCTTCTCTATCTTCAAGGGATCCTCACGATTGGTTATTATGATCGCTCTGCGTCGTTCCAAGTGCTGCCTTCATTGACAACACTAACGACCGCATGCATGCCAGTAAAGACTGATTCTTGCTAAAAATCAGCTTCGATTCCATCGATGAAGGAATGCTAGTGGTAAAAACGACCTCATGCATTATTTTGACGAAAAAATGCAAGTCAATTTCGAGGCTTTCTGTGTCGTCGATCTGGATTTCAGTTTCTTAGATAATTCGTGGTAAGCTGGCTTACGTTGCATTACATTTTAGACTGC
Organism: Taenia pisiformis; assembly: GCA_023968675.1. Lineage (NCBI taxonomy): Eukaryota > Metazoa > Platyhelminthes > Cestoda > Cyclophyllidea > Taeniidae > Taenia > Taenia pisiformis. The sequence goes on along the minus strand of CM043736.1, from coordinate 11,955,254 downwards.
ATTGACTGCAATTAAGCGTGCATAAGCAAATAACTTACTACTCAATAGGTGTTCCAGCTTTGAACAGCGAGCACGTAAACACTGGTTTCTTTTGAATTGGAGCCATTGCAAAGTCCATCCATGTGTAACGCTTGCATTGGTTGTTTACTACTCCCTTTGGTCATCAAAACAACTATGGAACCATGATTGTCTTTATGATCAGCAGCACAATCGTTGAGCCAAGCCGAAGGCTGCAAACCCTTCTGCTCATCAGTACCGCATTTTCTTCATCATATTTGCACTTCTTCTGCCGTCCTTAAGGCCTCAGGTCCAACCCCAAGGAACTTCTACCTTAATATCCTTTTCCAAACGCTGAGACAGCGTGACGGACGTGTTGCCTCCCATTGGAAGCTTCGTAAATGATAGGTGCCTTTGACAACCACTTTATTTACTGTTCTGTTGAGGGGCTACCAACAATCAAAATGACATTAGTTGTGGCCGATTGTGAGAATAAATTCCAGTCACTGTGTGCAGTATCCTCATTCAGATTTTATTTATGATGCACGTAACTTCTCCTCCACCTCTCTATTGGCTGTCAACGACCCAGGTGTTGGTGGCCGAAGAGCACAGAAGTGTGAGGAAGCAGAGAGGAGGAAAATTGTCCCTGCAAATGATAACCTACATGCGTGATAGCTTTTGATGCACCCTATTTGCCACGAAGAAATCAGTGCCACTGCAATCAGACGTTTAGTCAGTTGAATGTTAATTTGGAGACTGGCGGTGTTAGTTCATGGGTTTTGCTTATCATACCACTGACTGCGATGAGATGATAAACGAAGGAGGTTTACAAAACAAACTGGTGAAACAGTAAGAAGAATGTGAGAAGGAGAACTAGGTGATAAATGCATAACTCTCCAACCCTAGGCTTCAGTGACGAGAATACTTTGCCCCAACCTTCTTATTTTGTAAACCGACACCGTGTCTGGGCTATTTCAGTAGCCCATGCCTTTGTTTGGTGTCAGCATTTGACCTCCGAAAGATGCAACAAATATTTGCGCATGCTAATACCAGCGCGTTATTGTGTGGTGGAATTGCAGCACAAAAGTAAAAGACGACAAGATCTGTGTCGGCACCGACTAGACGCCTTCACAGCCTACGGTGGGCTTGGCACTTGCTTGCATTGTGCTGAATGGTACGATGAAGCGGACTCGTGACTCGACTACACATCAAAGTACAAGCTTTCATCCCGACAAGAGTTCGCAAAGTGAAAGTGTTGAGGTAAGCTAATATAATCTCTTTGGAATGTGTCGCAATTTAATCTCGCATTTTAACCAGCTTTACTTATTGAACTGTGCATGCCATATCTCACACCAACTGAACGTCACACATTCCGTCGTGCGCAACGAAGATCGAATCCGCAGACTTGCGAATTTACTGTGTCATTTTTGTTATTGCATGGGCTACCTCATAAAAACACCCACTTCGCTTGCTCGTGGTGGGCTGTAGGCGTTTAGACTGAATGGTCAAAGCGAATTCGTTCCATTTGGAAGAGCCCACCATGAGCTGTAACTACTGTCGGTTGTAACGAAGGTCCAAAGTGGTTGTCTAGTGGAATAAATCACACTCAGTTATTCCGTCTGATAATTTTTTGAACATGCTTCCTTCTTTCAGTTTATCTATGCAACAATCCAACTACTCTGCTTCACTTTGGAGTTCGGCAGATGATCCCATCAGTGGAGTCGATCGCATAACAGAGATTCAAATTAGTCGTTTCCAATTCGGGTATTTGACTTGATGTAAAGTGGCAGAATCTGCTTAAGCAATGACCAGTGTATGTATCTTCTTTGGGCTTCTCTTTATCCCAACGGTGTAGCGTTCCGAGCATCCCCAGAAGACGGAGGCGACGTTAGGAGTGTATCAGAATGCGTGTGTGCAAGATGGGAAGGAAGGGGGCTGCAGGAATGGCCGGGAGACCAGCTCACGCAGGTAGGTTCAAGATGACCGCCACCAATGTGTCTCACCAACTAACAGTCCAAACAAACAAACCACTACAAACGGTGGTGGTTGGAAGTTTGGTCTTCCTACTGGAAGATTTTCCACCTGCTTCTGTGAAGATGACGAGAATGACTGTTTTCAATTCACTTATTTTTAATTGTAAAATGAGTACTTTACCTGTTTCTAGCCATGCCAGCACATGCCACCCCAATGCTTTCGACTGCTCGGTAACATAGATGCTCACAAATAGATGGCATGAGATAATAGACAAGCGCAAGCACCCACAATCAGCGCATGGCGCAAATGATGCTGTCATTGAAGGCTTTCTGTGGAAGGTGAATGTCGGTCTGATATTTTGTGAGGAAAACTAGGTGATTACAGGCCACAGTATTGCTGTCATTAACGTCAGTAAGACAAATACATATAAATTTGCCCAGGTCTGTAATTCGTTGGACTAAATTAAAAATCTACCATCCATAAATGATTTTGCTCCAAACGTGGGCCTCTTCCATTCCAAACTGCCCTATGTGAGAACATGCTCAACCATTCAACGCACAATTGACACCACGATGCGCAGCTGGAACCCACCAGTGTCGGTGTGAGCGATTGAGCCCAGCTGCACAGGATGAATGGAGTGATTGCATATTTACATAATTGATGGCTGCCTTTCTCATCACGTTCTCACCACCTTTTCAAGCACTCACCAAAGCATGTTTTGGTGGGAACTTTAGCCTCGCATGCTGCCAGGCTTTTCCAGCTCCTCAAGCCTCTACAAAGCTGGGACAAAATAAAGAATAAAGGCGATTAATGCCGAAAATCGGTGATAGGAAATGCTGCTGTTATCAGTCCTTCTGCTCCTCCACACACCTGCACGATTTATTCAACAGTACATAAAGAAGGGTCGTTAAGTGGCTCATGCCTTAATCGTTATTAGAGCATCGTTGATGCTGCTCCTGGTGCCTTCACCCACGCCATTAATTGCTGAGCCAAACGCAGAGGAAGTAGATAGGTTTGCCATTGTTGCGCAGTATCGCCATCTCCATGCGCCACCGCAGCAGGTGTCATAAAAGTCGACTGGCATCAGGCACTCAATCCTTTTACGCCTTTGATACAATTGCATTTGGCGGTAAACGTGGAAAGAGTGTCCTCCATCACCCAACCTCCTCCAAGTGCCTCCACATCAGCACATCAACCTCCTTCCTCTCGGCTCTCTCGACTCCTGAACACGAGAACGACTTGACTGATGGATCCAAGGCACTGTAAAATTTGCCGTTTCATAACAGAAATGGGGACAGCAGAATGGAGACGAACGTTAATGTGGTCGTTATTTTGGTTTACGCTGCGTTTAGGATGGCGCTAAAAGCCATGGAAGAAAGGGCACAATATTTTTATGTCAAACTACCTGCTGGTTGTATCCCGTCATCATCGCCTCTCGAGTTCGTATCAATTTGGAACATAACAAGACTAAACCTTATTTCATTTCCAATCCGCCTAACAAAGAGGACCGTAAAGTGGTGCTAAACAGTGAAGGGGTCCAAGCAGGTCAGAAGGAATGCGAGTTAGTTGTGGGAATAACAAAGAAAGGATCTTGTAGTGTGGCAAGAGGACATAACAAAGCGGTGTCACGAGCACACCATTTGGCTTTCATTACCACAGAGGCATGAGCCGTAACCAAACGATGATTGCGGCATTGCAGTACTAACAGTCAAACACAAAACAGTTTCTGCAAGGCATTGATGTGGGTCAGAATCTCCTGGTAACCGGAGGAAGAGGCCTGAACAAAAACAGAGGACGGAATTCTCAATGTAAATGGAAACAAAATATTAATAAATAAATAGGCTTGTAATGTTTATTTGGGGGTGAAAAAAAGGTGCACCGGGCCTTTAACAAACGCTCTAAGGTACTAACACGTTTTCAGCGCGTGATCAAAATTCACCGCAAAGTGCTTCAGCAGAACCATAAAACTAACCTCACAAGGTGATCGCTGCCTTGGGCATTACTTTGCTGATTAGCTGTAAGTTTACAACACGTTTCATTGTAGACTGAACTCATCGTCAACATACCATTTCTTTTAGACAATATGGCCAAGTTGATTGGTAGCCTCGTCTTGGTAACACTCGTGGCATCAGAAGCGCCGACTGAGCAGGAGCGCAAGGCTCTTCTTACTTTCCACAACACCAAACGGGCAAATGTAAGCCCTTCGGCTGCAAATATGCTAGAGATGGTGAGTTCCTCATTCGTGCTTGCTTCCTCCAACCCCTACCATGCACAAATCCCTTGAACTATCATGAATCAACTCTGTGCTTTGCCACTTTAAAATTGATGACAATCTCGCCTTGCGCCACTGAAGGTGTACAGTCCAGAGCTGGAAAAGCTGGCTGTTGATTGGGTGGAAAAATGCAAGTTTGAACACCCAAATGTGGGCAAGTATCCAGAGTACAGTGGTACAGGGCAAAATCTTGCCTTGTCTGGGGGTGCTAGCCGCAATTTGGTGGCACAGGCGAGCGGTTGGTGGAACGAGGTCGATCACTACACCTACGAAAAAAACGAATGTGCAACCGGTAAAGTGTGTGGACATTACACCCAGGTGAGGCAATAACTTCTCACTGGCACTCTACACGAGGTTACCTTTTTTGACAATATGATGCATGTTTTACTATTCTTTCATTCTATTCGCTTGCATTTTAGCGATAATCTGATGTCTGCTATTGTGCAACCACTTTTTGAGTTTGTTATTTGTGCGGCGCCATACTGCGTGTTTGGTAGCCAACTATCATTTGCCTCTGCTGCATAGATGGTCTGGGCGACGTCTGGGGAGCTTGGGTGCGCAGTAAAACAATGTGATAGTTTGAAACCAGATTGGCCTTCGCCGGTGTATCTAATGGCTTGCCAGTATAAACCACCGTAAGTGTGATGGGGCTCAATTTTATGCCGCAAGAGTCGTACAATGGTAACTGATCTTGGTGTATTTGTCTTAGCGGCAATTACATAGGCGCAAAACCCTACATCAGTGGCACCAGTTGCAGTCAATGTCCATCTGAGACGAAATGTGTGAACAACCTCTGCTCCAGGCAGAGTTCTCCTGCATCGAAGACAGCGTCTGCTTACACTTGGGCGGGAGCAATCGCCTTGTTTGTCGTTTTTGATTGTTATCCCTTTGTCTAAAGATACCTCGACAAGCAGACAATGCACCACTTAAAACCCACCTCATTTACGTCGAACACGGCACCCATCCAATGCTCTAGCACTAGCGGCTTACCCACCATTGTATACAAATGAGCGAGATGGCATTGCGCGCTTCTCTCTGCAAAAGCTTTGGGTCAGAGGAGCTGCAATTGTCCTTTTGCTAACGCGATTATTAGCCGTGTGTCACTCAATCTTACCTTCAAAGCGTCTGCGATTATTTTCCAAAGCATTTTGCGCACTCCTTCGCCACGGCGGACTTCATACCGTTCCTAGTCAATCGTCAAATAAGCCATTGTTCCACAAACCTTTTGCCAAATCATCTTCTCTTGTCACAAGTGTGGCGATTAGTCGGGCGGAAGGCTGCTGTTCTGGTGCGCTTGCTCCTATTTGGTCTAAGCGTTGCTTCATCTTAGCCACCAATAGTGTTTGGAAGGCATCATAGGTGGGTAATTTAGGATTGCTGTTCTCAAATGCAGTGGGCAAATTGTCACGTTGATTGGAGAACAGCGTTGCGTCAAGAGGCACATTAGTTAAAATCATAAAAGAATCTTATTCAAGTGAAGGAAGTTTGACACTCACACCAATTTGCGTCCACATTAGCCCCTCCTTTCGTGATAAGTGCACTAAATGTAGCTCTATTTGATAAGCTGCATTCATCAACGTTGAATGCCAACATTTCGCCTTGCTCACTAATCGTTATTTTGGACAAGCAGATGGTGTAGGTGGCATCATTGAATTTGGGCCCATAAGCAGACCTATTGTTCTTGTACAACGGACCACTGTGGAAAGAAGGATGAGTGGTAGACGTAAGAGAATGGAATTAAACATCTGGAAAAACAACATAAGATCACAAGCAAAGGCATAAAATCAACGATTGGTTTGAACCAATGCCATAATTCTGCAAGCTCTGCCCATACAAACCCAACCACACTACGTTTTAAATTGTTCCCATGTAACGGAATTGCTCCTTGTAGGATTTGTGTGCACATTGCCTAACCGATGGTGAGGTTGTCGCAGTTCTTTTAAAATATCTTCATGCTGCCGATACTAATGGTGTCACGTTTAAGTTCGTTCGGGAGGTTCCAGCCCCGTTTCTACCACCTTACAAAGGCACTTCTTCATTTTGGCTTTAGTGGTCGTAACGCAGATAAGCTAAGCTCCAATGTCTTGGTCATCATGGTTCGGTTAGGTGTTGCCTTATGTTAAAAAATCACTAAGTTGCCTCTAGGTTAGTATCTTTCGTACTTATTGAAATGGAGACGATGATATTTACGGCCATTAGCATCACCACATTGTTAGATGGTAAGGGATGCCTGGAGGATGGATGACCGTGGATATAAGCCAGTTAAGATGAGCGAGTACTTCTGCATGCCCAAAAGGAACCTCTGCCTCTCTATCAGCGTTTAACTTCGGTCTAAGTAAGGGATCGGTGGAATAGTTGGAGTGCGGATAAAGATAGATCCTGGCAAGACCCATACTACCTCAAGTGCCTGGATCACTATCAGGGTGCATCAAGTTACCCTAGCGCAGCTCTATCATAATTTATCCATCAAGTAACCCACTTGCCGTATTTGCTAGTGTTCAGCCACCAATAAATTATAAACTTGACTTTCCTACTGCCGCCAATAAAGTAGCACCATACGAACACTAAAACTTTCTTTATGCCAGCAAATGCTTTATTCCATTGCACTCTCTCTAATCTACCAGGTGTAGCCGGTCTTTCCTGTTATGCGAACCAATTTACTCATATTTTTCGACTTCTCCTATGCTCATCGCAACAAGCTATAGCTGCATTGCCCTTTTGCAGTTAAAGGGGAGCACTGTGCATCCAACCCGAGATGCGCTTAATTTTGCTCCAATTTTCCGTGTTTATGTATCCAAACTGTTCTAGCTTTGTCCGTATTACAGTTGCGATTTCATTGCTTACCATATCTGCTCTACGCTACATTGGTTATTTCGAGAGAGACTTATATGTTTTTGCGTTGCAAATCTTGCCGTTGTGGTTCAGCCAACGGTGAATGTTGTGGTCTTTGCTAGTTGCGTGCACACACCTACTGCAACCATTCATGCATGCATCAGATGTATCTCCATGTTCTGGCGCAACGATCCCTTAATGCACTTCCAACAAAGAATCTTGTTTTTAATCCACTTTGTAGTTGTGCGACCCTCGTGCAAAATTAGGTTTCGTAAAATCCATTTGGTGCATCATCTGATTACTTTTACTTTCGTGGCCGGCAACCCCCATATTATGTACGCATGAAGCCCACTCGTATGGAATTGTCAACTTCCGCAGAGCCACCAAATATTTTCTCTCTTGTCAAGCAAGTTGTGACACAAAAGCTGCTACTCCTCCTCATGTTACCGTCCTCCGCAGTTTAACTACACTCTAGCACAGCCTATCTCCCTACCATTTTACCCAAACACATGCATTACTGATATCAGAGTCCACTGTCCCAATATCATCAAACCTTCTACCAATTGGCTACCGAAGGTCTCAACAAGTATGCAACTTGATTTGCTCATTTGCTCCGCTCAACAGACTCGTTATAATGAACATCGCAATTTGAAAGGGACGAGGCTGGGAGCATAAGGCGCGAGGTACGGAAACAATAAAAGGCTGGTCTAAGAGCTTCACCTTGCATGCCTTAATGATGGAAACAGTCACTTTGGAACAAATGACTTGCCCCTCTTGCATTGTATTTATGTTACAAGGGACACAATGTCTCACAGCCGGTTTCAAGAACAAGCTGATGAAATTCATAAGCTCAGGTAAAGTTAGACGTTTGCTGCTTTTCCGCGTACAGGTCTGACTTAGAACTACAGTGGTCGTGTAAAAGCACTAATTCCTGTTAGCAGTCATCTTCGAATAATGCCATTTTGTGGTAAGTTGGTTGCTTAACAAAGGGTAGGGGGACAACCAGACAGACTCGTAAGTGCATCTTGAAGGAATGCAATTGAGGACGGCTTCTACACACCACTTCTCCTAACCAATGGTTGGGCGCCTTAGGCAGTACTAAAACTGAGAACATGCACAAACCCTCTCAACAGCAGTGCATTGTTGCACATAAATTAAAGCAACACCCAAAACGTTGGTCTGATTGTTCTTTTTGAACCTCGCTGTGTGAATGGCTACTGAGCAGATGCCGCCTTATTGGGGACGATGGAGGTTCCAAGCCCATCATATCGTCACGTTTTTGCCACTGGCTGCTAATTGCTGTCCTCCAGCATGCAACAGGTATTCGTAGGGCTTCAATGCCTTTCACTGTTGCGAAAGTAAGAATAAGAGACGAAAAGTGTAATGTCACAAACCGCCCCTACCCCATATTTAGTGCGCCTCTGCTAAAGACGCTAGCCATTTTTTTTAACAAGTTAGATATTGCAATGACAGCCCTCCGATTAATCAGACAATTGGACTGTTCATGGACCTGGCAAGCAAATTTTAACGTGGTTTGCACTGCTTCACATTCCAAAGTTAAGTGCTTTAAGAAGAGTGACGCCTTGAGGATTTCTTTGCAACCTCAATTTACGTCTCCCAAGTTCCGCTCCAAATCAGCAGATGATTGTTCTCATACGTGCTTCCTCATAAGCTGTTTTTTAATCTCCAATAGATGCATTGCCGCAAATATTTTGTTGCAACGTCAAGATAGAGATGTCGAAAGCTGATTTTTGAGACGAATCAGAGGTGGAATGGGTTGGTTCTGTGTTAAACGCCACCCAAACGAAGGAGTCGAGGAGATTGAGGTGGCTACAAGTTGGAAATTGACAGAGAAGTTTATGCTACACTGTCTCTCTTTATGTCCACTGTCAGTCTCCGGTGCAGTGGGTAAAGCTACTCGTGGAGATGCTTCCGGAATATTCAACTCGAGGATGGTCCGCAAATCAGTGGCCAACATCATTCGGGCATCGGTCCTCATCAAATTTGACTTCCAATGTGACAACTTTGTTTGTCAGCACGCAACCAAGCGAAGCCGTGCCCTCTGCACGTCTAGACTATCAGCTCACACTGCCCCGTGTTCGAGACAAATTAAGGAGATAGTCAATCCACAACTTTGCACGGGCGCACAAATGCGCACCAATGACCTTTGCAGCACCACCAACAACCATCCATCAAAATGCAGAAATGAAACAAAGGCACGCCTGCTCTTAAAACCGAAGTAAATAAACAGCAAAGAAAGCGGGCATGATGTTATGCACGTCTGCTAGTGACCAAAAAGGATGTGTAGTTGAATTGATTAGGGAGACACGTTAAACGCATCAGCAGTTATGCTAACTACACGACAAGTTTAAAAGCGCAGGCACTTAGTCTACGGTGAGGTGAGGGTCTTGCACAACCTTCCCATTTGGCCTGCCATACATACAAAATATGTAGATATTTGTATCATGGGTTGGTTCATTCAAAGATGTTTGGCCCAGAACACCATGCAAGTCAGCATTGGTGAAGGCCTAACACAACTAACACGCCATTTTTGTCACATTAATTGCAGAATATTACGCGCTCTCGCACCAACGCATTCAACGCTTTCCATTTTGAATGCACTCCCCACCCGTGCGCCACTAAAATCTCACCAAATCCATAATGTCCACTCCGCTATTCCATTACATCCGATGAACAGAGCAAGTCTGGAAGGGGATGGTCCGGGCACAACCAATTAGAAGTTACAGGCAGCCACTGTGTACATGAGTATCAAAGGAATATGCACTTTCCTTGTCTCCGTGCGATGAAGTGCTCCTCCTTGCCCTGATTCCATTCAGTACGACTATTTCAAACGCATGTACAACTGTGAGATCAACTTGCGCTCTGCACAGCAAACCATGCACAAGCGTTCACTTGAAGCAGAAGTTCTCTACCCTTCTTCTCTGCCATTCAAAAGCCCCATTTGCTGCACCAAGATGAGGCAATTCTATCACTCCACATTGAGATCTGTGAGAGGGGAGAATTGCCAATGTGACTGCAGTCACCAGCACAGAGATTGCTGCAAGAGCTCTAAATCAGTTGGTTATTGGGGTGAAATTCCTTGAATCCTAGATGTAACAAAATTACATCCTCCTTACCCGCCACTAAGTCACAATCTCTTGATTGTCCATGTCGCCTTCTGTCGCTACTATGGTGAGGCAAATGCAAGGGTCAAAGCTATCTTGATCCTTTTCCGACTTGAGTTACATCCACATGCCAATGCACCTTGACACCCATGTACGAGTTTACGTTTATTACTGCATTCGCAACGACATTCAGTTTTATGTGTCCTAGAACAACTTCAGCTTTCGGCTGCCCTTGACTTGGCCAAACTTTCCGTTTCCATGCCTCGTAATTGCACTGCATTGCATTCACATTACTATGAAGTGGAGTGTCATCCTTCCTATATTAACGGTTACGCATCAATTGCAAAAGCATCTCCGCGTAACGGGAAGGACACACACTTAACTTGTGATAGCCCTTGTGCCGAAAAATGCTTCGCGAATCCCTGCTAACTCTAGTAAAAGGAGGCATTATGCATAAATTTGGGGTCTTTATTTGTCCACCGTTTGAGTTCCCGCACATGTAGGAGTAATGTCGAGGCGTTGGGTCGTTTGCTTTCGGTGGAAACAAGGGCAATATTGCTGGCATCTGTAAGCAGAGTTCCTAGACCATCTGCAGTTGTTATTGGCATTGATGCGCACCTCACTTTCGCCTGGACTGCCTCGAATCATTTTGCTGAACGTGGTAAACAATCAGCAAAATTGTATCCTATTTCACATTGGTACAAATGCACTGCAAATAAGATGTGCAATGTTTTGTTTGTTTGGACTGTTGGTTGGTCGAGCCTATTAGTGGCGGCCACCTTGAAGCTGGCTGCGAGTGCTGGCCTGTCGGCCATCCAGCCGTTTCCTTCCTTTCCTTCTAGAATACATGCATTCTTGCCTACACCTAGCCTTCCCTCCGTCTTCTAGGGATGCTCGGGGTGCTACAAGAAGGCTTGCTAATGCAACGGCTTGGCTACTGTGGAAGGGACTTGCCTCCAATGGCACTGTGGATGTTGTTCTTGCCGATGTCCTCATGGACGTAAATGTGCAAGTAAACGGTCTTAGCAGAAATGAGGAGCCATTTGCATAAACTCCAACAGGACACTGAAGAGGCTCAGTGGCAAGAGAAAATTGTCTTCATGCAAGCGAGCTCTTGTATAATTTGGATTAACCTTCCAGCAATCCATATTCTCAAGCTTATAGATTTGCCGTTAATGAATTTAACTACCGTTTCCTAGTAATGTAAGGAGTCGTGGCACTTTACGCACATTCGCGCATCGTTAGTTTTGTTGAGAGTAAGTTGGCCTCGCAGCCATTCAGTGGATGATGGCAAGTTGTACGTTCCTCTTAGTGCACATTGAGTAACCTCATCCCTTACCAAATGCGGCCCTTATTCATCCTGCGTCCACCAGGAAGGCTGAAACAGCACCAATTCCATCGAACATCGAGTATTTGATAGCCATGTGCAATCGAGAAGACGCTTTGTAATCTTAACTTCCATCTTCTTTGGCCTAATACCATCTGCCAAATAGCTACATGAAAAATGAAATTAACACAACTCCGCAAGTCTTTTCAGGTAAGGTGTTTTTGCTTGCGATGTATATGCAACATTGGAAAGTGTCGTGACTTCTCTTTGCTCACGTAGTGTACGAGCGCTCAATCCATCGATGTGGAAGTCGAGGTGCAGATGCACTCAACATTTTCATTTTATTTTTTACGCTGTAAAGACATTTTCCCCATTTGTTGGCAAATCTTCCCAATTGTCTCCTTACTTCTGTTTAGCTTCTCAACTAATGCGGATGCCATGACAAACGGTCGAGAGCCATCAGATCGCAACGCTTATCTAGGACCGCTGCGACACGAAGGCGAGACTATAAATGTGCTGTGAATTTGACTCCTGTTTATAACTATTTGCCCTGTGTGAATTCTACTTTGAAAAACATACTTGAACCGTCTATGAAGAGCTCTCCTGCAGCCCCATTCCTGCACTGTGGATTTATGAGAGTCTCCTCTTTAATCTCGATTAAACGATTGGGTATTTTTAGCAAAATCACCGAAGGACGGTCAAGGTGAAGCTTGAAATTTCAGCCGAGTTGAGCCATTACGCTGCGATCTAAGTAAAGCACACGTGCAGGAAGGAGGACATGAGAGTCAGAGAAGAAGGGATGCATGAACGCGGTAAAACTGCAAGGGATTGTTTGCACTACGATGAGTTGTTGGTGCTGTTTACTCGTCTGTGAAAGTGGCCTGCAAGCAATAAAGGTGAGTGTTTTTGCGGTCCACTCGTTTGTACGTTTGCATGCACATCGGCGACAGGCAGAAGGCGTTTACGTGCAAACAACCAAACTGGTCCCCTTCCTCTTAGTCGCATATTTACTAGAGAGCACGGAGATAACTCCACTGTGTCTGAGTGAGAGAGCGCATTTGTAATTTATGCTTATTCCGCATCTTATGGTCGTGCTCACCATCATTAGAATGGCCTTTTGATATGTGTCACAGACGTCCACCACTTGTAATCTCATTAACCTTTTGCAGCAAATCTCGTGTAATGTTATCAAAAGGACCACTACTTGGATGCAATCGCCCACTGAGACACGTGACAATGCATTATCACTGCAGACTGGAGTTGAATGTCAAGAGTGAGGAAGGATGGCAAAGGAGGGCATGGTGACAGCGACTTACATAAATTAGGGTGTTTTTGTAGTATGCAATCGCAAATCTATAAAGGACGAATTTTGTGGCAATCCTTTCCTTTCAATAAACCGACCGGTGGTAGAATGCAGTGCTTGTGTTCAACTACTGAGCCTAATCGGAAACCCATGTTGAGGAAATCGTTTAAGTCCGATTCCCGCCAGTCAGAAGGCTAGCATCCTCAATTGCTGCTACTTTATTAGCTGCAGTAACAACATCCACATCGGATTAAACGTGAAGGTGGAGTATATCTACGGATTCTGTGCACGTGGCAAAAGGCCTAGAATAATACACATGGTGTTGCGTCTTTGTAAGCTGATTCCGTCTGCTGTTCGTTTGCACACAAACACGCTTGGATCGCATTGTGGCACTTCGTGAAACCGACAAAAGCCCGCAGTTAACTGCACTAAATCCATTCGCCCTCGCCTCTCCAGTACACACCTCAACAATTGCACTTTGGCTTAGTCGCAAGACCAATCCCCACTAGGCACACATTGTAGGTGCACTTATTGTAAAATGCAAATGCTTCTCACGTTCCGAATGCGAGGATAAGCCGCATCCACGGTTTGCATTATTCCATTATGAATCGGTCATTACTAGATGGAAATTATCGGCAATTGATTAATTCGTTCGTACCGAGGGAAATGGCAAAGATGTTGGGAAAGACTGCGGCAGCGTGAGCAAATTTTATTTATTCACTGAGCCACAGCCACACTGTGTCGGAATGGTCATCCATTGGCGGCATGATCATAGTTTTCACAAGGCAGAATGAAATGAGGTGGAAGGAATGAGCGCAGTGCTTTCTATTCAAGTTTAGGTGCGAATTCGGCATGACGCTGTAACAAGGGTTTCAAATGTCCTGATATTAGCTGCGTGGTGTGTGGACGGATGGGAAGTCGAGGAGGATTTTAAACATTTAAGCACAGAATCCCTTCCTCCTCAACATCACGTACCACAATGAACACGAACGGACGCGAGCCGTGAGAATGCAGCAAAGGCTTGGGGCGCTCATGTTCCCATTCTTTCCCTTACTGCCAACTTGCCATTAATCTCTTCCATTTGGATGCATTCTCATCAACCTCCACCTTTTCTGCACACCATCACCCACAAGCGCTCCTCTATACGCCTTCAAATCCCAAGAGATCCGCTGTGTTATGTGCAGCTGCCCTGTTGTGATTCAATTTGCATTAAATCGCAATTCTTTAATTTTCCAGCACCCGATGAGTGCAGTTATGAGTCAAAATGGATGTCACTCATTCTCTGCTTTGCTAGGGTCACAGCACACTACAAGTTTACCCTCGTCGGCAAGAGCCGAGACTGGTATCCCTCAGTGTCATTAGACGTCGCCAACCCGTAAGCACTTTCCAATTTATGGAGGATTAATCATCGCACCTTGCTGTTAAGAGCCGCAAAGTGAAGTTGCATGGATAATGTGTTAAAAGAAAGAAAGGAAGGAAGGTAGGGCAATGTGCTGGTGGATGTCTTGAGCACTGTGCCTCCCATAGTGGTCGTAAGTTGCCAAAACTGTTCCATTTCCACCTGAAATGTAACAATTAGGGATGCCTCATGAGGCGATTAAGAAGGAGGCGAATCAACAAATTGGTGAGCTGATTTACCAGCCATCAATGTGATTGTCAGAACTCCGAGGCAACCCACTCCAACGCTCTCACTGATTCTCTCCTTCTTCCCTGCATTCTAGGTGTCGTTGACACAGCTTTCAAGCAACAGCATCTTGAAGCTCCATAATTTGGCTTGCATAAATCAAACCTATAGTCATTACCTCGAATATTACCAAGAAATCGGGATGTTATCACACAATAGCTAATCGTCCACTGTCCAGGATATGGAGGAAATGTTGTTTTTTCTGTTGTTCTTCAGCATGCAAACTCATCATTAACTTCGGCATCTTTCTTTGCTTCAGCTACGACTCGGTACCACTTGAACAGCTCATCACACACTGACTAGCCCCACGTGCTGACCCTAATCAGGCACACCAACTCGTGACCGCTGGTGCTAATAGCCTTCTTACCGCACTGACACTAGAAGCAATATCTGAACCAACGCGACCCACCACTTGAACAGCGCTGTCATCTACAGCGGTTTCGTATATAAGCACCTTCGATCACCTCACTCTCTCGGTCCATTTGCCCTAGTGGTTTCTGCAATGAGTAAGTTTAAAGTGGCAAGCATTTGTGGGTCGCATGCCTCTGTGTGACGAGACTATCCACTGTGATACGCCTTCTTGTAGACGTCTTCGTGAAGGTCTCCTGCCTCGCCATCCTCCTATCTGCTGCAGCAGGATGGCAACCCACCGATGCTGAGCGAGCACAAATCCTCGAGGCGCATCATCGAATACGCGAAAAAGTGGACCCAACTGCTAGCAATATGAAATTGTTGGTGTGTCCATAGTGGACAAATTGATGCAATTAATGTGCACATTTTGTTGCATGCAGCTATCAGCGGACGCAATTCGCCCTACACTTGTTATCGTTTCAGCTCTTTTCAACAATCTTGTCCATTTTTCACTTCGCATGCGCTTTTTTGTTGTTCAATTTGGGCAGAGATATTCGAGGGACCTGGAACACTTGGCTGCTTATTGGGCGGGTGAGTGCAAGTTTCGACGTCCAGATACGAAGAAGCGCCGGCGTTATCGTGATCTCGGAATGAACCTCGCAATCACCTTCGGTTCCAAGCCAGCCCTCGTCGACGGCTTGTGCAGTTGGCTCAGCGAATCCAATTATTACACCTACGCTAACAACACGTGTAGTCGTAGTTGCAGCCAATATACTCAGGTGAGTGTACGAACGAGTTTAAGCCCCCATTACCACTTTGCCTAGCTACTTCATCCTGCTCTGTCGCGGTTATATACCTAAATTAACGTTGTATACCCATGCAGCTGATTTGGGCGCAAGCAACTGAAGTGGGATGTGCCATGCGGGAATGTAATGGCGTTATACATGGAATGCCAGATCCACAATACATCACCGTCTGTCTATACAAGCCCTCGTAAGATGCAGTTCTCCACTTTCATTGCTAATAACAACACTGTTCTTCTTGCGAACCACCTCTTTCTTCACAGTGGGAATTACAGAAAGGGGAAGCCATACCTTTGTGGGCCCAGTTGCTCCGGATGCTCCAAGTGGGAGCAATGCTACCGCAATCAGTGCATGAGGGATGCACAACTACGGGAAGTCTATCCCATGGACTCGTTTCCTGATCCCAATGATAAGTATGTGCCACAATGTGTACCGCCCAAGTCTGATACCATCGTCGCTGCAGCCAGTTGTGAGTCGACCTAGCCAAACACGGCGTAATGCTACTCGCTTCTCTCCTCCCATTCTCACTGTGCTTACTTCGTGCTCATGACTACTGCATTAATAAAGAGAATGTTTGCTTGAAGCCTCTGCATCTTGGTATGCTTCCGCCTAGGTTAGCGCAAATTTGTCCAGTCTTTTGGTTTGTGCAAGAAGGCAGCTTGAGTGAATTGTCGCGTTGTTTTAGTAGTAAGTGTGTTAAGTGAAACATGCACACGTCGTCCTTTAAAATGACCTATGTTTCCTTGGTGGGAATGAATCATAGGATTTAATGCTCCTCACTTCCGTTCACGCCTGCCCACTTCGAAGAAAGTACTGTAGTGGTCGGTCAAACCCACGGCGCACTGACAGATTTATTCAGCATCTTGGGACTCCTCCAGACCCACAAGTCTTCATGGAGGAGTTCAGTAGGAGGAGGCACTTTGTTAGAAGTTGAATTTACTTACGGGATGTGTGTAAGGGACCTAGAGATCTCCGATGGAATAATGACGAGCCATAAATCCCCAACAGACAGCTCTGGGCATGGTAAGCCATATCGAGTTTGCTTGAGATAGGGGTCGTATGAAGACCAGCCATGCGGCTTGACGAAAAAGGCTGTTCGCAGTCGCAGACGTAGATAAACGTTATCACAGACTAAAATTGTCACAGCAAAGCAGAGAAATGTGGCATGGTTAGAGTCCCACTTTCGTGTAAACAATCATTCAAAGTATTCTGCAATGTCAACCTCATATAATCCCCATAAATCCCGATTGGCAGCCTGACGTCGTACTAGTTAGATGGCAAATCAAATGTAATCAATCAAATATCAATCAATCAATTCAACTGACTAAACGTCTGATTGCAGTGGCACTGATTTCTTCGTGGCAAATATGGTGCATCAAAAGCTATCACGCATGTCGGTTATCATTTGCAGGGGCAATTTTCCTCCTCTCTGCTTCCTCTCAATTCTGTGCTCTTCGGCCACCAACACCTGGTTCGTTGACAGCCAATAGAGAGGTGAAGGAGAAGTCACGTGCATCATAAATAAAATCTGAATGAGGATACTGCACACAGTGACTGGAATTTATTCTCAAAATCGGCCACAACTAATGTCATTTTGATTGTTGGCAGCCCCTCAACAGAACGGTGAACAAAGTGGTTGTCAAAGGCACCTATCTTTACGAAGCTTCCAATGGGAGGCAACACGTCCGTCACGCTGTCTCAGCGTTTGGAAAAGGATATTAAGGTAGAAGTTCCTTGGGGTTGGATCTGAGGCCTTAAGGAGGGCAGAAGAAGTGCAAATATGATGAAGGAAATGCGGTACTGATGAGCAGAAGGGTTTGCAGCCTTCGGCTTGGCTCAACGATTGTGCTGCTGATCATAAAGACAATCATGGTTCCATAGTTGTTTTGATGACCAAAGGGAGTAGTAAACAACCAATGCAAGCGTTACACATGGATGGACTTTGCAATGGCTCCAATTCAAAAGAAACCAGTGTTTACGTGCTCGCTGTTCAAAGCTGGAACACCTATTGAGTAGGAAGTTATTTGCTCATGCATTCTTAATTGGAGTCAATGCAGTCTGAAATGTAGTGCAACGTAAGCCAGCTTACCACGAATTATCTAAGAAACTGAAATCCAGATCGACGACACAGAAAGCCTCGAAATTGACTTGCATTTTTTCGTCAAAATAATGCATGAGGTCGTTTTTACCACTAGCATTCCTTCATCGATGGAATCGAAGCTGATTTTTAGCAAGAATCAGTCTTTACTGGCATGCATGCGGTCGTTAGTGTTGTCAATGAAGGCAGCACTTGGAACGACGCAGAGCGATCATAATAACCAATCGTGAGGATCCCTTGAAGATAGAGAAGCAAATAAACAACGGATTTGACTTTAAGACTAAGGCCTTGATCACGGAAATGCTAAGCAGGCAAAATGGGTTTCAACCAGGCTTCAGGCGTCTGAGGGCTAGAAAAAAGGTCCCGTCTGGCTATTGTTTCGTCAACGATTTTTATTTGTTAACTAATTTTGTCTACTGATAGGTTGTAAGTGCACTTAGAGGAGGGAAGAAGCCTATTACGGACACTATTCTTTTGTACGCTCAAAGAATGGACGATCAGTTAGAGATTTACGATGGCGGAGGATAGCTGATTTTCCGAGTCGCAGGCTGAAGTGTCGTCACGAAGTCAAGGCGACTTAAGGAAGGCAGCGTGTGGCGCTGAAATCACGTTTATGCGTAGGAGTTGTCCTTATGGCAGCTTGTCAACAAAAGCACATTACACGCCAAACCAATGCATTTAACTACGGACTGGAACACTTGCTTGGTGCGCCAGAATACACTCAGGCCCTACGATCATTCGATAAATGGTTATTCAAGTCCAGTGGATGTTCTTGATATCAGCCTCTGCGCTCAGTGTAGTTTCTGAGGTTAACTTCCATTAATGAGTGGGAAGATCGCCTCGATGTGATCCAGGAAGTAAGGACCATCAGAAACTAATTATGACAGCGCAAAGCGCGTTGAAGCATACCTGTGCTAAGTGCAGTGCGCTCTGTCAGCAATTTTGTGTGCTAATGACCCATTGAAGACGATGCCGCTGTATTACTACAAGTGTAACCCATTCTGTAAAACCAACACCTCAACCTTTAATTTTGCCCATTTTGGAGATTTCGTGTGGCGTTTCGCCACGAGGCAGCATCACACAATTCGGCGACCCAACCTATCTACAAAACTGTGAAGACATTCTTCACCCACTTTTGATAATCTCGAACAATTTGCACAAAGCTGACTGTTTCCGGCAAATCGATTTTACAGTGAAGTGTAATGCCCACTTCTTACAAGACTTTGCCCATTCCTTTAATAATGACGTGTGACGAAACCCCTGCCCTGCTGTCGCCCTGTTGTAAATAACGATTAAATAACCTGGTCCATCCTCACCTCTCTACTTCATTAATCACGGAAAGTGGATTGCAGTCCTGATGCATACATGCGTTTCAATGTTCATCATATTAATGACTGGACAGCTTTGATGCATGTCACTTCGTAAGAAAGGATGACGGCAGTTTGGCCCTTAAGCATTCGAACATCCTTTCCCACTAAAAATGTATCGAATGGGATCTTAGCATCGTTTTCGTGCATCCATCCATCCAACAAATCAAATGGAAATCTTCACCCGTCGCACAGCAGTAAAATGTTAATCCGTGTTTTATTAACTCTAGATAAGTCAAATGCTGCATTGCAAATTTAACCCCTTCTTTGTTGGTTTATCTTAAGCCCAACTCAACTGCCCATCACATGGAAATCATTGCGATGCGGCTGCGGTTGAGGTAAATGCAACTAGGCCACAGTAATTTGATGGAATGAAGTAGCAAGAACTACCAACGGTTCCTACATCTTCAGAATCCTAAACGTTCCTCTCCTCTTGCATTGTGACCTAAAAATAACTACGAGAATCCATCTGTGCCGCTTGTGCCTCTCAGCCTCCTTGCACCACCAACGCGTACTGCGGGTGATATCAGCTACGCCCAGATGACGCTGCATGTACTTCACTATGCTCTGTCGCCACTTCTGATAACCTCATTGTTTACTCCATCGGCGTTTCACAATGCGCCATCATCTGTCGGTGACTTGGGAAATCAGCGACTTCTTGTCGATGGATGTAAATACACCTTTATCCACTTGGGCGTGGTCAGGCACTAAACATATCTTAAGCAAAACCAACCACTAAGTTGTTTATGTGTAGAAGGCGGCTCGCGTTATCTGACCTGGCGGCGTGCTTTTACTAAACAAATATAGGGATGAACCGCGAGGTGAATCTTGGCGTAAGGTTACAGGTTCTCTTGAGTGAGTCACATCAGCTGAAGAAGGTGTAGAAGTTACATTGGATGTAGGGGTTTTCAACCAGAGGAGCCGAATTGTTGAAAAGCGCATTTGTAACCTCCATTCTGATGCCCAATGTTGTCGCAAAGCAATTTAGTAATACTCAGTTGGGAATCCCATGTGTTTTATCTAGAAGACTGCTTTCTTTAGTAGGACTAAGTCAACTTTTTCGCATTTTTGCCTCTCCACCTAAATTCTGGGTCTTTTCGAACCTCTAGTGCATTCCACTTAAATATTTACGTCCAAAATGATAATGCAATTATTTTGGTTAAAGCTGGAACGGTTTTAACTAAGTTGAGGTTGCTGTGGTAAGCATGAATCGAAGGATAAACTGAGGCACTTACCTGAAGTTGCATAACCTGAAGACGAGAGGTAGTTTTCCTCTCCTTACCGCTGCACTTACTCTCATGACCTCTGAGTAAAGAACCTTGATTTCAAAACGTAAAGCATCTGCCAAAGCATGTGGCAGTGGTGACCAGAAGGGTGAGCGTGAGAATTCCCACTAGATGGAGTAAAAGAGCATCACGTGGAGTGTGTTTACTATGGCATATGCTTACCCTGATGCTCTGATGCGTGAATAATCTCGCTTCACCCAGCCACCTTTCTCCATGGCCTTTTGAACACTCACAAGTGCAGCCTACTTCTTCTCACATTGCAGTGGATTTTGACTTTCATTTTAATTGTGACACATTAACGAATCTATTAATTCCATTAGAAAGCACAGGGAGACTCATCATAGAAAATTGGGCCAAACCAGTGGAAATATTATCTACCATCTTAGTTAAATGTTCCGGTTGGAAGATGTGATGGGGAGAAGCCGTAGTGGAGACACCGGTGGGTAATGGTGGGATTGGCCGATCACCCACTCAGGGATGGTAAGGAGCCTTTGCGCGTCCTGAAGACAACCAGTGGAATGCACCGACGCACCTCCACTTTCGCCTGAACTTTGTAGAAGCCTTAGGACAATGTGCTGGTCATTCTTTCACATCGTCAAATGACTCTACTGCCATATCAAATGCCAGAAAACAGGATGCAATTCTCTACTGCATTCTGCGGAGGATATTTCTTCTTCCCGTGCAAGGTCAAATTTAACACCCGAGTAAATAATCATGGCAAAAGCCTTAACATCATCGTGTGGTATCTTCACTTCCTTGCTCTCTCAATGCTCTAGGATGAAATGACTCCAATCCTCCTTGTCAATGCCACATCATGCTACGCATCGCTGTGATTCACATGGGCGTAATGAGCCTCCTCGCACGCCTAGGAAACATTATAAAAATTGACATTTCAACACATTACTAAGTTGAAACCTCAATTGATTACATTTGATTTGCGATCTAAATAGTACGAAGTCAGGCTGCCAATCGGGATTTATGGGGATTATATGAGGTTGACATTGCAGAATACTTTGAATGATTGTTTACACGAAAGTGGGACTCTAACCATGCCACATTGCTCTGCTTTACTGTGACAATTTTAGTCTGTGATAACGTTTATCTACGTCGATTGGCCGATCACCCACTCAGGGATGGTAAGGAGCCTTTGCGCGTCCTGAAGACAATCCGTGGAATGCACCGACGCACCTCCACTTTCGCCGATCCCGTTAGCGCTAAATTATCGTTTCGCTTACAAAAAGCACCTTGTAAGGACACACCTTATATGTAGCACATGGGAGGCAAATTGTGCAAAAGGATTTAATGTGTAAGCTTTGGGCATATTTAGGCACTGTTTTCAATTGGCTTAGTGAGGTGGAGAGAAAATGAAGCAAAATGAGTCTCCTTAAACGTCATTATCCATCTGCAAATTAGCTCAAGTTGCCTGAACTTTGTAGAAGCCTCAGGACAATGTGCTGGTCATTCTTTCAGATCGTCAAATGACTCTACTGCCATACCAAATGCCAGAAAGCAGCAATCGTCTACTGAATCCTACCGAGGGTAAATCATCTTCCCGAGCAAATTTAACTTTAACACCTGAGCAAATAATCATGGCAAAAGCCTTAACGTCATCGTGTGGTATCTTCACCCACTTACTCTCTCAATGCTCAAGGAACAAATCACTCCATTCCACATTGTCAATGCCACACCAAGCTACGCATCGCTGTGATTCACATGGGCGTAATGAGCCTCCCCGCTCGCCTAGGAAACATTATAAAAATTGACATTTCAACACATTACTAAGGTCAGACTGCCAGATGGAAGCGTCCAAAACATCGAGAGCATCAAACTTGCTGATTTCTTGCGAACGACTGCGCCGATTAATGCGGAGCCTTTGCTTCAGTAGAGTAGAATTGAGCAAATTTCTATGCAAAGACATTTAACCGCCTGCCATCGAGAGCTCATGAATATTCGTTTTTCACTAAGACTGCTCAGAGATCCATGGTATGGAATGGTTCATTATCATTTACCGGTGAGACGATCCCTCTGCCGTATTTTACCTCCATGCTCTTCTAGAAGCCCTCCTTACGTTCTTGAGTTTGTTTCCTGATGCAGTCCATTGAATCTCCCGGGAACAGCAACCATTGTAGTGTCCATTGCCTCCCACTCTGATGATTTTGGCATTCGGAAGTAATTTCGAGTCCTAAGCTGCAGTAGGTAATCGGACTTATGGTCGGGGAGGAAACAGTCATGAAATAAGTCTGCCTTGGAACCTCAATTGCTTTCCATTTGATTTGCCATCCAACTAGTACGAAGTCAGGCTGCCAATCGGGATTTATGGGGCTTATATGAGGTTGGCATTGCGGAATAATTTGAATGATTATTTGCAAGAAACTGGGACTCTAACTATGCCACATTTCCCTGCTTTGCTGTGACAATTTTAGTCTCTGACAACTTTTATCTACGTCTGCAACAGCGAACAGCCTTTTTTCGTCAGACCGCATGGCTGGTCTTAATACGACCCCTATCTCACGCAAACTCGATGTGGCTTACCATGTCGACAGCTGTCTGTTGAGGAAATTGTCTCGTCATTATTCCATCCGAGATCGCTGGGTCCCTTACACACATCCCGTAGGTAAATTCAACTTCTAACAAAGTGCCTCCTCCTACTGAACTCCTCCATGAAGACTTGTGGGTCTGGAGGAGTCCCAAGATGTTGAATAAATCTGTCAGTGCGCCGTGGGTTTGACCGACCACTACAGTACTTTCTTCGAAGTGGGCAGGCGTGAACGGAAGTGAGGAGCATTAAATCCTATGATTCATTCCCACCAAGGGAAAAATAGGTCATTTTAAAGGACGACGTGTGCATGTTTCACTTACCACACTCACTACTAAAACAACGCGACAATTCACTCAAGCTGCCTTCTTGCACAAACCAAAAGACTGGACAAATTTGCGCTAACCTAGGCGGAAGCATACCAAGATGCAGAGGCTTCAAGCAAACATTCTCTTTATTAATGCAGTAGTCATGAGCACGAAGTAAGCACAGTGAGAATGGGAGGAGAGAAGCGAGTAGCATTACGCCGTGTTTGGCTAGGTCGACTCACAACTGGCTGCAGCGACGATGGTATCAGACTTGGGCGGTACACATTGTGGCACATACTTATCATTGGGATCAGGAAACGAGTCCATGGGATAGACTTCCCGTAGTTGTGCATCCCTCATGCACTGATTGCGGTAGCATTGCTCCCACTTGGAGCATCCGGAGCAACTGGGCCCACAAAGGTATGGCTTCCCCTTTCTGTAATTCCCACTGTGAAGAAAGAGGTGGTTCGCAAGAAGAACAGTGTTGTTATTAGCAATGAAAGTGGAGAACTGCATCTTACGAGGGCTTGTATAGACAGACGGTGATGTATTGTGGATCTGGCATTCCATGTATAACGCCATTACATTCCCGCATGGCACATCCCACTTCAGTTGCTTGCGCCCAAATCAGCTGCATGGGTATACAACGTTAATTTAGGTATATAACCGCGACAGAGCAGGATGAAGTAGCTAGGCAAAGTGGTAATGGGGGCTTAAACTCGTTCGTACACTCACCTGAGTATATTGGCTGCAACTACGACTACACGTGTTGTTAGCGTAGGTGTAATAATTGGATTCGCTGAGCCAACTGCACAAGCCGTCGACGAGGGCTGGCTTGGAACCGAGGGTGATTGCGAGGTTCATTCCGAGATCACGATAACGCCGGCGCTTCTTCGTATCTGGACGTCGAAACTTGCACTCACCCGCCCAATAAGCAGCCAAGTGTTCCAGGTCCCTCGAATATCTCTGCCCAAATTGAACAACAAAAAAGCGCATGCGAAGTGAAAAAGGACAAGATTGTTGAAAAGAGCTGAAACGATAACAAGTGTAGGGCGAATTGCGTCCGCTGATAGCTGCATGCAACAAAATGTGCACATTAATTGCATCAATTTGTCCACTATGGACACACCAACAATTTCATATTGCTAGCAGTTGGGTCCACTTTTTCGCGTATTCGATGATGCGCCTCGAGGATTTGTGCTCGCTCAGCATCGGTGGGTTGCCATCCTGCTGCAGCAGATAGGAGGATGGCGAGGCAGGAGACCTTCACGAAGACGTCTACAAGAAGGCGTATCACAGTGGATAGTCTCGTCACACAGAGGCATGCGACCCACAAATGCTTGCCACTTTAAACTTACTCATTGCAGAAACCACTAGGGCAAATGGACCGAGAGAGTGAGGTGATCGAAGGTGCTTATATACGAAACCGCTGTAGATGACAGCGCTGTTCAAGTGGTGGGTCGCGTTGGTTCAGATATTGCTTCTAGTGTCAGTGCGGTAAGAAGGCTATTAGCACCAGCGGTCACGAGTTGGTGTGCCTGATTAGGGTCAGCACGTGGGGCTAGTCAGTGTGTGATGAGCTGTTCAAGTGGTACCGAGTCGTAGCTGAAGCAAAGAAAGATGCCGAAGTTAATGATGAGTTTGCATGCTGAAGAACAACAGAAAAAACAACATTTCCTCCATATCCTGGACAGTGGACGATTAGCTATTGTGTGATAACATCCCGATTTCTTGGTAATATTCGAGGTAATGACTATAGGTTTGATTTATGCAAGCCAAATTATGGAGCTTCAAGATGCTGTTGCTTGAAAGCTGTGTCAACGACACCTAGAATGCAGGGAAGAAGGAGAGAATCAGTGAGAGCGTTGGAGTGGGTTGCCTCGGAGTTCTGACAATCACATTGATGGCTGGTAAATCAGCTCACCAATTTGTTGATTCGCCTCCTTCTTAATCGCCTCATGAGGCATCCCTAATTGTTACATTTCAGGTGGAAATGGAACAGTTTTGGCAACTTACGACCACTATGGGAGGCACAGTGCTCAAGACATCCACCAGCACATTGCCCTACCTTCCTTCCTTTCTTTCTTTTAACACATTATCCATGCAACTTCACTTTGCGGCTCTTAACAGCAAGGTGCGATGATTAATCCTCCATAAATTGGAAAGTGCTTACGGGTTGGCGACGTCTAATGACACTGAGGGATACCAGTCTCGGCTCTTGCCGACGAGGGTAAACTTGTAGTGTGCTGTGACCCTAGCAAAGCAGAGAATGAGTGACATCCATTTTGACTCATAACTGCACTCATCGGGTGCTGGAAAATTAAAGAATTGCGATTTAATGCAAATTGAATCACAACAGGGCAGCTGCACATAACACAGCGGATCTCTTGGGATTTGAAGGCGTATAGAGGAGCGCTTGTGGGTGATGGTGTGCAGAAAAGGTGGAGGTTGATGAGAATGCATCCAAATGGAAGAGATTAATGGCAAGTTGGCAGTAAGGGAAAGAATGGGAACATGAGCGCCCCAAGCCTTTGCTGCATTCTCATGGCTCGCGTCCGTTCGTGTTCACTGTGGTGCGTGATGTTGAGGAGGAAGGGACTCTGTGCTTAAATGTTTAAAATCCTCCTCGACTTCCCATCCGTCCACACACCACGCAGCTAATATCAGGACATTTGAAACCCTTGTTACAGCGTCATGCCGAATTCGCACCTAAACTTGAATAGAAAGCACTGCGCTCATTCCTTCCACCTCATTTCATTCTGCCTTGTGAAAACTATGATCATGCCGCCAATGGATGACCATTCCGACACAGTGTGGCTGTGGCTCAGTGAATAAATAAAATTTGCTCACGCTGCCGCAGTCTTTCCCAACATCTTTGCCATTTCCCTCGGTACGAACGAATTAATCAATTGCCGATAATTTCCATCTAGTAATGACCGATTCATAATGGAATAATGCAAACCGTGGATGCGGCTTATCCTCGCATTCGGAACGTGAGAAGCATTTGCATTTTACAATAAGTGCACCTACAATGTGTGCCTAGTGGGGATTGGTCTTGCGACTAAGCCAAAGTGCAACTGTTGAGGTGTGTACTGGAGAGGCGATGGCGAATGGATTTAGTGCAGTTATTTGCGGGCATTTGTCGGTTTCACTAAGAGACACAATGCGATCCAAGCGTGTTTGTGTGCAAACGAACAGCAGACGGAATCAGCTTACAAAGACGCAACGCCATGTGTATTATTCTAGGCCTTTTGCCACGTGCACAGAATCCGTAGATATACTCCACCTTCACGTTTAATCCGATGTGGATGTTGTTACTGCAGCTAATAAAGTAGCAGCAATTGAGGATGCTAGCCTTCTGACTGGCGGGAATCGGATCAAACGATTTCCTCAAGATGGGTTTCCGATTAGGCTCAGTAGTTGAACACAAGCACTGCATTCTACCACCGGTCGGTTTATTGAAAGGAAAGGATTGCCACAAAATTCGTCCTTTATAGATTTGCGATTGCATACTACAAAAACACCCTAATTTATGTAAGTCGCTGTCACCATGCCCTCCTTTGCCATCCTTCCTCACTCTTGACATTCAACTCCAGTCTGCAGTGAGAATGCATTGTCACTTGTCTCAGTGGGCAATTGCATCCAAGTAGTGGTCCTTTTGATAACATTACACGAGATTTGCTGCAAAAGGTTAATGAGATTACAAGTGGTGGACGTCTGTGATACATATCAAAAGGCCATTCTAATGATGGCGAGCACGACCATGAGATGCAGAATAAGCATAAATTACAAATGCGCTCTCTCACTCAGACACAGTGGAGTTATCTCCGTGCTCTCTAGTAAATATGCGACTAAGAGGAAGGGGACCAGTTTGGTTGTTTGCACGTAAACGCCTTCTGCCTGTCGCCGATGTGCATGCAAACGTACAAACGAGTGGACCGCAAAAACACTCACCTTTATTGCTTGCAGGCCACTTTCACAGACGAGTAAACAGCACCAACAACTCATCGTAGTGCAAACAATCCCTTGCAGTTTTACCGCGTTCATGCATCCCTTCTTCTCTGACTCTCATGTCCTCCTTCCTGCACGTGTGCTTTACTTAGATCGCAGCGTAATGGCTCAACTCGGCTGAAATTTCAAGCTTCACCTTGACCGTCCTTCGGTGATTTTGATAAAAATACCAAATCGTTTTATTCAGATGGAGGTAGAGAGCACAATCGCCTTCTCTATTGCACATTGCTATCAACTACACGATGTGCAATGGACTTGGCGCTGTTTCAGCCTTCTTGATGGATGCAGAATAAATAAGAGCCGCATTTGGTAAGGGATGAGATCACTAATGTGCACTAAAAGGAACGTAAAACTTGCCATCCTCCACTGGATTACTGAGAGGCCATCTTATTCTCAACAAAACTAACGTTGCGCGAATGTGCGTAAAGTGTCACGGCTCCTTACATTACTAGGAAACGGTGGTTAAATTCATTAACGGAAAATCTATAAGCTTGAGAAAATGGATTGCTGGGAGGTTAATCCAAATTATGCAAGAGCTCGCTTGCACGCAGACAATTTTCTCTTGCCACTATGCCGCTTTAGTGTCTTGTTGGAGTTTATGCAAATGGCTCCTCATTTTTGCTAAGATCGTTCACTTACACATTTACGTTCATGACGACATCGGCAAGAACAACATCCACAGTGCTTCTCAAGGCAATTCCCTTCCACAGTAGCAAAGCCGTTGCATTAGCAAGCCTTCTTGTAGCACCCCGAGCATCCCTAGAAGACGGAGAGAAGGCTAGGTGTAGGTCAGAATGCTTGAATTCTAGAAGGAAAGGAAGGAAACGACTGGCATGGCCAACAGGCCAGCCCACGCATCCAGCTTCGAGGTGGCCGAAGCAAACCAAACACCGCATAGCCCCTCTCTCCTTTTGAGCGTTGTCCCCAACGCGTCTCTTCATCCACCCCGTGCGTCAGCTATCACAACGTAATCAGTACTGCGAGAAGCACTTACGAGCCGACGTCCGGCAAAAAGGAGGCGAGCTTTAACACCACGTCAATGGTCCCTTATGGCGTAGCGACTCTACCTGCAGGTTCTTCAGGCTTGACAACTAACTTAGGAGCACGAGATTTAGACGACCATCACTACGTCCTTTGCGAGGTTATTTTATCCAGCAGGCCAGCCCACGAAGCTAGCTTCAAGGAGGCGGCCACTAATGTGTCAGACCAACCAACAGTTCAAACAAACAAAGCACTACACCAACCAACCAGCCAAACAAACCAAACATAGCATAGCCGCTCTCTTCTTTTAAGCTTTGTCCCCAACGCATCTCTTCATCCACCTCGTGCGCTAGTTCTGTGATTCGTTGGACTAAATTAAAAATCTACCATCCATAAATGATTTTGCTCCAAACGTGGGCCTCTTCCATTCCAAAATGAGCTTTGTGAGAACATGCTCAACCATTCAACGCACAATTGACACCACGATGCGCAGCTGGAACCCACCAGTGTCGGTGTGAGCGATTGAGCCCAGCTGCACAGGATGAATGGAGTGATTGCGTATTTACGCAATTGATGGCTGCCCTTCTCATCACGCTCTCACCACTTTTTCAAGCATAAAATCTACACTTTAGCAATGTCCGCCATTGATAAGGGCACATGAGGTATACCTCTTCCACCGTTTCCAAATATTTATCTTCCATTTCATGCTCCATAACATTTAACTTAAGCGTCCTTTAAAAGTCAGGTTTGAATTCATGCGAAGGTGTTGCATGAGTTGCATCAGTTGTATGGCATGATTGACAGGGAGACATCAAAGCGAGTATCACAAAGGCAGCTAAGTGTTGTCATTCGATTTCTTTGACCATATAGACGAACTCCCAAAGCATGTTTTGGTGGGAACTTTAGCCTCGCATGCTGCCAGGCTTTTCCAGCTCCTCAAGCCTCTACAAAGCTGGGACAAAATAAAGAATAAAGGCGATTAATGCCGAAAATCGGTGATAGGAAATGCTGCTGTTATCAGTCCTTCTGCTCCTCCACACACCTGCACGATTTATTCAACAGTACATAAAGAAGGGTCGTTAAGTGGCTCATGCCTTAATCGTTATTAGAGCATCGTTGATGCTGCTCCTGGTGCCTTCACCCACGCCATTAATTGCTGAGCCAAACGCAGAGGAAGTAGATAGGTTTGCCATTGTTGCGCAGTATCGCCATCTCCATGCGCCACCGCAGCAGGTGTCATAAAAGTCGACTGGCATCAGGCACTCAATCCTTTTACGCCTTTGATACAATTGCATTTGGCGGTAAACGTGGAAAGAGTGTCCTCCATCACCCAACCTCCTCCAAGTGCCTCCACATCAGCACATCAACCTCCTTCCTCTCGGCTCTCTCGACTCCTGAACACGAGAACGACTTGACTGATGGATCCAAGGCACTGTAAAATTTGCCGTTTCATAACAGAAATGGGGACAGCAGAATGGAGACGAACGTTAATGTGGTCGTTATTTTGGTTTACGCTGCGTTTAGGATGGCGCTAAAAGCCATGGAAGAAAGGGCACAATATTTTTATGTCAAACTACCTGCTGGTTGTATCCCGTCATCATCGCCTCTCGAGTTCGTATCAATTTGGAACATAACAAGACTAAACCTTATTTCATTTCCAATCCGCCTAACAAAGAGGACCGTAAAGTGGTGCTAAACAGTGAAGGGGTCCAAGCAGGTCAGAAGGAATGCGAGTTAGTTGTGGGAATAACAAAGAAAGGATCTTGTAGTGTGGCAAGAGGACATAACAAAGCGGTGTCACGAGCACACCATTTGGCTTTCATTACCACAGAGGCATGAGCCGTAACCAAACGATGATTGCGGCATTGCAGTACTAACAGTCAAACACAAAACAGTTTCTGCAAGGCATTGATGTGGGTCAGAATCTCCTGGTAACCGGAGGAAGAGGCCTGAACAAAAACAGAGGACGGAATTCTCAATGTAAATGGAAACAAAATATTAATAAATAAATAGGCTTGTAATGTTTATTTGGGGGTGAAAAAAAGGTGCACCGGGCCTTTAACAAACGCTCTAAGGTACTAACACGTTTTCAGCGCGTGATCAAAATTCACCGCAAAGTGCTTCAGCAGAACCATAAAACTAACCTCACAAGGTGATCGCTGCCTTGGGCATTACTTTGCTGATTAGCTGTAAGTTTACAACACGTTTCATTGTAGACTGAACTCATCGTCAACATACCATTTCTTTTAGACAATATGGCCAAGTTGATTGGTAGCCTCGTCTTGGTAACACTCGTGGCATCAGAAGCGCCGACTGAGCAGGAGCGCAAGGCTCTTCTTACTTTCCACAACACCAAACGGGCAAATGTAAGCCCTTCGGCTGCAAATATGCTAGAGATGGTGAGTTCCTCATTCGTGCTTGCTTCCTCCAACCCCTACCATGCACAAATCCCTTGAACTATCATGAATCAACTCTGTGCTTTGCCACTTTAAAATTGATGACAATCTCGCCTTGCGCCACTGAAGGTGTACAGTCCAGAGCTGGAAAAGCTGGCTGTTGATTGGGTGGAAAAATGCAAGTTTGAACACCCAAATGTGGGCAAGTATCCAGAGTACAGTGGTACAGGGCAAAATCTTGCCTTGTCTGGGGGTGCTAGCCGCAATTTGGTGGCACAGGCGAGCGGTTGGTGGAACGAGGTCGATCACTACACCTACGAAAAAAACGAATGTGCAACCGGTAAAGTGTGTGGACATTACACCCAGGTGAGGCAATAACTTCTCACTGGCACTCTACACGAGGTTACCTTTTTTGACAATATGATGCATGTTTTACTATTCTTTCATTCTATTCGCTTGCATTTTAGCGATAATCTGATGTCTGCTATTGTGCAACCACTTTTTGAGTTTGTTATTTGTGCGGCGCCATACTGCGTGTTTGGTAGCCAACTATCATTTGCCTCTGCTGCATAGATGGTCTGGGCGACGTCTGGGGAGCTTGGGTGCGCAGTAAAACAATGTGATAGTTTGAAACCAGATTGGCCTTCGCCGGTGTATCTAATGGCTTGCCAGTATAAACCACCGTAAGTGTGATTGGGCTCAATTTTATGCCGCAAGAGTCGTACAATGGTAACTGATCTTGGTGTATTTGTCTTAGCGGCAATTACATAGGCGCAAAACCCTACATCAGTGGCACCAGTTGCAGTCAATGTCCATCTGAGACGAAATGTGTGAACAACCTCTGCTCCAGGCAGAGTTCTCCTGCATCGAAGACAGCGTCTGCTTACACTTGGGCGGGAGCAATCGCCTTGTTTGTCGTTTTTGATTGTTATCCCTTTGTCTAAAGATACCTCGACAAGCAGACAATGCACCACTTAAAACCCACCTCATTTACGTCGAACACGGCACCCATCCAATGCTCTAGCACTAGCGGCTTACCCACCATTGTATACAAATGAGCGAGATGGCATTGCGCGCTTCTCTCTGCAAAAGCTTTGGGTCAGAGGAGCTGCAATTGTCCTTTTGCTAACGCGATTATTAGCCGTGTGTCACTCAATCTTACCTTCAAAGCGTCTGCGATTATTTTCCAAAGCATTTTGCGCACTCCTTCGCCACGGCGGACTTCATACCGTTCCTAGTCAATCGTCAAATAAGCCATTGTTCCACAAACCTTTTGCCAAATCATCTTCTCTTGTCACAAGTGTGGCGATTAGTCGGGCGGAAGGCTGCTGTTCTGGTGCGCTTGCTCCTATTTGGTCTAAGCGTTGCTTCATCTTAGCCACCAATAGTGTTTGGAAGGCATCATAGGTGGGTAATTTAGGATTGCTGTTCTCAAATGCAGTGGGCAAATTGTCACGTTGATTGGAGAACAGCGTTGCGTCAAGAGGCACATTAGTTAAAATCATAAAAGAATCTTATTCAAGTGAAGGAAGTTTGACACTCACACCAATTTGCGTCCACATTAGCCCCTCCTTTCGTGATAAGTGCACTAAATGTAGCTCTATTTGATAAGCTGCATTCATCAACGTTGAATGCCAACATTTCGCCTTGCTCACTAATCGTTATTTTGGACAAGCAGATGGTGTAGGTGGCATCATTGAATTTGGGCCCATAAGCAGACCTATTGTTCTTGTACAACGGACCACTGTGGAAAGAAGGATGAGTGGTAGACGTAAGAGAATGGAATTAAACATCTGGAAAAACAACATAAGATCACAAGCAAAGGCATAAAATCAACGATTGGTTTGAACCAATGCCATAATTCTGCAAGCTCTGCCCATACAAACCCAACCACACTACGTTTTAAATTGTTCCCATGTAACGGAATTGCTCCTTGTAGGATTTGTGTGCACATTGCCTAACCGATGGTGAGGTTGTCGCAGTTCTTTTAAAATATCTTCATGCTGCCGATACTAATGGTGTCACGTTTAAGTTCGTTCGGGAGGTTCCAGCCCCGTTTCTACCACCTTACAAAGGCACTTCTTCATTTTGGCTTTAGTGGTCGTAACGCAGATAAGCTAAGCTCCAATGTCTTGGTCATCATGGTTCGGTTAGGTGTTGCCTTATGTTAAAAAATCACTAAGTTGCCTCTAGGTTAGTATCTTTCGTACTTATTGAAATGGAGACGATGATATTTACGGCCATTAGCATCACCACATTGTTAGATGGTAAGGGATGCCTGGAGGATGGATGACCGTGGATATAAGCCAGTTAAGATGAGCGAGTACTTCTGCATGCCCAAAAGGAACCTCTGCCTCTCTATCAGCGTTTAACTTCGGTCTAAGTAAGGGATCGGTGGAATAGTTGGAGTGCGGATAAAGATAGATCCTGGCAAGACCCATACTACCTCAAGTGCCTGGATCACTATCAGGGTGCATCAAGTTACCCTAGCGCAGCTCTATCATAATTTATCCATCAAGTAACCCACTTGCCGTATTTGCTAGTGTTCAGCCACCAATAAATTATAAACTTGACTTTCCTACTGCCGCCAATAAAGTAGCACCATACGAACACTAAAACTTTCTTTATGCCAGCAAATGCTTTATTCCATTGCACTCTCTCTAATCTACCAGGTGTAGCCGGTCTTTCCTGTTATGCGAACCAATTTACTCATATTTTTCGACTTCTCCTATGCTCATCGCAACAAGCTATAGCTGCATTGCCCTTTTGCAGTTAAAGGGGAGCACTGTGCATCCAACCCGAGATGCGCTTAATTTTGCTCCAATTTTCCGTGTTTATGTATCCAAACTGTTCTAGCTTTGTCCGTATTACAGTTGCGATTTCATTGCTTACCATATCTGCTCTACGCTACATTGGTTATTTCGAGAGAGACTTATATGTTTTCGCGTTGCAAATCTTGCCGTTGTGGTTCAGCCAACGGTGAATGTTGTGGTCTTTGCTAGTTGCTTGCACACACCTACTGCAACCATTCATGCATGCATCAGATGTATCTCCATGTTCTGGCGCAACGATCCCTTAATGCACTTCCAACAAAGAATCTTGTTTTTAATCCACTTTGTAGTTGTGCGACCCTCGTGCAAAATTAGGTTTCGTAAAATCCATTTGGTGCATCATCTGATTACTTTTACTTTCGTGGCCAGCAACCCCCATATTATGTACGCATGAAGCCCACTCGTATGGAATTGTCAACTTCCGCAGAGCCACCAAATATTTTCTCTCTTGTCAAGCAAGTTGTGACACAAAAGCTGCTACTCCTCCTCATGCTGACCGTCCTCCGCAGTTTAACTACACTCTAGCACAGCCTATCTCCCTACCATTTTACCCAAACACATGCATTACTGATATCAGAGTCCACTGTCCCAATATCATCAAACCTTCTACCAATTGGCTACCGAAGGTCTCAACAGGTATGCAACTTGATTTGCTCATTTGCTCCGCTCAACAGACTCGTTATAATGAACATCGCAATTTGAAAGGGACGAGGCTGGGAGCATAAGGCGCGAGGTATGTAAACAATAAAAGGCTGGTCTAAGAGCTTCACCTTGCATGCCTTAATGATGGAAACAGTCACTTTGGAACAAATGACTTGCCCCTCTTGCATTGTATTTATGTTACAAGGGACACAATGTCTCACAGCCGGTTTCAAGAACAAGCTGATGAAATTCATAAGCTCAGGTAAGGTTAGACGTTTGCTGCTTTTCCGCGTACAGGTCTGACTTAGAACTACAGTGGTCGTGTAAAAGCACTAATTCCTGTTAGCAGTCATCTTCGAATAATGCCATTTTGTGGTAAGTTGGTTGCTTAACAAAGGGTAGGGGGACAACCAGACAGACTCGTAAGTGCATCGTGAAGGAATGCAATTGAGGACGGCTTCTACACACCACTTCTCCTAACCAATGGTTGGGCGCCTTAGGCAGTACTAAAACTGAGAACATGCACAAACCCTCTCAACAGCAGTGCATTGTTGCACATAAATTAAAGCAACACCCAAAACGTTGGTCTGATTGTTCTTTTTGAACCTCGCTGTGTGAATGGCTACTGAGCAGATGCCGCCTTATTGGGGACGATGGAGGTTCCAAGCCCATCATATCGTCACGTTTTTGCCACTGGCTGCTAATTGCTGTCCTCCAGCATGCAACAGGTATTCGTAGGGCTTCAATGCCTTTCACTGTTGCGAAAGTAAGAATAAGAGACGAAAAGTGTAATGTCACAAACCGCCCCTACCCCATATTTAGTGCGCCTCTGCTAAAGACGCTAGCCATTTTTTTTAACAAGTTAGATATTGCAATGACAGCCCTCCGATTAATCAGACAATTGGACTGTTCATGGACCTGGCAAGCAAATTTTAACGTGGTTTGCACTGCTTCACATTCCAAAGTTAAGTGCTTTAAGAAGAGTGACGCCTTGAGGATTTCTTTGCAACCTCAATTTACGTCTCCCAAGTTCCGCTCCAAATCAGCAGATGATTGTTCTCATACGTGCTTCCTCATAAGCTGTTTTTTAATCTCCAATAGATGCATTGCCGCAAATATTTTGTTGCAACGTCAAGATAGAGATGTCGAAAGCTGATTTTTGAGACGAATCAGAGGTGGAAGTGGGTTGGTTCTGTGTTAAACGCCACCCAAACGAAGGAGTCGAGGAGATTGAGGTGGCTACAAGTTGGAAATTGACAGAGAAGTTTATGCTACACTGTCTCTCTTTATGTCCACTGTCAGTCTCCGGTGCAGTGGGTAAAGCTACTCGTGGAGATGCTTCCGGAATATTCAACTCGAGGATGGTCCGCAAATCAGTGGCCAACATCATTCGGGCATCGGTCCTCATCAAATTTGACTTCCAATGTGACAACTTTGTTTGTCAGCACGCAACCAAGCGAAGCCGTGCCCTCTGCACGTCTAGACTATCAGCTCACACTGCCCCGTGTTCGAGACAAATTAAGGAGATAGTCAATCCACAACTTTGCACGGGCACACAAATGCGCACCAATGACCTTTGCAGCACCACCAACAACCATCCATCAAAATGCAGAAATGAAACAAAGGCACGCCTGCTCTTAAAACCGAAGTAAATAAACAGCAAAGAAAGCGGGCATGATGTTATGCACGTCTGCTAGTGACCAAAAAGGATGTGTAGTTGAATTGATTAGGGAGACACGTTAAACGCATCAGCAGTTATGCTAACTACACGACAAGTTTAAAAGCGCAGGCACTTAGTCTACGGTGAGGTGAGGGTCTTGCACAACCTTCCCATTTGGCCTGCCATACATACAAAATATGTAGATATTTGTATCATGGGTTGGTTCATTCAAAGATGTTTGGCCCAGAACACCATGCAAGTCAGCATTGGTGAAGGCCTAACACAACTAACACGCCATTTTTGTCACATTAATTGCAGAATATTACGCGCTCTCGCACCAACGCATTCAACGCTTTCCATTTTGAATGCACTCCCCACCCGTGCGCCACTAAAATCTCACCAAATCCATAATGTCCACTCCGCTATTCCATTACATCCGATGAACAGAGCAAGTCTGGAAGGGGATGGTCCGGGCACAACCAATTAGAAGTTACAGGCAGCCACTGTGTACATGAGTATCAAAGGAATATGCACTTTCCTTGTCTCCGTGCGATGAAGTGCTCCTCCTTGCCCTGATTCCATTCAGTACGACTATTTCAAACGCATGTACAACTGTGAGATCAACTTGCGCTCTGCACAGCAAACCATGCACAAGCGTTCACTTGAAGCAGAAGTTCTCTACCCTTCTTCTCTGCCATTCAAAAGCCCCATTTGCTGCACCAAGATGAGGCAATTCTATCACTCCACATTGAGATCTGTGAGAGGGGAGAATTGCCAATGTGACTGCAGTCACCAGCACAGAGATTGCTGCAAGAGCTCTAAATCAGTTGGTTATTGGGGTGGAATTCCTTGAATCCTAGATGTAACAAAATTACATCCTCCTTACCCGCCACTAAGTCACAATCTCTTGATTGTCCATGTCGCCTTCTGTCGCTACTATGGTGAGGCAAATGCAAGGGTCAAAGCTATCTTGATCCTTTTCCGACTTGAGTTACATCCACATGCCAATGCACCTTGACACCCATGTACGAGTTTACGTTTATTACTGCATTCGCAACGACATTCAGTTTTATGTGTCCTAGAACAACTTCAGCTTTCGGCTGCCCTTGACTTGGCCAAACTTTCCGTTTCCATGCCTCGTAATTGCACTGCATTGCATTCACATTACTATGAAGTGGAGTGTCATCCTTCCTATATTAACGGTTACGCATCAATTGCAAAAGCATCTCCGCGTAACGGGAAGGACACACACTTAACTTGTGATAGCCCTTGTGCCGAAAAATGCTTCGCGAATCCCTGCTAACTCTAGTAAAAGGAGGCATTATGCATAAATTTGGGGTCTTTATTTGTCCACCGTTTGAGTTCCCGCACATGTAGGAGTAATGTCGAGGCGTTGGGTCGTTTGCTTTCGGTGGAAACAAGGGCAATATTGCTGGCATCTGTAAGCAGAGTTCCTAGACCATCTGCAGTTGTTATTGGCATTGATGCGCACCTCACTTTCGCCTGGACTGCCTCGAATCATTTTGCTGAACGTGGTAAACAATCAGCAAAATTGTATCCTATTTCACATTGGTACAAATGCACTGCAAATAAGATGTGCAATGTTTTGTTTGTTTGGACTGTTGGTTGGTCGAGCCTATTAGTGGCGGCCACCTTGAAGCTGGCTGCGAGTGCTGGCCTGTCGGCCATCCAGCCGTTTCCTTCCTTTCCTTCTAGAATACATGCATTCTTGCCTACACCTAGCCTTCCCTCCGTCTTCTAGGGATGCTCGGGGTGCTACAAGAAGGCTTGCTAATGCAACGGCTTGGCTACTGTGGAAGGGACTTGCCTCCAATGGCACTGTGGATGTTGTTCTTGCCGATGTCCTCATGGACGTAAATGTGCAAGTAAACGGTCTTAGCAGAAATGAGGAGCCATTTGCATAAACTCCAACAGGACACTGAAGAGGCTCAGTGGCAAGAGAAAATTGTCTTCATGCAAGCGAGCTCTTGTATAATTTGGATTAACCTTCCAGCAATCCATATTCTCAAGCTTATAGATTTGCCGTTAATGAATTTAACTACCGTTTCCTAGTAATGTAAGGAGTCGTGGCACTTTACGCACATTCGCGCATCGTTAGTTTTGTTGAGAGTAAGTTGGCCTCGCAGCCATTCAGTGGATGATGGCAAGTTGTACGTTCCTCTTAGTGCACATTGAGTAACCTCATCCCTTACCAAATGCGGCCCTTATTCATCCTGCGTCCACCAGGAAGGCTGAAACAGCACCAATTCCATCGAACATCGAGTATTTGATAGCCATGTGCAATCGAGAAGACGCTTTGTAATCTTAACTTCCATCTTCTTTGGCCTAATACCATCTGCCAAATAGCTACATGAAAAATGAAATTAACACAACTCCGCAAGTCTTTTCAGGTAAGGTGTTTTTGCTTGCGATGTATATGCAACATTGGAAAGTGTCGTGACTTCTCTTTGCTCACGTAGTGTACGAGCGCTCAATCCATCGATGTGGAAGTCGAGGTGCAGATGCACTCAACATTTTCATTTTATTTTTTACGCTGTAAAGACATTTTCCCCATTTGTTGGCAAATCTTCCCAATTGTCTCCTTACTTCTGTTTAGCTTCTCAACTAATGCGGATGCCATGACAAACGGTCGAGAGCCATCAGATCGCAACGCTTATCTAGGACCGCTGCGACACGAAGGCGAGACTATAAATGTGCTGTGAATTTGACTCCTGTTTATAACTATTTGCCCTGTGTGAATTCTACTTTGAAAAACATACTTGAACCGTCTATGAAGAGCTCTCCTGCAGCCCCATTCCTGCACTGTGGATTTATGAGAGTCTCCTCTTTAATCTCGATTAAACGATTGGGTATTTTTAGCAAAATCACCGAAGGACGGTCAAGGTGAAGCTTGAAATTTCAGCCGAGTTGAGCCATTACGCTGCGATCTAAGTAAAGCACACGTGCAGGAAGGAGGACATGAGAGTCAGAGAAGAAGGGATGCATGAACGCGGTAAAACTGCAAGGGATTGTTTGCACTACGATGAGTTGTTGGTGCTGTTTACTCGTCTGTGAAAGTGGCCTGCAAGCAATAAAGGTGAGTGTTTTTGCGGTCCACTCGTTTGTACGTTTGCATGCACATCGGCGACAGGCAGAAGGCGTTTACGTGCAAACAACCAAACTGGTCCCCTTCCTCTTAGTCGCATATTTACTAGAGAGCACGGAGATAACTCCACTGTGTCTGAGTGAGAGAGCGCATTTGTAATTTATGCTTATTCCGCATCTTATGGTCGTGCTCACCATCATTAGAATGGCCTTTTGATATGTGTCACAGACGTCCACCACTTGTAATCTCATTAACCTTTTGCAGCAAATCTCGTGTAATGTTATCAAAAGGACCACTACTTGGATGCAATCGCCCACTGAGACACGTGACAATGCATTATCACTGCAGACTGGAGTTGAATGTCAAGAGTGAGGAAGGATGGCAAAGGAGGGCATGGTGACAGCGACTTACATAAATTAGGGTGTTTTTGTAGTATGCAATCGCAAATCTATAAAGGACGAATTTTGTGGCAATCCTTTCCTTTCAATAAACCGACCGGTGGTAGAATGCAGTGCTTGTGTTCAACTACTGAGCCTAATCGGAAACCCATGTTGAGGAAATCGTTTAAGTCCGATTCCCGCCAGTCAGAAGGCTAGCACATATTCCTAAGGCTTCTACAAAGTTCAGGCGAAAGTGGAGGTGCGTCGGTGCATTCCACTGGTTGTCTTCAGGACGCGCAAAGGCTCCTTACCATCTCTGAGTGGGTGATCAGCCAATCCCACCATTACCCACCGGTGTCTCCACTACGGCTTCTCCCCATCACATCTTCCAACCGGAACATTTAACTAAGATGGTAGATAATATTTCCACTGGTTTGGCCCAATTTTCTATGATGAGTCTCCCTGTGCTTCCTAATGGAAGTAATAGAGTCGTTAAAGTGTCACAATTAAAAGGAAAGCCAAAATCCACTGCAATGTAAGAAGAAGTAGGCTCCACTTGTGAGTTTTCAAAAGGCCGTGGAGAAAGGTGACTGGGTGAAGCGAGATTATTCACGCATCAGAGCATTAGGGTAAGCATATGCCATAGTAAACACACTCTACGTGATGCTCTTTTACTCCATCTAGTGGGAATTCTCACGCTCACCCTTCTGGTCACCACTGCCACATGCTTTGGCAGATGCTTTACGTTTTGAAATCAAGGTTCTTTACTCAGAGGTCATGAGAGTAAGTGCAGCGGTTAGGAGAGGAAAACTACCTCTCGTCTTCAGGTTATGCAACTTCAGGTAAGTGCCTCAGTTTATCCTTCGATTCATGCTTACCACAGCAACCTCAACTTAGTTAAAACCGTTCCAGCTTTAACCAAAATAATTGCATTATCATTTTGGACGTAAATATTTAAGTGGAATGCACTAGAGGTTCGAAAAGACCCAGAATTTAGGTGGAGAGGCAAAAATGCGAAAAAGTTGACTTAGTCCTACTAAAGAAAGCAGTCTTCTAGATAAAACACATGGGATTCCCAACTGAGTATTACTAAATTGCTTTGCGACAACATTGGGCATCAGAATGGAGGTTACAAATGCGCTTTTCAACAATTCGGCTCCTCTGGTTGAAAACCCCTACATCCAATGGAACTTCTACACCTTCTTCAGCTGATGTGACTCACTCAAGAGAACCTGTAACCTTACGCCAAGATTCACCTCGCGGTTCATCCCTATATTTGTTTAGTAAAAGCACACCGCCAGGTCAGATAACGCGAGTCGCCTTCTACACATAAACAACTTAGTGGTTGGTTTCGTTTAAGCTATGTTTGGTGCCTGAGCACGCCTAAGTGGATGAAGGTGTGTTTACATCCATCGACAAGAAGTCGCTGATTTCCCAAGTCACCGACAGATGATGGCGCATTGTGAAACGCCGATGGAGTAAACAATGAGGTTATCAGAAGTGGCGACAGAGCATAGTGAAGTACATGCAGCGTCATCTGGGCGTAGCTGATATCACCCGCAGTACGCGTTGGTGGTGCAAGGAGGCTGAGAGGCACAAGCGGCACAAGCGGCACAGATGGATTCTCGTAGTTATTTTTAGGTCACAAAGCAAGAGGAGAGGGACGTTTAGGATTCTGAAGATGTAGGAACCGCTGGTAGTTCTTGCTACTTCATCCCATCAAATAACTGTGGCCTAGTTGCATTTACCTCAACCGCAGCCGCATCGCAATGATTTCCATGTGATGGGCGGTCGTGTTGGGCTTAAGATAAACTGACAAAGAAGAGGTTAAATTTGCAATGCAGCATTTGACTGGTCTAGAGT
The DNA here is from genome assembly GCA_023968675.1 of Taenia pisiformis. Taxonomy (NCBI): domain Eukaryota; kingdom Metazoa; phylum Platyhelminthes; class Cestoda; order Cyclophyllidea; family Taeniidae; genus Taenia; species Taenia pisiformis. Next base: position 11,914,121 of record CM043736.1, on the reverse strand, counting down.
TAACAATACACGGATTGGCATTGTACTGCTGTGCGGCGGGTGAAGATTTCCATTTGATTTGTTCGGTGGATGCACGAAAACGATGCTAAGATCCCATTCGATACATTTTTAGTGGGAAAGGATGTTCGAATGCTTCAGGGCCAAACTGCCGTCATCCTGTCTTATGAAGTGACATGCATCAAATCTGTCCAGTCATTAATATGATGAACATTAAAACGCATGTATGCTTCAGGACTGCAATCCACTTTCCGTGATTAATGAAGTAGAGGGGTGAGGATGGACCAGGTTAATTAATCGTTATTTACAACAGGGCGACAGCAGGGCAGGGGTTTCGTCACACGTCATTATTAAAGGAATGGGCAAAGTCTTGTAAGAAGTGGGCATCACTCTTCACTGCAAAATCGATTTGCCGGAAACAGTCAGCTTTGAGCAAATTGTTCAAGATTATCAAACGTGGGTGAAGAATGTCTTCATAGTTTTGTAGATAGGTTGGGTCACCAAATTGTGCGATGCTGCCTCGTGGCGAAATGCAACACGAAATCTCCAAAATGGGCAAAATTAAAGGTTGAGGTGTTGGTTTTACAGAATGATTTACACTTGTAGTAATAGAGCGGCATCGTCTTCAATAGGTTAGCGCACTGCACTTAGCACAGGTATGCTTCAACGCGCTTTGCGCCGTCATACTTAGTTTCTGATGGTCCTTACTTCCTGGATCACATCGAGGCGATCTTCCCACTCATTAATGGAAGTTAACCTCAGAAACTACACTGAGCGCAGAGGCTGATATCAAGCACAACCACTGGACTTGAATAACCTTTTATCGAATGATCGTGGGGCCTAAGCGTATTCTGGCGCATCAAGCAAGTGTTCTAGTCCGTAGTTAAATGCATTGGTTTGGCGTGTAATGTGCTTTTGTTGACAAGCTGCCACGAAGAAAACTCCTACGCATAAACGTGATTTCAGTGCCACACGCTGCCTTCCTTAAGTCGCCTTGACTTCGTGACGATACTTCAGCCTGCGACTCCAAATATCAGCTATTCTCCGCCTCGTAAAAGTTTTAAATGATCGTCCATCCTTGGAGCGTACAAAAGAATGGTGTCCGTAATTGGCTTCTTCTCTCCTCTAAGTGCACTTACAACCTATCAGTGGGCAAAATTAGTCAACAAATAAAAATCGTTGACGAAACAATAACCAGACGGGACCTTCTTTCTAGCCCTCAGACGCCTGAAGCCTGGTTGAAACCCATTTTGCCAGCTTAGCATTTCCACGATCAAGGCCTTTGTCTTAAAGTCAAATCCGTTGTTTGTTTGCTTGTCGATCCTGAAAGGATCCACACGACTGGTTATCATGACCGCTCTGCGTCGTTGCAAGTGCTGCCTTCATTGACAACACTAACGACCGCATGCATGCCAGTGAAGACTGATTCTTGCTAAAAAACAGCTTCCATTCCATCGATGAAGGAATGCTAGTGGTAAAAACGACCTCATGCATTATTTTGACGAAAAAATGCAAGTCAATTTCGAGGCTTTCTGTGTCGTCGATCTGGATTTCAGTTTCTTAGATAATTCGTGGTAGGCTAGCTTACGTTGCATTACATTTTAGACTGCATTGACTGCAATTAAGCGTGCATAAGCAAATAACTTACTACTCAATAGGTGTTCCAGCTTTGAACAGCGAGCACGTAAACACTGGTTTCTTTTGAATTGGAGCCATTGCAAAGTCCATCCATGTGTAACGCTTGCATTGGTTGTTTACTACTCCCTTTGGTCATCAAAACAACTATGGAACCATGATTGTCTTTATGATCAGCAGCACAATCGTTGAGCCAAGCCGAAGGCTGCAAACCCTTCTGCTTATCAGTACCGCATTTTCTTCATCATATTTGCACTTCTTCTGCCGTCCTTAAGGCCTCAGGTCCAACCCCAAGGAACTTCTACCTTAATATCCTTTTCCAAACGCTGAGACAGCGTGACGGACGTGTTGCCTCCCATTGGAAGCTTCGTAAATGATAGGTGCCTTTGACAACCACTTTATTTACTGTTCTGTTGAGGGGCTACCAACAATCAAAATGACATTAGTTGTGGCCGATTGTGAGAATAAATTCCAGTCACTGTGTGCAGTATCCTCATTCAGATTTTATTTATGATGCACGTAACTTCTCCTCCACCTCTCTATTGGCTGTCAACGACCCAGGTGTTGGTGGCCGAAGAGCACAGAAGTGTGAGGAAGCAGAGAGGAGGAAAATTGTCCCTGCAAATGATAACCTACATGCGTGATAGCTTTTGATGCACCCTATTTGCCACGAAGAAATCAGTGCCACTGCAATCAGACGTTTAGTCAGTTGAATGTTAATTTGGAGACTGGCGGTGTTAGTTCATGGGTTTTGCTTATCATACCACTGACTGCGATGAGATGATAAACGAAGGAGGTTTACAAAACAAACTGGTGAAACAGTAAGAAGAATGTGAGAAGGAGAACTAGGTGATAAATGCATAACTCTCCAACCCTAGGCTTCAGTGACGAGAATACTTTGCCCCAACCTTCTTATTTTGTAAACCGACACCGTGTCTGGGCTATTTCAGTAGCCCATGCCTTTGTTTGGTGTCAGCATTTGACCTCCGAAAGATGCAACAAATATTTGCGCATGCTAATACCAGCGCGTTATTGTGTGGTGGAATTGCAGCACAAAAGTAAAAGACGACAAGATCTGTGTCGGCACCGACTAGACGCCTTCACAGCCTACGGTGGGCTTGGCACTTGCTTGCATTGTGCTGAATGGTACGATGAAGCGGACTCGTGACTCGACTACACATCAAAGTACAAGCTTTCATCCCGACAAGAGTTCGCAAAGTGAAAGTGTTGAGGTAAGCTAATATAATCTCTTTGGAATGTGTCGCAATTTAATCTCGCATTTTAACCAGCTTTACTTATTGAACTGTGCATGCCATATCTCACACCAACTGAACGTCACACATTCCGTCGTGCGCAACGAAGATCGAATCCGCAGACTTGCGAATTTACTGTGTCATTTTTGTTATTGCATGGGCTACCTCATAAAAACACCCACTTCGCTTGCTCGTGGTGGGCTGTAGGCGTTTAGACTGAATGGTCAAAGCGAATTCGTTCCATTTGGAAGAGCCCACCATGAGCTGTAACTACTGTCGGTTGTAACGAAGGTCCAAAGTGGTTGTCTAGTGGAATAAATCACACTCAGTTATTCCGTCTGATAATTTTTTGAACATGCTTCCTTCTTTCAGTTTATCTATGCAACAATCCAACTACTCTGCTTCACTTTGGAGTTCGGCAGATGATCCCATCAGTGGAGTCGATCGCATAACAGAGATTCAAATTAGTCGTTTCCAATTCGGGTATTTGACTTGATGTAAAGTGGCAGAATCTGCTTAAGCAATGACCAGTGTATGTATCTTCTTTGGGCTTCTCTTTATCCCAACGGTGTAGCGTTCCGAGCATCCCCAGAAGACGGAGGCGACGTTAGGAGTGTATCAGAATGCGTGTGTGCAAGATGGGAAGGAAGGGGGCTGCAGGAATGGCCGGGAGACCAGCTCACGCAGGTAGGTTCAAGATGACCGCCACCAATGTGTCTCACCAACTAACAGTCCAAACAAACAAACCACTACAAACGGTGGTGGTTGGAAGTTTGGTCTTCCTACTGGAAGATTTTCCACCTGCTTCTGTGAAGATGACGAGAATGACTGTTTTCAATTCACTTATTTTTAATTGTAAAATGAGTACTTTACCTGTTTCTAGCCATGCCAGCACATGCCACCCCAATGCTTTCGACTGCTCGGTAACATAGATGCTCACAAATAGATGGCATGAGATAATAGACAAGCGCAAGCACCCACAATCAGCGCATGGCGCAAATGATGCTGTCATTGAAGGCTTTCTGTGGAAGGTGAATGTCGGTCTGATATTTTGTGAGGAAAACTAGGTGATTACAGGCCACAGTATTGCTGTCATTAACGTCAGTAAGACAAATACATATAAATTTGCCCAGGTCTGTAATTCGTTGGACTAAATTAAAAATCTACCATCCATAAATGATTTTGCTCCAAACGTGGGCCTCTTCCATTCCAAACTGCCCTATGTGAGAACATGCTCAACCATTCAACGCACAATTGACACCACGATGCGCAGCTGGAACCCACCAGTGTCGGTGTGAGCGATTGAGCCCAGCTGCACAGGATGAATGGAGTGATTGCATATTTACATAATTGATGGCTGCCTTTCTCATCACGTTCTCACCACCTTTTCAAGCACTCACCAAAGCATGTTTTGGTGGGAACTTTAGCCTCGCATGCTGCCAGGCTTTTCCAGCTCCTCAAGCCTCTACAAAGCTGGGACAAAATAAAGAATAAAGGCGATTAATGCCGAAAATCGGTGATAGGAAATGCTGCTGTTATCAGTCCTTCTGCTCCTCCACACACCTGCACGATTTATTCAACAGTACATAAAGAAGGGTCGTTAAGTGGCTCATGCCTTAATCGTTATTAGAGCATCGTTGATGCTGCTCCTGGTGCCTTCACCCACGCCATTAATTGCTGAGCCAAACGCAGAGGAAGTAGATAGGTTTGCCATTGTTGCGCAGTATCGCCATCTCCATGCGCCACCGCAGCAGGTGTCATAAAAGTCGACTGGCATCAGGCACTCAATCCTTTTACGCCTTTGATACAATTGCATTTGGCGGTAAACGTGGAAAGAGTGTCCTCCATCACCCAACCTCCTCCAAGTGCCTCCACATCAGCACATCAACCTCCTTCCTCTCGGCTCTCTCGACTCCTGAACACGAGAACGACTTGACTGATGGATCCAAGGCACTGTAAAATTTGCCGTTTCATAACAGAAATGGGGACAGCAGAATGGAGACGAACGTTAATGTGGTCGTTATTTTGGTTTACGCTGCGTTTAGGATGGCGCTAAAAGCCATGGAAGAAAGGGCACAATATTTTTATGTCAAACTACCTGCTGGTTGTATCCCGTCATCATCGCCTCTCGAGTTCGTATCAATTTGGAACATAACAAGACTAAACCTTATTTCATTTCCAATCCGCCTAACAAAGAGGACCGTAAAGTGGTGCTAAACAGTGAAGGGGTCCAAGCAGGTCAGAAGGAATGCGAGTTAGTTGTGGGAATAACAAAGAAAGGATCTTGTAGTGTGGCAAGAGGACATAACAAAGCGGTGTCACGAGCACACCATTTGGCTTTCATTACCACAGAGGCATGAGCCGTAACCAAACGATGATTGCGGCATTGCAGTACTAACAGTCAAACACAAAACAGTTTCTGCAAGGCATTGATGTGGGTCAGAATCTCCTGGTAACCGGAGGAAGAGGCCTGAACAAAAACAGAGGACGGAATTCTCAATGTAAATGGAAACAAAATATTAATAAATAAATAGGCTTGTAATGTTTATTTGGGGGGTGAAAAAAGGTGCACCGGGCCTTTAACAACGCTCTAAGGTACTAACACGTTTTCAGCGCGTGATCAAAATTCACCGCAAAGTGCTTCAGCAGAACCATAAAACTAACCTCACAAGGTGATCGCTGCCTTGGGCATTACTTTGCTGATTAGCTGTAAGTTTACAACACGTTTCATTGTAGACTGAACTCATCGTCAACATACCATTTCTTTTAGACAATATGGCCAAGTTGATTGGTAGCCTCGTCTTGGTAACACTCGTGGCATCAGAAGCGCCGACTGAGCAGGAGCGCAAGGCTCTTCTTACTTTCCACAACACCAAACGGGCAAATGTAAGCCCTTCGGCTGCAAATATGCTAGAGATGGTGAGTTCCTCATTCGTGCTTGCTTCCTCCAACCCCTACCATGCACAAATCCCTTGAACTATCATGAATCAACTCTGTGCCTTGCCACTTTAAAATTGATGACAATCTCGCCTTGCGCCACTGAAGGTGTACAGTCCAGAGCTGGAAAAGCTGGCTGTTGATTGGGTGGAAAAATGCAAGTTTGAACACCCAAATGTGGGCAAGTATCCAGAGTACAGTGGTACAGGGCAAAATCTTGCCTTGTCTGGGGGTGCTAGCCGCAATTTGGTGGCACAGGCGAGCGGTTGGTGGAACGAGGTCGATCACTACACCTACGAAAAAAACGAATGTGCAACCGGTAAAGTGTGTGGACATTACACCCAGGTGAGGCAATAACTTCTCACTGGCACTCTACACGAGGTTACCTTTTTGACAATATGATGCATGTTTTACTATTCTTTCATTCTATTCGCTTGCATTTTAGCGATAATCTGATGTCTGCTATTGTGCAACCACTTTTTGAGTTTGTTATTTGTGCGGCGCCATACTGCGTGTTTGGTAGCCAACTATCATTTGCCTCTGCTGCATAGATGGTCTGGGCGACGTCTGGGGAGCTTGGGTGCGCAGTAAAACAATGTGATAGTTTGAAACCAGATTGGCCTTCGCCGGTGTATCTAATGGCTTGCCAGTATAAACCACCGTAAGTGTGATGGGGCTCAATTTTATGCCGCAAGAGTCGTACAATGGTAACTGATCTTGGTGTATTTGTCTTAGCGGCAATTACATAGGCGCAAAACCCTACATCAGTGGCACCAGTTGCAGTCAATGTCCATCTGAGACGAAATGTGTGAACAACCTCTGCTCCAGGCAGAGTTCTCCTGCATCGAAGACAGCGTCTGCTTACACTTGGGCGGGAGCAATCGCCTTGTTTGTCGTTTTTGATTGTTATCCCTTTGTCTAAAGATACCTCGACAAGCAGACAATGCACCACTTAAAACCCACCTCATTTACGTCGAACACGGCACCCATCCAATGCTCTAGCACTAGCGGCTTACCCACCATTGTATACAAATGAGCGAGATGGCATTGCGCGCTTCTCTCTGCAAAAGCTTTGGGTCAGAGGAGCTGCAATTGTCCTTTTGCTAACGCGATTATTAGCCGTGTGTCACTCAATCTTACCTTCAAAGCGTCTGCGATTATTTTCCAAAGCATTTTGCGCACTCCTTCGCCACGGCGGACTTCATACCGTTCCTAGTCAATCGTCAAATAAGCCATGTTCCACAAACCTTTTGCCAAATCATCTTCTCTTGTCACAAGTGTGGCGATTAGTCGGGCGGAAGGCTGCTGTTCTGGTGCGCTTGCTCCTATTTGGTCTAAGCGTTGCTTCATCTTAGCCACCAATAGTGTTGGAAGGCATCATAGGTGGGTAATTTAGGATTGCTGTTCTCAAATGCAGTGGGCAAATTGTCACGTTGATTGGAGAACAGCGTTGCGTCAAGAGGCACATTAGTTAAAATCATAAAGAATCTTATTCAAGTGAAGGAAGTTTGACACTCACACCAATTTGCGTCCACATTAGCCCCTCCTTTCGTGATAAGTGCACTAAATGTAGCTCTATTTGATAAGCTGCATTCATCAACGTTGAATGCCAACATTTCGCCTTGCTCACTAATCGTTATTTTGGACAAGCAGATGGTGTAGGTGGCATCATTGAATTTGGGCCCATAAGCAGACCTATTGTTCTTGTACAACGGACCACTGTGGAAAGAAGGATGAGTGGTAGACGTAAGAGAATGGAATTAAACATCTGGAAAAACAACATAAGATCACAAGCAAAGGCATAAAATCAACGATTGGTTTGAACCAATGCCATAATTCTGCAAGCTCTGCCCATACAAACCCAACCACAACGTTTTTAAATTGTTCCCATGTAACGGAATTGCTCCTTGTAGGATTTGTGTGCACATTGCCTAACCGATGGTGAGGTTGTCGCAGTTCTTTTAAAATATCTTCATGCTGCCGATACTAATGGTGTCACGTTTAAGTTCGTTCGGGAGGTTCCAGCCCCGTTTCTACCACCTTACAAAGGCACTTCTTCATTTTGGCTTTAGTGGTCGTAACGCAGATAAGCTAAGCTCCAATGTCTTGGTCATCATGGTTCGGTTAGGTGTTGCCTTATGTTAAAAAATCACTAAGTTGCCTCTAGGTTAGTATCTTTCGTACTTATTGAAATGGAGACGATGATATTTACGGCCATTAGCATCACCACATTGTTAGATGGTAAGGGATGCCTGGAGGATGGATGACCGTGGATATAAGCCAGTTAAGATGAGCGAGTACTTCTGCATGCCCAAAGGAACCTCTGCCTCTCTATCAGCGTTTAACTTCGGTCTAAGTAAGGGATCGGTGGAATAGTTGGAGTGCGGATAAAGATAGAGATCCTGGCAAGACCCATACTACCTCAAGTGCCTGGATCACTATCAGGGTGCATCAAGTTACCCTAGCGCAGCTCTATCATAATTTATCCATCAAGTAACCCACTTGCCGTATTTGCTAGTGTTCAGCCACCAATAAATTATAAACTTGACTTCCTACTGCCGCCAATAAAGTAGCACCATACGAACACTAAAACTTCTTTATGCCAGCAAATGCTTATTCCATTGCACTCTCTCTAATCTACCAGGTGTAGCCGGTCTTTCCTGTTATGCGAACCAATTTACTCATATTTTTCGACTTCTCCTATGCTCATCGCAACAAGCTATAGATGCATTGCCCTTTTGCAGTTAAAGGGGAGCACTGTGCATCAACCCGAGATGCGCTTAATTTTGCTCCAATTTTCGTGTTTATGTATCCAAACTGTTCTAGCTTTGTCCGTATTACAGTTGCGATTTCATTGCTTACCATATCTGCTCTACGCTACATTGGTTATTTCGAGAGAGACTTATGTGTTTTGCGTTGCAAATCTTGCCGTTGTGGTTCAGCCAACGGTGAATGTTGTGGTCTTTGCTAGTTGCTGCACACACCTACTGCAACCATTCATGCATGCATCAGATGTATCTCCATGTTCTGGCGCAACGATCCCTTAATGCACTTCAACAAAGAATCTTGTTTTAATCCACTTTGGAGTTGTGCGACCCTCGTGCAAAATTAGGTTCGTAAAATCCATTTGGTGCATCATCTGATTACTTTTACTTTCGTGGCCGGCAACCCCCATATTATGTACGCATGAAGCCCACTCGTATGGAATTGTCAACTTCCGCAGAGCCACCAAATATTCTTCTCTGTCAAGCAAGTTGTGACACAAAGCTGCTACTCCTCATGTTACCGCTCTCGCAGTTTAACTACACTCTAGCACAGCCTATCTCCCTACCATTTTACCCAAACACATGCATTACTGATATCAGAGTCCACTGTCACAATATCATCAAACCTTCTACCAATTGGCTACCGAAGGTCTCAACCAGTATGCACTTGATTTGCTCATTTGCTCGCTCAACAGACTCGTTATAATGAACATCGCAATTGAAAGGGACGAGGCTGGGAGCATAAGGCGCGAGGTACGGAAACAATAAAAGGCTGGTCTAAGAGCTTCACCTTGCATGCCTTAATGATGGAAACAGTCACTTTGGAACAAATGACTTGCCCTCTTGCATTGTATTTATGTTACAAGGACACAATGTCTCACAGCCGGTTTCAAGAACAAGCTGATGAAATTCATAAGCTCAGGTAAAGTTAGACGTTTGCTGCTTTTCCGCGTACAGTCTGACTTTAGAACTACGTGGTCGTGTAAAAGAACTAATTCCTGTTAGCAGTCATCTTCGAATAATGCCATTTTGTGGTAAGTTGTTGCTTAACAAAGGGTAGGGGGACAACCAGACAGACGGGGTCAGTGGGTAGGAAAATAAGGAGCATTAGCGATAGTCAAGGCTCTAGACAGGGCATTTTATGCAATTTGAAACCACGCCTTAGTGACAAATTTCTATTCTGTCAGGTGAAAGGACCATTGGCAATGGTACACAACTATCAGTTAAAAGTTAAATGTTTTCAAAATCCGGCCAATCTTCATTAGCCGGCGACATGCCATCTCCAACACAATGTGCCCCTCTTGATCATTCTTTGTTGTAGTCAACACTGACTCAACCATTATTTCCCCAATTCCCTCGTTCATCACTAACTCTCTTTATTTGGCCAGTAGATCATACAGTGGGGATTCCCATAGCCACTCATTAAATCCCTGCTCACTCATCCACGATTGTCTATGTCCCTCGCGATCCGTGCGCGGTTTCATACTCTTCGCTCACTGACTGATCTTGATCCACTTATTGTCTATTCTGTCACACAATTAATGCCTGACACCTTCGATCATGCCTAATTACTCCAGTCACTCGGTTCCGTCCGAATATTGCTATCCATTCCTCCGAGAATGGCTATTTTGTGCCTATTTGCCATGCCTTCAAGCATTTCGGAATCAGACATCCATTGACGACTCGATCTTTCGCCGCGAATTCACTTGTTCTATCTCCAAATTTATTTACAGATTTCGAGTTTGTCCACATATTCGCACACATTGTTGAACGTCTTGGCTTTTCTTGCACGGCGCGTATCACGTTCCAAATACTTCACATGCTCACGATTCATTAATTCGCATGCCACAACCTGGATTGTGGCTACTGTGAAATTCCTATTTTAGCCTCTGCCGCCTTCCAGCTAGTAAAATGCACTTTTTCCATTTCTCTTCTCTCCTCTTCTTACTTCAACGTCTCTCGAGTGCTTAACTCAATGCTCTCATGACTAATTCTCATCTCTCGCACACTTCTTCCCTCTCTGGTGGCCAAATACCTTCAATAGCATCCCATGCGCACCTTTCCACGCCACATGGAGCAGTACGCGCTCATATCGATCCCCTCAATTTGAAATCGAAGAGGCGCAATGAGGAGGAATTGTTTCAAATAGAGTGCCCTTTACATCCGCTATCAACAGAGGTGACGATATGTGAATCGTGCAGTGCAAAAGATTAATAATACGCGTAAATATTTGTGTTGGGCCAAGGTAAGCGACGAGGCATTAAATGAATGTATTTAAGCACCGAATTTGTCAGCCTGTGCTCTGGATGCGATTTCGAGTTGCATGCATCAATTCAAGCTCGGTTTGATAGTACACGTAACGACGGAATGACGTGGGGCGCGAAGCAATCGATTGTATATCTGGCGAGCACTTGTGTAGCTAATGAGGATAAATGGTGTTAAATATGGTGCCCTTTGCACCCGCTATCAACTGAGGTTGCGACAAATGAATAGTGCACTGCAGTGGATCATTAGGCTGCGTAAATATTTTCGATGTGTTAAAGAAATCATCAAGGCTTTGAATAAAACTTTTCTACACTGCACATGCCGCATGGACTCAGGGCGCGATTTTGAGTTGCATGCACCGGTGAAAGCACGTGCTGACATTGAACGTGGTGACGGATTGGCGTGAGGCGCGAAGCAATTAATTGTTGCACTGACGAGCACTGAATTGGCGAATGAGGGGAAATTGCGTCAAGTAGAGAACCCTGAACATCCCCATTCAACTCATTTGGCGATAGGTGGGAAGTTCATACTAATCAATTAAGAAGGGACGTAACATTTTGTGAATGTCCAAGGAAATCGAATAGACATTGAATGAATCGATTTGATCACTTCACTCGCCTGCCTGGGAACGGCGGGCGATTTCGATTTGCACGCATCGATTAAATGCGTGATGGCAATGCATGCGAATACTTGATGCGTGTGGCTTAATGCAATTGATCCGGTCCCTTAATGGCGCTTATTTAATCAATGTGAAGTATTTGGCGCCACAAAATGCCCTTTGAGCAATCAACGGAAACAAAGTTTGTAAAAAGTTGCAACTGAACTTTAATGCATCACTATGAAATGTGGGCATTTTTGGTGGGCCAAGAATATCGAATAGACATTGAAAGAATCGATTTGAATTCCTCACTTTCCTACATGTTCTAGAGGTGCGATTTTGAATTGCTGCATCTATTTAAGCGCGTACTGTCATCGCATGTGGCTACTAAATGTCGTGCGTTTGGGAGAAATCGATTGTAGCCCTGAGAAGCACTGAAGTGTTGTTTGAGATTACACTGTGTCAAATGGAGGGCTTTTAGCAATGCTTGGCGATGCACGATGCAAGAGGTGCGAACTACACTTTATTGGTACATTATATAACGTAAGCACTTGTGACGGGCTGGATAAGCGAATAATCATTGAATGAATCGATTTGCGCACTGCGATTGCCTGCATGTGCTCTGGTTGCGATTTAGAGTTGAACGCATCGATGAAAGCACGTGATGGCCATGCAAGTGGCGATGGATGCCCTGCGGCTCGAAGCAATCGGTTCTATCTCTGGATAGCAATGTAGTGGCGCATGTAGAGAAACTTTTTAAAGTGCACGATAAGCGTAATGCATGGTAAGGAAGGATGTGGGACTTGCGAACTGCACCGCAATTAATCCTTTAGAGCCGTAAGAGTTTGTGATGGGCCAAGATTATCTAAGGGGTATTGAATGAATTGATTTGATCACTGCGCTTGCGTAACTGGGCTCATCTTGCGAATTTGCGTTCCATGTCTCTCGGACACTTAAATTTGTCCACCAAGGAACAGATGGAAGCTCTTACATGTGAAGCATAACCTGAAGCTATTGTTTAAATCATAAACATTAAAAAGCTGGTGTCATGCGGTTTGGGTTTAAATTAAGCTAATTTAAGCGCTCTAGAGTATGCATGCATTGAGTCTAATATAGAGGTCCTCATTTGTCTCTTAACAGTCCCATTTTGCATGTTCTTTGCATTAGCACAACATTTGTTGAAAGTAAAATCATATTAACGCTTTTCCTAGTAGAGACATTAGACACCTGTTGAGAATTGCTTGGATAATACAGCATTGATGTGCCGCACTAAGCTTCACTTGCTTGTTGGTTTTTGACGCTTTTTATTCACTTAATTACGCAAACTCCAATGAAGCCTAGATCTGCGGCTTTTACTTGTGGCACCGCGTCTGCAGCATTTCGATGGCTAAGCTACCATTCTCAGCCATATGCGAGAATGAGGACATAATGACACAAGTAGGTTCAGCATTGTATTATGAAGAGTAACCTGCTAGAGTACTTAGACGGTTTTGTTTTACTTATTAAACTACGTGGAGATGGATGAAGAACGAACCATGGATATCCCTCAAAATTTCATACGCACAGTTGTCTGAAGGGGACAGTGCCCTAAAACACAAGGACAACTCATTCCCCTTCTTCCCCCTCGTCCTTTGATGGCAAACAAATGCGACGCATTGTGATGCATAAGTATTTCTGGATCGAGCTGGTGTGTAAGTGAGTGCTGACTTAGGCCCTGATCTTGTCAACACTAAATCCACCACCTATTCTACCAGGCAGAGCAACATCCAATTGTTCAAAATGCACCGCTCAAAAGATGGGCCCCTGCTGAAGTAAGCCTCAGTAACACCTCGTTTTGAGGTTTGAAGGGAATGTCCGAGGGTCCCATGAGGACGACCGATGAAGAAGTGGTACCTCAGCATTTAAACAACGGCAGATGAGCAGCGAAAGCAAAAAAAAAACAAATTAAGCTCCTCATAATTAAGAATCAACGCGTGCAGTACAGTGTCATTAACTCAATTTAGTGCAACCATGGTTCAAGAAAATGGCATTTATCTATCACTTATAACCCCTGAACACGAATGCCTGCACCAATCTGCCCAATTCATGAGGAACCCTTTATGACATTTAGTCCGTTTATTTAGTCCACAATGCAGATTTAAGTATGAAAAGCAACCCACAACGTGTCGTTAGAAGATGCCATCCACTTTGCCGAAATGTAATCACACTCTACTGGTGGAAGTCGTTTAACTCACTCTTCTTATTTGCCCAGCTCAACTTTTCCCGTGTTATCTCCTGTGAAGCGCGTATTAGCGCTAGTTTACGTTCTCTTTCCTTAGCAGAAATGGCATTGCTTGCTCAAAACTAGCCTATTTAGTAATGGCGATTGGCAACTAACAAATGCCCAAAGAACACAGTGCCATAGAAACATTATTGAAGCGCAGTCTACCTGATGAAACGTGTTTGCTTAGGAGCACATCGACTGGATGGTCGTCCGACTAGAACCATTAAGACAAAGTAGGAGGGATAATTAGCTTTGGGAAATGCAATTGGTGAAGCTCACTTATGAATGACAGTGAGATGAAAAACGATCTTATAAGAAGGGAGAGGTTAATGGTTTAAACACTAAATAGATTCACTTAACATGAAAAAGGAACAGATAGCGAATAGGATTAAAAAACAAAATCGACGCAACAAATGTTAATAAATTATAAGAGAAAGGCAGTAATATGATTGTATGCTACTCGTGCAGGGCACTGAAGAAGATAACGAAAGGGTTACAATGAAGAAGGGGACTGGAATTAACAGCACACATAATAGAGCTGAGAAGGAGAATGGGAAGAAGGTAAAACTCGAATGGAATATGATGAAAGCGGGAATCAGTGTGACAGCACCTAGTGAAACCAATAATGCGTGTGCCAATAACGTCGTGACTTTGCCCTACCCTGCATTCAATCCTTTACTGGCATTTCTGCATTCTTTTAGACCGCTCAAGTCGAGAGAGGTCCTGTGAATAAATTACGAGGTTACATTTTGCAGTTAGGTGGACCCGGTTCTCTGATTTTGGATCCACAATTTCAACTGCCCTTACAACTTCCAACACCCATTCTTTTGCACCTAATCCATCCATTCACGCATCGCACTCAAGCGTCAGCACGATTGGTGTCCAACGATGTGACGAGGCACATCCGAACGTGCGTCTCAAAACCTTTAAATTTTCTCTGCTCCGCTTTCATCATCCTCCTATTCCAGGCATTCGATCGGTAAGTCCATCAATGGGCGGGTGGGTGGAGCATCTGACCAAACACAGCGGCTGGTAAGGAGCACTGACAATGCCCACAGTAATGAAAGGTTTACTATATCACTTACGTTAAATTACGCCTAGAATGTTCTAGAACACAGCACCTCTTAGGACCACCAGGTGAGCAATGCATGTCAACGCTGACTTGATGTCAAAAGCGAAGACTGGAATCCTACATAACAGGATTTGTCACACACGCTTTCGAGGCCTGATACCGAAGACTATGGAAATTACATAAGCTAAGGGCAAGTCACACCATCATCTTCAACTCTCTCCTATCTCTGAGCCACCGCACCCATCATCTTCCTTAAAGCGTTTGCATGCGTCAACTGAACATTTCGCTGGCTGGTATGCCAGTGCATGTCAGATGTCGAGCGAGAAAACGAGAAGCAAGTGGTTAAAGTATACGTTCGGGCAGAAAGCCATTGCTATGCTACCAAACTAAGTTCTTTCTGTTGAACCTAGCTGTATAACTGTAGGAACGGATGAGTAAAACATTATTGGTGATGGGCAGCAAAGTCGATGAGGTGGAAAGAGAGGGAGCTCTTGAGTAATCACTCTTTGTCCTTCCTTTCGCATAAGTAAGCAGAGTTTGGTGAGGAATATCATTGTCATTGTTTAATTTGTACCTTTAGATTGCATTTTACCTTGTAGAGCTACCAGATGAAAAGGTAAATGCGAGCAGGACAGTCAATCAACTTCCTTTAGCAAATAGCCCTCGTCACAAAAACGTGCCGCAGTGAAGAGACTGTGCATCCCAAAAGGCTGTGACCCCAGTTTCAAAACTTGTTTACCATTGTAGTGAAATAAACAGACTTAGTCCCCTTAGTCCGTGTGCCAAATTATTTCCTTCCTAAAAGTTAATGTGCTATTTGCATTGCCTGTCTAAAAGAAAATTTTACTGCGCTACTTTTGATTAATCAGAAATGTTTCACTGCATGCAATTTTTGGGTAATCAACCTTATTTTTCTGCCTGCAATTGTTGTCACCTACTAGATGTTCTCCAAGATTAGATCACGTTCGCGGACGAGATCAGACGCGTTAACATTGAAATTGAGCGCACATACTTGGATGAACCACGCTGTGTAACATAAGGTAGATGGAAACGCATCCTCTTCAATTCTTAGCCAAGTGAATTGTTGATTGTACGGGAACTACGACGGATGGATTAGAAATCAAGCTCGAAATCTACCTATCTGTGGAAATTTTACGCCTATTCAGGACCGATGGATTCGCAAAATTTGTTGAGAGAATTCTCGCCCCATAAGGCACCAACGCGTAATCCACAGCCTGGTAGACACTAAATTTTAAATAGTCAGTTTTGCCTCCTAGAGAAAAAATGTGAATTTCCTTCAGAGTGCAGTCATTCCATTTTGCGAATTTCATGGTTTTCCATGCTGTTGCCTACACAATCCGGAAAAATTAGCAAAAGCAGCTGCTACATATAGCGTGGAAAGTTGCGCATGGGATGCTATTGAAGGTATTTGTCCACAAGAGAGGAATGAAGTGGGGGAGAGATGTGAATCAGTCATGAGAGAATTGAGTTAAGCAATCAAAAGACGTTGAAGTAAGACCAGGTTAGAAGAGAAATAGAAAAAAGTGCATTTTACAAGCTGGAAGTCGCCAGAGGTTAGAAAATCCATTTCGCAGTAGCCAATCCAGAGTACCACGTGACCTCATTGTCGGTGGGAATGCAAGCGATTTCAAATTTAGTGATTCGACATGAGCGCGCACTGCAACATGTAGCACGGAACGGTGCGCATAGGATGCAATTAAAAGTATTTAGCCAGAAAAAAAGGAAAGAAATGTGCGAGAGATGAGAATAAGTCATGAGAGCAGTGAGTTAAGCACTCGAGATACAATAAGATAAGAAGAGGAGAGAAAAGAAATGGAAAAAGTGCATTTTACTAGCAGGAAATCGGCAGAGGTTAGAATAGCCAGGGCGCAGTAGCCAATCCAGAGTAACACGTGACCTCATTGTTGGTGGGAATGCATGGAATTTGAAAGTGAATAAATCGATATGAGCGCGCACTGATACATGTAGAGTGGAATAGGGCGCATGAAATCCTATGTAAGTAGTTTGGAGAAGAGTGGAAAGAAATGGGCAAGTGAAAAAAAAAGTTGTCATGAGAATAGTGATATAAGCACTCGATAGATGTTGAAATAAGAAAAGGGGAGAAGAGAAATGTAAGAAGTGCATTTCACTAGCTGGAATGCGGCAGAGGCTAGAAGGGGCAATTTGCAGTGGCCTAATGCACAGTAAGACGTCACTTCATTGTTGGTAATGGCACGCCATTTCAAATTGAGTGAATCGATATGAGTGCGCACTACTACATGTAGAGTGGAATGTGGCGCATAAAATGGTATTGAATTTATTTGGACACAAGAGGGGAAATAAGTGTGCGAGAGTAGATAATTAGTCGTGAGAGAAGTGAGATAAGCACTAGAGCGAGTTGAAGTAAGAAGAGACGAGAAAAGAAGTAGAAGAAGTGCATTTCACTATCTGGTATGCGGCAGAGGCTAGAATGGGCAATTCGCAGTGGCCTAATGCACAGTAACACGTGACCTCATTGTTGATGGGATGGCACACGCACTGCTACATGTAGAGCCGAAAGGGTCGCATGGAATGCTATTGAAGTTATTTGGCCACAAGAGATAAAAGAAGTGTCAAGACAGGAGAATTAGTCATAAGAGCAGTGAGATAAGCACTCGAGAGACGTTGAAGTAAGAAGACGCAGTAAGAGAAATAGAAGAAGTGCATTTCACTAGCTGGAATGCGGCAGAGGCTAGAAGGGGCAATTAGCAGTTGCCCAATCCACAGTATCACGTGTCCTCTATGTTGGTGGGATGGCATGCGATTTCAAATTGAGTGAATCGATATGAGTGCGCACTGATATATGGGGAGTGGAAAGGTGCGCATGGGATGCTATTGAAGTTATTTGGCCACATGAGAGAAAAGAAGTGTGCGAGAGATGAGAATTAGTCATGAGACCAGTGAGATAGGCATTCAAGAGACGTTGAAGTAAGAAGAGCCAGAAGAGAAATGGAAGAAGTGCATTTCACTAGCCGGAATGCGGCAGAGGCTAAAAGGGGCAATTTGCAGTGGCCCGATCCACAGTTTTACCTGACCACATTGTTGGTGAAATTGCATGCGATTTCAAATTGAGTGAATCGATATGAGTGCGCATAGATATATGGAGAGTGGAAAGGGGCGCACTCGAGATACGTTGCAGTACGAAAAGGGGAGAAGAGCAATGGAAGAAGTGCACTTCACTAGCTGGAATGCGGCAGAGGCTAGAAGGGGCAATTTGCAGTGGCCCAATCCATGTACCACGTGAACGCATTGTTGGTGGAATGGCATGCGATTTCAAATTGAGTGAATCGATATTAACCCCTCTGCTTCATGTAGAGTGAAAAGAGGCGCATGGAATGCTATTGAAGTTATTTGGCCACAAGAGATGAAATAAGAGTGCGAGAGATGATAATTAGTCATGAGAGGAGTGAGATAAGCATTCGAGGGACTTTGAAGTAAGAATAGGCCATAAGCGAAATGGAATAAATGCAATTTACTAGCTGAATGCGGGAGCAGTAGGTTCTTGCCTCTGCACTTACCTCTGTTTAATTGACAAGAATGCCCAATTTCCTTATCATTAGCCTAACACGTGCCATTTTTGAAGTCGATAAGAGACGAAGCTCCCTTGCTGATATATGCCCGTGCGGTCTAAATATAAACGGCGAAAACCTTACTGTCACCTCTAATGCATGGGCACGCCTGCCATTTGGATGGATGTACGGAATTGTATTTTGGCCTTCTAAGGCCCACATCTTTCAAAATGGGGGAAGGAACGCGTGACGTGAATTTAAGGCTTGAGGGGGTGCACAAGAATGCGCCTGATCTCGTGTTGGCACGATATGTCTGCCTATGAAAAATGGCATATTACGCCGACGGTGGGAAAACGAAAGTACATCGTTGGTGATGTCCCCTCGGGAGTTCCAGCAACGCGCGAACCCCACAGCGTTGGGTCGGCTTCTGTTCCACAGGAGCAAAAAAAGCAGTTAACCTGTGTGTAATGCATTTGACTACACTTCGAATTCAGCATCCATTTTAGCAATAAATGGCCCATTGCCGAGGACCAGACGGATTATCAACGCACACACTGGATTCCAGCACACGGTGCTTTGATCAGAAAGAGGTAAAGTCATAACAGAAAGCTGAATACGTACCCGAGAAGTAGATGGGGATGAAAAGGACGAAGGCCACCCAAAAAATACCACACTTTCCTTGTTCAGCCGACTGCTTAAGTGCATTTATATGCCCCTCACCTTGACCTCATGCCACGCTTTGCTGGCTGGCTGGCGAGCTGATTGGCTTATTGGGTGAGACTGCATTTGCAGCAGCAAATGCTCATTCTCAGTCCTCATATGACCTGCTCATCACGAACTAATGCTAGCTCCTGATAGTTACGGTTGATGATTATGCGATTAGGCCATGCGGAAACAAAGATCCGCACGTCGTGGAGAACTGGCACTAACAGGTGTGAGTGCACTAAATAATTGCAGTTGACAATAAAAAGTTTCTTAAGCTGAAATTGTGGACAACGGACTTTTTGTTTTCTTCTCCTTCGTTTAGAAGCAGCAACCAACAAACACAAGACGTCCATTGAAAGCCTCAGCAACTGCTGCGTCATAAAGCACTCGCAGTTCTCCGATACTTTAGACAGTCTACACATCACATTGCTTCTCTTTGATGGTCTTTCCAACCTCATGCTATTGCAGCTCTCAAAGGTTAGAATGATGTCTAAAGGCGTCTGCACAGTCAACTGCAAGTGGACTTCAGCGTTAGCCAGTGTAATCAAAAGGTCGTACTAGTTCCGCTCCCATTTACCTTGTTAAAAGAATTTCTAAGTGGTAAGGTGTGCAGCAGAGAAGTCGGCGTCACAGTGAGTGCCGATCATTACAGAATCGGACTGTTTGCCACCAGTTGAGCCTTCACCTCGTCTTCCTCCTTCGCCTTAAGTCGATGTGGCAGCATTAGCGCTCTTTGCATGAGTATCCAAATAAGTGTCCAAAGTAGTCGGTTTCTGATTAGAAAGTCGACAGCTGTCTTTCCGCACCTGCGTACTTATTGAATGCCTCCCCAAATTTGTGCGCCATTTAACTGATACCTGTAGAATGTGAGAAATGCCATGCGATTTCGTCGGTTCCTTCACCAATCTTCCTTTGCTTGTGAGAGGGCAGAATGACATGGAAGAAGGACACAAATTTGGACGAATCTGGTTGCGTTTAGCGTCAAAAGGTGCTTTCTGTGATGCCTGATTCTGAATGCTCATGAATAGAGCGTTCATTGGGGGTGATGACTCTGCCTCCAGCGCACCGATTGCCTTTGTCAGTTCACATCCTCTACAGTCTTGGTAAAATGGTTTTGCAGAACTCTCTACTCTCCCTTTGGTCGCAAAAGCAAGTAGCCTTGTCTCCATTGTTGCCTTTGTTATGTGACCAGCAGCGGATGGGTTAGTGATGGAGACATAAGCCAAGGCTTAGATCCGACCCTGATGTCAAGCGAATGTGCTTAGTGGCTAGCAATTTACGGGCTTCTCCTCGGGGCAGACAAGCGTATAGGTTTGTTCTTTCCTGCAACTTTGTACACTGGCTAGCATTCGGATTGACAGTGCGAAGGAAGAGTGTGAGTCCACACGGAGAAGGCTTGGAGGTGAAATGTAGAGAACGGTGTGGCGCTGTTGCGAAGGATCGATTCAAGTGCCTTTCGCTACCTAACTATTCATAGCTTCCACGTTGGCTTGATGGCTTTCGACCTATCTTTGGCATTAAAGGCACGAGAGGGCACTACAGACTTACTACTCCCGGTGCATTTGCTTTGCTGCACACAAAACTTCGAGCATTTAAATGCATGTTCCCCTCGTCAATAATTTAGCACAGCAACTCCCTATTTCCGATCCAGTAATCAGTGAACAAACTCTGAAACCAACAAGTTCGTCCGCCTATCCCCTGACTTAACCGCTTTTGTTTGTGTTGCCAGAATTCAAAATTTAGACGAGTCTGCCATCGGGGACGCGGTCTGTTCAGCAGTGTGCAAATGCGTGCAAAGCGGATCATAAAGCAGGAATCGGTGAATCGCTTTCCGCAACCCATGCACTCAGATGCCTGAAGTACTTTGGTCCAAACAGTTCTTCAGGAGCTGCATGTACAATTGCGCCATGTGGGCGGGAGAAAGATGGCGGGGTCTTTGAGCACATTATCTTAACGTTGCTCACTCCCTCCACACTTGATTGATTTTTACCGCCAGAGATGGAGGAGAACATGACACGGGACTAAATTACTGCAGGTGAGAATTAGACGAATGAGTTCCTAGGAATGTACCTATGCGATGGTAGGTTTGACCAGATTGTGCTCATGGCGAAGCATCAGAAGCTTCACAGCTGAACTGCTGTTCACTGGAACACACTCAACCCAGTACATGATGCTAAATCGTAATTTTTCTGGACTAAATGTACGAACACTGGCGCAGTCCAATGCCTGCACACCCTAGAATTTGTCGATGCACACTTCATGCGATTGCATCACACGAAATGCCATTGTTGCAACAGATACACTTGTTTATGTTACCATAGCACTTATTGGAAGCACTTTGAGGCCAAAGAGAGAATGCGGAGCACTCGTGCTGCTACGCCACTCTATGTCTTAAGCATTTCTCAGCGCCTACATTGATAGAAGCTACCATTCGCAGCCTAGCGCCATTCTGACATCTCCAATGGTCGTGAGAGGCGGTGAGCAGTCCATGGGCAATCGTCTCTACATTGGTTTTTGGAGTTTGACCCGTACACAGAGCTGGTAACCAAGGCATTATCTGTGGATGGCAAGTCTTTCTAAGTAAAAACCATTGACCCTGAATTCATTTATATTGCACTGACAACCACGAAGGTGGTGTCAATACGCAATCTATGCTGTACTAGTGCAGATCTAACCGCAAATTCGTGTGCCACTCCAAACGTGCGCGCCTCGGATAGCCTTTGTAATACTTCCTCCTGCGATTTCTGGCCAGTGGCCATGAACAGGGATGAGTCGGATTGTTCGTTAGTGCTAGTATGTCTTGCGGTGCATAACTGATAAAATTTCCCACTGCTTCTTGAAATGCGCTACGGAATGCACACCGCGGTGTGGCGACCATGACTTCGCGTTAGCAGGAAATTTTGGTTTTCCATCCACGTAGTGCACACTTAAATGAAGTATTGTGCTCGAGTATATTGTGCCATACATGCCAGATACCTGCTTGATTAAAGTTTGATAACATATCGCATCTGGACTTCAATGGGGCTTAAGCTGCCATTCAAGTTCGGTAGGTGCATTTGGCTTTAACAGACAGTCCTTGCTTCTAAGTTATTTCTCGTCTGCTTATGTCTTGTCTTGCAAAATCTATCCCAACTGCAAGTCACAAGTTGGTCTCTCGACTGGACAGTTCTAAATTCGTACACCAGCATATCCAACCTGAGCACGAGGCCCTCTGCCTTGATTTTACGCATACCAGTAGTAGCAAGTCTTTTGTATGAGTATGTCATGCCCTTTATTAAAATGCTGGCCATGTGCAACTGTTGGGGCACTTAAACAGTCGCACAATTACCAGTGGCACTTTTATGGCCATAGATTTAGCAACAGGACTAAGGGAATTGTTATTAATGCTGAGCGTGGTATTTTTGTTTTTAAATGGGCGCTAAAGTGAATATGGAACTGGCTTGTAATCTAACCCAAAGCTCAGTGCGAGTACGAGGGTTGGTGAGGTTGAAGAATAAATGCGGATCAGTGTAAGGGAAGTTAACAATGATGCAGCACTTTTCCCGTCAATGGGTGTAGAATAACTGAGGTAGGTGTGATGGGTGCTGCTGCGAGGAGGCAGCGACGCGTGAGTCGTACGTTGTAGAAAACGATCAGATCAACCACCACTGTTGTCATCAACAAAGTTGTGCTCACCATCACTTCTACGCTGCGTTTTGAGCCCTCTTGTTGCATACTGACTCCGTACTTTCTTTCACTGTCAAGTAAACCGGTTTCAGCTCTGTTCTCACATTGCCAGACCAATGGCAGCGTCTGGAATTATTATTCTTAGGAGTTGTGATAAGGCGTAGATGCTTGCCTTCCTCAATCGCAACCAGGCTGCAACAATTTAGACCTTCTACCATAGTGGTTGACGATTCTGAAGAGACAAGCACTGGTGCGCGATTTTTCTCTCTCGAATTTGAAGGGGAAGAAATCGCTATTCGAAAGCTGCATCCTTTGCTTTGTGCAAAATTTACAGCGCGAAGTGGGCACTCTTGATAGGTTGAAAACTCACTGTTTCATCCATATAACAGCCTGTGATGAGTGAGCATTGTCTTGGTCGAAATCCTCTTGTTTCCTCCTTTCAAAAATCTTGGATGCATTTGTACAGAATCACTGAAACGGAATGACCGAAAAGGTGTGTGCGCTCGTTCGTTGAGATACTTTGACAGGTTACTGTCAATAATGGGCGTAACAGATGCTAGCTGAGGGGTGGCAAACACCATCACTCAAGTTTTCAGGGAAAAATAACTATTAAGGGCATGATAATGCTACTGTACCCTCGTAAGCTTCTTCTTGGCTTGACCTTGATCGCTGAGCATCTGGGGAGAATGAGCAGAAGACTGATTGCCAATTTGTGCAAACAATCGTCCCATAACTCTCGCATTTAGTTTCGTGAGGACAGTAATTGTGCTTATCTAGTGCCTTACAGAATAGTGATGGTTAGTGTTTGAACTCCTCTGCTTGAGGATCTCGTGCAGACTTTGAAGGGAGACTGTTCAGCTGCGACGTGAGAGCAAACTTGCCAAATGGCGTCGGTGTCCACGGAATGCCCAATCCGAGCTACAGCAAACCACGGGTTTTATAAAGAAGAAGAAGAAGGACGGAACCATGGATGTTGATTTACTTTTAAGGACAAACCAAAACAAAAATGGCCAGAGTCAATGCCAATATTACATTGTTTGAGTAATGAATCCCAGAAAGCACTTTATGGTGGCCTCCGGCCATCTTAAGTGTACGCTTACCACCATTGCCGAGAAACCGGTAACTGTTGGTACATTGTGTAGCCAAGGTAGGCGTTTGCTCGAATGGATGCCTAGGCGCCTTGTCTCAGTGACACTCTTTCAATGCATGCACTTAATCTCTCCCCAGATTCCCAGAACAATCCTTGAATCTTGTAAATTGCAGCAAATGTGGGAATATTAGCACCGTAAATGCAGCAACGCAAAGGCTTAAAATCGGAATAAACATTCAATAGCCAGCTAACTAGCTCTTGCAGTTGCCACAAATGTTGCGATCGTTTTTCAGCCTAACAGTAATTGCACCCAAATCAGCGATATCCTACTTCGACAGATGGTCGGACAAGCCTCTGGCATCGCTCTTGCTAATCTCTCGCTGGATGAAGGATTAGGCAGCTCAACGAATCGAGCGCCTCGTAATGTGCTCCGAAACAGCATCTTTAACCTAATGCCGAAGCATCAGCATCCATCAACGAATGGCAGTGACGCTTTTCAATAAACCAAACAGCAGCGATGCAACCATAGTGGCGCAGATGACGATTGAGGATAACTGCATGAGGGGTGCTAGTACGAGATCGGATTCCCATTCAAATCGTCACTAAAGTCAAATGCTGTATGTGATGCAATGAAGGGCCAGACAGGCTAATTGCTGCAGGTCTGTACAGCTATACTGGCTACAACGTCGACAGATCACTCGTGGTTCATTGCCACAGAGTCAAGTCAGACTCAGCATCCATTATTTTTTACAATCGTTTCATCAGGTCGCATTCCGAGGCTTCTTAACCACGAAGTCGAGAAGTCTTGTCATCCGTTTAGCCTCAAAACTGCGATGGTGATTAAAATCGTTACGTCTCGCCACAACCACTAGGCTGCATCATGGATTCGGCATTTGATTGTTTTCTTTTCTGTGAAAGCTGTATATGTCGAAAGCTGACACAAATAGTTCTACGCCATTGAGTATCAAGTGATGCTAGGTTGTCAGCATGGTCCCTTGTTCTGAGTAGCAGTAATGCACCAATGCCCTCTCTGTTCTTCAATCTCCTCTACCAGTTTATTATTACGTGCTTATGACTTTATCTCCGAACTCTCATTCTACTCACCTAAGCCAGGATGCCAAAGTACCATGTGAGTAAGTCTTCTGCTGTTTTGTGGTTAAGGGCCAATTGCATATCCTTCATATCATGCCAGCTACCGAGAGAATTTTGAGAACTTTTACTGAGCTGTGCAGCGAAAGAAAGTCAAGGTGCATCACACACTCCATCAACCAACCAACCAGATGTTCAAGAGCAGTTTGTGAAAATTTGTACCCTCAAACGCAGCAGAGAAGAGAAAAATTTCCATCACTTGTGACATCGTTAGCCAAAGTAGGATTCGCAATACTTCACCACGCCTCTCTGTGTGGTCGGTGCTTTTCCGAGGAGAGAGGGTCTAATGCACCAGCATTGTTCTGTGGTAGTGTTTGTCAATTAAAATAGACTTACAACCACGCTTAATAATCTGACCCCAATCTTGATGTGTATTGCACACTTATGCTATAGGTTGAGAAAATGCAAATGGAGGTAGAAAGGACAATTGATGTCATTAGCTTTGAACTGAAAAAGAGCAGAAGATTTACCAAGTCCATTACGGCAGGTTTAGGTGGTGGTTTTGCGAACAGGCTTCAGTGAGTCGAAGAAGGGTTTGGAGAAGGAGTCATGAGCGCGTAATAATGAACTGGTAGAGGAGGGGAGGGGAGGACAGAGAGGGCATCGATTGCATTGCTGCTGCTCTGGTCAAAGCTGACAAACTTGGCAGTATTTGATCCTCAGTGTTACAGCATCCATTGTATTAGCCTTCAACTCATACATCTACCACAGGGATGAAAAAATCAAATGCCAATTCAGTGATGCAGCCTAGTGGCTGTGTCGAGGCGCAATAATTTTGGTACCATCCTGGTCCCAAGAATGAGACGATGGCAAGATTACGGCCTAATGAAACAACAAAATTGTGATGGATGTTGTGTTTGACTTGACTTTATGGCAAAGAACCCGGAAGAGCAAAGTCAGCGATATCTGTCGATGGTTTGGTCATTATGTCAGTACAGCTCTTCAGTGGTTAGCGTCTCTGTCCTCTCACGGCTTCACTAACAACGGTGACATTAAAGGCCACACTAGACTTCAGCGTACTAAACCCCTCTCAGTCAGTCATCCTCGACCGTCATCAGCACCGCTGTTGCTGTGAAGCTGGTGAATGGCTATGCGAACCTCTTGGCCGATGATAGAAATGGCGCACGAATCAAAAAGAGTTTGTGTCATTCGTTGATACATGCTAACACTTGCATAAAGTTGAAGATACTTTGTTGTCAAACCCCTTAACCAAAGTGAGGGAAAGGCAAGCATGGTGGTTGGATGTGGAGCCCTCATATTAGTCAATTCGCAGGGAACCAACGAAAGCGATCTGTCCTTCTCGAATAAACAAAAAGAGCGGTGGATCACACTTATTAGTGGAGGAGGAAGGAGACCTTAACGATTATGTGTACCACGTAATCCTTTTGGATTTCACTGAAGCAGCATTGACATTGATGCAAACGCGGCATCAGATGGGCTCTACACATCGTGTTGAGCGCATCAATACGTGAGGGAAGGCAATTGAGACGCGACGATAGGCTGAAGAAAAGTCATACGGATTTGGAAAAAACGCTTTGTCCTTATCGCAGGTGTAGAAAATGATAGAGGGATGGGTCGAAGGGGCTCCAATGGCTATTGAAGCTACCAGACTTGTCGAGTTGGCAACAGCTGTTATTTTTTTTTGCTGGTGAAGCCATTTAAGGCTAGGCAACAATCGAGTCAGAAAGGATGGGGCATTGCAAAAGCGGGAATATAGCTGGACAGGCGAATGGGAGAGGGTTGATGTGGGGACATTGATTGCCGCGTTGCTTCACTTGAGGCGTCTTAATGACTGTGGAAGTTAAGAGCCTGACTGATACTTTACGTAAGGATAGAAATGCATTTACCGTCAAGATCTCCAGGCTAAATGACGGAAAGGGCACACAGCACTGCTGCTCTCTCGTTGCTTCAAAAGTTCCAAGTGACTTCTTGTGAGTGAGTTTTTGACCTTCTCCCTATTTGTTAATAATTTTCTCATGAAAATCGCATTGTTTTGCGAATCATTTGGCAACCAGCGTTGCGCCCCACTCGATCGACGTCTTATAAGACAGGAGAGCATTTCACATGTAGTGACTAGATTTCAAATAACATTTTAGGGGAGTACGGTCGAGTGTATTTTCCTCAGGAGCGTGTGTTAGTCCGACACCTCTGAGGGTACTGGGTTTACAAGTTCCATGTAGCTAGTGCTGCTTAGCGATGCCCCCATTATCCACAAATATAAACAACTCTTGCCGTCTTTTGCGCCTACGACGGCTTTTCGTGGATTCTTTTTGGCCTACAAACTTACTGCTGAACAGCCTATTCGTCCTTCTCTTTGGTGTTGTTCTGTTGTGGAAGGCAGGGGCAGCATAAAATCATCTTCGTGAAGGCTCCTGCTACGAGTGACACTACAACAGCATCTTTTGAGAATGGAAAATTGGATCGCTGAGGTGTTAATGGCTCTCTTTATTGCAGCAAAATTTAAAATCTTTGACAATGGTTTGGAAGCCAATGCCTCACCTGCGAGCGTCGAGAACGCTCAGTCTCACACGCAGGCATCTCCCTACTGCCCAAGTATTTTACTCGCAGTCACTTAGCCACCATAGCACCTTCAGTCCTTCATCAAGCAGGCGCTGAGCCATTCTTCCTCTGACCTTTTTCTGCTATTAACAAACTTCAGAATAAACTAGGATTGTGGGCCTCTTCTGCGCTACCATGACACGATGGCGTATTCGCTGTAATTCAAACCATCAAAGGGCTGTGAGCTGAGTATCTCTAACTAGCAGTACAAAATAGTGATAACAGATACGTCGTCAAGCAACAATTTTATTACTTGGTCTTTTGATCTGTTAATCATTCGCTGAATAGCATCTGTATCGGCGCTTTAAGCTGATGTGATGTTACAATTTTACATCTTGCCTGTCGATGCCAACGTGGGCAGCGTAAGACAGTAGCACGACAGCTAATGGGGAATACGATGGTGTGGGGGAGAAATAAATTAGCCTTTTGGACATGCGTACTCATGGGAGAAGAGAGGAGTTTAGTTACCGACATAAAGTCCAACTGATACCCTGAATGGGTGTAATGTCGCTATGCTGTTTGCGCTGCGTGCAATTTGGCAGCGTTATTGGTACTATGTATGCAGCACAAAGTTGTGTTAACAAAATTGCTCTCACATGGCATGAGAAGATAAAACGAAGTTAAATGAACCGCGTAAGTTGATCCAATGAGAGTTGTGTAATGTGCGATCCCAAATCGGTGGTGGTAGTATGCGCGTTGTGACGTAGGCATTTGGATGCCAAAGACTTATCCTGCCTTCGGTGAGCCGCGTCCAAACCTCGGCACTGTGGCTGCGAGTACGCTTTCGATCAGATATGTGGCATTGTTGCGGTGACTGTCAGACAATGTTCGCAACCAGTACCAGTAATGCGCATAATCTGACCTCAGTTTGTCATGCTCCACCGTTGGTGAAGATGGCGTTTCTTCAATGTCGAGTTCTTTACGAGCATATTCGTAGCTGCATTATGTGGTGTTCGAGTCGTGAGGCTACATTATCTTCACTTCTGCAAGAGAATAGCAAGACAAGTGATTGCAGTCAAGCACCTCTTATTTGGATATGAATGCTACCAAAATTAGCAGCCATGTAATGCCCTCCTTCCGTCTACAATATGAGCTGATATAGAAGTTTTCTTTATTTCAGATGAGTGTCTTACCTGCAATTAACTAGGGGATAAGTCGAACAGAAAAGCAATGCACTTCATTTATATGCCATAACGCGCTGAATACCTCATCTCAAAACTCTAAAATACGAAGGTTAGCCATGCGTTAGGATTACAAAACACCAAAGAAGCAAAGGGCACATTTTGGAACGGTGAGGGTACATCCGGTACGTGGGGGTTCAGTTCCTCTGATGATGGAACAAATTCGGCAGTCCATCTCCAAGGGTAGTGCAGAATGGGGAGTTTTGGGTGCGACTTTCTCTTCCATTTCCAGTGGCTGCGGTCATCGTGATCTTGTCTAGGACACTCGAGAGTGCTCCTCTGTGGCAGTGATGGCCGACTCTCATTCAACCGTGAATGTGTTTACGATGGCATTTGGCGGCGCTAGTAGTAAGGACAACTGGATTTGTTCAAAAACAGTGGATGCCTAGGAGCTGTTCCATAACGAATTTCAATGCGATTATTCTGCCAAATCTACCTCAGGAACGAACAATACCCTTGAGTAACCTTGTTTAACAGTCACTACCTTCATTGACATAATTGTAGCTGAAGTCGATAGGGAGGCGGACAACTCTGGATGGCGACACACCTGGACAGTAATTTCACTCATACCTTACCAAACTGAAAAAAAATAGTAAGTGTTAAGCTAAATCAGGCCGATCTGAGATTAGCTGAACTTAATTAGTGATGGTGAACACTAAATCGTTGGAATGAGCAATGTTAGCGTGTTTTGTCAGCATCTCAACTCTAATGAACCCTCCTTTTAATTTGCGGCGATGACGCAGAGCCATAGTCCCTAGGGTCGAAAGGAAAATTTGCTTCCAAAATCACATTTGTCTTACGTCAGTGCTACCATATTTACCACTTATTTTCCTCGAATCCGAAAAAAGCGTGAGAAAACTGCAGGAAACAGTCCGTATGAATAACAAAGTAGCGCTGCATCCAACCGTATGGTAGTTGAATTATCTTCTTATCAAGTTGCATTGGAAAGTGCCAAGGCCTTTCCTGTCACGTACTAAGGCTGCTGCCTTTTGTCGCAAAATTGCTTTCTTTGACTTGTCTTGCACTACACCTTTCAAGAGTCGGTTGCTGCCATTTTGCAGGGATGGGCTTGCGATTTCGCATTTGTAAAAGGCGGCCATCTCGACGGAACGCACCTTGCGCGCAACAGCGTCAAGTGAAATAATGCCAATTTCTCTCACACCCTCGTGGCGTCTGGGGTCGCGGTATTCGCATATCTCTCATGGACAAGCAGAATTTTGGTCCGCTGATGCCGTATGTTCCCTGATCTGATGATGGAGAAGGTAGACGGGTGAGGTAAATGTGGAAGCAAATGAGGCAGCAAAATATTCAGTCAAAACAAGGGAGGCGTGGCACATCGCCCTTTGCTGCGACGAGACGAATGACATGCTCGCAAAGACGAAGCTCAGCACTGATGCATGATGAAGCACGAATGGAGGATTGCTTTTACGTACGTGTTTATTGCTTGTGTTTGACCTAGTCTCAACTTCGGCTATGATAAACTGACGTGTCGCCTTTCCACTTTTATATAGGGTCAGAGCATATTAATAAGATCCATGTTAGCCTGTGCAGGTTTGATCTGGGCTATTAGTCTTTGCATTATTTGGGTTTGTTCTGAAGCAGAGTAGGACCAGCTAAGTGACAAAGAGGAACTCACAAAGGGGACACTGTCATCCAATGAAGTAGAAGTATGAGGCGGTGGAGAACTGATTGTGCGTTCGAAGTAAGGGAAATAAAGAGAAGGGTAAAAGAAGCGGAAGAGCGAGAAATTCTCGTGCCGGCATGGAATGATTATAGACAATGAAGTGCCCAGCCTGTTGGGTGAAGGCTGGTCGTGGAATAGACACGATGGGAAATAATGGGCAATGTTACGGTTGAGGGCTTTGTAAGCATAGTGGAAGGCAAAAAAGCCACTTGCCGCAGAACATGAGGCTCCTCTAAATCCATCATCTGGTCTGGCTTATGTGCAGTTAGCTCCTCGATCATATATTATTGGGTGATGTCCAATTAATTTTGAGGGCACAATTAACAACTTGGATGGTTTCAATGGGTTGTGCACGAGGGATCAAACGTCATTGTCTGTCCTCCTTTCACCTAGTTTACAAAGGATTTACAAATCTAACTAAAGTGACGCACTTGGTTTGTTCTAATCTAATCCAATCTGAGCAAATCTAATCAAGTCTAGCGCTGCGCATCATGCAACAGTATTTCCAACTCGAGAGGCGGATTTGAGCGAGTCATCGGACTTCAGCAGGGCTCCTAGTACCACTGCTCATTCAGTGATTGCGAACGCACACAAATGACATTTGGGCACATTTTCTCCTCTATGGTTCCTCTTTTCTTCGCCTATATCACAATAAATCGGACACGATATATGGGCCCAGCAGCAACTATCACGTCAGTTCAAGGTGACTAGTCCCCACGGTGCGACAAGAGTGATGATACTCGTGTGGGTGTCCATCATAGGGATGCAACGTAAAAAGTGTACGCAATGAACTAGATGGCAGACCCACTTTTCGAACAATGTGTAAGTCAGAATTGAAGAACTGCCATGTCTCTCCTCTTCAAATTCTGAAGTAAGGTATCGATTTTGGAGGGTAAACAATATGACGTTCGTCTCTTTTGACTTAAAATGAAGAACAAATACAACAGAGTCAGGCAGAAACTATCAGTGAAATACGTCGGCATGACACACCCCCAAGGATGGCTACAACTATAAAAAAGGAGAGCTTCTGATGCCCATCCCTGTGCCATGCCAAGACAAGTCATGAAATTGCATTGAGAAATGCAATGCCAGTGCATTCAGTCCTTCTAAGGCAGCAGAAAGACCATCGCCACTGCAAGCAATCACCATCAGTGGCACATGTAGCACCCCTCGTTCCGGCACCAATGGCGTCTTTTAGCATGGGAAGCTAAAGCGACAGAGACAGATAAGGCGGAGTAAAAGCGGTGGGAATAGAGTGCTTAGGGGTGAAAAGTGGTTAAAGAGAATTGGGAATTGACACCCTATGGTAACTCTTCTTAGTGCCATGGTGCAGCAGTCATTATGACATTCGCGGTTTCTATCCTCAAAATATCCGCTAAGATAGAGAAGTCAATCGCGGTTTCCCTTTTTGCGTTAACATTAAAATTGTGCACAAAACGGGTGCGGAACCGGCAAATTTTTAACACAGTGCCAGTTATTAGAAAGGAAACCAACTGATCGACAGCCACGAAATATGCTTTTGTTTAATCAGGAGATCTATCACTCTGCGCTTTCTGCTGTGATCGACTTTGCTTTCGCTGTGTCACATTCTTACCCATTCGCATCATCACTTCCATTAATTCCATTTTTATTACTTTTATTTTCTTTTTAGTATCCTCTCTTAGTTTTCCCGTGGCAATATGCTAGCACTGGCATTTCACCCGTTTACAGGGGTGAATAGGCAAAGAGGATGGACGATGTGGTTGGTTTATAATAGGAGGAGATACGACAAACTGTTCCATGTACCCCGAAATCCCATGCTGTCATAGTGTTGTGAGTGTTCAAGCGTCCCAGCGGTTGCGATAACCTACCGACT
This sequence comes from Taenia pisiformis, assembly GCA_023968675.1. NCBI lineage: Eukaryota > Metazoa > Platyhelminthes > Cestoda > Cyclophyllidea > Taeniidae > Taenia > Taenia pisiformis. Next base: position 11,881,899 of record CM043736.1, on the reverse strand, counting down.
GATGGCCAACTCCGCCAGATTTTATGAGAGCTGTAAGCTATCAAGAGAGTAACATACGCTCACACACTAACTCATACAATAAAACCTGCTGTTGGTGCCATGTGTAAAATTGAGGCAGAGTACCTCAGCTCAAGTGCACGAGTTCACGACAATGTCAAATCGAGACCAAATTGTGGTTTGCAGTTGGGATGGACATGACATGAGCATGTCTGTTAAAGCCGAAGCGTGTAATTCTTGATCCACCTAAATGCGTCTACCGAACCTGAACGGCAGCCCAATCCCACTGAAGTCGAGGTGAAGTATAGTATCAAATTTTAATCAAACAGGTATCTGACGTGTGGCACGATATACAGAGCACAATAAATCCTGCAAACGTGCGCTAGGTGGATCGAAAACCAAAATTTGCTTCTTGCGCCAAGTCATGGTCAGATCACCATGGCGTGCACCCCGTGCCTCATTTCAAACAGCAGTGGGAGAATTTTTCGGTTTTGTCCCGCAAGACACACCGACACCAACGAACAATCCGGCTCTTGCCCGTTCCTCACCACTGACAAGGAATCACAGCTAGAAGTATTAAAGAGGCGATACGAGACACGCGCTTCTGGAGTGCCACGCGAATTTCCAGCTAACTCTTCATTAGCACACCGCCTTCGTGGTTGCAAGTGCAGCATCAATGAACTCAGAAGCAATAGTTTTTCGAAGAAAGACCATTGCTGCACAAGTGACGCCTTGGTTGCTAGCTCCAAATACGGATCACACTCCAAAACCGGTGTGGAGACAATTCTCGGAAGCTCATCAGAGGTCGTGCGTTCTGAACCTACCTGATAATTAAATCAAAAACCATTTTAATAATTCATTTGAGAGCTGCTCAAAATGTGTACGTTCTTAGTTACAGTAGCTGTCGGTTGACCTATGAATGACCGACAGGCTTAGTATCTGTTTCTCTATTTAAACTCGGCATTGACTCGAAAGTGAAATTGAAGTGACATATAAGCACTATCTAAAGAAGACCACAAAGCAGCGCTACGAAATACAAATGAATCATTCCTTCGTTTAGAGTAGGCATTAGTTTAACCTGAAATAATCAGCTTGCAACCGACAATGATTCAGTAGATGTGTGCGTGGCAGCACAACCCTCGAAGCCCTGGCAGCAGCGGCCTCCACATCGTCTCCAAAATGCGATCCTTCGTATTAGCCAGTAAGCATGGGGTGACCTGTGCAAGACTGGTCTTTCTTCGGCAAAGCAACACCGACTTCCGAATTTATTGCTGCTGCGCTCACAACCACGGTATGCTGCTTATATATGCGTTACTTAGCAGTCCTCATCGTAAGACGAGAAGCGTTTGACGATTGCTATTCCTGCATCGAAATGGTCATCACTCGCGTCCGAGAGCGATTAAAGCTCCGAAATCAGCTCAGCATAATAACACAGTGAGGTAGAGACGTGTTTTTGCGCATCATAATGCATTAGCGGAAATTCTTTCCGTTTACCACCTGCATAGACAGAGTAGAGAAAAATCGGGTGGGGATGCTGATGTAATGGATGCGAATCTTTCTTGAGGGTCGATGCTAATGGCTCATTGAGCAGAGGCATTTTTGTCAAACGCTTCTCGCTAGGCATTCATCATTGCTTGGACAGGCATCTTCACCGCATTTATGGTGACGTGAGGAAGCTGTTCCAGCACTGCCAGCGCAATGACACAGCAGCGCTAGTCATAGGGGCGGTGGTCTTACCGGAACGGCTGCACTAAATTTACAAGTTTCAGCGAATAATGGTCTACTGCAGTCTACGGCACATCGTTACGAATGTGTCGACACATCACTGCTAATATTGCAGCAGCATTGCTCTCCATGGAAGGCACCTCCCAGACGTTGTGAAACGAGGCCATTCAGAAAATGCATCTACGATGATGTTGTGCCTGTTTCCTTTCTTGTACAAAATGGCAGATCAGCCATATAACCAATTACATCTGCACAACTTGCTGCTTTGCAGAAGCAAGCGTGTGCTGCTTGCTAACAAAACTGCTTGATTTTGTTCCCTTCTTCCGCTTTAGCTGCTTTGATTATCTTTACAATGTGGGATGGACTGGGTATTTACTTGTTGTAGTCTAATATGATCGCACCCTTCGCCTGAGCTCATCCTTTTGATGATCCCGTCAGCTATGTCACTGCAGTCGTTGTACGCTTTCTTGTGTGGGTTGCAACTGCGGAGGTACTAATTCAGTCACTAATCCATCTTGGGATCCACTACGGAAAAGAGACAGGACCTGACGAAATAGCTGAAAACTTTTTGCCTTCTTGCTCATCATAGATTTTGCAGTGAGCTGGTGGCCCCATTTCCCTCTGAGTTATCATGGGCTGGCTGAGTCAGCAATGTTTCCTCGGTAGCTAGGCAAGTACAATCGAATCCACGTCAGCAGTGGAGACAGTTGCCCTGCACAAATCTCAGCGTTGAATCTATTGATCCAATACATGCGCGATTAGCATGCTAAACAAAACATATCATCCAGGGAGGAGCTCAGTACATGTCACCTACAATCCCCTATTGCTGATCCCTGTGGCATCACCTCCTTCGTTATCTGAACTACTTGATTTGTAAAGAAAAGGTGTTGCTTTATGGAAGACTTTGCCTGTACCATGCAACTGGCACAGGTTGTGGCAAAGAATAAGAAAGAAGGGATGAAGGATCAGAAGAGCAGATTGGCTCCTGTGCATGGAAGTATCTCGCGATTAATAATGATTAAGCTTGGTAAAAGTGTAAATATCACCACAACTAACAATGGTCACCTCAAAGCACGCCAAATTGCCAGAGAAATTAGACAGAATAAGTGGCCAACTTGATTTATTCTCCATTTACAAGTGCGGCATCCTTAAGGGGCGGATGCCAAGCAGACGACACCAAATATTCCATTCACATTTAAGTAGCTTGAGTGAAACTGAAGTCCAGCTTGCCGTCTTTGGATTGTGGATTGGGGCTTGGCTTTTAGAAGAAGGAAAACAAGGCGATCATAAAATTGAAGTGAGTGAAGGAAAGGACAGGAGGCCAATTGGCGCACTGGCGGCATCTGGACAAGGACTCCCACTGGTGCGCTTTGCATAACTTGTGACAGCCTACAACCCATGCCAACTGCTGCAAGAAAAGGAAAGATCAAATGTGACTTTAGCGATGTTTCAGTTAACAGATCTAAGTAATTTCCAACGAAGTTGTTGGTCCTTACATAAGTCTGCTAATAACAGAAAAAGAACTCGAAGGAGATGACTTCTTACCTGCTTTGTGAGCGAGTGAATTTGCTTTAATGATTGAGTAGTTGCGAGTGAAATGACCAAGTGGTAGCTGAGGGCTTGGATGCAGGACCACGTGCTTAGGGCGATCTGATTTGAGCGCTATAACGGGAAAATTCTTCACCTTATCGCCTAAATCCCGAAATCTTAACGCTGTCATTGTTTGTTACCTTCAAAGGAGCTTTCCAGAGGCTGATTTTGTGCAGCCTGCGCCTTTAATTCTGGACGAGCGTTAAGAGCAACGATCCACTGTTGCATGATTTCCACATCTAGTCTCATACGGATAGCGTGGAATGAGGCGGATTTTGATGCAAATGATCTTAGCAGCCGTAGAAGAAGTTGTGACCAGCTGAGGGTTATGTGGAAGATGTGGATGAACAACTTGCTCCTCCGCCTATTAAAAATGCATAATTAGAACAAATTAAGGGCGGCAGAGCCAACGAATGAGTCCCAGTGATTGAGTAGACTTAGTTGCAGCGAAGCGTCGAGCTAATCACTTTTCACCCAGTCCAGAGGCCTAATGGTTAATTAGGCCAGGTGTGAGTCAAGTAGCGAGCGACTGTGAAGGAGACAGGCTTTTGCTTCCACTTTAAGGTCTTCATAAAGTACCGTCGCCTGCAGTTTCTCTTGGTAATATGAAATTTGTGGGTTTGCAATGATTCGCTGCCCATTAGCCTCAATCCCATTGCCTTGGCTTTCTTCCAATCACGCTAACATTCATGACGAGAAAGTGTTTTAGGCTGATTTAATTTCCTTCTAGGTCCCCTCATACGTTACATAGTGAAAGTGCCTCCTTAACTTGTTAACCAGGTCTTGGGTAGGGGGGGGGGACAATTCCATGCAACTTTTTTTTCGTTACGGCATGAAACAACTTTCACGCATATCTACTCAGGTTGCTGGCATTCCAGCGCAGCATTCACAAACCTGCAAACTGCTTTGTGCCAAGAGACTATTTTTGGTAAGAGATTAAAATGAATTCAAACAAAGCAGTTCTTCGGCGGAGGTGTTTTCGTTTAAAGGCAGAACCAGCTCGGTATACGCATCCATCTTAACATCCCATCCTAATCCAACGTCAATTCATTGGCCATCTCTAATTGATTTTGTGCAGTGAATAGCTGATCTTTCATGATCTTTCATGGAAAATGAAGTCGCCGTGTAAAAATAGGCATCAAAACCGTTTAAGGACTCAGTATGTTAGAGTGCATAAGACAATAACTTAGTTTGATTTTCCCTTTGTTTTACTACGGTGTTGTAGCAGTCAATAATCCATGCTGAGTTGCTGTCTGCTTATCACACAAAATAGACTATGAAGTGGCATAAATCAGTTCTAGCAAAGTGACGTGCCATTAGATTAGCAAAGAAATATCTCGCCAGCATAGCAACAACTCGCACGTTGCAATCTTAAATGATCTGTCTGAATGTTTCACGAGGCAGCATGCAGAGGTCTGCGCTGCCACGGAGAAGTTAGGACAGGACGAGCAGCCGAGCCTGGCATTAGCGTAGTTAATGAACAGGATGATGATGGAGGGGGCATGCGACTAAACTTGGCTCAGCCTGGCATCAAGTCAATGGTGACCAAAGAGCTTTAATTATTATGGGTCAACTAGAAATGGGGGTAAGAGCTGGAAAGATGGAATTCTTCATCTTTGAAGGCCATACAGCAATCCTTTTTAACGCATTGTTTCAGAACCCTCAGCGCAAACAGGTCCCAGATGCAAGAACCGCTAAAAGTGATCGGATAGTGAGCAAATCCATCAATCTTGCCCCTCTGATGACTTCCCCATTGATAATTTTGTCACCTGATAAGGATGCCATACTAAGATATATATATTCCCAAACAACCGTCCTCTTGGAGTGAGAAGGCGCGTGCTGTTTGCTAACAAAGGCGCATAATTTTTGCTCTCTTCTGCTTATGCTGCTTGAATTATCCCTGCAATGTGGGATGGACTAGGCACTTATTTATTGTATTTTCGGAAAATTGTACACTTTGCCTAGGCTTGTTCTTTTGACCATCCAGTCAACTGTAACGCCGCAGTCGTTGCATACTTTATCTCGTGGGTGGCAACAAGAGAGGAACGAATCTACTAAAACAAGTCCTAGAGCTCTTCGTGTTCTTGGGATCCACTTGGGAATGAGATAGGAACTGAAGAATAAGCTGAAACATTTCTTTCTCTGAGTTAACACTGCGTGGTATAGCTGGCTGGCGAAATGGCAAGATAACCAGATGTGTGATGGCATCACTAGTGATTTGGATGTAAATGCTAGTGATTGCTTAAATGGAACCCGACAGCATTGGTTCTATGCACTCAGCACTGCCAACTAGCAAATGGCACCTACAAGCAGTTTCTGAATTAAGGCCTCAAAGTTTAGCACCTTTAAACTTCAAAACACGTAAATGCGTGCACCAATGTTCGCTCTCCTCCACCATGAGGATACCATGAGAAAAATCGCCGCATTTGATTCGTAAGCTGTGGTGCTGGTGAAGCTGCATGCCAACTCGGTAGTCAGCCCAACTGCGTTGTAAGCACCCCTCATTCCATTTTATTTTTACCTGTCGCATGTGCATAGATGAACAGAATGGGTTATATCCTCACTTTGTTAAGTCGTTCATAGTCTCTTAATACGGGCAGCATTCTCCTCCTTTCCCGTCGTTAAACCTGCTGACGCATCGTTAAACAAACGCGGCGGCAAAAAATGCTGCTCGAATAAGCCAAACATCATCAGCGATCCTGTCACAGCCATTGCTTTTCCCAAGTTAAACGATAGGGACAGGTAGTCAGAGCAAGTAAGGGAGAGAGGAGCCTAATCGAAACACTTATCAAAACAGGCAATCGTCTGCTTGGGGATCGGCCTTTCTGTATTACGCAAAGAGACTCGTTCAAAGCCAAGCCTCATTTATGTGCATCGCATTAATGTACAAGACTTTCATCCCATTCCGTTTGCTTCAAAGCCCAGAAAATCTTCCACTCACCGCTCTCCATTCCAAGTGCACCTCTTCAGCTCTCCAACACGACTTCACATAAGTGGATTTGTCTGAAGCAAGAAATCCACCGCAAGTGGCAATTGGAATGGCAATTTACACTTTATTTACGCAGCAGGATAGTCAGTCTAGTTGGTCCACCAGGCTCGGAAGGCACCAAGAGGATGACGAGGGCAACAAGAATATCACTTTCAATCAGCCACTTTACGAGAGGCATTGGCCTCAAAAGAAAACCGTGTTACTTGCTTTGGGGGAGGGTTTTGAGGAGATCATTTTTCTCCCTTCGAATATGATCGCTCCGTTTAAGCCCTAAATGCGACATAGGTGTGGATCAGTTTGGATAGCTAGGCAGCTGCAAACGTGAATGATGTCCCATGCTTAGCATACGTCAATCTTGTGCGAAACGGCACTGTAATGGATGAATCCCACTTGCCATACTTGATTCTACTAGATTGCTGGTGCTAATCTTAAAGCAATCCGGCTTATTCTTTCAGGCCAATTCCGTAAGCAAATAAGGTTTTGAATACCTAAAACACGCATTTCCTATGCATTAGTTCTTCTGATAAGTATTATTTTTGACTTCAGAATGCAGAAACCTAATTATAAAACTCACGGCTTTGATCAGTGTTGGCAATTATTCACAATGGATGCACGCTATCCCACACACTTCCTGTTAAGACGAATCGTCGGAGGGGAAATATGCCCCTCTTTACCTACAAAATTTGCACCGAAATCAGACCTTTTTCGTCTTCTCAGCCTTGGCTAAAACGAGCAAGCGATGGGAGAATTTTGGGTAGGGAAGGTGTGATGCAGCCTCCGTAAGAGTAGCCGAGTCAACAATCACATTTGACGTGTGGCGTTCATTCACACTGATGACGATGCACACTTTGAGATCGGCTCTCGCTTCACATGAAGCCTCACTGTTCACACTCCGTGATACGTTAGAATGTGCTGTGCAGTGATTAGTTCTAGAAGCGAAGACCCTGACACTTGGTTCCCTCTATTTACCTTAAGCAATATAATTTAATTTTGAAGTCAGCTACATCACTTAACACTACGAATGTGTTCGATCTGCCCAGTTATTACAAACTAAATAAAGGCAAATGTCTGCGTCAACAGTTCTTTAGGTAGTCAGCCTGCAATATATAGTACCAAATCACTGTAAATAAGCGCAAAGGGATGCCATTGGTCAACGTCAACGAAAATGATGCCAATCTTGATTACATCAGTTACACACGATGTCTAGTCAGAACGCGATGACTTATATCAGAGGGCTTCCCGCGGCTTTAGTAACAGTCAGCGTCTTACTGTAACCACCGAAGTATTCACATCGCGGAGCTGTCAACGACGTCTGTGCACAAGTGCTGTCTGCACTGATTGTCAAGTGAGATGCGAATGAGTTCTCAATTAGTTGCAATCGCTACCTGATCAGTGTGTCTGGGCGTCCCCACCAGCCTAAGGAATTGACGACGTCAATGGTAGTCTAAAGCCTTTCGAATCAAGCTTTAAACCCAGGACACATCGAATTGTCAGTGGGAAACTTAGCCAAAATTACTGTTACGTGTACATCAAGGCGGAAGACCTCGTGAGCAGAACTGTCTGCGGTAATATCAAATTACCTTCATTATCTTAAAGGGAGGACCCCCAATGTGACTTTCAATTGCGATGGATTGTGCGGGACAACCCATGAGCAGACCCCATATTCGATAAGTGCATTAAAGGCAAGGGCTGCCTGTTACAGCAAGAGCATAAAATTCTTAATTCATCCAAACGCGGCAACCGAACCTAAAGGGAAATCTAATTTCCCGTCTAGGTTCACGAAAAGTGTTGTAAAATTTAAATCAAGCAGACATCTGGCACATGTAGCACGATATACTGAGCAATATAAATCATAAAAATGTGCACTAGGTGGATTAAAAACCAAAATATGTTTTTGGCTCACCGTAATGCTCATTTCAAGCGGACAGTGGGAACAATCAACGATCGTGTTCCACCAAGGCACATCAGCACTTACAAACAACCCGGCCCATGGCTGTTCATGAATCAAACCAGAAATCACAGAAAATAGCAGCCCGAATACCTGTAAGCATGACATAGGTTGCTAATAGACACGTGCTTCGTGGTTGTGCGGATTGCAACAGTTTTTTAAAGTAAAGCCCGCAATGCATGAAACATGAGAGAAACACGTTCATCAGCACAAGGTCCATCCTACGAAACTCTACTGCCATGTGAAGTAGACATAGACACGAACTCACAATTCTCACATGGCTCGAGGCGCATGATTTGAAAGCTGGTTAAAAAGCTGCTTTTAGCAGGGGTATAAAGTAGCTGGTTTGGTTTAAAGTGAATGGAAATGTCTCGTCTGACATGGCAGTGGGCAGCGTCGCCATTTTGAAATTTGTTAACTCAAGCAGCTACAATGGTCGAAAGTGCCTAGTTGGCATCATGTGACCAAAAGAATGTACTGAAGTCAAATTTACTGGGCTTGATGTAGCATTAAGCATATGAACCACTGCTCCGGTTAGGTTTTTGGAATGAGCGATTGCCTAATCACGCATCATTACAGCTGTTTCCTTCGCCATCGCAGCTAGTTAAAGCCGAACTGCGTCGGGGGCCCAAGACGACTGTGTGATAATCAAAAATGGAAGGCTAAATTAACGTAAAGGAATAAAGGCCTATCCGCTCACAAACTACCTATGCTGCTTCTGTTAAAGCATCCAGCCATCAGACGAACACATTTGCCTCAAATGGCTGCAATGATTTTGCTGGAAATACAGTTCAACGTTTTTTACTCAGTCGTGGCTTACAAACCCTAATTTCCGTTAGACATAAATGATTTGATGGAATAAAATGAAGCGTTAGCGCCAACTAGCTACTTACAGATTGCACCTATCGAACATTTCTTCCATTTCTCCTTCGGAATCCTTCGAAAAAAGATGCCTCTGTTGGCCTTCTTGACCACATGGACTATTTTCGGCATGGGTGGTGTCCATTCTTCGAAATCTTCCCACTGTCCGCATCGCCAATTTCGATTACGTCTACTCTCCCAGTATGCCATTCTAGTTCAAAGCTGCACCGGTAATCTCTTTTTCTGGTTGCACACATTTGCAAGACACGATTGCGCACCACTTCTCCTCAGTGTGGGTGTCAGCGCTAAGAGAGAGTAACTTAGTGTCTGCCACTTCCAACCTGTGTGCCTCGCAGCATTTCGCATGGCATGCTTGCTGTCAAGGTATCCCGCATCGAGCATCTACGAGTGCATTGGTGACTCAGGACAGCACAGGAGACGCCCTACTACTAGTTACCATCAGTGTTGCAAGAAATTTGCTTCTCACTCCCCAAGACTTGTATGCGTTTGCTTCACAGTGCGTTATTAATTTGCTGGCATTTACCGCGTCACATGGAAAGAATGAAGCCATTACATCTGTCCGCTGATGGCTCACAGCAGCGCGGACGGTGGATGCGTACCTCGAAATCGTGTCCAGACATTCGTGATGTGTTTTCGCTCCTGCTCAGAGCAAGCATTAAGCAGCAGAACCCTAAATGCATATCTCAAAGTAAAGCATTTTTACATTACAGCGTAACTTTATGTCTAATTTACTCATTGCCAATGTATAGAGCCGGTACAGGGTTTCACTCCTTTGCTCTGCAGTGAGATCATGACTTTCGCTTGCCTATGTGGAATGGGAGGGAAAGGGAAAGCCTGATATACGGCACCAACACCACCACTCAGTCATACTGGCAGCGATGGGAGTTGTCACATCCTTCCCATTCAGTAGTGCATGTCAGTTCAAATCTATGGGGGACATTTGAGTTGTATTCATGTTGATTATATTGTTGCTTTGTACAATGCAGCGATTTAAGAAACCGCACCATCTGATCAGCTATGCTGTTCTATCTCAACTATCAGATGCACTAACTGTGTGGGTTGGGGAACACGACAACAAGAAACTGAGCAGATACGATGGATTTCCTTCCCTTCCTAAAGCGCATCTCTTAAATTTAAGTGGATGCGCAACTTTCAGGCATTTATGATGATAAAGGTTATCTTACGGCCTCTTTTGGAGCCGATTTCCACCATTTTGTCTAGGACAATAACGATGCCTCAAACTGGTCAATCATCTCGTCCTTGGTATAGTCATTTAAAGCCTACATCACAAGGTGAAATCGAGAAGGCTGCCAAGGACTGAGAGTACTCATTCTCACCCACTACTGTGGACAAGCTTACAATTACATAAATGGGAACAAACAGGGTCAACTTTGCCTTTGATCGGTCAAGTAAAGGAGGAGGCGTAGATGCAAATTAGGTGAATTGGTGTGAGAGACACTACGGTGATGGAAGAAAAAGAATCGAAAACAAGCCTTAATTTGGGCAGAGCGTTTTAGCCAGACTCAAGCCAGCCTGTGCAGGTCGGATCTGGGATAGTAGTCGATGCGTTATTTGAGCATGTCCCAATGCATAATTGGACTAGTAAAGGAATGGGGAAGAACTCACAAATTGGACACTGCCATCTAATTAAGTAGAGGGATGGGGCGGTAGGGAGTTCATTGTAGGCCTGAAGTAAGGGAAGTAAAGAGAAGAGCAAGATGGGGAGAGATGTGGAAATTCACGGCTTTTCTTTCGTCAACTTTCGACTGCACACAATCAGATAACTAACTTTTAGTGTACTAGACAAGTCTGTGGTACAAGACGCATTACACTAGCTCTGGCAACGCTGCGAGTCCTTCTGTCCTACTTTCTTAGTTCCTTCTTGTAGGACGAGCGCATGATAGCTCTGACTGGCACTGTGCCAAATCGTTAGGTTACGCAATGTGGCGTGCTTGATAAAAATCATCTCACAAATCCTGCACACTGTGCCTTGACGTCGGCTCAAAGATAGTGCGAAGCCATGTTGAATGAATAAAGCTGGATGTGGAGGCATTACAACGCAGTGTACCTCCATGGCAAGTACTGCCCAGACCTCAGTTGGACAGTTAAACTCTATTGCTAAGAAATAGCCGACTACATTACCAGAATGGATTTGGCGCCAAATTGCCTTCTCTGCATAGCAGTCTTTTTTACTCTTTAGACAACTGTTATGCACCTTGACCACATTTTTATAGCACCTCGGACAGTGAAGATCCGTAGTGTGATTCAGCTTTAAGGAATAGTTAAAAAGTTGACATGAAACTTGCCCGCCAAAGAGTTCAGCCTTTGCGATGCCTCCTCTAAATGGCTGAAGCTGTTGACATCCGAGCTTTACTGCTATGCAGCACATTGCACCACGTACAAATGGGTTAGAAAACCTTTTTACTGTCTCGTCTCCCTAACTGACTTCAAAAACAAAGAAATTTTACCAATCGTTGGCCAGCAACATAAAAACGTGTCACATGCTGCTATGTTGATGACGTTGGAGTGCATTGCCAAATCTAATCAACAGCTGGAACGCATTCGCTGTCATCGTGATGGCAACGCTTGGTTTTGCAATGTTACTTAAATCAGCCAGAGCCGCTGTCCTTCTTTACTCTCCAGGATTGGATTGACCTTGGATTCCACCAAAATCTGGATAGGATGGTGGCCTTAATATAAACGCCTCGTTGAGCAGGTCCCGTTGGCTACTTTTATCCTTAAAGAATCTTTCTCCATGACAATTCATATTTCCGTTCGCTGTCTTAACTGACACGCTCTGCAGTGACTCTTGCGATCACGAGCATTGGATCACTGACTCAGCTCTCGTTAGAGGGGTCGCATGGCTTAGCGTAGTCTTCACTGAATGTGAAGCAAGGTCCCAATTTTGTTTTGTCGCTGTGAGGCGATGAAAGTATGGAAGAGAAGATCGCTTTTCAGCACCTTTGATCTTACATGTTAATGTCTGGGCTTCACAGACTCAATACAATTTCCAGAGTCAGCATTCACAGGCAGACATCAAGACTAAGTAGTTAATTAATATAGCTAGCCAATTACTTAAGCGAAATGCACCGTTCGAAAGATGTCCGCATTTGATTTGAGCCTCGAGGGCAGAAGAAGTTGATGGAATTATCAAACTAGCACGTTGATTCCTTCTCTGACTCAACCACATCAAAGCAGCAAGGGTCTGATGGCTTTACTAGCAGCTCTTCAACAAATGGTGAACTTCATTCATTGACTCTAGGCTTGTAGATTTAAAAAGTTATCCATCGCCACATTGGCCCTCTTTGGTCATCACCTCAGTAATGTATTTCATCTGTCATCCTTGATCACCGACAGTGTGCAATGTAGTCTGCCAGACCAACCAATTCAAACAGCTTAGATTAACTAATACTGCCACAATGAAAACATTAAGCCATGTACCTTGACCATTGACGGAACAAACATCGCGCGGTCAAGAGAAGCTGCTGACCACGCGTGGGTTACGACAGTCTCTGGATCCATACAAGACCTTTGCTAGTACCGAAATTATGCACAGAATTTGCACGGCGTCGTTTGGCATTATCGTTAGGCAACTATCGGTCCCTGACTTGTTGAGGGACGGAGTGTGTGGACTATTCAAATGCTTTCTTCATGCGTCTACAACCCTCATGCCTTCTCATTTATCCGTTGGCTCAAACTTGATTGATTGAGAGTAAGCGGTAACGTAATCCAGGAACCTGACAGGCGCATTTGTCAGAAAGCAATCACTCGATGGTTCGTTATTAGCTCCAGTAACAGAACTGCACAAATGCATGCATAGTGTCAAGCAACTGCAGAGACTAGAATGCAGACTCGGCTGGTTTTTTTCCAGAAAGGCAATTGGACTTATGCACTAAAGATTGACTGCTTTTAGCTTTGCTCTACCAATTGTTTTTGGCTTCCGTTTCCTTGCGATGAGTAGAGTGAGAACAGATGGCGAGCACTCCTCGTGGGCGGCGTGAAGAGGGTGGAATGGTGGGGGTTGCGCTAGTTCATCTTCTCGAAGAAAGGTGATGATGGTTCCGTAGTGAGAGGCATGTCCAGCGAATGCATTTTGCCTGACACGGAGGACTACTTAGCAAGGCATATATATAGCAAGTACGCGGACGTTACGAAGGGCATGGAGATCAGTTCCCATCAGCGGCTGAGGCGGTGGCGAACCCTTACTATTCTTCTCCATCAATGAGGCCACAAGGAAGAAAATCATGTCTACATGCGTTTGCTGTTGCGAAATCAAGAGCATGAATGCCAAGTGATAAGGAGTATAAAAAGAGGCTGAAATTGGTTGCACTATAGTGAGCACTGGTAGGGTACCCTGCCGACAAACCCTGCTTCTCGACTGTGCATTCCAGTGTGTACGTGCCTTTTTGCATCAGCCTTCGATCACAGCCAAAATGCTGATGCAAGTTGTAATGCAATTACTAGCACTAACCATTGACGGCGATGGCGATGAAGCTCATCATTAACGAGTCCTCATTTGCCATTGGCAATGCATGGAAAATGAAACCGATTATTAAAGGGACATGGACAAGTGTCGCTTCTTTGCCTCTGCATGGCTTGCGTAGCCCTGGGATTGGTGCCACACCGATCGCGGAGGCAGAGATAATGACGCTTACCCAAGTCCTTCAGGCATCCTTCGCATTTTCGAATGAGTGGCGATGGCGAATGGAGACAGTTGATCCACGAGCAATAGCGCGAAGTGACAGCTCGATGATGCCGCAAACTGTCAGATAAACTAGTTTATTTTGTTACTTGTCCCGCGTTCCTCGCTGGATGCCGTTCCACCGCTCAAGTGGACATCGATTTGCAAGCCGAGATGACGTCGACGACACTCAGTCTGACGAATAGGCCCAAGCGAAAATATCGATGAAGATGTTGGTGATGGTAAGGGAACAGGAATCCATTTGACATCATTCGACATTTGACACTGCTGCTTGTCTTTAGAGACACTGTGTTTGCAACCCTTTAGTGGTTTGGATCGCCGACTGGTACACCATGGTATCAGCTTGTTAACAACAAAATAGAACTCAAAGACGAACGACTTTTTACCTACTTTGCAAACGAGTGGCGTGATACTCGGAAGGTAAAACAAACTCTTTATCTGACCTTTGATCCTCTTCTCATTCAATGGGTGTGGCTATTACGAATGGATACTGAAAATATAAATGATGTCCATGACTCTGAGCCATAAAATAGCAGAAGAATTCTAAGTATCCATGGGGTCATGAAAACGCAATGATGAACTGGTAGAGGAGAAGTGGGAAAGACAGAGTACATTGCTGCTTACGACAAGTGATCACGGCACTCATCGTGCTAGGGTTCAACTTACAAAGCTACCATGGGGATGGAAATAATCAAATGCCAATTTTATTGGTGCGGCCTAGTGGTTGTGGCGAGGCGTAATAATTCAGTCACAATCGTGATCCTGAGGCTTTTCGACTTCGCGGCCTAATGAAACGATTGAACTAAACCGATGGTGAGTCCAACCTGATCCTATTTCAATGAACCGGATAGAGCAACGTCAGCGCGATGTTGGGATCACTATGGCAACGCAACCCTACATTGATTGGCGCGCCTGTCCCTTCAGGGCATCACAAATCACACTGACATTAAAGGCGGCAATAGGCTTTGGAGTAGATTGAAATGGTAATGTGATCATGCACCTCACTCAGTGATGAAGCGTTCGTGTTCACACAGAGTGACGCCGCCATCCACAAAATGGAAAAGAAGGACTTTCTGACCTAAGCATGACTTACCAAAGTAGCTCGAAAAGAAGTGTCCTTCACATGTACAGCTACGCCAAAGCAAAGAATATTAGGACGTTTCATGAGATGTTGACAAAAAGCGTAGTAAATTTGGAATTAGCACGCAAAGAAGAAAGCAGCTAAAACCTCAAAAAGGAAGTGGTTAGGACACAATTAACTCAGGGAAACTAACGTGTAAAACAGGGAATAACACGTAAAACTGAAAATAAATGAGAAGGTAGATCAACAAAGGAAGGAAAATTAGGTCGAGCAACCGTCAAACACGCGGATACCAATGCAGCATGCAGGCCGCTGATAAAAGAGAGAACAAGGAATGAAAGAAAGCCATTATATTGGTAATCCAGGCCATTTGAATGCCGTCAATTATATCGGTACCATCGAGAAAACCAAGTGAGGCGCAGCAAGGGGACCCAGTGACACGAGAATGGGCCAAGTTGCCAGTCAGGCTACGAGACGCGAGAGCCATCAGACACTTCTTCGCGAAATTCCCGAGAGGAAATTTGAACATCGGACCACAGCAAATTGAATGCCTTGTTCCAATACAAGTGGTTCAAGGCCATTCTTCTTAAGGACCAAATTCAGCTACATCTTGGAGCAATGACGAGTTAGTCAGCATAAACAAATCTTCGTGCTTACATCTTGCATCACATTGATTTTGAAACATAAGGTACAAATAATTGGAAGCATTGTGCATCGAAGGATTCCTATCACCTAGCTATAGATGTAAAGGGCTAGAGACCACCCCTAGTCGGCTGGATTAAGGAATGGCACTAAATGAGCAAAATAGTCGACCTATCTTAATAGCACTACTCGTCAGCAAGCTGAAGAGCGATGCGAGCCAATTAGCATCATCTCAATGCGCCCTTCACCTACTGGTTTTTGCTGTGCGGCTCGTGGGGCCCAGGAATGTTGTAGGCACTTCACCCGTTCATAAAAATAAGCCATCAGCCAAAAGCAATCGCAAAACTTCGCACTCGAAATTACACTCCATGCAGCCAGAAAGACAGCCCTTAAGAGCAGACTGCTGCAGAAGTCGAATAATTTATTAAGCGGATATGAGTGATAATTAGGCAAAATAGCTTTCATTGCGTGTTTAAAGCAAGATCAGCTCCTTCACCTCCATCACCTGCAGAGGCTTCTTCACGAGCGCCGGTGTAAGCGCGACCTCAGTCGTAATTGCTGCTTACCACCATTGCTGCGACCACCTCCATGGCTGCCCACACGGCGACCACTCACACGGCGACCACCATTGCGGCTTCTGCACAGCCCACAATGCCCACTTCTGCCCACATTGCAAGCCCTTCGCGAACTCACCCCACGGTGCCCACTTCCACGGGTACGAGCACGGCCAACCTCCCCACTCCATTTGTTTGCTTGGCTCTGCTTTCTCTGATACTGACTTGCGTGTTTGGATGTGTCCTTATATACTAGTCGTCTTGTCTCCAGTTCTTCCATGTGCCACTCGTGCTCGCTGTCCTTTTATTGCTACACTCGTGCTTGCCGATATCCAACACTGATCTCGTCATTCTGAAAAGTTCCGTTGAGGATTCATGTGAGAAACCCGAACTTAGGCACTCTACAAACGGTCTCATTATTGTTGCTGAGTCGATTTTTCGCAGCATTTTTGGAGCATATAAGTTCACACGAACACCGCATCTCACTCAAAAGTTCTAAGTTCTTTTTTGCGTTTCAGTAATTGTTTTACTTCGTGTCCTTAATTTCTGTATACCGCGCTACGGATACGTTTAAATGCATCCGCAAGCGTTGCCATCTTTCAGCTTTGTGGACATAGGATACATTAGAGACTACTGATTGGCGATGTGTGTTCAAGTTACTTCCGTCAGTTCATTTTTGCATCGGAATGTTTGGTTTTGTAAGATCACAAAACTGCTCAAGGCGTATGCAAATTAGGGCTCGCAATTTATTTGAAACAGCAAACATCTGCATTACAATCAGTAGCTTCCTAGAAAGATAACTACTTACTACACGATTCAAGAGGCTTATGAGGCCACTGACGTACACAATGGCACGTAGAATGCCTAAAGAAACATGGTCATAAACAATCAATCGCAGACTTATGTTGTGAACACATGGCTGCTAATTGATGTTGTGTGTGTGGCATAGATAAGCTGTAGGATGAATACCTACCACATAGAAGTAATAATGTAAAACATCTTGTTCCTTTGGAAGCAAAATACTCGCCACCACAATTGCACCCGAGGTGACACTCTAAAACTTGGGTGGCTGCATATATCGATGACACCAATGAAACGAAAACTACGCTGAATTTCTTTGCTACCATGAAAACAAACTTTGTGTTTTGGGGTGAACTTTCGCCTGATTTTCCTCGTTGCTAGGCACAGTAGGTGCGTAGTAATTTTATGTATCCGCTAATTCGCTGCCACCTGCGTCATAAACGCAGGCAGGCAGAGAAGGGGCCAAAGGTGTCTGTAGCGGACGTAAAACCTAACTTCGTTTCGTGTATCAGAAGCATAGTAGCTTCACTGTTGGCTGTGATGATTAATTATAGATAAAAACCAGAAAGGAAAATATGAGCACTGCCACCAAGAAGATGTCAAGGTCAAACATAGACCGTTTCGCCTATGAATTTTGGGAGCTAATACCGACCCCACCAAACTGACAAAACCGGTGGAATGCCAGTGATGCGTTGCGGATAGAGCTTAGCGAAAACACTATAAGGAAGTAAGTTGCCAACCTGACATTGAGATAAGTCAAGCTTTAATATGCATTAGTTTTGCACCTAGCCATGAGATTAGCCCAAGGAATTCCTCAAAGAATTTAACCTTGAGCAAAACATTAAAGCACCACAGCAAAAAGGGGATACGTGGCTCTTGCGCTATAACAAACAGCAGTCAGTTTTGCGGACCAGACATCAGCAGGCAAACTATGCTCAACAATTTGTGGCCGAGTCAGGTTGGGATAAATTGAACGAAATCTACAGGCGAGTTCACATGCATAATCCGCCATATGTCTGGCACCGATGATAAAGCCACAGGTTTATGCCAAGGGCAACTGGCGGATATGTCTAACTCATCAAGCATTACATGTATCATTAACAAAAGTTGACCATTTCGGCATGAAATTTGGCTTTAAGTGTGGTTTTGCGTACACAGGTGGTGGATCTCCTGATTTGAGCATGTGTGGGGTAGATACTGGACTCTACTGAGCTGATACTATGCACAACAGTAGCTCGAGATAGAGGTGGATGGTTTCTTTTAGCAAGTTCTGGGACGACTCTGATTAGAGGCTCAAAGGTGAATGCACGGCTGAGAGAGAGAAGGCGTTGACTGAGGTGGAAAAATGGAAAGGGAATAAAGGAAGAAAAAAGAGTAAGAAAAAAAGGTTTACACTTATAGTAGGCAATTAAAGAGCTTGAATCGAATGAATCTTAAGCGATTCGGAGCTGTTTGCAACGCAACATGTCCTACTTTCCATATCATAGTTCACTTCATCAACTAGGCCTAAATACATGGTATTTTTCTCTCTAGATCAGTTGTGGACATGGTTACACAATGTGAGTTACCAAGAGCGGCTCCATATAGACCTAACTGAATTCTGCCACTGATAATTTGATGTGAGGGTTTGACGACTGATGACAACTACAATGGCTGTGAATACTTCTACGCAGTTCGACATCAGCTTCGTTAGGTTTTCTGGAAAATACTAACGGTGGGACAAGTGGAGGTGCTCTCCATTACCAGTTAAGCTTTCAATGATCCCCCGCGTTTCGATAGCTCTACCATTACCTGACATGCTCCATTCCTGTCACGAGTTTCTTGCACATCTGGTAGATGGCAGAGAGTGGGGAAGAGTTAAAGCGCTTGAGATTAAATTGCCAACAACTAGACAGATATCAAACTCGAGGTGCTGATATAGTGATTGCCTTTTGTAAGCCATCACATTTTCTGAACTGACACCGTTATTGGTGCAAAGAGGCTTGACACCATTCGACATCCGAATGTTTCCTAAGATCGTGCTTCAAGGAGTTGATGCAGAGGTCTTGACGTTTCAAGCAAATGAACACTCATAAGCTGAGCAGCATTCCGTCATTTATCTGCTGCGGCTTGGTGGTGACTGCGGGAATGCTGAGATTACTAGAGTCCGTGCTTTCTACAGAATTCCTTAGTTCAGCAGCTGTGTAGCGGGAAGTTCCAGTGCGGTCTAACTTTCTAGGTGGTCTCACAGCACGAGTCATGTCGTAGGAGTGATTAAGATCAGAGATAAGTGGATGGCATGAATCGACAATGAGTACACCGCTGGACATTGCATATGAGTGAACCATATGCAGGGCGCGGAGATCCTCTTGGCCACATTTAGTTTTTCAATGATAATAAAGCATGTGTGTGACACGTATACATTTCGGACTGGCAACGGAGCTGGTTGAAACCGTAATCATTTATCTTAACCATTACGAGGATAATGCCGACACACCACTGATCGAATAGAGCAGATACTGCATTAAGAAACACAATTAGGACCAGAAAATGTTATTCAGGCTCGTTGTCACCGCAGCTTTATTCATTCGCTACACCGATAAGCGTTTTTAATAATGGCGAGAACCCGCCTGACGGATTCCTCGTAGATCGTACAAGCACTTGCGTGTAAATTTTTTAGATGTCTGCTTATCATTGCTCCAGGTTAACCTAAATTCTAGGTTTCTGTTATGGCTACTTAGATCTCCGTTGATTTAGCTTCATCGATTGGACTAATCTCTGGATTAAAACAGCCGTCTCAAAGCCCACTGTGCACCAAAAGCATAAATTTGCCTTAGCATCGTCAATTCGTTTGACCGGTTACAGCCGGTCACATTAATGGAAGTGGGAAATTCTATAATACAGCACTAGTAACCTTACCAAATTCGGTTAATGGCCAAAAATAATATTTTGGATTTCGGATTGCGGACGGCAAATTTTGCTCTTACGTATGCCGAAACAAAAATTATCTCTAAACTTCTTAATTACACAGGTCCCACTTTTAGTCAATGCTCTTCGTTCTTCAACGAAGCGTTGAGGCAAGCCGAAGAACAAGGCGCATAATGGTGACGCGCGGTGCGGCTGCGGATGGGTTGATCTATCAATGTAACTCATGAGGTACAATCGCAACTCACAGATTGACGTCTTTTGACGCTTTGGTAGGTAACTTGTGAGTTAAAACGTTTGCTTGGACCTGCAGCACAGCGGCAGAATTGCCACAATCGTATTTCTGACAATGCTAACCCCTGCCACTGATTTTAGCCAAACTGCCATCGTGGCCCCTAAAAATTTTTAGTTACCTACCATTTTTTTAATGTTTAAGAACGCCACTGTTGTTCGATTGGAAGTGATGACAAATTTCGCACATTTAAGGTCACTCTTAACAAGATAGAAAAATTCGCGAGAAAAAGATGTTTGTTAATATCATGCCTAATAAATTGTCTTTATGGTGATTGAAGTCGAACACACCGCTTAAATGCGTGAATTACCATGAGCGGCTCCACATAGACCCAAC
Organism: Taenia pisiformis; assembly: GCA_023968675.1. Taxonomy (NCBI): domain Eukaryota; kingdom Metazoa; phylum Platyhelminthes; class Cestoda; order Cyclophyllidea; family Taeniidae; genus Taenia; species Taenia pisiformis. The sequence goes on along the minus strand of CM043736.1, from coordinate 11,861,456 downwards.
TGAATTCTGCCACTGATAATTTGATATGAGGGCTTGACGACTGATGACAACTACAATGGCTGTGAACACTTCTACGCATTTCGACATGGATCGATTCAAGCGTGTGATAGTTTGAGGTGCATCAGAAATAAGTTGAATGCACAGTTCCATCAGGATCCTGAGCTGCAAAGAAGGACTAGATGGTCGCCAGTCGTCATGCATCAAAGCATTGAACATATCCATGCTTTTGCATGATGCTCAATTAACGTGAGGAAACTAGAATTTCTTTTCCTGATTCGATTGCGTGCCGTGTCTTTCCTTTCTCATCTCTTCCGTCAAAATGAGGCATCTTTTGTAGTGATTTTAGATTATTCTGCCAAATGCAAACTTACTTGACGGACTATTCTAGTCGCAGCAAACCAGACGAGAGCAGTAGAACATGAACTATGCTTAATGCCCTGAATGCACGATGCCCAACAAAATACCAAAGATCGGCTTTTTTGACTTCATTAAGGTTTATTTTATATGCAAATCGTAGCATTTGTTTCGTTAACTACCATTGCAATTTCCTTATGAGCTGTCGAAGTGTAGATTAATTTTTGAATAATTTCATGTGACATGACCAAATGTCGCTGATTTGCATTGGAAAATTTTTGAGTGGGCGTAAGTAGGAACAAGTAATGGGCCCACAGGGAAGAAGTAGATTGCGCATTCCAACAGTGGCCGAGGAACGACCACATCAATAGATCAACAACAAAGCAACTGAAGACTAAATGGTGTAGCTGCTGCCTCTAACCGCTAGCTTGGAGTGATTCTGATGCCCATCATCATAGCTGGGCTCAAGTTGAGGGGATAGGAAAAAAGAAGGCGACATGAGTGTTTGAAAAAGTGAGTGCAAAAGACAGGATGGCAAATGCTTGGTAAAAGGCTTATTTATCAGGGAGGGAAAACGTGAAGTGGCAGGTAGGACGACAACGTATTGGCTTGCAAACAGTTATTGAAAATGGGGGGAAGCAGATTGGCAAGGAGGCTGTCAGGCCTACCCATAGTGGTGACCTGTTCACATATCACATGGCTGATTTGCATGCCTTAATGCTCCAGCCGATAATTCAAGAGTCCACGTTGGCGCAAGCACAAGCTCACCCAGTGACCTTCGTGCTTCCACAATTCCCTTTGTTGTTTTCCGCCTCACCCAACTTCTTGGACTCTTCTCAAATTTAAATGAGATGCAGGGTGAAATGCTTAATTGAGTTCCATATTCATCATTTACCACGTGCAATAAATAACTTAGGGCCAAGTTTAAGGTGCTCAGTAGCCCAGTGGCCCATTCCATGTTTCTGCTATAAGAAATCGCATGCTGCTTATGATACGAGTCCATCAGCATTGCGCGAACGCCATGCTCCGATGTATAATGCATCCTTCAGGAGGCTAGTCTGCTGTGCCACTACATTTAGTAATGCGAATCATCAAGTTGCAGCACGAATGCAATTCTCCCACAAGAAATAGTTTTGTGGTAATGAACAGCTTCAATATGAGGATCTTGAGTACTTTATTTGGTTCTATGTGTGCAAAAGTGTAGAGCCTCATAATATGGTAAAGTAATGGTAACACTAGGCAGCTCTTTATAAACACACCATCACCAAAAGGCTGATTTTCGTTAAATTATAGGCATGAAACTTGATCGCATGAATGATTTTGAGGGCAAATCCAGGCACTGGTTAAAGACACAAAAATGGTGAGTGGAAAGCGAAATCTTTCCATTGTGGTAAATACAAAAGCGACCCAAAATTACGTTTACTTTCCTTTACGGGCATCAAGGAATCCATCCGTAGCTAGCTATTCTATGCACAGAGCTGACTTTGTTTGCAGTACCAGCTTGGCCATTTTCTTTCGCCACCCCATTTAATCTCGTTGCAGTTGGATGAGAAGTAAGCAACATATTGACTTGTTAAAATATGGAAGACTGCGGCTCCCTGATCAGTTAAGCTCAAATTTTGTTCCCCAAAGCCGACCCAAACTTAGTGCCATTAGGCTTTCGTGCAAGATAGAGACAGTGGCATCACGATGAAATTCCCTATGGATGAAAGCATGCGCAGCCTCGTATGCAGATCAATTAAATGCATATCTTCGACCGTTTCCAGTGGAAATAAATGGATTTGTGAAGAAAACCAATACCCTACAGTGTGAGTGACTGAAATCGAAGGATTTTAGTTACCATTTTCGGAATAAGACAGCAAAAGCGGCATTATATTAGTTATTTCGTTTTTGAAAGTCTTTGTTTTGTCCCGCAAGTAAGTAAGAGTCTTAATTTATTCTTCAGTGTCGGACTTCAAGGTTTCTTTGGGCAACATACAATAGACAGCAGACCCAGATCAACATTTGCGAGTTGGACTGCCCACTAAATCATAGTGACTACGTTTAAATGTATGCCTAGTTGAGGTGCGAAGTCAAGTTATTTCGTTAATACATCCTATTCACCCGGTCGATCAAGGCGCGTGCATCACTAGTGACCGAAAAAGCATTCCAACTGGTCTCAACTGACCCTTATCGTGCAGCTTTTTACCACTACACAGTGAAATTCAACATATGTTAAACTTAATTTGTTTTCTTTCCCCCGGGGCCAATTCACTTATGTATAGGTGTGAATGGGTCGAACTCTCAGTTATTATATTTGTTACCACAGAACAGCTTGCAGCGATTTTTAGCCCGACTTTTTTCGAGATTACTGAAGTCTTCAATAAGGAAAATGGCGGGTTTGACAAACAGAACTAATAAGCTACAGTGTTTGGCTTGGGTGTATTTGTCAATGATTGACGCAGGGCTATATTAAGATTGTCCACATAGAGATGGTCATGGAAGTAATCAAGGCTGCATTAACCAATGCACTGTAGGTAGACCTGCCAATGGTGGTAATTTCAAAAGACGAGGTAGTGGTTGCAGTGGCTGAAGTGTTGGGGGATGTAGTCCGGTAGATCGTAGGGGATGTGTACGATGTGTCGAAGACTCCTAAAGTTGTCGTAGTTGCAGGCGCATCTTCTCCTTAGATTCAAAACAACAAACTTTGCACATAATATCCTTCAGTGTTCCTATGTCCACAAATTTCTAATTATGCATGGAAAGAAAAGGAGAGTTGCCCTACGAAGTTGTATATTATGCCTCATACAGTCAAATTTTTATAGCTGAATCAAATAAAATCTAACGCAATTCGATTTCTGATAAAATTTGTCATTTACAGGTGGGTTAACTCTCCATAAAAGGCATCGAACGGACTCACCCTCCTTTCTAGGTGGCGTAGTCACACTCACTTCATTGCTAAAGTGACGACCGCCTTTAGTGAGGACGCTGACAGAGGCAGTGATATTTTGTTCTGGCTTTAAGTCTGTGAAGATATGACTTGTAGGCGATTGTGCTTTCGAGCTGTTCTTGACTCCATTGTCGAGACGCTAATGAACGTAATAGCCGCCAAAATAGCCAGTGAATTCAAGCGGCCCACGCCACGTCAATTTTACGGTGGATGAGTTCAGTGCTGTCAGTTGCACACTCTGGGGAGCACTAATTTCTGCATAAATAAAATCTATGACTTGCTACTTTTCCTGAGCGCTAAATAACGTCTATTTGTTCCACTGTGTTCTACCGCGTCAACATAGAATGTGGTTGAGGTAAAAATGAGCCAAAAATTAAGCCCTAGTCCGTTTTCTGCTTAGTACTGATGGGTAAGGTAACAAGTCGGCACTCTCAATCAACACGGTCCCATTCAATGCAGGCGTGCCTTCTCAAAAGATCGACCATCCTGCATGACACGCCGCACTGTATATATTTTGCATTGGATAACCGTAGGCCTCAAGAAGACCTCGAGCCTACAAGCTTAATGCACAACGCTTATACGGCTGCTGCATAATGCGTAAATCATCACGAACCAAATTAGATACCAGTTAATGGTATGCTTTACATGCTAGTGGCGATTGACGGAGGTGCCAACGAAACTAACGGGCATCCAAAGATGGAGTATTTTTCTTTGATTGGGTTATTTACACTAATGTAGTCGTAATATTTTGGAACTCAGAATACTTCAGCGCTTTATTCATCTTCTTTGAGCTTACTTGTTGGACTGGATCGGAGATTACAAATGCCACTTATACATTCTATGTATCTCCTCACATTACTTTTCGAACTACTTTCAGTGCATTGTCAATAGCTGATCCTACTTAAAGCAATCACTTAAACAACAGAGTGTATGATTCTTTTTGATCAACAAAAAAACAAAACGAAACGAAAGACCAAAGACTTATTGCAATAAATAAGAAAGTAATAAATAGAACTGAGCAACAACGTTTTAATACTGGGGGGAGGGACGGATTTCCACTCTGCCGTATTAAGTTTGCTTGCGATGTGATGCGATGCAAAGCAAGAGCACTCCTTCACGTTTTCCGCGTGTACAAACGTAACGAATATACTCATCTTCAGAAATTTGAACAATACGCATATCTCAGCCGGGCATAATTAGGTCTCTTACCAGCGGCCACTGCAAACTCTCCATGGAAGACGGAAGCTGCCAACAAAGTGATACAGGTGCAAAGTAGCATCACTCCCCAAGAAAGGATTCACATTTACACCCCACAAAATGTGTGTGCTTATAAAGATTTTTAAGGCCAATGAATTCGTTTCTTTTTGTCTCCGCGAAACAATTACTGAAGTCGCATCTCAGTGAATCGTTTGAGCCAATGTGATGCTTAATCTATTAACGCTGCTCTCTGTAGCATTGCACCTCCCACTCTCAACCATATAATGAGTTGTAATATTGTGAGCGAATGAAATCACAAGTCTATGGTAAATTTACATTAACACTTGAGTAAAAAACAAATAGCTTAGCAAAGACAAAATTGGTGGATGTAGATCTGTCGAATTTAGTGATTGTAGGAATGGACGATGAATACTAATAAAATCGATAGTTCCTTGGTGTTTTTGTTTGACTTACGACACAGCCTTTTCAATTTGGGATACTTGTCAAGATTTGCCAAGCGAGTTTGCCTTCCTGCAGTCAACTGATTACATGGTAGGTAATAATATTAGTGTTTTATCAGTGTCTACTAATCATGGTTACGATAAAATAGTGGGCTAGAATTTCATTAGCCTTGAAGACATGAGTCTGAACCCATCTTCCACAGACACAACTACTACTAAAATTCGCTGTAGAAGAGCAAAGTAAAAAATCGTGTCGATAGCTTCAGTTAATTTTGCCAATTTTGTCAATTGCTACAGCTAGAAGAACCTTAGCATTATGTGCAGGCATACTACTATTCAGCTGCTAATTACCTCTTTGTTCTTACATGGCAATGAGGCGCAAAACCTTTTGCTCGACCAAGCTTACACCTACAGATTCGGTTTTATTATGCACTAACCCATGCTTGACATTATTTTCTAAAAGGCTGTAACTCATTAAAATATTTGAAGCTACGTAGTGGCCTAGCTCGTCAATTGATCTCTAGGCTCCGTACTGTTGCTTCATCTCATAGTTCTTACATCATGATGATGACCTCCATAAATTTTGTACGACAGTTGGTGGTCCCGCTTTCCGTAACTCTTTAGTTAATTGCAAAAACAGTGATAGTCTTTTGAGAGCATCCATTCATTAACCTCTTCTGGGTAAGGTTGCAGACAATCGAAACCAAAACTATCTCCCACAAGTCATCAACATGACCTGGTGGAGATCCTTACTCATACGAGTGGGCAACTAATGCATAACTCTGATCAGCGTATATCTCTGCATTCAGCCCACAATAAATGATAAATCAGGATAGATAAGAAAATACGATGGGTCGTGCGGGCTTACGTGGAAGCGTAAGGGGTGTCAGGTGATTGATAGGATTGAGTCAACCGGGCTAGGCTAGCACCGGCTAATACATGGGTGTAAGTTTATCAGCCCTGTGGTTTGTGGGCTGCATACGTTGCAATCCTAATCCTGAATGTGCTTGACCAGATTCCTGAGTGTGCCAGACACGTTCTCTCATTCAATTTGTGTGTGCAGTTGCGTAACACACAAAAGTTAATTTAGAAATTGAATGCTTAATAGATTTCAAAATAAACTTCGGCAGCAAGATTTAACCCAGGGAACCGAAATATTAGCAGTCTTAAAAATGCTTGCACAATGTCGCATGTAGTTAGCTGCAAGTAAGCCATGTTTTAGAATCGCCTTGTACAGTTTCCCGCACTAAGTATTTGCCATAGGCATCACAATGAATTCCCAATGGTGCCTTATTGCGCGTGCTAGTGGAAAACGCATACGTAATGAGTAACGAGCGGATGCGAAACTATCCACTATTTGCTCAGGAAGTTACCGATGCTATGAAATGCGTCAGCATCACTGCTGAGAGCAGTAGTCTAATAAGGTCACGTTTCGCTCCCACAGTTCTTCTCGATGCTGCCCAATGGGGGTTAGCAAAGCCTTTGGTTATGAGGCTGGGAAAAGCAGAATTGCATTAGATCTGGATACTAGAAGCAAGATTGCATTCAAACGCATGAATACAACTAGAAGCTCAGGATCGCACGAGAACGGAGGATTTTCCCTTTGATCCAAATGTGCAAATAAGGGGATGGACCGAATTTAGTCTGTGTTAGTGCGGTAAAAAGCAGTAATAATGCATCATTTACCCGCTAAATAAGTTCTTAGCAGAACTAGCCTATGAACGTTAGCTGCAGTGGAGCAGAAGGAATTTCAGCTAGGTGAACCAATTGTGGCTGATCAGATCTGTGCGAACAGAATCAACGCAGACTAGAACCGACTTGACAAGCAGTAGAACTGTTAAGGAAACAATCATCCACATGGCAGAATGTGGCACCAAGCATAATCGTAGAGTGATAATAACAATGTTTAATAAGTGTTTGCCATTGTTACTGCTGTGCTTATATAAACTGAATTGGATTAATGATACCAAGCCCTCTTGGTAGTGTGACTACGTATTGTTAGAGAACCTACCCATAGCGAAATATGTAGCCCTAAGCGATTTCATTTTGCTAAGCACAATGCAGGGTGATATGAGGTACATAATACGGGAACTTGGATAAACGCAGGTACATTATTGACGGAAAAATTTCTTTGACCGTCAACGGACGGTGCACCCAGATGAAGAGCAGTATAAAGGCAACGACAGACATAATTGAAGTCATCAAGTTAAGCACACTGAAATTTAATAAGTAGTGGCATTAGATATAAAATCATTCTTCAAAACGTAATTTGCCTTTCCTGAATCCTTACATTTGCTAAACTAAGAATAAAGTGATGGATCCTGATATTTTTAATAGCAATGACAGGCTTGTAATTTGCGGTCAAATGTCTCTAATCTGACCCATGTATGACGCATTTGCACACCGGTGAGGTCTGGTTAAGCAGAAAACATTATAGGAGGTATTTTTTAATCTTTTAAAGAATTTTGCAGTGCAAATAACGCAGTAGGATCATCAGTTATGCATTTAAAGTGCGGGATCTGCACACAAATGACCAACTGCTTCAAACACCTCCGTGCTTCTGAAATGCTTAAGAGGTGCATTCCATCGCCCCGAGGCAATGAAAAAATACAACGTCTGAAACATGTCTCAAATGGATAACTTAGAAAGCTGGAATTAGAATCCACACATCCATCTCGAATCAAACTCTATTAATTAGTAAAGACACAATCAAAAATTAAGTTAAGACTCGAGAAATTGTTTGATCAGCATTAGTGACATTGTTTGATGGGAACCACAGAGCATCATGGGTTAAGCATGCCCTTTCAGATGCTTGCAAGACATGTGCTATATTTTAGCTACATTTCTATGAAAAAGCTTAGATTTGACAGGAGTATGAATGGATGCTTAACGCCATATTTTCTTGTTTCACATAAGATAGGCTTCCCCACTGTTCACTTTCTAACAAAATTCTTTGAAAGGAATGCAACCAAAGGAATCTAACATACGCTGAGTATATTGAGTTTAATGTACTTAACAATTTACCAAGCTCCTACAGAAGAACCTTTTTCCTAAATTGCAATAGCGCTAAGGTTAACAATCATCACCAAGCAGCTAAGCAACCTATGTTTCCCAACCGAAATTTCACTTGCAGTTGGATGTGTACGTCAGGTGAATTCCGTTGTGGTAAGCATTTGCCGTCCGCATTGTCAGACTATAACAGCAGGATGCTGGATATCAGTGTATGTTGGTGTATACCATCGTTTTGATTGTGCCTCCTCAGAAAGAGGAGGAAACGTGGCTGTCAGATAAACGGCGAAGAGGGTAATTCCGTTAGAGTAGAGGGGAAGATATCCACAGAGGGCAATTAGAAGAGGATCCACAACTGTCAACCTAATGATTTTGTACAGCACTCTGGAAATCCGTCTGAAAATAAAACTAGTTCATTCGCACTTCTCAGGAAATAGGTAACAGGGTTAGCAATACTCAGGCATTTTTAGAACAAATTAACCCAATTCAAGTTTTGAATAACAGCAGCTGTGCTTCTGCCATGAGACCAGCCAATGGGCATGCTGTACCCGCAGGCACTGTAGCCCTTGGTTGAGAAGGTCTTAGGGGAATCTCGAAATACAGGGCTAATCTAAGAGCATTACGACGAGAATTAAACTCACTAGCCGACTCCCTCAGAAGAACCTATGCTACACCAAGTGTATGCGACTACATCGTTAAGCCTACAAGCGAAACCGTAATGGACTTACGAATGCAAGAAAGGACAATTAGCTAGATAAAGTGAAGATGGAATTGGTATGAAGAAGCTGAAGTGTGATTAACAGAAGGGAGATATAAACTTACGGAAAGCGGTAACTGAAGCTACAAAATCCAAGTTTGACCACCTAGACACTTGTGGATTCTGAGATGCAATGATGCAATAAAATAATGATGAAATGCGGAGGAACCAATAGAGTCTGAATTATAGGTCAGAGGGTGGGCTCTGTTCCGGCTTAGCCCTACCTAATCCAGCCTACCGTGTGCCAGTTTAGGCTACTGTGGTGCGTCTACAATTGACAGATGAATGTGGGTAGATAGTTGCAATAGATGGGCAAAAAGAAAAAAAAACAGGAAGATAAGATGGGTGATGTCTCAACTTATGTATGATTTCGGCGAAATATGCCTTAACCGTCCGCTTTGGGCCGGTAAAGGCATGGGTCGCGGATGTGATAAAAGGGATGGGAACAGCGATCAAAAGTGTGTCTAGCCTTAATATGCTAGAACTAATCTCCGGGCATATGTGGAATCTATCAAGCTCTGCCCCGACACCACCATTCTTCTTCAGTGTTTCAAAAAAAAGCAACCAGGCTCTGACACAGTCATTTTGGTAACCTTGACTAACCTCTAAGAGATTTGCAGAGACATAGGCACCTTTATTCTGTTTTTTTTGGCTTGTGGACGGGCAGGTACTAATCCCGCCTCCATCTCTAACTTTGTTTTCACGGCTTCAAATCCTTCAAAGTGGGATTTACTTCAGTATCGGCAGTCTTTGCCAATTTGTGTTTTCCATTGATGACTCACAAATAAAATCTACACTTTAGCAATGTCCGCCATTTATAAGGGCAGACGAGGTATACCTCTTCCACCGTTTCCAAATATTTATCCTCCATTTCTTGCTTTATAGCATTTGACTTAAGCGTCCTTTAAAAGTCAGGTTTGAATTCATGCGAAGGTGTTGCATGAGTTGCATCAGTTGTATGGCATGATTGACAGGGAGACATCAAAGCGAGCATCACAAAGGCAGCTCAGTGTTGTCATTCGATTTCTTTGACCATATAGACGAACTCCCAAAGCATGTTTTGGTGGGAACTTTAGCCTCGCATGCTCCCAGGCTTTTCCAGCTCCTCAAGCCTCTACAAAGCTGGGACAAAATAAAGAATAAAGGCGATTAATGCCGAAAATCGGTGCTAGGAAATGCTGCTGTTATCAGTCCTTCTGCTCCTCCACACACCTGCACGATTTATTCAACAGTACATAAAGAAGGGTCGTTAAGTGGCTCATGCCTTAATCGTTATTAGAGCATCGTTGATGCTGCTCCTGGTGCCTTCATCCACGCCATTAATTGCTGAGCCAAACGCAGAGGAAGTAGATAGGTTGGCCATTGTTGCGCAGTATCGCCATCTCCATACGTCCACCTCAGCAGGTGTCATAAAAGTCGACTGGCATCAGGCACTCAACCCTTTTTACGCCTTTGATGCAATTGCATTTGGCGGTAAACGTGGAAAGAGTGTCCTCCATCACCCAACCTCCTCCAAGTGCCTCCACATCAGCACATCGACCTCCTTCCTCTCGGCTCTCTCGACTCCTGAACACGAGAACGACTTGACTGATGGATCCAAGGCACTGTAACATTTGCCGTTTCATAACAGAAAGGGGGACAGCAGAATGGAGACGAACGTTAATGTGGTCGTTATTTTGGTTTACGCTGCGTTTAGGATGGCGCTAAAAGCCATGGAAGAAAGGGCACAATATTTTTATGTCAAACTACCTGCTGGTTGTATCCCGTCATCATCGCCTCTCGAGTTCGTATCAATTTGGAACATAACAAGACTAAACCTTATTTGCATTTCCAATCCGCCTAACAAAGAGGACCGTAAAGTGGTGCTAAACAGTGAAGGGGTCCAAGCAGGTCAGAAGGAATGCGAGTTAGTTGTGGGAATAACAAAGAAAGGATCATGTAGTGTGGCAAGATGACATTACAAAGCGGTGTCACGAGCACACCATTTGGCTTTCATTACCACAGAGGCATGAGCCGTAACCAAACGATGATTGCGGCATTGCAGTACTAACAGTCAAACACAAAACAGTTTCTGCAAGGCATTGATGTGGGTCAGAATCTCCTGGTCACCGGAGGAAGAGGCCTGAACAAAAACAGAGGACGGAATTCTCAATGTAAATGGAAACAAAACATTAATAAATAAATAGGCTTGTAATGTTTTACTTTGGAGGCGAAAAAAGGCGCACCAGGCCTTTAACAAACGCTCTAAGGTACTAACACGTTTTCGGCGCGTGATCAAAATTCACCGCAAAGTGCTTCAGCAGAACTATAAAACTAACCTCACAAGGTGATCGCTGCCTTGGGCATTACTTTGCTGATTAGCTGTAAGTTTACAACGCGTTTCATTGTGGACTGAACTCATCGTCAACATACAATTTCTTTTAGACAACATGGCCAAGTTGATTGGTAGCCTCGTCTTGGTAACACTCGTGGCATCAGAAGCGCCGACTGAGCAGGAGCGCAAGGCTCTTCTTACTTTCCACAACACCAAACGGGCAAATGTAAGCCCTTCGGCTGCAAATATGCTAGAGATGGTGAGTTCCACACTCGTGCTTGCTTCCTCCAACCCCTACCATGCACAAATCCCTTGAACTATCATGAATCAACTCTGTGCCTTGCCACTTTAAAATTGATGACAATCTCGCCTTGCGCCACTGAAGGTGTACAGTCCAGAGCTGGAAAAGCTGGCCGTTGATTGGGTGGAAAAATGCAAGTTTGAACACCCAAATGTGGGCAAGTATCCAGAGTACAGTGGTACAGGGCAAAATCTTGCCTTGTCTGGGGGTGCTAGCCGCAATTTGGTGGCACAGGCGAGCGGTTGGTGGAACGAGGTCGATCACTACACCTACGAAAAAAACGAATGTGCAACCGGTAAAGTGTGTGGACATTACACCCAGGTGAGGTAATAACTTCTCACTGGCATCCTAAACGAGGTTACCTTTTTTGACAATATGATGCATGTTTTACTATTCTTTCATTCTATTCGCTTGCATTTTAGCGATAATCTGATGTCTGCTATTGTGCAACCACTTTTTGAGTTTGTTATTTGTGCGGCGCCATACTGCGTGTTTGGTAGCCAACTGTCATTTGCCTCTGCTGCATAGATGGTCTGGGCGACGTCTGGGGAGCTTGGGTGCGCAGTAAAACAATGTGATAGTTTGAAACCAGATTGGCCTTCGCCGGTGTATCTAATGGCTTGCCAGTATAAACCACCGTAAGTGTGATGGGGCTCAATTTTATGCCGCAAGAGTCGTACAATGGTAACTGATCTTGGTGTATTTGTCTTAGCGGCAATTACATAGGCGCAAAACCCTACATCAGTGGCACTAGTTGCAGTCAATGTCCATCTGAGACGAAATGTGTGAACAACCTCTGCTCCAGGCAGAGTTCTCCTGCATCGAAGACAGCGTCTGCTTACACTTGGGCGGGAGCAATCGCCTTGTTTGTCGTTTTTTATTATTATCCCTTTGTCTAAAGATACCTCGACAAGCAGACAATGCACCACTTAAAACCCACCTCATTTACGTCGAACACGGCACCCATCCAATGCTCTAGCACTAGCGGTTTACCCACCATTGTATACAAATGAGCGAGATGGCATTGCGCGCTTCTCTCTGCAAAAGCTTTGGGTCAGAGGAGCTGCAATTGTCCTTTTGCTAACGCGATTATTAGCCGTGTGTCACTCAATCTTACCTTCAAAGCGTCTGCGATTATTTTCCAAAGCATTTTGCGCACTCCTTCGCCACGGCGGATTTCATACCGTTCCTAGTCAATCGTCAAGTAAGCCATTGTTCCACAAACCTTTTGCCAAATCATCTTCTCTTGTCACAAGTGTGGCGATTAATCGGGCGGAAGGCTGCTGTTCTGGTGCGCTTGCTCCTATTTGGTCTAAGCGTTGCTTCATCTTAGCCACCAATAGTGTTTGGAAGGCATCATAGGTGGGTAATTTAGGATTGCTGTTCTCAAATGTAGTGGGCAAATTGTCACGTTGATTGGAGAACAGCGTTGCGTCAAGAGGCACATTAGTTAAAATCATAAAAGAATCTTATTCAAGTGAAGGACGTTTGACACTTACACAAATTTGCGTCCACATTGAACGCTCCTTTCTTGATAGGTGCACTAAATTTAGCTCTATTTGATAAGCTGCATTCATCAACGTTGAATGCCAACATTTCGCCTTGCTCACTAATCGTTATTTTGGACAAGCAGATGGTGTAGGTGGCATCATTGAATTTGGGCGCATAAGCAGACCTATTGTTCTTGTACAACGGACCACTGTGGAAAGAAGGATGAGTGGTAGACGTAAGAGAATGGAATTAAACATCTGGAAAAACAACATAAGATCACAAGCAAAGGCATAAAATCAACGATTGGTTTGAACCAATGCCATAATTCTGCAAGCTCTGCCCATACAAACCCAACCACACTACGTTTTAAATTGTTCCCATGTAACGGAATTGCTCCTTGTAGGATTTGTGTGCACATTGCCTAACCGATGGTGAGGTTGTCGCAGTTCTTTTCAAATATCTTCATGCTGCCGATACTAATGGTGTCACGTTTAAGTTCGTTTGGGAGGTTCCAGCCCCGTTTCTACCACCTTACAAAGGCACTTCTTCATTTTGGCTTTGGTGGTTGTAACGCAGATAAGCTAAGCTCCAATGTTTTGGTCATCATGGTTCGGTTAGGTGTTGCCTTATGTTAAAAAATCACTAAGTTGCCTCTAGGTTGGGATCTTTCGTACTTATTGAAATGGAGACGATGATATTTACGGCCATTAGGATCACCACATTGTTAGATGGTAAGGGATGCCTGGAGGATGGATGACCGTGGATATAAGCCAGTTAAGATGAGCGAGTACTTCTGCATGCCCAAAAGGAACCTCTGCCTCTCTATCAGCGTTTAACTTCGGTCTAAGTAAGGGATCGGTGGAATAGTTGGAGTGCGGATAAAGATAGATCCTGGCAAGACCCATACTACCTCAAGTGTCTGGATCAATATCAGGGTGCATCAAGTTACCCTAGCGCAGCTCTATGATAATTTATCCATCAAGTAACCCACTTGCCGTATTTGCTAGTGTTCAGCCACCAATAAATTATAAACTTGACTTTCCTACTGCCGCCAATAAAGTAGCACCATACGAACACTAAAACTTTCTTTATGCCAGCAAATGCTTAATTCCATTGCACTCTCTCTAATCTACCAGGTGTAGCCGGTCTTTCCTGTTATGCGAACCAATTTACTCATATTTTTCGACTTCTCCTATGCTCATCGCAACAAGCTATAGCTGCATTGCCCTTTTGCAGTTAAAGGGGAGCACTGTGCATCCAACCCGAGATGCGCTTAATTTTGCTCCAATTTTCCGTGTTTATGTATCCAAACTGTTCTAGCTTTGTCCGTATTACAGTTGCGATTTCATTGCTTACCATATCTGCTCTACGCTACATTGGTTATTTCGAGAGAGACTTATATGTTTTCGCGTTGCAAATCTTGCCGTTGTGGTTCAGCCAACGGTGAATGTTGTGGTCTTTGCTAGTTGCTTGCACACACCTACTGCAACCATTCATGCATGCATCAGATGTATCTCCATGTTCTGGCGCAACGATCCCTTAATGCACTTCCAACAAAGAATCTTGTTTTTAATCCACTTTGTAGTTGTGCGACCCTCGTGCAAAATTAGGTTTCGTAAAATCCATTTGGTGCATCATCTGATTACTTTTACTTTCGTGGCCAGCAACCCCCATATTATGTACGCATGAAGCCCACTCGTATGGAATTGTCAGCTTCCGCAGAGCCACCAAATATTTTCTCTCTTGTCAAGCAAGTTGTGACACAAAAGCTGCTACTCCTCCTCATGCTGACCGTCCTCCGCAGTTTAACTACACTCTAGCACAGCCTATCTCCCTACCATTTTACCCAAACACATGCATTACTGATATCAGAGTCCACTGTCCCAATATCATCAAACCTACTATCAATTTGCTACCGAAGGTCTTAACAAGTATGCAACTTGATTTGCTCATTTGCTCCGCTCAACAGACTCGTTATAATGAACATCGCAATTTGAAAGGGACGAGGCTGGGAGCATTAGGCGCGAGGTACGGAAACAATAAAAGGCTGATCTAAGAGCTTCACCTTGCATACCTTAATGATGGAAACAGTCACTTTGGAACAAATGACTTGCCCCTCTTGCATTGTATTTATGTTACAAGGGACACAATGTCTCACAGCCGGTTTCAAGCACAAGCTGATGAAATTCATACGCTCAGGTAAAGTTAGACGTTTGCTGCTTTTCCGCGTACAGGTCTGACTTAGAACTACAGTGGTCGTGTAAAAGCACTAATTCCTGTTAGCAGTCATCTTCGAATAATGCCATTTTGTGGTAAGTTGGTTGTTTAACAAAGGGTAGGGGACAACCAGACAGACTCATAAGTGCATCGTGAAAGAATGCAATTGAGGACGGCTTCTACACACCACTTTTCCTAACCAATGTTTGGGCGCCTTAGGCAGTACTAAAACTGAGAACATGCACAAACCCTCTCAACAGCAGTGCATTGTTGCACATAAATTAAAGCAACACCCAAAACGTTGGTCTGATTGTTCTTTTTGAACGTCGCTGTGTGAATGGCTACTGACCAGATGCAGCCTTATTAGGGACGATGGAGGTTCCAAGCCCATCATATCGTCACTTTTTTGCCACTGGCTGCTAATTGCTGTCCTCCAGCATGCAACTGGTATTCGTAGGGCTTCAATGCCTTTCACTGTTGCCAAATTAAGAATAAGAGACAAATAGTGTAATGTCACAAACCGCCCCAAAATAAGCTAGACATTTTTTTGACAAGTAAGATATCCCAATGACAGCCCTCCGATTAATCAGACAATTGGACTGTTCATGGACCTGGCAAGCAAATTTTAACGTGGTTTGCACTGCTTCACATTCCAAAGTTAAGTGCTTTAAGAAGAGTGACGCCTTGAGGATTTCTTTGCAACCTCAATTTACGTCTCCCAATTTCCGCTCCAAATCAGCAGATGATTGCTCTCAAACGTGCTTCCTCATAAGCTGTTTTTTAATCTCCAATAGATGCATTGCCGCAAATATTTTGTTGCAACGTCAAGATAGAGATGTCGAAAGCTGATTTTTGAGACGAATCAGAGGTGGAATGGGTTGGTTCTGTGTTAAACGCCACCCAAACGAAGAAGTCGAGGAGATTGAGGTGGCTACAAGTTGGAAATTGACAGAGAAGTTTATGCTACACTGTCTCTCTTTATGTCCACTGTCAGTCTCCGGTGCAGTGGGTAAAGCTACTCGTGGAGATGCTTCCGGAATATTCAACTCGAGGATGGTCCGCAAATCAGTGGCCAACATCATTCGCGCATCGGTCCTCATCAAATTTGACTTCTAATGTGACAACTTTGTTTGTCAGCACGCAACCAAGCGAAGCCGTGCCCTCTGCACGTCTAGACTATCAGCTCACACTGCCCCGTGTTCGAGACAAATTAAGGAGATAGTCAATCCACAACTTTGCACGGGCGCACAAATGCGCACAAATGACCTTTGCAGCACCACCAACAAACACATATCAAAATGCAGTAATGAAACAGAGGCACGCCTCCTCTTAAAACCAAAGTAAATAAAACAGCAAAGAAAGCGGGCATGATGTTTTGCACGTCTACTAGTGACCAAAAAGGATGTGTAGTTGAATTGATTAGGGGGACACGTTAAACGCATCAGCAGTTATGCTAACTACACGACAAGTTTAAAAGCGCAGGCACTTAGTCTACGGTGAGGTGAGGGTCTTGCACAACCTTCCCATTCGGCCTGCTATACATACAAAATATGTAAATATTTGTATCATGGGTTGGTTCATTCAAAGACGTTTGGCCCAGAACACCATGCAAGTCAGCACTTGTGAAGCCCTAACACAACTAACACACCACTTTTGTCACATTAATTGCAGAATATTCCGCGCTCTCGCACCAACACATTCAACGCTTTCCATTTCGAATGCACTCCCCACCCGTGGGCAACTAAAATCTCACCAAATCCATAATGTCCACTCCGCTATTCCATTACATCCGATGAGCAGAGCAAGTCTGGAAGCGGATGGTCAGGGCACAACCAGTTAGAAGTTACAGGCAGCCACTGTGTACATAAGTTTCAAATGAATATGAACTGTCCTTGTCTCCGTGCGATGAAGTGCTCCTCCTTGCCCTGATTCCATTCAGTACGACTATTTCAAACGCATGTACAACTGTGAGATCAACTTGCGCTCTGCACAGCAAACCATGCACAAGCGTTCACTTGAAGCAGAAGTTCTCTACCCTTCTTCTCTGCCATTCAAAAGCCCCATTTGCTGCACCAAAATGAGGCAATTCTATCACTCCACATTGAGATCTGTGAGAGGGGAGAATTGCCAATGTGACTGCAGTCACCAGCACAGAGATTGCTGCAAGAGCTCTAAATCAGTTGGTTAATGGTGTGTAATTCCTTGAATCCCAGATGTAACAAAATTACATCCTCCTTACCCGCCACTAAGTCACAATCTCTTGATTGTCCACGTCGACTTCTGTCGCTACTATGGTGAGGCAAATGCAAGGGTTAAAGCTATCTTGATCCTTTTCCGACTTGAGTTACATCCACATGCCAATGCACCTTGACACCCATGTACGAGTTTACGTTTATTACTGCATTCGCAACGACATTCAGTTTTATGTGTCCTAGAACAACTTCAGCTTTCGGCTGCCCTTGACTTGGCCAAACTTTCCGTTTCCATGCCTCGTAATTGCACTGCATTGCATTCACATTACTATGAAGTGGAGTGCCATCCTTCCTATTTTAACGGTTGCCCATCAACTGCAAAAGCATCTCTGTATGCAGAGTTCCAAGACCGTCTGCAGTTGTTATTGGCATTGATGCGCACCTCGCTTTCATCAGGACTGCCTCTAATCATTTTGCTGAACTTGGTAAACAATCAGCAAAATTGGATCCTATTTCACATTGGTACAAATGCACTGCAAATAAGAAATGCAATGTTTTGTTTGTTTGGACTGTTGGTTGGTCGAGCCTATTAGTGGCGGCCACCTTGAAGCTGGCTGCGAGTGCTGGCCTGTCGGCCATCCAGCCGTTTCCTTCCTTTCCTTCTAGAATACATGCATTCTTGCCTACACCTAGCCTTCCCTCCGTCTTCTAGGGATGCTCGGGGTGCTACAAGAAGGCTTGCTAATGCAACGGCTTGGCTGCTGTGGAAGGGACTTGCCTCCAATGGCACTGTGGATGTTGTTCTTGCCGATGTCCTCATGGACGTAAATGTGCAAGTAAACGGTCTTAGCAGAAATGAGGAGCCATTTGCATAAACTCCAACAGGACACTGAAGAGGCTCAGTGGCAAGAGAAAATTGTCTTCATGCAAGCGAGCTCTTGTATAATTTGGATTAACCTCCCAGCAATCCATATTCTCAAGCTTATAGATTTGCCGTTAATGAATTTAACTACCGTTTCCTAGTAATGTAAGGAGTCGTGGCACTTAACGCACATTCGCGCATCGTTAGTTTTGTTGAAAGTAAGTTGGCCTCGCAGCCATTCAGTGGATGATGGCAAGTTGTACGTTCCTCTTAGTGCACATTGAGTAACCTCATCCCTTACCAAATGCGGCCCTTATTCATCCTGCGTCCACCAGGAAGGCTGAAACAGCACCAATTCCATCGAACATCGAGTATTTGATAGCCATGTGCAATCGAGAAGACGCTTTGTAATCTCAACCTCCATCTTCTCTGGCCTAATACAATCTGCCAAAAAGCTACATGAAAAATAAAATTAACACAATTGCGCAAGTCTTTTCAGGTAAGGTGTTTTGCTTGCGATGTATATGTAACATTGGAAAGTGTCGTGACTTCTCTTTGCTCACGTATTGTACGAGCGCTCAAACCATCGATGATGGAAGTCGTGGTGCAGATGCACTCAACATTTTCATTTTATTTGTTCCGCTGTAAAGACATTTTCCCCATTTGTTGGCAAATCTTCCCAATTGTCTCCTTACTTCTGTTTAGCTCCTCAACTAATGCGGATGCCATGACAAACGGTCGAGAGCCGTCAGATCGCAACGCTTATCTAGGACCGCTGCGACACGAAGGCGAGACCATAAATGTGCTGCGAATTTGACTCTAGTTCATGACTATTTGCCCTGTGTGAATTCTACTTTGAAAAACATATTTGAACCGTCTCTAAAGAGCTCTCCTCCATCCGCATTCCAGCACTGTGGATTTATGAGAGTCTCCTCTTTAATCTCGATGAAACGATTGGGTATTTTTAGCAAAATCACCGAAGGACGGTCAAGGTGAAGCTTGAAATTTCAGCCGAGTTGAGCCATTACGCCGCGATCTAAGTAAAGCACACGTGCAGGAAGGAGGGCATGAGAGTCAGAGAAGAAGGGATGCATGAACGCGGTAAAACTGCAAGGGATTGTTTGCACTACGATGAGTTGTTGGTGCTGTTTACTCGTCTGTGAAAGTGGCCTGCAAGCAATAAATGTGATTGTTTTTGCGGTCCATTCGTATGTACGTTTGCATGCACATCGGTGACAAGCAGAAGGCATTTGCGTGCAAACAATCAAACTGGTCCCCTTCCTCTTAGTCGCATATTTACTAGAGAGCACGGAGATAACCCCACTGTGTCTGAGTGGGTGAGCGCATTTGTAATTTATGCTTATTCTGCATCTCATGGTCGTGCTCGCCATCATTAGAATGGCCTTTTGATATGTGTCACAGATGTCCACCACTTGTAATCTCATTAACCTTTTGCAGCAAATCTCGTGTAATGTTATCAAAAGGACTACTACTTGGATGCAATTGCCCACTGAGACAAGTGACAATGCATTCTCACTGCAGACTGGAGTTGAATGTCAAGAGTGAGGAAGGATGGCAAAGGAGGGCATGGTGACAGCGACTTACATAAATTAGGGTGGTGTTATAGTATGCACTCACAAGTCTATAAAGGACGAATTTTGTGGCAATCCTTTCCTTTCAATAAACCGACCGGTGGTAGAATGCAGTGCTTGTGTTCAACTACTGAGCCTAATCGGAAACCCATGTTGAGGAAATCGTTTGATCCGATTCCCGCCAGTCAGAAGGCTAGCATCCTCAATTGCTGCTACTTTATTAGCTGCAGTAACAACATCCACATCGGATTAAACGTGAAGGTGTAGTATATCTACGGATTCTGTGCACGTGGCAAAAGGCCTAGAATAATACACATGGTGTTGCGTCTTTGTAAGCTGATTCCGTCTGCTGTTCGTTTGCACACAAACACGCTTGGATCGCATTGTGGCTCTTAGTGAAACCGACAAATGCCCGCAATTAACTGCACTAAATCCATTCGCCCTCGCCTCTCCAGTACACACCTCAACAATTGCACTTTGGCTTAGTCGCAAGACCAATCCCCACTAGGCACACATTGTAGGTGCATTTGTTGCAAAATGCAAATGCTTCTCACGTTCCGAATGCGAGGATAAGCCGCATCCACGGTTTGCATTATTCCATTATGAATCGGTCATTACTAGATGGAAATTATCGGCAATTGATTAATTCGTTCGTACCGAGGGAAATGGCAAAGATGTTGGGAAAGACTGCGGCAGCGTGAGCAAATTTTATTTATTCACTGAGCCACAGCCACACTGTGTCGGAATGGTCATCTATTGGCGGCATGATCATAGTTTTCACAAGACAGAATGAAATGAGGTGGAAGGAATGAGCGCAGTGCTTTTTCTTCAAGTTTATTTGCAAATTCGGCATGACACTGTAACAAGGGTTTCAAATGTCATGATATTAGCTGCGTGGTGTGTGGACGGATGGGAAGTCGAGGAGGATTTTAAACATTTAAGCACAGAATCCCTTCCTCCTCAACATCACTTACCACAATGAACACGAACGGACGCGAGCCGTGAGAATGCAGCAAAGGCTTGGAGCGCTCATGTTCCCATTCTTTCCCTTACTGCCAACTTGCCATTAATCTCTTCCATTTGGATGCATTCTCATCAACCTCCACCTTTTCTGCACACCATCACCCACAAGCGCTCCTCTATACGCCTTCAAATCCCAAGAGATCCACTGTGTTATGTGCAGCTGCCCTGTTGTGATTCCATTTGCATTAAATCGCAATTCTTTAATTTTCCAGCACCCGATGAGTGCAGTTATGAGTCAAAATGGATGTCACTCATTCTCTGCTTTGCTAGGGCCACAGCAAACTAAAAGTTTACCCTCGTCGACAAGAGCCGAGACTGGTATCCCTCAGTGTCATTAGACGTCGCCATCCCGTAAGCACTTTCCAATTTATGGAGGATTAATCATCGCGCCTTGCTGTTAAGAGCCGCAAAGTGAAGTTGCATGGATAATGTGTTAAAAAAAAGAAAGAAAGGAAGGTAGGGCAATGTGCTGGTGGATGTCTTGAGCACTGTGCCTAACATAGTAGTCGTAAGTTGCCAAAACTGTTCCATTTCCACCTGAAATTTAACAATTAGGTATGCCTCATGAGGCGGTTAAGAAGGAGGCGAATCAACAAATTGGTGAGCTGATTTACCAGCCATCAATGTGATTGTCAGAACTCCGAGGCAACCCACTCCAACGCTCTCACTGATTCTCTCCTTCTTCCCTGCATTCTAGGTGTCGTTGACACAGCTTTCAAGCAACAGCATCTTGAAGCTCCATAATTTGGCTTGCATAAATCAAACCTATAGTCATTACCTCGAATATTACCAAGAAATCGGGATGTTATCACACAATAGCTAATCGTCCACTGTCCAGGATATGGAGGAAATGTTGTTTTTTCTGTTGTTCTTCAGCATGCAAACTCATCATTAACTTCGGCATCTTTCTTTGCTTCAGCTACGACTCGGTACCACTTGAACAGCTCATCACACACTGACTAGCCCCACGTGCTGACCCTAATCAGGCACACCAACTCGTGACCGCTGGTGCTAACAACCTCCTTACCGCACTGACACTAGAAGCAATATCTGAACCAACGCGACCCACCACTTGAACAGCGCTGTCATCTACAACGGTTTCGTATGTAAGCACCTTCGATCACCTCACTCTCTCGGTCCATTTGCCCTAGTGGTTTCTGCAATGAGTAAGTTTAAAGTGGCAAGCATTTGTGGGCCGCATGCCTCTGTGTGACGAGACTATCCACTGTGATACGCCTTCTTGTAGACGTCTTCGTGAAGGTCTCCTGCCTCGCCATCCTCCTATCTGCTGCAGCAGGATGGCAACCCACCGATGCTGAGCGAGCACAAATCCTCGAGGCGCATCATCGAATACGCGAAAAAGTGGACCCAACTGCTAGCAATATGAAATTGTTGGTGTGTCCATAGTGGACAAATTGATGCAATTAATGTGCACATTTTGTTGCATGCAGCTATCAGCGGACGCAATTCGCCCTACACTTGTTATCGTTTCAGCTCTTTTCAACAATCTTGCCATTTTTCACTTCGCATGCGCTTTTTTGTTGTTCAATTTGGGCAGAGATATTCGAGGGACCTGGAACACTTGGCTGCTTATTGGGCGGGTGAGTGCAAGTTTCGACGTCCAGATACGAAGAAGCGCCGGCGTTATCGTGATCTCGGAATGAACCTCGCAATCACCTTCGGTTCCAAGCCAGCCCTCGTCGACGGCTTGTGCAGTTGGCTCAGCGAATCCAATTATTACACCTACGCTAACAACACGTGTAGTCGTAGTTGCAGCCAATATACTCAGGTGAGTGTACGAACGAGTTTAAGCCCCCATTACCACTTTGCCTAGCTACTTCATCCTGCTCTGTCGCGGTTATATACCTAAATTAACGTTGTATACCCATGCAGCTGATTTGGGCGCAAGCAACTGAAGTGGGATGTGCCATGCGGGAATGTAATGGCGTTATACATGGAATGCCAGATCCACAATACATCACCGTCTGTCTATACAAGCCCTCGTAAGATGCAGTTCTCCACTTTCATTGCTAATAACAACACTGTTCTTCTTGCGAACCACCTCTTTCTTCACAGTGGGAATTACAGAAAGGGGAAGCCATACCTTTGTGGGCCCAGTTGCTCCGGATGCTCCAAGTGGGAGCAATGCTACCGCAATCAGTGCATGAGGGATGCACAACTACGGGAAGTCTATCCCATGGACTCGTTTCCTGATCCCAATGATAAGTATGTGCCACAATGTGTACCGCCCAAGTCTGATACCATCGTCGCTGCAGCCAGTTGTGAGTCGACCTAGCCAAACACGACGCAATGCTACTCGCTTCTCTCCTCCCATTCTCACTGTGCTTACTTCGTGCTCATGACTACTGCATTAATAAAGAGAATGTTTGCTTGAAGCCTCTGCATCTTGGTATGCTTCCGCCTAGGTTAGCGCAAATTTGTCCAGTCTTTTGGTTTGTGCAAGAAGGCAGCTTGAGTGAATTGTCGCGTTGTTTTAGTAGTGAGTGTGGTAAGTGAAACATGCACACGTCGTCCTTTAAAATGACCTATGTTTCCTTGGTGGGAATGAATCATAGGATTTAATGCTCCTCACTTCCGTTCACGCCTGCCCACTTCGAAGAAAGTACTGTAGTGGTCGGTCAAACCCACGGCGCACTGACAGATTTATTCAGCATCTTGGGACTCCTCCAGACCCACAAGTCTTCATGGAGGAGTTCAGTAGGAGGAGGCACTTTGTTAGAAGTTGAATTTACTTACGGGATGTGTGTAAGGGACCTAGAGATCTCCGATGGAATAATGACGAGCCATAAATCCCCAACAGACAGCTCTGGGCATGGTAAGCCATATCGAGTTTGCTTGAGATAGGGGTCGTATGAAGACCAGCCATGCGGCTTGACGAAAAAGGCTGTTCGCAGTCGCAGACGTAGATAAACGTTATCACAGACTAAAATTGTCACAGCAAAGCAGAGAAATGTGGCATGGTTAGAGTCCCACTTTCGTGTAAACAATCATTCAAAGTATTCTGCAATGTCAACCTCATATAATCCCCATAAATCCCGATTGGCAGCCTGACGTCGTACTAGTTAGATGGCAAATCAAATGTAATCAATCAAATATCAATCAATCAATTCAACTGACTAAACGTCTGATTGCAGTGGCACTGATTTCTTCGTGGCAAATATGGTGCATCAAAAGCTATCACGCATGTCGGTTATCATTTGCAGGGGCAATTTTCCTCCTCTCTGCTTCCTCTCAATTCTGTGCTCTTCGGCCACCAACACCTGGTTCGTTGACAGCCAATAGAGAGGTGAAGGAGAAGTCACGTGCATCATAAATAAAATCTGAATGAGGATACTGCACACAGTGACTGGAATTTATTCTCAAAATGGGCCACAACTAATGTCATTTTGATTGTTGGCAGCCCCTCAACAGAACGGTGAACAAAGTGGTTGTCAAAGGCACCTATCTTTACGAAGCTTCCAATGGGAGGCAACACGTCCGTCACGCTGTCTCAGCGTTTGGAAAAGGATATTAAGGTAGAAGTTCCTTGGGGTTGGATCTGAGGCCTTAAGGAGGGCAGAAGAAGTGCAAATATGATGAAGGAAATGCGGTACTGATGAGCAGAAGGGTTTGCAGCCTTCGGCTTGGCTCAACGATTGTGCTGCTGATCATAAAGACAATCATGGTTCCATAGTTGTTTTGATGACCAAAGGGAGTAGTAAACAACCAATGCAAGCGTTACACATGGATGGACTTTGCAATGGCTCCAATTCAAAAGAAACCAGTGTTTACGTGCTCGCTGTTCAAAGCTGGAACACCTATTGAGTAGGAAGTTATTTGCTCATGCATTCTTAATTGGAGTCAATGCAGTCTGAAATGTAGTGCAACGTAAGCCAGCTTACCACGAATTATCTAAGAAACTGAAATCCAGATCGACGACACAGAAAGCCTCGAAATTGACTTGCATTTTTTCGTCAAAATAATGCATGAGGTCGTTTTTACCACTAGCATTCCTTCATCGATGGAATCGAAGCTGATTTTTAGCAAGAATCAGTCTTTACTGGCATGCATGCGGTCGTTAGTGTTGTCAATGAAGGCAGCACTTGGAACGACGCAGAGCGATCATAATAACCAATCGTGAGGATCCCTTGAAGATAGAGAAGCAAATAAACAACGGATTTGACTTTAAGACTAAGGCCTTGATCACGGAAATGCTAAGCAGGCAAAATGGGTTTCAACCAGGCTTCAGGCGTCTGAGGGCTAGAAAAAAGGTCCCGTCTGGCTATTGTTTCGTCAACGATTTTTATTTGTTAACTAATTTTGTCTACTGATAGGTTGTAAGTGCACTTAGAGGAGGGAAGAAGCCTATTACGGACACTATTCTTTTGTACGCTCAAAGAATGGACGATCAGTTAGAGATTTACGATGGCGGAGGATAGCTGATTTTCCGAGTCGCAGGCTGAAGTGTCGTCACGAAGTCAAGGCGACTTAAGGAAGGCAGCGTGTGGCGCTGAAATCACGTTTATGCGTAGGAGTTGTCCTTATGGCAGCTTGTCAACAAAAGCACATTACACGCCAAACCAATGCATTTAACTACGGACTGGAACACTTGCTTGGTGCGCCAGAATACACTCAGGCCCTACGATCATTCGATAAATGGTTATTCAAGTCCAGTGGATGTTCTTGATATCAGCCTCTGCGCTCAGTGTAGTTTCTGAGGTTAACTTCCATTAATGAGTGGGAAGATCGCCTCGATGTGATCCAGGAAGTAAGGACCATCAGAAACTAATTATGACAGCGCAAAGCGCGTTGAAGCATACCTGTGCTAAGTGCAGTGCGCTCTGTCAGCAATTTTGTGTGCTAATGACCCATTGAATATGATGCCGCTGTATTACTACAAGTGTAACCCATTCTGTAAAACCAACACCTCAACCTTTAATTTTGCCCATTTTGGAGATTTCGTGTGGCGTTTCGCCACGAGGCAGCATCACACAATTCGGCGACCCAACCTATCTACAAAACTGTGAAGACATTCTTCACCCACTTTTGATAATCTCGAACAATTTGCACAAAGCTGACTGTTTCCGGCAAATCGATTTTACAGTGAAGTGTAATGCCCACTTCTTACAAGACTTTGCCCATTCCTTTAATAATGACGTGTGACGAAACCCCTGCCCTGCTGTCGCCCTGTTGTAAATAACGATTAAATAACCTGGTCCATCCTCACCTCTCTACTTCATTAATCACGGAAAGTGGATTGCAGTCCTGATGCATACATGCGTTTCAATGTTCATCATATTAATGACTGGACAGCTTTGATGCATGTCACTTCGTAAGAAAGGATGACGGCAGTTTGGCCCTTAAGCATTCGAACATCCTTTCCCACTAAAAATGTATCGAATGGGATCTTAGCATCGTTTTCGTGCATCCATCCATCCAACAAATCAAATGGAAATCTTCACCCGTCGCACAGCAGTAAAATGTTAATCCGTGTTTTATTAACTCTAGATAAGTCAAATGCTGCATTGCAAATTTAACCCCTTCTTTGTTGGTTTATCTTAAGCCCAACTCAACTGCCCATCACATGGAAATCATTGCGATGCGGCTGCGGTTGAGGTAAATGCAACTAGGCCACAGTAATTTGATGGAATGAAGTAGCAAGAACTACCAACGGTTCCTACATCTTCAGAATCCTAAACGTTCCTCTCCTCTTGCATTGTGACCTAAAAATAACTACGAGAATCCATCTGTGCCGCTTGTGCCTCTCAGCCTCCTTGCACCACCAACGCGTACTGCGGGTGATATCAGCTACGCCCAGATGACGCTGCATGTACTTCACTATGCTCTGTCGCCACTTCTGATAACCTCATTGTTTACTCCATCGGCGTTTCACAATGCGCCATCATCTGTCGGTGACTTGGGAAATCAGCGACTTCTTGTCGATGGATGTAAATACACCTTTATCCACTTGGGCGTGGTCAGGCACTAAACATATCTTAAGCAAAACCAACCACTAAGTTGTTTATGTGTAGAAGGCGGCTCGCGTTATCTGACCTGGCGGCGTGCTTTTACTAAACAAATATAGGGATGAACCGCGAGGTGAATCTTGGCGTAAGGTTACAGGTTCTCTTGAGTGAGTCACATCAGCTGAAGAAGGTGTAGAAGTTACATTGGATGTAGGGGTTTTCAACCAGAGGAGCCGAATTGTTGAAAAGCGCATTTGTAACCTCCATTCTGATGCCCAATGTTGTCGCAAAGCAATTTAGTAATACTCAGTTGGGAATCCCATGTGTTTTATCTAGAAGACTGCTTTCTTTAGTAGGACTAAGTCAACTTTTTCGCATTTTTGCCTCTCCACCTAAATTCTGGGTCTTTTCGAACCTCTAGTGCATTCCACTTAAATATTTACGTCCAAAATGATAATGCAATTATTTTGGTTAAAGCTGGAACGGTTTTAACTAAGTTGAGGTTGCTGTGGTAAGCATGAATCGAAGGATAAACTGAGGCACTTACCTGAAGTTGCATAACCTGAAGACGAGAGGTAGTTTTCCTCTCCTACCGCTGCACTTACTCTCATGACCTCTGAGTAAAGAACCTTGATTTCAAAACGTAAAGCATCTGCCAAAGCATGTGGCAGTGGTGACCAGAAGGGTGAGCGTGAGAATTCCCACTAGATGGAGTAAAAGAGCATCACGTGGAGTGTGTTTACTATGGCATATGCTTACCCTGATGCTCTGATGCGTGAATAATCTCGCTTCACCCAGCCACCTTTCTCCATGGCCTTTTGAACACTCACAAGTGCAGCCTACTTCTTCTCACATTGCAGTGGATTTTGACTTTCATTTTAATTGTGACACATTAACGAATCTATTAATTCCATTAGAAAGCACAGGGAGACTCATCATAGAAAATTGGGCCAAACCAGTGGAAATATTATCTACCATCTTAGTTAAATGTTCCGGTTGGAAGATGTGATGGGGAGAAGCCGTAGTGGAGACACCGGTGGGTAATGGTGGGATTGGCCGATCACCCACTCAGGGATGGTAAGGAGCCTTTGCGCGTCCTGAAGACAACCAGTGGAATGCACCGACGCACCTCCACTTTCGCCTGAACTTTGTAGAAGCCTTAGGACAATGTGCTGGTCATTCTTTCACATCGTCAAATGACTCTACTGCCATATCAAATGCCAGAAAACAGGATGCAATTCTCTACTGCATTCTGCGGAGGATATTTCTTCTTCCCGTGCAAGGTCAAATTTAACACCCGAGTAAATAATCATGGCAAAAGCCTTAACATCATCGTGTGGTATCTTCACTTCCTTGCTCTCTCAATGCTCTAGGATGAAATGACTCCAATCCTCCTTGTCAATGCCACATCATGCTACGCATCGCTGTGATTCACATGGGCGTAATGAGCCTCCTCGCACGCCTAGGAAACATTATAAAAATTGACATTTCAACACATTACTAAGTTGAAACCTCAATTGATTACATTTGATTTGCGATCTAAATAGTACGAAGTCAGGCTGCCAATCGGGATTTATGGGGATTATATGAGGTTGACATTGCAGAATACTTTGAATGATTGTTTACACGAAAGTGGGACTCTAACCATGCCACATTGCTCTGCTTTACTGTGACAATTTTAGTCTGTGATAACGTTTATCTACGTCGATTGGCCGATCACCCACTCAGGGATGGTAAGGAGCCTTTGCGCGTCCTGAAGACAATCCGTGGAATGCACCGACGCACCTCCACTTTCGCCGATCCCGTTAGCGCTAAATTATCGTTTCGCTTACAAAAAGCACCTTGTAAGGACACACCTTATATGTAGCACATGGGAGGCAAATTGTGCAAAAGGATTTAATGTGTAAGCTTTGGGCATATTTAGGCACTGTTTTCAATTGGCTTAGTGAGGTGGAGAGAAAATGAAGCAAAATGAGTCTCCTTAAACGTCATTATCCATCTGCAAATTAGCTCAAGTTGCCTGAACTTTGTAGAAGCCTCAGGACAATGTGCTGGTCATTCTTTCAGATCGTCAAATGACTCTACTGCCATACCAAATGCCAGAAAGCAGCAATCGTCTACTGAATCCTACCGAGGGTAAATCATCTTCCCGAGCAAATTTAACTTTAACACCTGAGCAAATAATCATGGCAAAAGCCTTAACGTCATCGTGTGGTATCTTCACCCACTTACTCTCTCAATGCTCAAGGAACAAATCACTCCATTCCACATTGTCAATGCCACACCAAGCTACGCATCGCTGTGATTCACATGGGCGTAATGAGCCTCCCCGCTCGCCTAGGAAACATTATAAAAATTGACATTTCAACACATTACTAAGGTCAGACTGCCAGATGGAAGCGTCCAAAACATCGAGAGCATCAAACTTGCTGATTTCTTGCGAACGACTGCGCCGATTAATGCGGAGCCTTTGCTTCAGTAGAGTAGAATTGAGCAAATTTCTATGCAAAGACATTTAACC
Organism: Taenia pisiformis; assembly: GCA_023968675.1. Taxonomy (NCBI): domain Eukaryota; kingdom Metazoa; phylum Platyhelminthes; class Cestoda; order Cyclophyllidea; family Taeniidae; genus Taenia; species Taenia pisiformis. The sequence goes on along the minus strand of CM043736.1, from coordinate 11,832,270 downwards.
GCCTGCCATCGAGAGCTCATGAATATTCGTTTTTCACTAAGACTGCTCAGAGATCCATGGTATGGAATGGTTCATTATCATTTACCGGTGAGACGATCCCTCTGCCGTATTTTACCTCCATGCTCTTCTAGAAGCCCTCCTTACGTTCTTGAGTTTGTTTCCTGATGCAGTCCATTGAATCTCCCGGGAACAGCAACCATTGTAGTGTCCATTGCCTCCCACTCTGATGATTTTGGCATTCGGAAGTAATTTCGAGTCCTAAGCTGCAGTAGGTAATCGGACTTATGGTCGGGGAGGAAACAGTCATGAAATAAGTCTGCCTTGGAACCTCAATTGCTTTCCATTTGATTTGCCATCCAACTAGTACGAAGTCAGGCTGCCAATCGGGATTTATGGGGCTTATATGAGGTTGGCATTGCGGAATAATTTGAATGATTATTTGCAAGAAACTGGGACTCTAACTATGCCACATTTCCCTGCTTTGCTGTGACAATTTTAGTCTCTGACAACTTTTATCTACGTCTGCAACAGCGAACAGCCTTTTTTCGTCAGACCGCATGGCTGGTCTTAATACGACCCCTATCTCACGCAAACTCGATGTGGCTTACCATGTCGACAGCTGTCTGTTGAGGAAATTGTCTCGTCATTATTCCATCCGAGATCGCTGGGTCCCTTACACACATCCCGTAGGTAAATTCAACTTCTAACAAAGTGCCTCCTCCTACTGAACTCCTCCATGAAGACTTGTGGGTCTGGAGGAGTCCCAAGATGTTGAATAAATCTGTCAGTGCGCCGTGGGTTTGACCGACCACTACAGTACTTTCTTCGAAGTGGGCAGGCGTGAACGGAAGTGAGGAGCATTAAATCCTATGATTCATTCCCACTAGGGAAACATAGGTCATTTTAAAGGACGACGTGTGCATGTTTCACTTACCACACTTACTACTAAAACAACGCGACAATTCACTCAAGCTGCCTTCTTGCACAAACCAAAAGACTGGACAAATTTGCGCTAACCTAGGCGGAAGCATACCAAGATGCAGAGGCTTCAAGCAAACATTCTCTTTATTAATGCAGTAGTCATGAGCACGAAGTAAGCACAGTGAGAATGGGAGGAGAGAAGCGAGTAGCATTACGCCGTGTTTGGCTAGGTCGACTCACAACTGGCTGCAGCGACGATGGTATCAGACTTGGGCGGTACACATTGTGGCACATACTTATCATTGGGATCAGGAAACGAGTCCATGGGATAGACTTCCCGTAGTTGTGCATCCCTCATGCACTGATTGCGGTAGCATTGCTCCCACTTGGAGCATCCGGAGCAACTGGGCCCACAAAGGTATGGCTTCCCCTTTCTGTAATTCCCACTGTGAAGAAAGAGGTGGTTCGCAAGAAGAACAGTGTTGTTATTAGCAATGAAAGTGGAGAACTGCATCTTACGAGGGCTTGTATAGACAGACGGTGATGTATTGTGGATCTGGCATTCCATGTATAACGCCATTACATTCCCGCATGGCACATCCCACTTCAGTTGCTTGCGCCCAAATCAGCTGCATGGGTATACAACGTTAATTTAGGTATATAACCGCGACAGAGCAGGATGAAGTAGCTAGGCAAAGTGGTAATGGGGGCTTAAACTCGTTCGTACACTCACCTGAGTATATTGGCTGCAACTACGACTACACGTGTTGTTAGCGTAGGTGTAATAATTGGATTCGCTGAGCCAACTGCACAAGCCGTCGACGAGGGCTGGCTTGGAACCGAAGGTGATTGCGAGGTTCATTCCGAGATCACGATAACGCCGGCGCTTCTTCGTATCTGGACGTCGAAACTTGCACTCACCCGCCCAATAAGCAGCCAAGTGTTCCAGGTCCCTCGAATATCTCTGCCCAAATTGAACAACAAAAAAGCGCATGCGAAGTGAAAAAGGACAAGATTGTTGAAAAGAGCTGAAACGATAACAAGTGTAGGGCGAATTGCGTCCGCTGATAGCTGCATGCAACAAAATGTGCACATTAATTGCATCAATTTGTCCACTATGGACACACCAACAATTTCATATTGCTAGCAGTTGGGTCCACTTTTTCGCGTATTCGATGATGCGCCTCGAGGATTTGTGCTCGCTCAGCATCGGTGGGTTGCCATCCTGCTGCAGCAGATAGGAGGATGGCGAGGCAGGAGACCTTCACGAAGACGTCTACAAGAAGGCGTATCACAGTGGATAGTCTCGTCACACAGAGGCATGCGACCCACAAATGCTTGCCACTTTAAACTTACTCATTGCAGAAACCACTAGGGCAAATGGACCGAGAGAGTGAGGTGATCGAAGGTGCTTATATACGAAACCGCTTGTAGATGACAGCGCTGTTCAAGTGGTGGGTCGCGTTGGTTCAGATATTGCTTCTAGTGTCAGTGCGGTAAGAAGGCTATTAGCACCAGCGGTCACGAGTTGGTGTGCCTGATTAGGGTCAGCACGTGGGGCTAGTCAGTGTGTGATGAGCTGTTCAAGTGGTACCGAGTCGTAGCTGAAGCAAAGAAAGATGCCGAAGTTAATGATGAGTTTGCATGCTGAAGAACAACAGAAAAAACAACATTTCCTCCATATCCTGGACAGTGGACGATTAGCTATTGTGTGATAACATCCCGATTTCTTGGTAATATTCGAGGTAATGACTATAGGTTTGATTTATGCAAGCCAAATTATGGAGCTTCAAGATGCTGTTGCTTGAAAGCTGTGTCAACGACACCTAGAATGCAGGGAAGAAGGAGAGAATCAGTGAGAGCGTTGGAGTGGGTTGCCTCGGAGTTCTGACAATCACATTGATGGCTGGTAAATCAGCTCACCAATTTGTTGATTCGCCTCCTTCTTAATCGCCTCATGAGGCATCCCTAATTGTTACATTTCAGGTGGAAATGGAACAGTTTTGGCAACTTACGACCACTATGGGAGGCACAGTGCTCAAGACATCCACCAGCACATTGCCCTACCTTCCTTCCTTTCTTTCTTTTAACACATTATCCATGCAACTTCACTTTGCGGCTCTTAACAGCAAGGTGCGATGATTAATCCTCCATAAATTGGAAAGTGCTTACGGGTTGGCGACGTCTAATGACACTGAGGGATACCAGTCTCGGCTCTTGCCGACGAGGGTAAACTTGTAGTGTGCTGTGACCCTAGCAAAGCAGAGAATGAGTGACATCCATTTTGACTCATAACTGCACTCATCGGGTGCTGGAAAATTAAAGAATTGCGATTTAATGCAAATTGAATCACAACAGGGCAGCTGCACATAACACAGCGGATCTCTTGGGATTTGAAGGCGTATAGAGGAGCGCTTGTGGGTGATGGTGTGCAGAAAAGGTGGAGGTTGATGAGAATGCATCCAAATGGAAGAGATTAATGGCAAGTTGGCAGTAAGGGAAAGAATGGGAACATGAGCGCCCCAAGCCTTTGCTGCATTCTCATGGCTCGCGTCCGTTCGTGTTCACTGTGGTGCGTGATGTTGAGGAGGAAGGGACTCTGTGCTTAAATGTTTAAAATCCTCCTCGACTTCCCATCCGTCCACACACCACGCAGCTAATATCAGGACATTTGAAACCCTTGTTACAGCGTCATGCCGAATTCGCACCTAAACTTGAATAGAAAGCACTGCGCTCATTCCTTCCACCTCATTTCATTCTGCCTTGTGAAAACTATGATCATGCCGCCAATGGATGACCATTCCGACACAGTGTGGCTGTGGCTCAGTGAATAAATAAAATTTGCTCACGCTGCCGCAGTCTTTCCCAACATCTTTGCCATTTCCCTCGGTACGAACGAATTAATCAATTGCCGATAATTTCCATCTAGTAATGACCGATTCATAATGGAATAATGCAAACCGTGGATGCGGCTTATCCTCGCATTCGGAACGTGAGAAGCATTTGCATTTTACAATAAGTGCACCTACAATGTGTGCCTAGTGGGGATTGGTCTTGCGACTAAGCCAAAGTGCAACTGTTGAGGTGTGTACTGGAGAGGCGATGGCGAATGGATTTAGTGCAGTTATTTGCGGGCATTTGTCGGTTTCACTAAGAGACACAATGCGATCCAAGCGTGTTTGTGTGCAAACGAACAGCAGACGGAATCAGCTTACAAAGACGCAACGCCATTTGTATTATTCTAGGCCTTTTGCCACGTGCACAGAATCCGTAGATATACTCCACCTTCACGTTTAATCCGATGTGGATGTTGTTACTGCAGCTAATAAAGTAGCAGCAATTGAGGATGCTAGCCTTCTGACTGGCGGGAATCGGATCAAACGATTTCCTCAAGATGGGTTTCCGATTAGGCTCAGTAGTTGAACACAAGCACTGCATTCTACCACCGGTCGGTTTATTGAAAGGAAAGGATTGCCACAAAATTCGTCCTTTATAGATTTGCGATTGCATACTACAAAAACACCCTAATTTATGTAAGTCGCTGTCACCATGCCCTCCTTTGCCATCCTTCCTCACTCTTGACATTCAACTCCAGTCTGCAGTGAGAATGCATTGTCACTTGTCTCAGTGGGCAATTGCATCCAAGTAGTGGTCCTTTTGATAACATTACACGAGATTTGCTGCAAAAGGTTAATGAGATTACAAGTGGTGGACGTCTGTGATACATATCAAAAGGCCATTCTAATGATGGCGAGCACGACCATGAGATGCAGAATAAGCATAAATTACAAATGCGCTCTCTCACTCAGACACAGTGGAGTTATCTCCGTGCTCTCTAGTAAATATGCGACTAAGAGGAAGGGGACCAGTTTGGTTGTTTGCACGTAAACGCCTTCTGCCTGTCGCCGATGTGCATGCAAACGTACAAACGAGTGGACCGCAAAAACACTCACCTTTATTGCTTGCAGGCCACTTTCACAGACGAGTAAACAGCACCAACAACTCATCGTAGTGCAAACAATCCCTTGCAGTTTTACCGCGTTCATGCATCCCTTCTTCTCTGACTCTCATGTCCTCCTTCCTGCACGTGTGCTTTACTTAGATCGCAGCGTAATGGCTCAACTCGGCTGAAATTTCAAGCTTCACCTTGACCGTCCTTCGGTGATTTTGATAAAAATACCAAATCGTTTTATTCAGATGGAGGTAGAGAGCCACAATCGCCTTCTCTATAGCACATTGCTATCAACTACACGATGTGCAATGGACTTGGCGCTGTTTCAGCCTTCTTGATGGATGCAGAATAAATAAGAGCCGCATTTGGTAAGGGATGAGATCACTAATGTGCACTAAAAGGAACGTAAAACTTGCCATCCTCCACTGGATTACTGAGAGGCCATCTTATTCTCAACAAAACTAACGTTGCGCGAATGTGCGTAAAGTGTCACGGCTCCTTACATTACTAGGAAACGGTGGTTAAATTCATTAACGGAAAATCTATAAGCTTGAGAAAATGGATTGCTGGGAGGTTAATCCAAATTATGCAAGAGCTCGCTTGCACGCAGACAATTTTCTCTTGCCACTATGCCGCTTTAGTGTCTTGTTGGAGTTTATGCAAATGGCTCCTCATTTTTGCTAAGATCGTTCACTTACACATTTACGTTCATGACGACATCGGCAAGAACAACATCCACAGTGCTTCTCAAGGCAATTCCCTTCCACAGTAGCAAAGCCGTTGCATTAGCAAGCCTTCTTGTAGCACCCCGAGCATCCCTAGAAGACGGAGAGAAGGCTAGGTGTAGGTCAGAATGCTTGAATTCTAGAAGGAAAGGAAGGAAACGACTGGCATGGCCAACAGGCCAGCCCACGCATCCAGCTTCGAGGTGGCCGAAGCAAACCAAACACCGCATAGCCCCTCTCTCCTTTTGAGCGTTGTCCCCAACGCGTCTCTTCATCCACCCCGTGCGTCAGCTATCACAACGTAATCAGTACTGCGAGAAGCACTTACGAGCCGACGTCCGGCAAAAAGGAGGCGAGCTTTAACACCACGTCAATGGTCCCTTATGGCGTAGCGACTCTACCTGCAGGTTCTTCAGGCTTGACAACTAACTTAGGAGCACGAGATTTAGACGACCATCACTACGTCCTTTGCGAGGTTATTTTATCCAGCAGGCCAGCCCACGAAGCTAGCTTCAAGGAGGCGGCCACTAATGTGTCAGACCAACCAACAGTTCAAACAAACAAAGCACTACACCAACCAACCAGCCAAACAAACCAAACATAGCATAGCCGCTCTCTTCTTTTAAGCTTTGTCCCCAACGCATCTCTTCATCCACCTCGTGCGCTAGTTCTGTGATTCGTTGGACTAAATTAAAAATCTACCATCCATAAATGATTTTGCTCCAAACGTGGGCCTCTTCCATTCCAAAATGAGCTTTGTGAGAACATGCTCAACCATTCAACGCACAATTGACACCACGATGCGCAGCTGGAACCCACCAGTGTCGGTGTGAGCGATTGAGCCCAGCTGCACAGGATGAATGGAGTGATTGCGTATTTACGCAATTGATGGCTGCCCTTCTCATCACGCTCTCACCACTTTTTCAAGCATAAAATCTACACTTTAGCAATGTCCGCCATTGATAAGGGCACATGAGGTATACCTCTTCCACCGTTTCCAAATATTTATCTTCCATTTCATGCTCCATAACATTTAACTTAAGCGTCCTTTAAAAGTCAGGTTTGAATTCATGCGAAGGTGTTGCATGAGTTGCATCAGTTGTATGGCATGATTGACAGGGAGACATCAAAGCGAGTATCACAAAGGCAGCTAAGTGTTGTCATTCGATTTCTTTGACCATATAGACGAACTCCCAAAGCATGTTTTGGTGGGAACTTTAGCCTCGCATGCTGCCAGGCTTTTCCAGCTCCTCAAGCCTCTACAAAGCTGGGACAAAATAAAGAATAAAGGCGATTAATGCCGAAAATCGGTGATAGGAAATGCTGCTGTTATCAGTCCTTCTGCTCCTCCACACACCTGCACGATTTATTCAACAGTACATAAAGAAGGGTCGTTAAGTGGCTCATGCCTTAATCGTTATTAGAGCATCGTTGATGCTGCTCCTGGTGCCTTCACCCACGCCATTAATTGCTGAGCCAAACGCAGAGGAAGTAGATAGGTTTGCCATTGTTGCGCAGTATCGCCATCTCCATGCGCCACCGCAGCAGGTGTCATAAAAGTCGACTGGCATCAGGCACTCAATCCTTTTACGCCTTTGATACAATTGCATTTGGCGGTAAACGTGGAAAGAGTGTCCTCCATCACCCAACCTCCTCCAAGTGCCTCCACATCAGCACATCAACCTCCTTCCTCTCGGCTCTCTCGACTCCTGAACACGAGAACGACTTGACTGATGGATCCAAGGCACTGTAAAATTTGCCGTTTCATAACAGAAATGGGGACAGCAGAATGGAGACGAACGTTAATGTGGTCGTTATTTTGGTTTACGCTGCGTTTAGGATGGCGCTAAAAGCCATGGAAGAAAGGGCACAATATTTTTATGTCAAACTACCTGCTGGTTGTATCCCGTCATCATCGCCTCTCGAGTTCGTATCAATTTGGAACATAACAAGACTAAACCTTATTTCATTTCCAATCCGCCTAACAAAGAGGACCGTAAAGTGGTGCTAAACAGTGAAGGGGTCCAAGCAGGTCAGAAGGAATGCGAGTTAGTTGTGGGAATAACAAAGAAAGGATCTTGTAGTGTGGCAAGAGGACATAACAAAGCGGTGTCACGAGCACACCATTTGGCTTTCATTACCACAGAGGCATGAGCCGTAACCAAACGATGATTGCGGCATTGCAGTACTAACAGTCAAACACAAAACAGTTTCTGCAAGGCATTGATGTGGGTCAGAATCTCCTGGTAACCGGAGGAAGAGGCCTGAACAAAAACAGAGGACGGAATTCTCAATGTAAATGGAAACAAAATATTAATAAATAAATAGGCTTGTAATGTTTATTTGGGGGTGAAAAAAGGTGCACCGGGCCTTTAACAAACGCTCTAAGGTACTAACACGTTTTCAGCGCGTGATCAAAATTCACCGCAAAGTGCTTCAGCAGAACCATAAAACTAACCTCACAAGGTGATCGCTGCCTTGGGCATTACTTTGCTGATTAGCTGTAAGTTTACAACACGTTTCATTGTAGACTGAACTCATCGTCAACATACCATTTCTTTTAGACAATATGGCCAAGTTGATTGGTAGCCTCGTCTTGGTAACACTCGTGGCATCAGAAGCGCCGACTGAGCAGGAGCGCAAGGCTCTTCTTACTTTCCACAACACCAAACGGGCAAATGTAAGCCCTTCGGCTGCAAATATGCTAGAGATGGTGAGTTCCTCATTCGTGCTTGCTTCCTCCAACCCCTACCATGCACAAATCCCTTGAACTATCATGAATCAACTCTGTGCTTTGCCACTTTAAAATTGATGACAATCTCGCCTTGCGCCACTGAAGGTGTACAGTCCAGAGCTGGAAAAGCTGGCTGTTGATTGGGTGGAAAAATGCAAGTTTGAACACCCAAATGTGGGCAAGTATCCAGAGTACAGTGGTACAGGGCAAAATCTTGCCTTGTCTGGGGGTGCTAGCCGCAATTTGGTGGCACAGGCGAGCGGTTGGTGGAACGAGGTCGATCACTACACCTACGAAAAAAACGAATGTGCAACCGGTAAAGTGTGTGGACATTACACCCAGGTGAGGCAATAACTTCTCACTGGCACTCTACACGAGGTTACCTTTTTTGACAATATGATGCATGTTTTACTATTCTTTCATTCTATTCGCTTGCATTTTAGCGATAATCTGATGTCTGCTATTGTGCAACCACTTTTTGAGTTTGTTATTTGTGCGGCGCCATACTGCGTGTTTGGTAGCCAACTATCATTTGCCTCTGCTGCATAGATGGTCTGGGCGACGTCTGGGGAGCTTGGGTGCGCAGTAAAACAATGTGATAGTTTGAAACCAGATTGGCCTTCGCCGGTGTATCTAATGGCTTGCCAGTATAAACCACCGTAAGTGTGATTGGGCTCAATTTTATGCCGCAAGAGTCGTACAATGGTAACTGATCTTGGTGTATTTGTCTTAGCGGCAATTACATAGGCGCAAAACCCTACATCAGTGGCACCAGTTGCAGTCAATGTCCATCTGAGACGAAATGTGTGAACAACCTCTGCTCCAGGCAGAGTTCTCCTGCATCGAAGACAGCGTCTGCTTACACTTGGGCGGGAGCAATCGCCTTGTTTGTCGTTTTTGATTGTTATCCCTTTGTCTAAAGATACCTCGACAAGCAGACAATGCACCACTTAAAACCCACCTCATTTACGTCGAACACGGCACCCATCCAATGCTCTAGCACTAGCGGCTTACCCACCATTGTATACAAATGAGCGAGATGGCATTGCGCGCTTCTCTCTGCAAAAGCTTTGGGTCAGAGGAGCTGCAATTGTCCTTTTGCTAACGCGATTATTAGCCGTGTGTCACTCAATCTTACCTTCAAAGCGTCTGCGATTATTTTCCAAAGCATTTTGCGCACTCCTTCGCCACGGCGGACTTCATACCGTTCCTAGTCAATCGTCAAATAAGCCATTGTTCCACAAACCTTTTGCCAAATCATCTTCTCTTGTCACAAGTGTGGCGATTAGTCGGGCGGAAGGCTGCTGTTCTGGTGCGCTTGCTCCTATTTGGTCTAAGCGTTGCTTCATCTTAGCCACCAATAGTGTTTGGAAGGCATCATAGGTGGGTAATTTAGGATTGCTGTTCTCAAATGCAGTGGGCAAATTGTCACGTTGATTGGAGAACAGCGTTGCGTCAAGAGGCACATTAGTTAAAATCATAAAAGAATCTTATTCAAGTGAAGGAAGTTTGACACTCACACCAATTTGCGTCCACATTAGCCCCTCCTTTCGTGATAAGTGCACTAAATGTAGCTCTATTTGATAAGCTGCATTCATCAACGTTGAATGCCAACATTTCGCCTTGCTCACTAATCGTTATTTTGGACAAGCAGATGGTGTAGGTGGCATCATTGAATTTGGGCCCATAAGCAGACCTATTGTTCTTGTACAACGGACCACTGTGGAAAGAAGGATGAGTGGTAGACGTAAGAGAATGGAATTAAACATCTGGAAAAACAACATAAGATCACAAGCAAAGGCATAAAATCAACGATTGGTTTGAACCAATGCCATAATTCTGCAAGCTCTGCCCATACAAACCCAACCACACTACGTTTTAAATTGTTCCCATGTAACGGAATTGCTCCTTGTAGGATTTGTGTGCACATTGCCTAACCGATGGTGAGGTTGTCGCAGTTCTTTTAAAATATCTTCATGCTGCCGATACTAATGGTGTCACGTTTAAGTTCGTTCGGGAGGTTCCAGCCCCGTTTCTACCACCTTACAAAGGCACTTCTTCATTTTGGCTTTAGTGGTCGTAACGCAGATAAGCTAAGCTCCAATGTCTTGGTCATCATGGTTCGGTTAGGTGTTGCCTTATGTTAAAAAATCACTAAGCTGCCTCTAGGTTAGGTATCTTTCGTACTTATTGAAATGGAGACGATGATATTTACGGCCACTAGCATCACCACATTGTTAGATGGTAAGGGATGCCTGGAGGATGGATGACCGTGGATATAAGCCAGTTAAGATGAGCGAGTACTTCTGCATGCCCAAAAGGAACCTCTGCCTCTCTATCAGCGTTTAACTTCGGTCTAAGTAAGGGATCGGTGGAATAGTTGGAGTGCGGATAAAGATAGATCCTGGCAAGACCCATACTACCTCAAGTGCCTGGATCACTATCAGGGTGCATCAAGTTACCCTAGCGCAGCTCTATCATAATTTATCCATCAAGTAACCCACTTGCCGTATTTGCTAGTGTTCAGCCACCAATAAATTATAAACTTGACTTTCCTACTGCCGCCAATAAAGTAGCACCATACGAACACTAAAACTTTCTTTATGCCAGCAAATGCTTTATTCCATTGCACTCTCTCTAATCTACCAGGTGTAGCCGGTCTTTCCTGTTATGCGAACCAATTTACTCATATTTTTCGACTTCTCCTATGCTCATCGCAACAAGCTATAGCTGCATTGCCCTTTTGCAGTTAAAGGGGAGCACTGTGCATCCAACCCGAGATGCGCTTAATTTTGCTCCAATTTTCCGTGTTTATGTATCCAAACTGTTCTAGCTTTGTCCGTATTACAGTTGCGATTTCATTGCTTACCATATCTGCTCTACGCTACATTGGTTATTTCGAGAGAGACTTATATGTTTTTGCGTTGCAAATCTTGCCGTTGTGGTTCAGCCAACGGTGAATGTTGTGGTCTTTGCTAGTTGCGTGCACACACCTACTGCAACCATTCATGCATGCATCAGATGTATCTCCATGTTCTGGCGCAACGATCCCTTAATGCACTTCCAACAAAGAATCTTGTTTTTAATCCACTTTGTAGTTGTGCGACCCTCGTGCAAAATTAGGTTTCGTAAAATCCATTTGGTGCATCATCTGATTACTTTTACTTTCGTGGCCAGCAACCCCCATATTATGTACGCATGAAGCCCACTCGTATGGAATTGTCAACTTCCGCAGAGCCACCAAATATTTTCTCTCTTGTCAAGCAAGTTGTGACACAAAAGCTGCTACTCCTCCTCATGCTGACCGTCCTCCGCAGTTTAACTACACTCTAGCACAGCCTATCTCCCTACCATTTTACCCAAACACATGCATTACTGATATCAGAGTCCACTGTCCCAATATCATCAAACCTTCTACCAATTGGCTACCGAAGGTCTCAACAGGTATGCAACTTGATTTGCTCATTTGCTCCGCTCAACAGACTCGTTATAATGAACATCGCAATTTGAAAGGGACGAGGCTGGGAGCATAAGGCGCGAGGTACGGAAACAATAAAAGGCTGGTCTAAGAGCTTCACCTTGCATGCCTTAATGATGGAAACAGTCACTTTGGAACAAATGACTTGCCCCTCTTGCATTGTATTTATGTTACAAGGGACACAATGTCTCACAGCCGGTTTCAAGAACAAGCTGATGAAATTCATAAGCTCAGGTAAGGTTAGACGTTTGCTGCTTTTCCGCGTACAGGTCTGACTTAGAACTACAGTGGTCGTGTAAAAGCACTAATTCCTGTTAGCAGTCATCTTCGAATAATGCCATTTTGTGGTAAGTTGGTTGCTTAACAAAGGGTAGGGGGACAACCAGACAGACTCGTAAGTGCATCGTGAAGGAATGCAATTGAGGACGGCTTCTACACACCACTTCTCCTAACCAATGGTTGGGCGCCTTAGGCAGTACTAAAACTGAGAACATGCACAAACCCTCTCAACAGCAGTGCATTGTTGCACATAAATTAAAGCAACACCCAAAACGTTGGTCTGATTGTTCTTTTTGAACCTCGCTGTGTGAATGGCTACTGAGCAGATGCCGCCTTATTGGGGACGATGGAGGTTCCAAGCCCATCATATCGTCACGTTTTTGCCACTGGCTGCTAATTGCTGTCCTCCAGCATGCAACAGGTATTCGTAGGGCTTCAATGCCTTTCACTGTTGCGAAAGTAAGAATAAGAGACGAAAAGTGTAATGTCACAAACCGCCCCTACCCCATATTTAGTGCGCCTCTGCTAAAGACGCTAGCCATTTTTTTTAACAAGTTAGATATTGCAATGACAGCCCTCCGATTAATCAGACAATTGGACTGTTCATGGACCTGGCAAGCAAATTTTAACGTGGTTTGCACTGCTTCACATTCCAAAGTTAAGTGCTTTAAGAAGAGTGACGCCTTGAGGATTTCTTTGCAACCTCAATTTACGTCTCCCAAGTTCCGCTCCAAATCAGCAGATGATTGTTCTCATACGTGCTTCCTCATAAGCTGTTTTTTAATCTCCAATAGATGCATTGCCGCAAATATTTTGTTGCAACGTCAAGATAGAGATGTCGAAAGCTGATTTTTGAGACGAATCAGAGGTGGAATGGGTTGGTTCTGTGTTAAACGCCACCCAAACGAAGGAGTCGAGGAGATTGAGGTGGCTACAAGTTGGAAATTGACAGAGAAGTTTATGCTACACTGTCTCTCTTTATGTCCACTGTCAGTCTCCGGTGCAGTGGGTAAAGCTACTCGTGGAGATGCTTCCGGAATATTCAACTCGAGGATGGTCCGCAAATCAGTGGCCAACATCATTCGGGCATCGGTTCTCATCAAATTTGACTTCTAATGTGACAACTTTGTTTGTCAGCACGCAACCAAGCGAAGCCGTGCCCTCTGCACGTCTAGACTATCAGCTCACACTGCCCCGTGTTCGAGACAAATTAAGGAGATAGTCAATCCACAACTTTGCACGGGCACACAAATGCGCACCAATGACCTTTGCAGCACCACCAACAACCATCCATCAAAATGCAGAAATGAAACAAAGGCACGCCTGCTCTTAAAACCGAAGTAAATAAACAGCAAAGAAAGCGGGCATGATGTTATGCACGTCTGCTAGTGACCAAAAAGGATGTGTAGTTGAATTGATTAGGGAGACACGTTAAACGCATCAGCAGTTATGCTAACTACACGACAAGTTTAAAAGCGCAGGCACTTAGTCTACGGTGAGGTGAGGGTCTTGCACAACCTTCCCATTTGGCCTGCCATACATACAAAATATGTAGATATTTGTATCATGGGTTGGTTCATTCAAAGATGTTTGGCCCAGAACACCATGCAAGTCAGCATTGGTGAAGGCCTAACACAACTAACACGCCATTTTGTCACATTAATTGCAGAATATTACGCGCTCTCGCACCAACGCATTCAACGCTTTCCATTTTGAATGCACTCCCCACCCGTGCGCCACTAAAATCTCACCAAATCCATAATGTCCACTCCGCTATTCCATTACATCCGATGAACAGAGCAAGTCTGGAAGGGGATGGTCCGGGCACAACCAATTAGAAGTTACAGGCAGCCACTGTGTACATGAGTATCAAAGGAATATGCACTTTCCTGTCTCCGTGCGATGAAGTGCTCCTCCTTGCCCTGATTCCATTCAGTACGACCATTTCAAACGCATGTACAACTGTGAGATCAACTTGCGCTCTGCACAGCAAACCATGCACAAGCGTTCACTTTAAGCAGAAGTTCTCTACCTTTCTTCTCTGCCATTCAAAAGCCCCATTTGCTGCACCAAGATGAGGCAATTCTATCACTCCACATTGAGATCTGTGAGAGGGGAGAATTGCCAATGTGACTGCAGTCACCAGCACAGAGATTGCTGCAAGAGCTCTAAATCAGTTGGTTATTGGGGTGAATTCCTTGAATCCTAGATGTAACAAAATTACATCCTCCTTACCCGCCACTAAGTCACAATCTCTTGATTGTCCATGTCGCCTTCTGTCGCTACTATGGTGAGGCAAATGCAAGGGTCAAAGCTATCTTGATCCTTTTCCGACTTGAGTTACATCCACATGCCAATGCACCTTGACACCCATGTACGAGTTTACGTTTATTTACTGCATTCGCAACGACATTCAGTTTTATGTGTCCTAGAACAACTTCAGCTTTCGGCTGCCCTTGACTTGGCCAAATTTCCCTTTTCCATGCCTCGTAATTGCACTGCATTGCATTCACATTACTATGAAGTGGAGTGTCATCCTTCCTATATTAACGGTTGCCCATCAACTGCAAAAGCATCTCTGTATGCAGAGTTCCAAGACCGTCTGCAGTTGTTATTGGCATTGATGCGCACCTCACTTTCGCCTGGACTGCCTCGAATCATTTTGCTGAACGTGGTAAACAATCAGCAAAATTGTATCCTATTTCACATTGGTACAAATGCACTGCAAATAAGATGTGCAATGTTTGTTTGTTTGACTGTTGGTTGGTCGAGCCTATTAGTGGCGGCCACCTTGAAGCTGGCTGCGAGTGCTGGCCTGTCGGCCATCCAGCCGTTTCCTTCCTTTCCTTCTAGAATACATGCATTCTTGCCTACACCTAGCCTTCCCTCCGTCTTCTAGGGATGCTCGGGATGCTACAAGAAGGCTTGCTAATGCAACGGCTTGGCTACTGTGGAAGGGACTTGCCTCCAATGGCACTGTGGATGTTGTTCTTGCCGATGTCCTCATGGACGTAAATGTGCAAGTAAACGGTCTCAGCAGAAATGAGGAGCCATTTGCATAAACTCCAACAGGACACTGAAGAGGCTCAGTGACAAGAGAAAACTGTCTGCATGCAAGCGAGCTCTTGCATAATTTGGATTAACCCCCCAGCAATCCAAATTCTCAAGCTTATAGATTTGCCGTTAATGAATATAACTACCGTTTCCTAGTAATGTAAGGAGTCGTGGCACTTAACGCACATTCGCGCATCGTTAGTTTTGTTGAGAGTAAGTTGGCCTCGCAGCCATTCAGTGGATGATGGCAAGTTGTACGTTCCTCTTAGTGCACATTGAGTAACCTCATCCCTTACCAAATGCGGCCCTTATTCATCCTGCGTCCACCAGGAAGGCTGAAACAGCACCAATTCCATCGAACATCGAGTATTTGATAGCCATGTGCAATCGAGAAGACGCTTTGTAATCTTAACTTCCATCTTCTTTGGCCTAATACCATCTGCCAAATAGCTACATGAAAAATGAAATTAACACAACTCCGCAAGTCTTTTCAGGTAAGGTGTTTTTGCTTGCGATGTATATGCAACATTGGAAAGTGTCGTGACTTCTCTTTGCTCACGTAGTGTACGAGCGCTCAATCCATCGATGTGGAAGTCGAGGTGCAGATGCACTCAACATTTTCATTTATTTTTTACGCTGTAAAGACATTTTCCCCATTTGTTGGCAAATCTTCCCAATTGTCTCCTTACTTCTGTTTAGCTTCTCAACTAATGCGGATGCCATGACAAACGGTCGAGAGCCATCAGATCGCAACGCTTATCTAGGACCGCTGCGACACGAAGGCGAGACTATAAATGTGCTGTGAATTTGACTCCTGTTTATAACTATTTGCCCTGTGTGAATTCTACTTTGAAAAACATACTTGAACCGTCTATGAAGAGCTCTCCTGCAGCCCCATTCCTGCACTGTGGATTTATGAGAGTCTCCTCTTTAATCTCGATTAAACGATTGGGTATTTTAGCAAAATCACCGAAGGACGGTCAAGGTGAAGCTTGAAATTTCAGCCGAGTTGAGCCATTACGCTGCGATCTAAGTAAAGCACACGTGCAGGAAGGAGGACATGAGAGTCAGAGAAGAAGGGATGCATGAACGCGGTAAAACTGCAAGGGATTGTTTGCACTACGATGAGTTGTTGGTGCTGTTTACTCGTCTGTGAAAGTGGCCTGCAAGCAATAAAGGTGAGTGTTTTTGCGGTCCATTCGTTTGTACGTTTGCATGCACATCGGCGCAGGCAGAAGGCGTTTACGTGTAAACAATCAAACTGGTCCCCTTACTCTTAGTCGCATATTTACTAGAGAGCAGGGAGATAACTCCACTGTGTCTGAGTGAGAGAGCGCATTTGTAATTTGTGCTTATTCTGCATCTCATGGTCGTGCTCGCCATCATTAGAATGGCCTTTTGATATGTATCACAGACGTCCACCACTTGTAATCTCATTAACCTTTGCAGCAAATCTCGGTAATGTTATCAAAAGGACCACTACTTGGATGCAATTGCCCACTGAGACAAGTGACAATGCATTCTCACTGCAGACTGGAGTTGAATGTCAAGAGTGAGGAAGGATGGCAAAGGAAGGCATGGTGACAGCGACTTACATAAATTAGGGTGTTTTGTAGTATGCAACAAAATCTATAAAGGACGAATTTTGTGGCAATCTTTTCTTTTCAATAAACAGACCGGTGGTAGAATGCAGTGCTTGTGTTCAACTACTGAGCCTAATCGGAAACCCATGTTGAGGAAATCGTTTGATCCGATTCCCGCCAGTCAGAAGGCTAGCATCCTCAATTGCTGCTACTTTATTAGCTGCAGTAACAACATCCACTTCGGATTAAACGTGAAGGTAGTATATCTACGGATTCTGTGCACGTGGCAAAAGGCCTAGAATAATACACATGGCGTTGCGTCTTTGTAAGCTGATTCCGTCTGCTGTTCGTTTGCACACAAACACGCTTGGATCGCATTGTCTCTTAGTGAAACCGACAAAGCCCGCAAATAACTGCACTAAATCCATTCGCCATCGCCTCTCCAGTACACACCTCAACAATTGCACTTTGGCTTAGTCGCAAGACCAATCCCCACTAGGCACACATTGTAGGTGCACTTGTTGTAAAATGCAAAATGCTTCTCACGTTCCGAATGCGGGATAAGCCGCATCCACGGTTTGCATTATTCCATTATGAATCGGTCATTACTAGATGGAAATTATCAGCAATTGATTAATTCGTTCGTACCGAGGGAAATGGCAAAGATGTTGGGAAAGAGCGGCAGCGTGAGCAAATTTTATTTATTCACTGAGCCACAGCCACACTGTGTCGGAATGGTCATCCATTGGCGGCATGATCATAGTTTTCACAAGGCAGAATGAAATGAGGTGGAAGGAATGAGCGCAGTGCTTTCTATTCAAGTTTAGGTGCGAATTCGGCATGACGCTGTAACAAGGGTTTCAAATGTCCTGATATTAGCTGCGTGGTGTGTGGACGGATGGGAAGTCGAGGAGGATTTTAAACATTTAAGCACAGAGTCCCTTCCTCCTCAACATCACGCACCACAGTGAACACGAACGGACGCGAGCCATGAGAATGCAGCAAA